>CM069236.1:16554714-17162065 GCA_035582765.1 Acer negundo | reverse complement strand
TACAGGAGATCTCAATTTTTAGTTTGTAGTACACATGCCTCATCAAGGACTACTGTAAACTTTCATAGAGGGGTATTCTAATATCTATATACTTTCAGTAAATGTGCCTTTACATGGACAATTGAGATCCTTTAAATTTATGAGTCTCGTAAAGGGAATTACATTTCGTTACTTTGTACCTTTTTAAACATGTTTGGCTGGACATTTAATTCTTTGAAAGTCATGATGAGAATTAAATATAGCTTGAGCATTATTTTTAACATGATCATGATCATCCAAATTCACTTCGAAGAATAATAACTTTAAATAAAAGTCACATTTCACACTTCTAGTATGCAATGAATGCCATTTGCATAAATTGTTCTTCTAGAACAAGCACCTGGGTTAATATATTGGCAATTAATAAAGATAAATTTATTCGAATATACAATTTGCAAATGAATGATCCTTTGAACTTCAAGTTCATATTATTTATACAAGAATCAAGATAAGATAAAGATGATACATGTCCACTGTAATTTCACGTTGTTAATTTTTGTAATTATATCAATTATATCTTTCTACCCCTATAACGACGTGAATGTATTTGTCCGTTGACCTTATTGTGTTATCCATCATGGATTTATTTACACCATCAAAATGTCACTTTCAGATATATTTTAATCAAAATCGTGTGTTGAATTGCAGTTAACAAGATGAGAGATACCGCAGAGATGGCTTGATTTTTGCTCAAACAACAGAAACTCGACCGAAACAACATTTGTCCTGCCGCATCCTGTTGAAGAGATCAATTTCAATATTATCACAAAAATCACGAAATAACCTTAAAAAAAAAAACTCACAAAACATATCACCACATCACCTGAATGTTTTATAAAATTTAAATAATGCATGAGAGCAAAACTTAACTACCTCTTCTTAGTGTATAGGAAGCAGAAAATGCAAAATACAAGAGAGGAATTCAATTTGGTAAAAATTCAATTTGGTAAAAATTTGCTTTTGTTTATAATTTGCAAGAAATGAATTATATTGTAAGAAGAGCATTGCTTTAAAAACTCTTTTCAATTATTTTTATTTTTATTTTTTTATATTGTCATTCAGTAAAGCTTTTGGATGATTACAAGAACCTGAAATGTTTCTTGCCACCATTACAGAAAAGCAAGTGCTTGTTGATGCTAGATTAAACTAAGGCTTTAACCCATGATAAATATAAAGATTTTAGTAGAATTTAAATTCAAATAAGGTCTGCTGTGTCTGTTTCTATAGCCAACTGGGAAACATGAACTCAAGGTGATGTTCTGATAAAATAAAACAGCAGCTATATATCGGCACCATAAACATGATCCCTTTTGGGAAACATAATATCTAGAAAATAACAATGTATTGGAGTCTCTTAAATCCTAATTCGCAACATCCAAATACAGAAAAATTACTAGAAATTACTTAATATAGTCATGGAAATGCATCAGGACGGCCTCATTAAACTCAACCTATGAGTCAAGACCCTATCCGATAGAAAATTGTCTGTGCCTGAAGGGAACCCAATTTTAATAATGTTAATAAGCCACATGCAATTTAGATAGAATTGCAAATTCAGTTTGTGGAGAGAATGTCAGAAAATTCACTTTTATGTTGTGGATGTTCATTATCAGTTGATATGCATTTCTCCTCCGAGTCCGGTGAACATGCTTCAGTTGAGTGCTCATCCGGACTGGTAAGGATCTCAGAGACAAACTTTATGAAAGAACAGAGCCCACCTAGGAAGTTATGATCAATAACACCTCTTCCCTCCACGACATGTGCAAAATCAATCAGTTTTATTTCAGCACCTGAACTCTTTCCTTTCATCACTGACTCCTTTTCATAAAGCATAAGAACTGAACAAGAATTGAAATGATAAATAGTTTGATCCTCAAACCATGCCTTCAGCTCCAACAATTGTGCCAGGATCCCAGCAGAACCACCATAAACACTTGGTGCGAAACAACTGTCTGGAAATGAATTTGAATCGATGGGTGGGTTAGATGAAACGAATTTCCGTAGAACTAATCTGACATCCTCTAGAGTAAATTCTTGAACATGTTTCTTCTCCGGCTTCCAGAATCCTGATTCACTGTTTCCATATATCCGCAAACCTGATATCCTAAAACCCAATAACAAGCTGGTGGTTGCTTTGTCTTTCTTCATACATCTTTGGACATAATCTTCAGATGCTTGGGGATACCATGTTCGGGAACCAATCTTAATGTCTATGATGGATGGATTGAGGCGGTCTGATGCAAGATCTTGCAAGACAAGATGGGGACGAAGGCCAGATCCATCAGATGCCTCTAAAAGTTGAGTTCCATAGAAGACAGGGAAGAATCTGTGGATGTGATCCGGAATCCTTGTATTAGAAGAGAAAGAAGAGTAGAAGGCCAACTCTTTGGAGCCACGTTCATCATCCTGGAGAGGCTTGTAGAAACGCCCTGAATCATCTATAAGGGGACCAAGCTTTCCATGGCTGGCTGTGTGACCTGCAACTTGATGATCCGGTACCTTCAGCATGGGAGCTAGTATGAAGAATCCTACAACAAATATTTCTTCACTTGGTTTAGCAAGTTCAAGAAAAAAAACAAAATAAAATATATCAGTGCATGAAGAATATCCAGCAGCCAAGCTGATGGTCATTAGAACTCCCTACACTATTAGACAGTTGACAAGACTGACAACGTCAAAAAAAATGAAACACTTGCTGCAAACACACTAGTGAAAAACCTTCTCTCCCAATTATTGACCGAATAAAGAGCTAACAAATAATAAGTTTCTATTAAAAACAGCATTTCTCCAAGAAATAAGCAAAGGAGATCAATCACTAATCAAAACTTCTGTTATAGACATAAGAAGAGCAATGAACCGAATTATATGATAGGAAATGTTTTCAAATTCAGAGTCAGAAATGCTAATATCGAAAAGAGAAATAAACGAATTTAGCACTTACTTGAGATAATTATTAGAAGAAAATGAATTATATAGATTATAGTAATTCACCATCCATTCATTAAAGTGTGAGGAGACAGACATGGTAAAATAAAAAGCAGAACCTTTTCTTTAACAATAAAGGGTAACTGTGCACTGACAATACTGATTTATATATAGTATCAGTGACAGTTCGTATCTGCAGCCAATTTTTTTTATAAGAAAACGAATCAAGAGGAAATCAAGGTTTTCCCAATGATTGAAAACCAATTATAACTTTTCGATGAATTTGGAAAGCAGCGGTCTTACGAATCCCAATGTGTGTAAAACACTGAAACGTCTACGCAATAGCAAAGACAAGAAAACTTGATGACCAGCAAGCTCTAGACAAGCTGAGTTTTGCAAAAAATTCAGCTGAATAGCAGCTAACAAGGTTTTTTTTTTGTTGTTCTTTTTCCTTTTTTTTACAACATTTGGGATGATGGTCAACCATTAAAATTGAATCCGAACTTGCAATAATCCAGATGGTACACAGACCCAACAATTTGGCTGCAGAAAAAAAAAAATATTGAGAAAGATCAATGAAAGCCAATAGAAAAGAGTTGTTAATTCGTATTCATCAGTAGAAGAGTTCAGTGAATCTGTAAGATTAAACATTGAACACTCATTTTTTTCTAGTCTTTTACTTTTTTATTTAGTGATGACTTATTTTGTTGTTTATGTATCATTTGACTAATCACTATAACGTCTATGGGACTTGAAAGCAAACTCGGTGGTTCTATGGTACAATTGAATGCCAAAATGACAAAAGACTTGAGAATAAGATCTTTAATAAGATCAAATGCCTCGAAAAGGTGGTGGGGAAGGGAGCTACTGCAGATGCAACTGAGAAGGGAAAGATTGGGAACCCTTTGAATTCAAGAAAAGCTATACAATATCTAGTCAGAGTAAGATAGTCCCTAGAAACTCATTTAGCAAAACTAATTGTCAGCTTCTTGATCACTAGTCGATTACCTCTTGATCATGACTAATTTTATGAAATCTTGTTCTATCTTATAATAAAATATCAGGGGAGTTTAAGTAAGGAACATTTTGAAGTCTTGGCTAAAAAAAGTTGTGTCAAGAAAGATTCAGATGTAGACAAAGATATATACCGTTTAGCAAAGCAACCGGATGAGTTTGGCTGAGACGGGAGGAAGGGAGGAAGTACAGCGACATATTCAAAATCCGAGGAAACAACAAGATGATGCAGTAAAATACTTGATATTCTGATCTGAATTTTCTTACTATTCCACCAAATATGCATGTGACATCTCCTGTTCTGAAAACGTACTTTGGTTTCCTCATGAATTCAGAAAGGTAGATTTGACAAATATGTTTCAGTGTTGACAAATGCCGACAAATGCAAGTGAACTTGCAAGAAAGAAAAATGTAGAAGCCCTTCAGGAATTGTCTCTAAGAGAGGTAATTTTTTGATATCTTTCAGTTTTTTCACCATTTTGATATCTTTGTATTGCCATTAATGTTTTTGTTTCAAAACCATGTGGATCTATTAATGTGCAGATGGAACAGAGGTAAATCCTTCAGATGTAAAGATGAGAAAAGCATCCTGAAATCACTAGACCAACGCGGAATGGATGGATCAGGAACCTCCATGAAGAACCACTTATTCTGGAGGCTGTACCAAAAACCAGCATTAAACTAGTCATAACCAGACATTTGTATAAATCTTTAATCTAGGTTGTGATTTCATCCTTCTTTACTGTATCTATTTGCATGCCAATAAATTGTTTTATTGGATCATATATTCATCAAATTAAGCAGCCAGCCTTACCATTAAGAGACATTTTATGTCAGACAATAGAAAAAACTAACCCCCCCCCCCCCCCCCCCCCCCCCCCCCCCCCCCCCCCCCCCCCCCCCCCCCCCCCCCCCCCCCCCCCCCCCCCCCCCCCCCCCCCCCCCCCCCCCCCCCCCCCCCCCCCCCCCCCCCCCCCCCCCCCCCCCCCCCCCCGAATTAATGTAAAGGAAAACTAAATAAATAAAACATGAACCCTAGCAAGCAAGTCAGTATATCAATTTGAAATAAAGATGCAGAATCATGCAAAACCCAATAAAAATTACACTTGGAATTAATAAAAACTGAACCCATTACAGAGAAATTCATGTTTAGTTCATACTTTATTCACAATATTGGGAAAAACAGAGGAAGATCCAGAATTAGAGAATGCAATAGCATATAAGAAATATAATACTGAGAAATAAGATACACTATAACAATATTTAAATAAATACCTGAAGCAACGACAGAATATAATATTAGAGTTGCATTAACTGTACGCTATTTGTTTATGGACGCATAGGGATGCGGACTGCTTCAAAAAAATAAGGGCATAATTATTACTCTTTTATCATCTTTAAACCAGTGGCATGCTGTTTTAGATTTGACATTTTTTTTTTAGGGAATTATTCTTCACTTTTTTGTGCCGATCTTTCGAATCTTGGTTTACGCGGTCCCTAAATTTTGAAAATTTTATCAGTCAAAGATAACTGGAAAGTGTAAAAAAAGATGATTTTGCTCTTCGAAATGTTTTAAAAGAGAACAATTACAGAGTGCCACCCATGAAAATTGTATGTACACACTTCAAATTTAAAAGTAAATATTTTACTATAAGCACCCAACAATATTTTTTAATTTCTTAAATCATCATCTATCTCCTGCATCAAACCTGAATTAAGTAACTGATGTTTTCTTATTATCAATTTTCTAAACTACAGTAATAAAAAAGATGAATTCTATAGAACTATCATGTTTAATGAATGAATGAATTTAAAATTATTTTAATCATAGTTTCGAAATTTTAGTTCCATTTTATGTAACTTATGTTTGTAGTAGAAAGAAATCAAAAGAGAAGGGTGATGAAGAAGAAGGATAAAGCTCCAGCAAAAAAAAAAACGAGGATGGTGAAAAGGGAAGACAAAGTAAATAATTTGTTTGAGATATAACTTCTTTCCTATCAAGTTTCTAATTACAATCAAGAAGTCAAACGAATTATACGAGATAATATGGTTGGATTGTGAAAAAAAGTTGTATAATTCTTCTCCAACCAAGTTTGTTAAGTTCTGCTTATAGATGGTGGTTGTGGACTTTTCTCGAACAACTGCTAGACACAAATTGTGTTCAAATAGTAAACCAAGTTCCGGCACCGGTCCTCCATTCGATGAGGATTACCCAAACAATCAATAATCCCACATAAAAAACAATTGCACCAAATTAACTCCAAATCAACTATCAAATTCATATAAAAAATTCACCCAACAATGACTTAACAAGATAATAATTCAAGAAAACACATACCCAAATACAGATCAATTCTGCTTTACAAGTACTAGGGAGATAAAAATCTCCTCGCACCTCTCCACCG
Source organism: Acer negundo (assembly GCA_035582765.1). Lineage (NCBI taxonomy): Eukaryota > Viridiplantae > Streptophyta > Magnoliopsida > Sapindales > Sapindaceae > Acer > Acer negundo. Next base: position 17,155,682 of record CM069236.1, on the reverse strand, counting down.
CTACTTTCAAGCCGTTCAAGAGTACAGAGACCGGCCTTTTCCGTCTTCACGCTGGTTGCTGCGTCTCTCCTTTTATTTTATTATTGTTTTTGGGTTAATTGCAGCAAAGACCCTGTATTTATCCGTTTAGGCAAAATAACCTTAAGTTTGGAAAAGTCAACACAACTATAACTACCGTTATATTAGGTCCGTTAGTTTTTAAAATTATAAGGGCATTTTGGTCATTTTCTTTAATTATTACTAATTATTTAAATAATAAATAATTAAAAACAAAAAATGGATGGAGGAGATTGAATGAAGCCATTTCAAATGGATAAAGGAGATTGATTTACTACATCATTTTAATAAAAAATAAATAAAAAGTGGTCTAGAACTCCAGATTGATCTGGAGATTTCTTCTACATTTGGGAGGAAATCCAAAATCTCATGATTCATGAACCACTAACCTATCAATCTAGATCTGCTCCATGGAACCCCACCTCCACTCTCCACCCTCCACCAAATCTCCACTCCTTCCTTTTTCGATTATCTCCACTCCCTCCATCTCCAGCCGTCTCCATCCTTCCATCTCCAGTCATCTCCCTGCCTTCTCTTTACACCGCCGACCTCGGACACTTTCTCACTATTTTCAATTTTTTTTGTTGACTTGGTTTGGTTAGTTTTTGGACGTAGTTGGAGATATGGATGGTGTTAGAGATGGAGTTATTGAAGGTGTAAGAGATGGAGTTAGTTTTGGGAGGATGATTTGAGATCCATGGATGGGATTATGGGAAGAAATTTGTGATCTGGATTAAAAGAAAAAAAGAAAAAGAAAAGGAAAAAGAAACTAGCAAATAAATTAAAGTTCTCCAATGGATCTGGTTGAAACTAAAACCAAGATCCATCGGAGATCTTGGGAGATCACACCCATGTTTTTGTTATTTAATTTTTTTTGTTAAGAGATTTTTTTTAGTTTGGTTAATATATTTGTTATGAAAAAAATAAAATCTATAATTATTTAATAAAATATAAAATCAAATAAATTTAATTGTTGTAATAAATAAATATATTTTGGATGATGTAGCAGGACAAATTTGTCTTTTCAAAGATTTGGTTAGTCAACTGTTAAAGTTGACGATGTAAATCTAACAGGAGGGTATGTTTGTGTTGACTTTCACAAACCTAAGGATATTTTGCCTACAAGGATAAATATAGGGTACTTTAATGCAATTAACCTTTTCTTTTATTGCTTTACTTTACATGGCCCTTTTGTTTTTGTTTTTTTTTAAGCAGAAGAAAAAAAAAAAAAAAAGGGAATTTCATTAAAATCCCTTCTTTTGTATGAAATGTCCCTTTTAAAACATTTTGGCATATTAGAAACTTTAGTCATTCTTTTTCCAAAATACAATACTTTAGTCTATTTAACCAAATTACTAATGGTCAGTTGTGACTATATGTGTAAAAGTATATCTTTACCCTTATTAATTTAGTTTTGTTTTTTAAAAATGAAAATCCATTTGTTATTACACATTTGCTTTCCATAATTTATTTCAAATACTTTCTAAATTTTAATATAAAAAATTAAATTAACAACAGAACAATATTTTCTCATAAAAATATAAAATAATTATAAAAACAGTAAAAAATTAAGAGATCATGAAAAAAAATATTTAAGAAAAGAGATTAAAAACAAATAAAAAAATTAATTTTTTTAACAATTAGAATTAAATATATATATATAGATATTTATAAATTTTTATTTTTTAAAAGGAAAAAAAAATCAATTGATTGATCTCTACTGTTTTGATCATCCGATGGAGAACTATTAGTGGATCTCCATTGTCAGATCAACTTATAGAGATCATCAGTGGTTCTCCATCGTTTCAACAGTGGAGGTCGACCTCCATTGTTGAAACGAACGGTGGCTCGAAGATAAAACTCCTCGTTCGGTGGCTCCACAGACCTCCTAACATGACGACGGAGTTCCAAGCTCGGTGATGGAAATTCACGAATCTCTATCCTCGAGCGATGGAGAACTAGACAACGGATCTCCATTGTTGAGGGATCTTCATCGGCCAACAATGGAGATCCCTCTCTAGGTCTCCATCACTAGTGGAGATCCATTGATAAATCTCCATTGATGATAGAGGTCCAATATGGATCTAGATCAACAACATTGATGGACCTCGATCACCGGTGGAGATCATCCATCAATGGATCTCCACCATTGATTATTTTCTTTATAAAAAAAAATTACTTGCATTTTTTATATAAATTACCAAAATAACCCTACGTAAATTAAGTTTCACTAATCCGATTAACCGAAAGACTAAAGGAGGTTGAAAAATAAGTGACTAAAGTTGCTAATATGACAAATACGTTTAATTTTTAAAGGTCACAAATAAATAAATAAATAAATAAAAAGGAACTTTAATGAAATTTTTTTTAAAAAAAATTTACTTTGGCTGCCATGTGGCAATCAATATATTTAACCGGTAGTAAATTGTTGCTATCTTAAAAAATTATTTATTTTTTAAGAAAAAGTACACCCATTTACTCAGATTATATTCAAAATTGCACCAAAACCAATAAAATATCATAATAACACTAACTACCTATTGACTCATTGACTAACAGTTGGCCACTAAAAGGTGCAATGTCAGTTTTGCCCTTGGACTTGTAATTAGAACATGTCAAATATTATATTAAATAAATTGTTTAATATGTCCTGATTTCATCATTCTTTATTGTATCTATTTGCATGTCAATAAATTGTTTTGTTGGATCATATATTCATTAATAGATGCTGAAAATATAAATTATGTGACTAAAGTAACCTAGAGGAGGATGAATATGTTTTAATTGATTAATCACCAACTTTTTGACTTAATCAATTTCAACAACTTTGTTATAAACTAGCAATCAAACAAACAACAATAAATGTATGTAAACACAATAAAAACATAAGGATTGATTTACGTGAGGAACCCATCAATTGGGTAAAACTCATGGGCTATCCATCTAGCCACACACGGTCCTCAAATCCACTATATGTAATGATGTTTACAACCTAGGTTGACCTCTAGTTACATCATTCTTAGTCACTAACCCATCGCTACTACCCGTAAGCCTTTATATGTCTTAGACTAATTGCTTAAAATTTAATCCACTTAGTCATAAGGTTTAACACTCAATTAAGAGAAAACAACCCATGTGGATATATGACAATATCCTAAATGCAAGTAATGTGCTAGGCTACATTGAATGCTTATCTAGAGATTCAATAATGGCAAGTTGAACAATCCTAGATATCAATATCTAAATGCAAAGCATGAAGATTTAGCTAAAAGGGCACTATAGACCTAGTGTTAGGATTATGCTCAATAGCAAGAGTGTAATGTTGTAATTGACAATCTTTTTAATATTAATAAAGTGATTTCTGGTTTAACAAATCGTATAGCATTTATAGTTTAATATTATAATTGTCAAAGTAAATAATCATAAGGTCTAAAGACTACGGGAAAAGAAGAATTGTTCGTACATCTGGATATGTATGTGGTAGACACAATTCTTTAGTTAGTCTTGAATATTGTTCACAACTTAAGTTAAAGGTTAGACACCTTTATCTTGTTAAAGTTGTAGAATTCTTTTGCTAGCATTTGAGTGGGATCAAATGAGATATGATGAGTCTAAAATCATCGGAGTGTCTTCGAGCAAAAGGATCTAGTGCACTGCGTGCATTGAACTGGATCACAATGAAAAGCTTTATCTAGAACCGTCAATAGATAATAGTCTTTTCATTATCAGGACAATCGGAGGGTCTATCTTAATCCCGAGATAAATGATGGACTTATGGTTGCAAGTGATATCATTTGAGTTATCAATGAGTACGATTGTATCGCATAGTCTATCCTCGATAGTTTGGTGATATTCATTTGTTAATCGATAGAGGACTTCATTTATAGAAATGGACATCGTGGCTCCATTTAATTAAATGAGAGTATAATATCATCATATGGATGTTTTGAGGTAATTGGATATTAAATCTCAACTTTGAGTTTTCAATAGTGTCTATTGAAAACATGGCTTCTGGACAAGTCAAAATATCCAAGTTCAAAACGTGGTCATATGAGTAAATATGGTAACTTGGAGAGTTATAGGCGGTCTATGAACTCTTGGCGATTACTGATATTAATCACGAGGATACACTATCTCCAATATGATTGTCTAGGGTATGAATGAGGAGCATCTTCCTTTTCTATCTTTATTTAAGAGTTCAGTTTTAGCTCTTTAGTGGAATGAGTTAAAATTAATGGATCGGACCTAAGCGAATCATTTGTTGATTGTGATTAGGTTATGTCTATTGAAGCTTAAATTTAGATGGCCTGCCAAGATCCCCAATCCACACGGACTTGCATGGATCACTTGATATATTCTACCGGACCAATTTAAGGGTCCATCTAGAATTGCATTTAATATATTAAGAATATAACTTGCACATTATTTAAGTAATGGGCTGCTCAATTATATTAATATATTAATGAAAGACATGTGGGCTTGTTTCTGTTAGTAAGAATGGGTCTGGTTCACATGTGGGCTTTTTATTTAAAGTCCAATGGATTAAATGAAATAAGAAAATAATATTTTGACCCATTTACTCTAAGTGGGGCGGCAAAGGTTAGTTTAACCTAATATATTATTTTGTTTCATTGTTTTAATTAAATAAGAATTAATTAATTTATTAATTAATTGTTTAATTAAAGAAACAATTTTTTTCTAATCAGGAAATATATTTCCTAAAAGTAAAATTAAAAGACTTGTTTGATAAGGAAATAAATAATTAGTTTTATTTATTTAATCAAATAAGAAGTCTTTTTTATTTAGTCAAAATAAAAGAATAAAAGATCTATGAGTTGGATTAGGTTTGATGTCTTAAAAACTAGATGGAAATTAGGGTGCAACATAAGCCTATGGTGGGCATGTGATTTCGGCAACCCTAGTTATTTCTAGGTTAGGATTTCGGCAACCCTAATAATAAAAGAAAAGAAGAAGCAAACTTAGGCCACCTATATATTGACAAGTATAGAACGGCCGCAAAAAAAAAAAAAAAAAAAAAAAAAAAAAAATAGTTCTATGACTACCATCTTTAGTTCTTGATTCATAGAAAGCTTTTTATTCTACTAAAACAAAAATGAGTGTTAGATTATTCTTTGATAGTATACTATTTGCTTATTCATCAATAAGCTTGTGTATACGATATCGATCTAGGTTCACGCGAGTTTCGATCATTAGATTGAGAACTCAAAAGTGACCGGAATAATCTTAGTCATTCTTTTGATTGTTTTTGTGACTAACAAAGAAAAGAAAAGTTTGTTTTGTCTATTCACAGGTTTGCAATTCAAAGAAAAGGGATACCACGCTCCTAAATGATCCACGTTCGTGCTAGGATTGAAGATCTTGCGAATTACCATCGACGTAAGTCAATCGGATCACGCAACAAAAATTATTCTACTTTTTGTTATTGTATATGTATGTTTAATTAATTAAAGGGTTTAAGGTTCATAAAGGAAAATTTTTAAAAGTCACTAAATCTAATTTTTAGTATCGCTTCCGCTGCGTGTACTTCTTTGGTATTTTTCCCAACAATTGGTATCAGAGCCTAGGTTAAACCCTTTTAATTAATTAACGTATATATACGTGGATCTATTTCTTTTTATTGTGATTATGCATGTTTAGAAAGAGATGGCACTCTAGGTATTCAAATATATAATTACATGTGGATGTATGGATTTATATATGTTTGTGTGGATTGTTATTGCTCGATTTTGGTCCTAGATTTTCAATGTAAATTTTGTTATGGAATTGTAACAAGAAGGGTGGTCTATCATCGCCATAATTCCTTCTTGGTAGATTGCTAGGTTTTATTTTTTTATATATATATAGGTGTAGTATTTTTTTTATACTACTGCAGTTTTTTTAATTTTTATTATGTGCAGTTTTTTGTATGTAAAAAGGTACTGCAATGATTAAAAAAAAAAAAAACTGCAGTATTTTATTTGTTTAAATACTGCCATAATATATTTAGGTCTTGAAGATTCGAAGACATGATGAAAAATGAAGGAACCGGAACCGAGAACGAGCACCGTGCGCACCCTAGGAGTTGATTGGGCTGCGCATGGCAAGCCCAAGCTTGGTGGGCTGCGCACGGCAGCCCTAGTGTCTTCATGGGTTGCGCACGGCAGCCCCTTAGTGGGGTTGTGAGTTGTGCACATCCGTGGGTTGGGCCGAAGGATAAGCGTATGGTTGATGGGCCAATTGAAGAACTTGTATTCCTAAACAATTGTAATTTTACTTGTTTTTCTAGGATTGGCCAAAATTGTTGCTATTTAATTTATGCTTAAATATTACAATATTTGTTATTGTATGATAACATGACATATAAAATAGGAGTGCCACACATATATCTCTTTTGGTATGAACATGCATTGAATGATTTAGGTATCTAAATTGGCATTTAGACAACTCGGTAAATCATTCTATGGGATTTAATCACACGCCTTAAATAATTGAGTGGGAGAAGGTGTTTTTGTAACACCTATGACCTCCAAGGTTAGTTGAGCTTTATTATTTATTGGTAATCCCCCCAAGGGGCCTCCATGAATGGAATTTAGCAACATACTTCCTTACAAGGATAGACTAGACAATGGACTCAAACGAGATCTACTCCCCAAGGAGGGATTTTCGTGAGAGAAAATTGAGGGTCGATATTTTGGTAACACACTCAATGTAATTTTATTGATATCCTCCCAAGAGTTCTTGTTAATAAAATTACAAGGCTAAAATTGAAAACGCTGGTTGTTATGTTAACAATTAGGTGGGACCTAGTCTAACTAGTAAATGGTGCGAACTCCCAAAGGAGGCGTAACATTTATGGGTGTTAGATCACCGTTGAATTTTATGATTGAGTTATTTATTTAATTCAAGATAAATATTTAAAAGTGCTTTATCATGATTATTTACTTATATATGTTTTGTTTTATTCAAAAATCATGACCCCATCACTTATAAACATCCTGAAAGACAACACTTTAACTGGAGATAATTATGTCACATGGAAAAGGAAAATTGGGTTGTTGCTGCAAAGTGAAAAACATAAATTTGTTCTAACTACTTCTAAACCACCTGCTCCTAATAATGAATCTAGCATAATATGTAGAGATGAGTATGAGCAGTGGAAGACTTCAGAAGATATGGCAAAATGTTACATTATGGCCACTATCTCCGACGTGTTGCAACAAATACACTTACAGAAACGAAGTCCGCCGCCGATATAACGACGTCTCTGTGGCGAGAGATGCTCAAGCAAGCGGGTCTGACGACTAAGCAGAAAGGGATCGCTTTCATGAATCTTAGGATGAAACTTGGACAGGATGTGAAAGATCACATGATGAAAGTCATAGCACATCTTAACATTGCTGAACTAAATGGTGCTGAGATAGATGGTGAGACAAAAATTGACATGGTTGTCAATTCACTGTCATATTCCTTTGATCAGTTCAAGTTGGACTACACCTTGAACAAAAAGGAATACACCTTGCAGGACTTGATGTAAGATGTTCAAAGTGTTGAAAAGATCCTTGTGAAAGGCAAAGGTTAAGAGATTCAAAAAAAAAAAAAAAAAAAAAAAAAAAAAAAAAAAAAAAAAAAAAAAAAAAAAAAAAAAAAAAAAAAAAAAAAAAAAAAAAAAAAAAAAAAAAAAAAAAAAAAAAAAAAAAAAAAAAAAAAAAAAAAAGTATGGTCGTGGGAACAAAAAACAAAGAAACGTCAAAAGGTCAAGAAACAACAGAAGAAAAAGCAACTTGGGCCTATCAAGAAGGAGACCAAGAAAGTAACCAAGATCAAAGGGAAATGCTTCCTTTGTGGTGAAAAGTGACATTGGAAGAGAAATTGCCCAAAGTCCTAGAATAAGAAGGAAGAAGGTAATGTGAATTATCATGAAACATGTTTTTTGACTGATTCTATAGATTCTTGGATCATAGACTCAGGAGCCACTAATCATGTTTGTTATTCCTTGCAGGGGTTCCAAGAAAGGAGAAAGCTGAGTAAGAATGAAATCAATTTGCGCTTGGGCAACGGAACGTTAGTGTCTGCAAGTGCAGTGGGAGATATTAGAGTTTATTTGGATTCTAGAAGGCATTTAGATTTAATAGACGTTTATTATGTACCTCAATTCAAGAGGAATTTAATTTCAGTTTCTTGTTTGAATAAATTTGGATATTCGGTTACTTTTAATAAAGTTTTTATTATTAGTAAGAATGACAAAATTATTTACCAAGGTACATTGAAAAACGGTCTATACTTTTTGCATAGAAATATCTCTCACTCGTTAGACACAGAAATAACGAAACCTAATCATAAAAGAGTAAAATTATCAACAGATGAAACCTACCTTTGGCATTTACGCTTAGGTCATATTAACCTTAATAGGATTAAAAGATTGGTAAGTGACGGACCTTTAAGTGACTTAAAGGTTGATGATCTACCAACTTGTGAATCTTGTTTGGAAGGTAAAACGACCAAAAGGACGTTCTCTGCCAAAGGTGCAAGAGCCACTGAATGTTTAGGATTGATACACACTGATGTATGTGGACCTATGAGCATTCAAGCTAGAGGTGGATATGAGTACTTCATCACCTTCACGTATGATTACTCGAGATTTGGTTATGTGTATCTCATGAGACATAAGTCGGATGCTTTTGACATGTTCAAAGCATTCAAAGCTGAAGTGGAAAATCAGCTTGAAAAACACATAAAAATCTTGAGATCTGATCGTGGTGGAGAATATCTATCTGATGAGTTTCAGCAATATCTTATTGATAATGGGATAGTTTCTCAGTTTTCTGCACCAGGTACACCTCAATAGAATGAGGTAGCAGAAAGGAGAAATATAACTCTTTTGGAAATGGTTAGGTCTATGTTGAGTTATTCAACACTTCCTATTTCTTTTTGGGGATATGCTTTACAAACTACTATATACATTCTAAACGATGTACTATCTAAGTCTGTTCCTAAAACACCGCATGAGTTGTGGACTGGGCGCAAGCCTAGTTTACAACACTTAAGGATATTTGGTTGTCCTGCGCATGTGTTAAAAGGAAAGACAGAAAAGATGGAGTCCCGTTCAGAAACATGTATATTTGTAGGGTATCCAAAAGAAACTAAAGGATATTATTTCTATAGTCCTTCAGATCTTAAAGTATTTGTTTCGACAAATGCTAAATTTCTGGAAAAGGACTATATGAATGATTTTGCGCCTAGAAGTAGAATTGTCCTGAATGAGATGTCAGGAGATACAATTCCACGAGAGGTTGCACAACCTAACCCAATTGTAAGTTCCGATCCAACACAAGATCAACAACCTACCATTCCTCGTCGTAGTGGAGGGTTAGAACACAACCCGAAAGATACATCGGTCCGGGAGAATCAGTGGAGAATCTCCCGGACGACGATGATCCCTATACATACAAGGAAGCTATGGAGGATGTTGATAGTCGCCATTGGCAAAAGGCAATGCAATCTGAGATTGAATCTATGGTTCTATACGAGAAACCGGTCCTCAGAATCATTTCTGAAGGATAAACCCATTTGGGAAAAGCTGGGTATACAAGAGGAAAAGAGGTATGGATTTCTGGAAAATGGAACCTTTAAAGCTAGACGGTGTACAAAGGGTATACGCAAAAGAAGGTATCGATTACGAGGAAACCTTCCTGTGGCCATGCTTAAATCCATTAGGATACTCATCCATCGCTAAAGATTCCTGTGACCAGAGATTTGCAAACGGACGAAGACGCCTTCCTTAAACGGCTTCAACAAAGCATTCCACACGTGATTAAATCCGTCAGTGGGTTCAATATTGAAAAGGGCCAAGTGGATAAGGTATGCAAGTTGCAGAAATCCATATATGGATTAAAGAAAGCATCCAGATCCTGGAACATAAGGTTTGATCAAGCTGTCAAAGGTTTTGGATTTATTCAGAATCCCGACGAACCTTGTGTATACAAAAGGATTAAAAGCGACAAGTTGGTTTTCCTGATTCTTTATGTTGATGATATACTACTCATTGGAAACGATGTAGGTGTATTAACATCAGTAAAAGAATGGTTAGCAAAACAATTTGATATGAAGGACTTAGGAGAAGTAAGTTTTATTCTAGGTATCCAAGTAATAAGGGATAGAAAGAATAGAACGATTGCATTATCCCAAGCTTCATACATAGACAAGATCTTGTCTAGGTTTTTCATGCATGATTCCAAGAAAGGTATGTTACCTTTCAGACATGGAATCAAGCTTTCTAAGGAACAAGTTCCTAAGAATGAGCATGAAGAGCAATTCATGAGTAGAGTTCCATATGCCTCGGCAGTTGGAAGTCTCATGTATGCAATGCTCTGTACTAGACCAGATATTTGTTTTGCTGTTGGCATAGTTAGCAGGTTTCAATCGAAACCCGGTCCTGATCACTGGACGGCAGTCAAGCATATTTTCAAGTATCTCAAGAGAACGAGAGATAATATGCTTGTATACTCTGGAGGTCGTCCCCGTCAATATACAGACTCCCGATTTCCAATCGATTCTCGACTCAAAATCCACATCGTGGTCAGGTTTACTATTTGAGTGAGTGAGCAAAGCATGTTTAGGAGTATCAAGCAATCTTGTATTGCTGATTCCACCATGGAAGCCGAGTATGTTGCTTCTTGCGAAGCTGCCAAAGAGGCTGTTTGGCTCCGCCAATTCTTGATTGACTTAGAAGTGGTTCCTAGTGCGAATAAGCAGATCACTATCTACCGTGACAACAGTGGAGCAGTGGCTAATTCGAAAGAACCAAGAAGTCACAAGAGAGGTAAACACATTGAAAGAAAGTATCATCTTTTAAGAGAGATTGTTCAAAGAGGTGACGTGACGATTACCAAAATCGCGTCAGCAGAAAATCTAGCGGATCCCTTCACAAAAGCTCTACCTCAGAAGAGTTTCGATGGGCATCTAGAGAACATGGGCTTGAGAGACATATATCGCTTATGAGGCACAAGCAGAGATTAGGACAGGCCAATAGCAAGAGCGTAATGTTGTAATTAACAATCTTTTTCATATTAATAAAGTGATTTCTGGTTTAACAAATCGTATAGCATTTATAGTTTGTATTATAATTGTCAAAGTAAATAATCATAAGGTCTAAAGACTATGGGAAAAGAAGAATTGTTCGTACATCTGGATATGTATGTGGTAGACACAATTCTTTAGTTAGTCTTGAATATTGTTCACAACTTAAGTTAAAGGTTGGGCACCTTTATCTTGTTAAAGTTGTAGAATTCTTTTGCTAACATTTGAGTGAGATCAAATGAGATATGATGAGTCTAAAATCATCGGAGTGTCTTCGAGCAAAAGGATCTAGTGCACTGGGTGCATTGAACTGGATCACAATGAAATACTTTATCTATAACCGTCAGTAGATAAAAGTCTTTTCATTATCAGGACAATCGGAGAGTCTATCTTAATCCTAAGATAAATGATGGACTTATGGTTGCAAGTGATATCATTTGAGTTATCAATGAGTACGATTATATCGCATAGTCTATCCTCGATAGTTTGGTGATATTCATTTGTTAATCGATAGAGGACTTCATTTATAGATATGGACATCGTGGCTCCATTTAATTAAATGAGAGTATAATATCATCATATGGATGTTTTGAGGTAATTGGATATTAAATCTAAACGTTGAGTTTTCAATAGTATCTATTGAAAACATGGCTTCTGGACAAGTCAAAATATCCAAGTTCAAAACGTGGTCATATGAGTAAATATGGTAACTTGGAGAGTTATAGGCGGTCTATGAACTCTTGGCGATTACTGATATTAATCACGAGGATACACTATCTCCAATATGATTGTCTAGGGTATGAATGAGGAGCATCTTCCTTTTCTATCTTTATTTAAGAGTTCAGTTTTAGCTCTTTAGTGGAATGAGTTAAAATTAATGGATCGGACCTAAGTGAATCATTTGTTGATTGTGATTAGGTTATGTCTATTGAAGCTTAAATTTAGATGGCCCGCCAAGATCCCCAATCCACACGAACTTGTATGGATCACTTGATATATTCTACCGGATCGATTTAAGGGTCCATCTAGAATTGCATTTAATATATTAAGAATATAATTTGCACATTATTTTAGTAATGGGCTGCTCAATTATATTAATATATTAATAAAAGACATGTGGACTTGTTTCTTTTAGTAAGAATGGGTCTGGTTCACATGTGTGCTTTTTATTTAAAGTCCAATGGATTAAATGAAATAAGAAAATAATATTTTGGTCAATTTACTCTAAGTGGGGCGGCAAAGGTTAACCTAATATATTATTTTGTTTCATTGTTTTAATTAAATAAGAATTAATTAATTTATTAATTAATTGTTTAATTAAAGAAACAAATCTTTTCTAATCAGGAAATATATTTCCTAGAAGTAAAATTAAAAGACTTGTTTGATAAGGAAATAAATAATTAGTTTTATTTATTTAATCAAATAAGAAGTCTTTTTTATTTAGTCAAAATAAAAGAATAAAAGATCTATGAGTTGGATTAGGGTTTGATGTCTTAAAAACTAGATGGAAATTAGGTGCAACATAAGCCTATGTTGGGCATGTGATTTCGGCGGCAACCCTAGTTATTTCTAGGTTAGGATTTCGGCAACCCTAATAATAATAGAAAAGAAGAAGCAAACTTAGGCCACCTATATATTGACAAGTATAGAATTCGGCCACAATGAATATGGGTTCATGATACAAATTTCTTCTTCTTCTCAATTCATAGAAAACTTTTTTATTCTACTAAAACAAAAAGGAGTGTTAGATTATTCTTTGATAGTATACTATTTGCTTATTCATCAATAAGCTTGTGTATATGATATCGATCTAGGTTCACACGAGTTTCGATCATTAGATTGAGAACTCAAAAGTGACCGGAATAATCTTAGTCATTTTTTTGATTGTTTTTGTGACTAACAAAGAAAAGAAAAGTTTGTTTTGTCCATTCACAGGTTTGCAATTCAAAGAAAAGGGAGACCACGCTCCCAGGTGATCCACGTTCGTGCTAGGATTGAAGATCTTGCGGATTACCATCGACGTAAGTCAATCGGATCACGCGACAAAAGGTATTTTACTTTTTGTTATTGTATATGTATGTTTAATTAATTAAAGGGTTTAAGGTTCATAAAGGAAATTTTTTTAAAAGTCAGTAAATCTAATTTTTAGTATCGCTTCCGCTGCGTGTACTTCTTTGGTAATTTTCCTAACATGCCCCTTGTATTTGTACATTCTTTCTCTCTTTCTATGATACTATTTACTTATCCAAAAAATAAAAAATTAAGCAAATCATAGTAGCTGGATAGAGTATGGTTTGAGAAACCATCAAACGTGTATATAAAGTAAATGTAACCAAAAGGTGATAGGGAAAATAGAATATTCAACAATCTTAGATAATAATATGGAATGTATCAATTAAGAGAATTGCTAGGGAAATGATGGAGTTGCAAGTGGATTATGGGCAATGCTTTTCTAGCTAATTTAATGAACCAATCTCATATATGATAACCATTTGTAGTCTTGGATGTGTTTAGACCATCACTATAAACCCTAAACAACTTCTCGCCAAAAAAGAGAGGGGATCAAGGTGGGATCGGTTATTACAAATAAAGGTTTAGATTATCACGGTTAATATACCCTTCGACAATCTATCCTATTCACAATGTTATTAATCCATCAAGGGTGTTAATCCCATATTGATTCTATAACAAATTATCATAAACAAGAGTATAATCAACTAGTGGGTATACAATGCCAATTATATAATGAATAAGATCTAGTTCAAATGAATAGAACACAAATAAAGATTCAAAATACATATAGCTTAAGCAAAACCCAAATCCAAATGTTCCTCACATCAACAGGAAGGCAAGTAAGAGAACAGGAAATCACCCTTAGGCCTCATTTTGTAGTGCTTGATCCTTCCTTGCCTTTGATGCTCCTTGTGTAAAGAGTGGTAGATAAAGATGTGTCAAGATGGGTGGATGTCTAATGGATAGTGACAAAGGAGATGGTGTAGAAGATGGGTAGAGAGGAATGATTGGGTGAAAGTAATCTAGATTGGGTGTGGAGTTTGGGATGGAGGAGATGAGTTCAAGTATAGAAATGGAGGAATTTTAGAGGGGAATTATGGATGATCCTAGGTTGAAGAAGAGGATCCATTCTCTATAAAAGTTGGTGTATTTATAGGTTAGGAAAGCTACGATATGTAATGAGCAAGAAAGGACAAGAATACCCCTCTTAAATGGCTGAAATTCCAACGCTGGGTCGCGGTTGGCACACAGTGAAACTAAACCGTGACACTCACACCTGATTGTTTATCCTCTCTATCGCAGTTGTGTCGCTATGGTGATAATTTCTAGTGCTGGAATTCCTACACTATTGCGGTTGGCAAACATCGACACTAAACCACAACACTCACACTTGATTGTTTTCTTGGGTTTAGACCTGGCAAGGTTCCGGTTCCGGTTCCAACCGTGGAACCGGAACCGGAATTGGAAATAGAATCGGAATCGAAACCGGAAACAGTACCAGAACCAGTGGTACCCGGTTCCGATTCCAATTCTAAGGTTTAACGAACCGTCTTGGAACCGACGGTTCCGGTTCGGTTCGGTTCAAACCAGCTGGTTCTTTTTTTTTTTTTTTTGGACCGTTGAGGCCCAACGGCCACCCCATTAATACTAATTTTTTTTTTTTTTTTGTTATCTATAAATACCCTCCTCCCCTTTCATTTTTTTTCACAATCTCACACCAATTTCTTATTTTCCTCTCATTCTCTCAATTCTCTCTATTCTCAATTCTCTAAATCTCTAATTCTAAATTTCTAATTTTTATTTCAAGTTTCATTGTCTCAACACTCAACTCTCAAGTCTCCAACACTCTCCAACTCTCCAAGACTCCAAGTTTCCAAGGTTTTTATTATTTATTTAATTTTGCAGTTTTTTTTTTATTTGCAATTAATTTTATTTCCAATAAATTTTATTTGCAATTAATTTTATTTTCAAAATTCCAATATATTTTATTTGCAATTAATTTTATTTGCAATTAATTTTATTTACAATTAATTTTATTTCCAATTAATTTTATTTCCAATTAATTTTATTTATAATATATTTTCTTTCCAATATATTTTATTTGTAATCAATTTTATTTCCAATTAATTTTATTTCCAATTAATTTTCTTTACAATTTATCTTATTTCTAATTTATTTAATTTCCGAATAACCAATAACTATTTAGTATTTACTAAATACTAAGTTTCCGATTTCATTTATTTGCAATTTATTTTATTTGCAATTTATCTTATTTCTAGTTACTACTTAGTACTTACTATAATAGTACTTACTACTAATCTACTATTATAGTATTATAGATTTATATTTTATAGTATTATTCTTCTAAGTTCTAAGTTTTCAATTATCTATTTCAGTATTTCTCTCCCAAATTTATTCCGTCCAATCCAATGGCAAGTGGTGGAAATGGAAAGGGTCACAGCCGTGACGATCCTAGGCATTCGATTTCGATGAAAGGTATGGGTCAAATGGTCGATAATCCTGGTCATAACAACACCGCCTATCACGATTATCTACAATGTCGGGCTTATGCTAAAGATCTAGGCCTAAACATTCCTACTCCCCCTTTAATAATTTCAGAACCCGATCATAATGCAACCCCCCGACCCTAATTTCACAAGCCAGTCAAAAAATATGCCTGATATTGATCCACCTCCGAATTATGATTTTGATCCACCAGAAGTAGATGAGGACGAACCGGATCCGAAGCAGAGCAAATCTAATCTATTCGTCAAATATATAAAGAAAGTTAGGCAAGAAGATGGAAGCTATGTAGCGACTTGCAATTATTGCAAAAAAGTATATGATGAGAATCAAGAAGCATCATCAAATGATCCATTGCTTGTTCCAGTTGGGCTAATTACAAGGGCCAAGAGGATCAAAGAAGTATTTAATGAGGGTTGATTCTGAGTTGCTGAAGTCCAAGTTCGGCCCACATGAAGACCAAATCCAGACTGAACTTCGTGGGCCTCTATAGAGAGCATCTAAAGTTGGATTGCCTATTATAATATGTTTTCGGAAAGCCATTGACGATCTCTACAGATGTTATGAAGACTCCATCCTCCAAAAAAGATCACAACAGGCCCAACTTTGACTATCTATTTTGTTGCGCGTGAGGAACAAGCTAGGGTTTGGATGAGTCTGAATTTTAGGATATTTCCTGTTTTATTTATTTTCCAAATAAAGAGTCGATTTGTTTCCCAATTGAAGGGCTGATTTTGTTTCCCAAATGAAGCTTTCCAAATAAGGAGCAAATCAACTAGTTGTTAGTTTTAGTCTTTATTTATTTCCTAAATTTGTTTGCATTTGTTTTCCTGATTGTAAGGCATTAATTGCCGAATATTTTATTTCATTTATCTTTCTTTTTAGGGTTTAAATATTTTTAGTATTTAAGGGACTCATTGATGTATTATTAAGAAGACTTTGGAATGAAATAATTATTTGAGAGAACGTTTTCTCTTTGGTTCTTCATTGAACTATGAACTTATCAAGGTACCTTGTGGCGTTCAAAACCCTGACTTATCACTCACCTTCTTCTCTTCTTGAGTGTGGCGTCTACAACCTTCTTGATACCGTTGGTTCTTATCACTTTATAGATAACGGGTCACGGTCCTTTATTTTCTTTGTTTTTTTTATAAACTTGAATTTAGAAAACGATCCTCCATAACCATATATTGGTTCCGAGTCTCACTATTCTTGGTGAGGTTCATATCAGTATATATGTGGTCCAAATCCGAAGGATATGGCACTTATCGGAAGCATATTCAAACCAAACATCCAGAAGCAGAGACCAGATTGAGGTCACAAACACAAATTCCCAGGTGCGCTACTCCTACCCAACAATTATTTTGTTATACTAATGAACAAAATAGTGAATAATTAGCTAGAATGGTAGCAGTAGAACAATTATCATTCGGTTTTGGTGAAAGGGTTGGTTTTATTAATTATTGTCGACAAGCATTAAACCCTGCTGCATGTTGTGTTCCTTGATCTACTCTTGTATATACACTTGAAAAGATTTATGTTAAAGAAAAAAAACTTAGAAACATTTTTTGAAAAATATAACTGTCGTGTTTCCGTATGTGCCGACATATGGACTGACCATTGGCGATCACATTCATACTTGAGTGTCACTTGCCATTTTATGGATAATGCATGGAATATCCAAAAAAGAATTCTTGCATTTAGAGTTTTTGATGATTCAGACATTGCTCATAATATTGTTAGAATGCTTAGAATTATTTTTTCAGAGTATAAAATTGAGAACAAATGCAATTGGTTTTGATAATGCTTCTAGCAATACTGCTGCTATTCCATCTTTAATTAATTTATGCAAACCATTTGTTGGTGGTGCATTTTTTCATCAAAGATGTGCATGCCATGTTTTAAATTTATGTGTTCAAAAAGGATTAGAAACTCTTGATCATTTTATTCTACCTATTAAACAAGCCCTTCAATTTTTATGGAAACATTCTTCTATAATGAATGCATGGGTAAAATATTGTAAACAAAATGGTGGACGTGCCGTTAGATTTGATCGTGATGTTCCAACACGTTGGAATTCTACTTATAAATTGCTTGCTCAAAGTTACGAGTATAGAGATTTATTAGTTTCTTATATTCAATTTCATGTTATTGACATTCAATTTTATAAATCTCATTGGGATGCTTATTACAACGTTTTCAATTTGTTAAAAGTTTTTCATACTGCTTCAACAAATTTATCTGGTGTTTATTATCCTACAACTCATTTATTTATTATTGAAAGTCTAAATATTGCTGATGCATTTTCTTGTTGTGAATCCGACATAGAAATAGGGGAAGCCGTTAATGCTATGAAGGAAAAATGGTTACGTTATTATCATGAGTTGCCAGATATTTATTTGATTGCCATGATTTTCGATCCACGTTGTAAATTAGAACATTTTTGTTATTATCTAAATGGTTATTATGGCCTCCAAGGTTTAAACATAAAATATAATGTTAATGCTTGTTATGATAGAATTAAGAAATTATTGTATTCTTTATATGATGAATATCTTTTAGTTTATGGATCCTCACTCAACTTAGATGTTACACGAACATAAACTGCACGGCCCACATCATCATCCTCCGAATTTTTGAATTTAGGATATAGTATATTATCAAAAAAAAACTAAAAACCTAGATCTTCTTCTTCATCAAGCACTGACAAGTATTCTAAGCTTGAATCTTATCTAAATGATTCTTATGAGTTTATAGAAGATATGCTAGAGAAACAATTTGATATATTACAATATTAGAAAGAGTACACAAAGTACTATCCAATCATGGCTATCATAGCCAAAAATATTTTTTCAACACCAGTTTCTACAGTGGCGGTGGAACAAGAGTTCAGCGCCGGGGGGAATATCTTGGATGAAAGGCGTTTATGTTTGACTCTGAAGTACTCCAGATACAGGTTTGTATGGATGATTAGACAAAGGCTCAATATAGACAACAAGAAATCGAACATGAGATAACATACGATTTCTTCAAAGATGATGAACATGAAAGTGGAGAGACAAGTACAACGGGTCCGGAATAGAAGATGTGGATCACGTATTCACGTCATCACAAGTCCATGTTATCAACAAACCTGCAATAAAAGGTAAGAGAACTACGTGGCCTTTGATTCCTCTAAACCCCCCAAGAGGAAACGTAGGCAACTTAATTGTAGTGAAAATTAAGTGCAAAGCTAATAACTTTACATTTTTTTTTGTTTTATTTTAATTTAATTTTGTAATTTATCATTTATTTATTTTATGTTATTTTCAAATTTTGGGTGACCTAATTCCCAAATATCCAATGAAATGTAATATCTAATTTGTAATTTGACATTTTGATTATTTTATTTTAATTTCCTTTTGTAATTTGTATTTTGTCATTTGTTTATTTTGTAATTTGTCATATATATATATTTTATTTTATTTAATTATTTAAAATTACATTATTACAAGTTTACAACTTAGAAGTCTTTTTTTTTTTAAATTTAAATTAAAAAAAAATTGTTTAGAACCGCCGGTTCTGTAAAAACAGGAACCGAACCGGAATAGGAACCGGAACCTTGCCACCTCTACTTGGGTTTCATCTTCTTTGTCGTTGTTTGGCTCAAGAGCAACACCATCAAAAGGCGACAATGCCTTGTTTTTCCCACTTTTATTGCACTTTTTGTACCAAATCCATCTCTTCTTCACAAATGCCCTTGTGGCATAATTAAGCCTGAAACACTTGATTAACGTAGTTAAAACACGGGGAAATACCCGAGAATCAAGCATAAAGAAACGAAAATGAAGGCCAAAATCATACCAATTTTGTTTGATGAAATACCCTCAAACCTATCTTTTGCTAGTCCTCTAGCAAAACAATCACAAAATAGCCCAAGGACATATGTCAATATTATTCAAAGATTTTCAATCAAGCACTAACTCTTTTTGCAAAGGATTCATAAGCCATTTAAATAACATGTGAAGCCAACATGAAGAGATTTAATCTATGATGTACTAATGAGGAATTAGTCATGTAAGAAATATGGAACGAATAATCTTTGGTCTTCTTGGATCAAAGCCTACCACCTAAAAGGTTGTAACATATGGGAGGCTAAAGCTCCTAATATCTGCTCTTGGAATTGGAGGAAACTCCTCCATCTTCGGCCTATTGTTCGTCCTTTAATTCAGCACCTCATTGGCAATGGTTCTAGTACTTCCTTATGGTTTGACAATTGGCATCCGGATGGTCCTCTTCTTTCGAAATGGAGCCCCCATGTGGTCTATGATTCCGGCCTCCCTATCAACGCAGCGGTTAATACCATTGTTCTTGGTGATTCTTGGAGATGGCCAGTTGCTATGTCCATTGATTTTGTTGAAATTAGAAGTCGAATGCCTACTTACAATCCTAACTCCAATCTAGAGGATAGTATTCGGTGGCTCCCTTCTTCCAATAGTATTTACTCGGCCTCTTTTGCTTTGGCATCTTTTAAAGCCCCTCACCCTTTTGTTCCTTGGTTTAAGCTGGTTTGGTTCCCTCAAAACATTCCGAGAATGAGTTTCATCCTTTGGATGGCGGTTAGAGATAGGCTCTCCACCCATGACCGCATTCATAAATATGACCCTAGGGCTGTTACTACTTGTATTCTTAGTAACTCCCATCTTGAATCTCATGCACACTTTTTCTTTGAGTGCTCTTTCAGTAGAGCCATTTGGACTCAACTTCTGAATTATTGTGGGTCTCCTTGGAATGGCCTTTGTTGGAATGCTTTTATTGCTTGGGCTTTTGCCCATTGGAGAGGGGACACCCCTATTATTGTCACAAAGAAGCTTTGTCTTGTTGTGGCTGTTTATCATATTTGGAGAAAGCGTAATTGTAGAATTTTTGAAGGCACCAAAAAGTCTAGTTTGGTTGTTGTTCGCACAATTATTGACACCATTCGCTGTCGGCTCTCCTCTATCAATCTAAAGGATCACCCGCTTATTACTTTGAATTGTATTGTTAACGCTAATTAATTTTAGTGCTTTGCTCTTGTTTGTTGCTTGCTCTTTTCTTTGAGCTTGTTTTGAGCCCTTTACGAGCTCTTGTTTCTTGTTTGCCGTGTGTTTGTGCTTGTTTTGAGCCTTTGTTTAGCTCTTGATTTGCTTCCTTGGGTATGCCCTTTGTATTTGTACATTCTTTCTCTCTTTCTATGATACTATTTACTTACCCAAAAAAAAAAAAATCATTTGGTCAAGGTAAGTCAAATGTATAGACTATATGGTTCATGTCAATGTGGTTCATGAATGAAAATCTTAGAGGTGTTTGGCTTCAAATGGGCATGGGAACACACACATTAGAGGGCATGGAAAGTGTTTAGGCCAACTTTGTTTTTTCACATGCATTGCCCAAAGTCATTTTCTAAAGGTTTGTCCACAAAACAAATTAAGGCATCCATAAGCAGTCCATATATTTTATGGCAAACAACATTTTAGTGCAACTGAGACCTAAATATGTCTGTATGAGTGTTTACGAGTGAGTGTTTAAAGAGTGAGATAATTCCATCAAAATACACTTTTTAGGCCGTGTTTGTGACACTCATGGGAAGTCTCCATTATTAATTCCTATCCATCAAGAAAAATTGATAATTCTTTTTTTTTGGGAAATAAATAGTATCATAGAAAAAGGAAAGAATGTACAAATACAAGGGGCTTACCCCAGGAAACAAAGAAACCAGAGCACAAAGGCCCAAAACAAGCTCAAAAACAAGAACTAAACAAAAGCTTTAACAAAGCAAAAACCCAAAAGAAAGAGCAAACAAACAGCCAACAGCACAATGATCATCTAGAGGTGATATTCCAATTCATAGTAATCAAAGGACAGTCCTTCAAATTGATAGAACAAAGCCGGCTACGAATAGTGTCAATAATTGTTCGGGCAACCTCATCATTAGGCCTTCTAGAGCTCTTAAAAATACGACATTGATAATTCACTCCAACATTAAGAGAAAAAGGGGAAAAAGACTAATGTGCTTTCTGCAATGCAATCCTAAATGGCATAACGTTAATCTAAACCAAAAAATTGCAAAGATGCACAATTCTACACTCTCATGCAATAGCATAATGTCAATAAGCAAATATGCTCAAGCATGACATTATCGCTAGATTTTCGAAAAAATTTGAAAATTTTGGCTTAAAACTTGATACAAGGGATGGTGTTGTGCACAAGTACCTGTAAACCTAAATTTGACATTTTCCTCAATTTCTTGGGGCATAAAAACCGGTTAGGCGGTGCAACACATCAAACACAATGCAAAGAGTTATTAATGTCCTATATAAACAAACAATTTCCCACGAATAGAATTAAGAGGTACATAAATTCAATTTTGCACGTAATCATCAAAAGAGATATGATCATGAATGTTCAATCATAACTTCCATCCCTAATCCATGGATATACAATGATATGTCATCAAAGTCTTATATCCACTATCATAATTATCTCACACCCTTATTCTAAGCAAGAATGAAATAAAGATAAAAGAATTCAAAAATGATATGACTAAATAAAAACAAAATTTAAACTATAAAAGAAATGTACCTAAGTGGGTTGCCTTCCACCAAGCGCTCGATTTAACATCTAGGCAAGACGTGGCATGGTGCTCCTGCTTTTCAAACTTCAAATTGTTGCTTTTCTAAAAAGGATAAGGCTCTCGCT
This sequence comes from Acer negundo, assembly GCA_035582765.1. Classification (NCBI taxonomy): domain Eukaryota; kingdom Viridiplantae; phylum Streptophyta; class Magnoliopsida; order Sapindales; family Sapindaceae; genus Acer; species Acer negundo. Next base: position 17,133,296 of record CM069236.1, on the reverse strand, counting down.
CTTTTTATGAGCACTCTTGGCTTGCGTCCCTACAAGACTTGCAAGTTGTCTTTGTTTCTTCCCAAGAGATAAAGAAACCTTGCTTTATCGCACAAGCAACACACCACGCTTCCTCAAGAAGCAATAGAAAATCTACACACGCACAAAGCATATTAGAAAGTTCCGGCAAATAAAAGTCTACTCAATACATGCAATTGCCAACAAGAGCTTGCAACACCACTTATTCAAAAGAAACAAACTAAACTAATTCCACAATAATTTTTACCCCCATACCTAATGTTTTCTCTCCTTTCAATTACCATATACAATTTCACACATAGAGTGAAATACTAGACTCAAGAAGGGAAATAGATTGTGCAATTTTTTAAACAACATAAAGCATAAAAATAAAATGCACAAAAGAAGTTTTCTACATTATGCACTTGTGCTAGGGGTGGCATCAACTATATGAGGCTTTGCCAAGTTTGGAAATTGATTCTTTTTCGCAACCCAAACAAGTTGAGTTGACTTCCCATTTTCATTTCCCTTGGGTCTAACTTGGTTAACCAAGTCTTTTCTAACCCAGATTTTCTTTACTCTAGGTGGATTTTTTCTATTCCTAGACTCTCTCAATTTTTTATGCTTATGGAATTTAAAATAATGAGCTTTTAAGAGCCATTTTTGCGAGCAAAAATAACAAGTAGGAGGATGGCTAAGAAAACTCCCTCTTGGCCGGTGACTATGTGGTCTATGATGTTGCCTCATTTATAGTGCTTTAACCTCCTTCTCCACCTTGTCTAGATTGACTATGTAGTCACATTCCTTGACTTTGGCTACTTTGAGGGCCGCCTACTTCCTACTAAGTTCTTCCTTCTTTTCTTCCAAAGCATTTGCTTTTCGCTCCACTTCTATAAGCAACTTTCTTGTCTTCCTTGCATATTCTTCTTCAAATTCTTCAAATAGCTTTGCAAGGTCTTCAAATTCCTTTTATGCGAAATTCCTCTCAACTTCAAGTCTCCCAACTTGTATTTCCATCACTTTGTTCTTGTTGGAGACTTTGCCATTATGTTTTTTGAGAGTACCATTCTCCACTTTAAACATCTTTACTTCAAGGATAAGGTTTTTGTTTAGAGTTTCAAGCTCATCAACCTTCACTTTTCCCAAGGCCTCCTTGTCTTCCAACTCTTTCATCACGAGTTGTAATTTTCTTTCAAACTTTTCCCTCATTTCTTCATTCTCTTGGGAAGTTTCCACTAATTTCTTTTGAAGTAAAGACAACTTTTCTTCCAATTTCCTGTTTCGCTCTTGGTTCTCCGACGGTTCTTCCATGGTTTCTGCACCTTTCTCAAATACATGTACAAGTGCATGTACACAGTTTCCTGTCATCCCTTGCTTGGGATTGTCTGATTCTATTGATCGGTCTTGCCAGCTAGTTAACACATGTTGGTCATCTTCTTCTCATGTGATTGTTGTGTGGATTAGAATTCTTTCATGATTTTTTTTTTTGGGTAAATAAATAGTATCATAGAAAAAGGAAAGAATATACAAATACAAGGGGCATACCCCAGGAAACAAAGAAACTAGAGCACAAAGGCCCAAAACAAGCTTAAAAACAAGAGCTAAACAAAAGCTTTAGCAAAGCAAAAACCCGAAAGAAAGAGCAAACAAACAGCCAACAGCACAATGATCATCTAGAGGTGATATTCCAATTCATAGTAATCAAAGGATAATCCTTCAAATTGATAGAATAGAGCCGGCTACGAATAGTGTCAATAATTGTCCGGGCAACCTCAGCATTAGGCCTTTTAGAGCTCTTAAAAATACGACAATTTCGTTCTCTCCAAATAAAATAGATAGCCACCGCAAGACAAAGCTTTTTAGTCACAGTGGAAGCAGAGTTCCCTTTCCAATGAATGGAAATCCAATCAATTAAATCATTCCAGCTGAGACCAATCCAAGTGCAACCACACTTGTTCAAGAGATGAGTCCAAATGGCTTTGCTATACAAACACTCAAAGAAAAGGTGGGCATGAGTTTCGTTTTGAGAATTGCAAAGGACACATGTAGCAATAACTTGAGGATCGTAGCGTTGAACACGGTCCAAGGTAGAAAGCCTACCTTTAATAGCCATCCATACGATGAAGCCCATCCTCGGAATATTCTGAGGGAACCACACAATATTAAACCAGGGAACAAGAGAGTGATGGTTCTAAGAGACTCCATATCCGAAGAAGCAGAATAAATACCATTTGGTGAGGGGAGCCACTGAATAATATCATCCAAAATGGAGTTTGGATTGTAAGATGGAATATGACTCTTAATTTCAGCAAGATCAATTGACATAGCAACAGGCCATCTCCAAATATCACTAAGGACAATAGAATTAACCTTAGCATTGATAGAGAAACCGGAATCGTAGATAACTTGGGAACTCCATTTCGAACAAATATGGCCATCAGGGTGCTAATTATCAAACCATAAGGAAGTGTTCAAGCCACTACCAATAATGTGCTGAATTAAAGGACGGACTAAAGGCCTAAGATGAAGAAGCTTTCTCTAATTCCAAGAACAGGTATGAGGAGCATTCACCTCCCATAAACTTGAACCTTTGAGGTGGTAGGCATGGATCCAAGAAGTCCAAAGATTATTAGTGCCATAAACCAGATTCCAAATGTGCCTAATCATTAGCGCCTTATTCCACAAAGGGAGGTCCTTGATTCCAAGACCACCCTCTTTCTTGGGAATACAAATATCAGACCAAGCAATTTTAGAACCTTTGCTGCTACCTTCAACCCCATTCCATAAAAAACTACGAAATTTCTGCTCTATAACCTTTAAGATCTTTTTAGGAAGATAAAGATGACTAGCCCAAAACACTTGAATACTGGTTAAGACCGAGATAATAAGTTGAAGATGACCAGCATAAGAAAGGCACTGATTCAACCAAAAGAAAGTCTACTCGAAACTTTATCCACGAGGGGAGAGCAATCACACAAATTCAATTTAGAAGAGGTAATAGGAATCCCCAAATAACGAACAGGAAGAGAGCCAACCGTGTAACCAAAAAGGTTGATAAGCTGCTGACTAATTGCGTTGGGCACTCCCGACCTAAAAGTGTTGCTGTTAGCATGATTAACACCAAGACCTGACAACAAAGAGAACTCATCGAGGGCTGATTTGAGAACAAGAGCTGAATGATAGGAACCGTGGCAAAGCATAATAAGATCATCAGCAAAGCAAATGTGAGAAAGCTTAATCTTGTCGCACTTCCAATGATATTTGAAGTTAGGAGAGTCCACAATATGATTGGCTAAAAGTTTCAAGAGGATCTCCATAGCCATAATAAAGAGATATGGAGACATAGGGTCTCTTTGTCGAAGACCCCTCTTTCCGGAGAAGAAACCAGCAAGCTCACCATTAATAGAGATAGAGAACTTAGGAGTAGTAAGGCAAACTCTAATCCAGTTTATGACTTTCAAAGGAAACTGAAACGCAACAAGAGTGTCAAGTAAGAAGCCCCAATCAACCATATCAAAAGCTTTCATCAAATCCACCTTAAGGGCAAACTTAGGCGTACCGTCATCTTTGTGGTAATTCCTCATTAGCTCTTGGACAAGAAGAATGTTGTCACCAATTCTCCTACCTGCCACAAAAGCTGATTGGGAGGGGCTAATAATGCCAGGAAGACAAGGCTTGATTCTATTAGCAATGATCTTAGCAATGATCTTGTAGAGAGTGTTAGAGGGATTAAGGACCTTAGGGACCAAAGTAAGAATCGTAGCATTGAGCTCTTTAAGAAGAAGGCCAGTACGGAAGAATTCTTGAACAACATTAATAACATCATCACCAACGATGTGCCAAGTATTCTTGAAGAAATGAGCATTAAAACCATCATGACCAAAAGCCCTATTAGGGTGGAGAGAACAGCAAACCTTACGTATTTCATCATTTGTGACCTCTCTACTCATGAAATCAGCTTGATCAATGGAGATGTGTTTATCAATAACATTTCTCAAAGGACGAGAACCATGTCTAGAAGGCAAAGAGTAGCCAAGAATATTTTGGAAGTGACGAACAACCTCGTATTTTATTTGAGTATCTCCTTCAATCAAGGAACCATCTTCTCCAGTAATAGAGAGGATCTTACTTCTATTCCGTCTACCATTGATGACTTTGAAAAAATAGGAGGTGTTACGGTCACCAGCCTTAAGCCATTGAACTCTAGATTTTTGCCTCAAAAAATCCTCCTCCGTTTGAAGAGCCAGAGTGTAAGAGCTCATAAGCTCTTTCTCTTGAATTCTAAGGCCTTCATCAAGAGGCTACTGATCAAGAAGACTTTGGCAATCAACAAGGGCAGCCTTGGCTTCATTAGATTTAACCGTCAAATCCCCCACTATATGCTTGTTAAGGGACTTTAAAACCTTCTTTAAATTTTGGAGCTTAGAGCAAAGCTAAAATTGCATATTGCCATGAAAATTCTCCTGCCAACAACTCTCAACCAAAGGAAGAAAGTCTTCACTTTCCATTAGGAAATTGAAAAATTTAAAAGGGTAATTCTTTTTATTACCTTGCAATCCAAGCTTAACCAAAGAGGGGCTGTGATCCGAGATGCTAGGAGGAAGAAAAATGGCTTCAGAGTGCTCAAACTTGGCCATCCATTCCTTATTAACAAGAACTCTATCCAACTTTTTAGAGATGCAGCCAATGCTTCTCTTATTACACCAAGTGTGGAGAAAACCTGAGAAACGATGGTCATCAAGTTCAGAAACATAAAGACGGTCATTAAACTTTTCCATAGCTGAGGAAATACGAGATGAACACCCAATTGACTCATTCATCCTCTTAGAGACATTGAAATCGCCAAGAACCATCCAAGGAGTATCTTGCTGACTAGAGCATATACTATGCCAAAGAGCTCTTCTAGAACTATCAACATTAGAACCATAAACAAATGAGATATGGAACCTATCATTACCATCAAAAATATGAGCTTGGCAATGAATAATCTGATCAGTTTCAAAAATTTTAGTGATTTTGATGATCCTAGGATCCCAACCAATCCAAATTCTACCAAGATCATGACTATTGTAATTGTCAAGCATTTCCCAATCCATGAAAACAGAATTGACTACAAGAGGCTGATGGATCATACTCACTCTTGTCTCAATTAAACAAACTAGACTAAGCTTGTGGTCAAGTATCATCTTCTTAACTTCTAATTGTTTAGGGGTAGCATTCAAACCCCTAATGTTCCAACAAGCTAAATTAATCATTAAGAGGTTGAAGATATTTCACCCTAGCTAGCGAGCTATTATCCATTCCTTTCATTGCAGACCGTTTCTTCTTCTTCTTCTTCTTGTTACTAGAGGACTCTCGAGTGCTAGAAAGCCCTATGATAGGAACCCCATCAATGTTTTTAATCTTTGAGAGCCATAAGGAATGATCTGGAGAGGCTGTGGTAGGAGAGTCATCATCACTACATTCAACAACACTTTCCTTAGAGAGGACACTATTACCATTCTCATCAAGAGTAGAGAACTTGTTAGAGGTATCAATAGCACTCTTCTTAGACAGGGCATTGCATTGATTCTTGATAGGCATGTTGGTAGGACACAAAGGAGGCTTAACTTCAGAATGACCAGCGGCAATGACTTCATCAACATTCAAAGAAGACATGGAAAGAGGAATAGGCTCAATATTCTCACTAGGTGAGGGAACAAGGGTTGCATCTACTCTAGAAAGGATCCCTGAAGATTTGGATACATGAGCTGCAGCACCACGATTAACCTTCACCCATTCTTGCTTCACTTTAGAACCATGGTTCTTATCGAATCTGTCTTCCACATGCTTTAGACTTGGGCAAGTTGCAGCAAAATGACCAAACGATTTGCACTCCGGACAAATCTTTGGTCTCTATTGGTATACAACCAGAATTTCAACACTCTCCCCATTATTGTGATCATCACAATCGCCCATAAGTAAATCAAAAGAATCAACTAACTTGCTAGTAGCATCAATTTCGACACAAATTTTGGCATACGAAATTCTTTTCATTAATTCAGTTAGGCTATCAGCATAAAGAGGCTTCCCAACAGCACTAGCAATATAGCTTAGCCCCTCTTCAGTCCAATATTCATGAGGAATATTAAAAAACTTGACCCATACTGGAACATTAGAATAAGATTCTTTCGTTAAAACAAGCTGAGAGTGCCATTTCTTTAGAATAATCATTCTTCCAGCGAAAAACCATGGACCAGCCTCAAGAACTTTAGAGCAAGAGTCATCGTTTGAGAACTTGAAAAAATAGAACCCTTTTTCATTAGCTAGCACCTCTAAAAGACCATAATTACCCCAAATACTCTTAGCAATATTGTTCACAAGAGAGAAAGGGAGCTTCTTCTCAATAAAATAACCCACTAAGCAGATCTTCCAATCCTTACATCCATCTTCAGCAACTTTCACAGGGGGTGCAACACACTTCCTATTACCATTGTTAATAGGCTGATCTGTGCTTTGAGAAGAATTATTAAGCACATTGATGTAGCTAACAGGCTTGTTATCGAAGATTTTAGGATATTTTCCAAGTTGAACAATCTCGGAGGAGTCATAAGTTCCCTTCCATTGCTGATCCTTAGCTAATAAACCTTCATGCTCAAGAGACAAATCAGTTCCATTACCAATAGAGTTGTTACCAGCTGAAACATCTTCAGTTTGCAGACTCAATCCAACTCCATGGGAAAGAGCCTTATTTGAAACCCTACTACTGCTCTTGTTAACAACACAAGCTTCCAAAAGAGAGGGGAAATCAGAACAGGGCGGATTCTCCATGATAGAGGTGGAGAAACCCTAGAGAAAACAAACCAGAGCTAAAAACTTGAAATGGACGTAACTAAGTGTCACGAACCCCAAATCACAACGTTCTTGATTCCTTGTTGCATAAAAAATCACGATCTTCAAACTTTATGAAGGAAAGAAAAGCAGAATCGTACCAGAAGAGGACAAAAATAGAGAAATAGTGCTGAAACCCTAATTTAAAAACAAACCAGAACAAAGAAATTGAAACAGGCGTAACTCTGTGCTAACAACACTGAATCATGATATTCTTGAGTTCAGATCGCATAAAATTCCATGATATACAACTTTGATTTGCATGAGGTTTTGTTGAGAAGTTTGGATTTTCTCAATTTCCCGACAACGATTGTCCATGAAATTTTTCCTCTCATCATCAATGAAGTGTGATTGGTATGACGAGATGGAGCCTTGGTTAATCCTCCAATCCGTATTGTAGATATTTTCATAAGTCTCGTAGCTCGTACCTTGATTTTTCGTGAAGCAATCCATAGAATCCTAAAACAAAAAGAAACAAAAACTACCAAAGAAATAAAAAGAAACTAAAAAGACTAAAAACAACTAATAAACTAAAAATCATTAAAACTAAACTAACCATTACTAAGAAAAGTTAATTGATTCAACAGTTGCTACCAAATCCTCGGCAGCGGCGCCAATTTTGATGAGGTCGTTTTGTACTCAACAAAATACATTTTTATGTGTTCGTTTTGAAAACCAAATTTCACAACTTGAAAATCCACTTAGGATTTAAAATTATTAAAATGGTAAGCAAGGATTTGTTCCACAGGGAATTAGAGTAATTAGTTAAATTAATTAACAAGTCTTAAATGCAATTAAGCAAATCATAGTAGTTGGATAGAGTATGGTTTGAGAAACCATCAAACGTGCATTTAATGTAACCAAAAGGTGATAGGAAAAATACAATACTCAGCAATCTTAGATAAGAATATGGAATGTATCAATTAAGAGAATTGCTAGGGAAATGATGGAGTTGCAAGTGGATTATGGGCAATGCTTTTCTAGCTACTTTAATGAACCAATCTCATAAATGTTAACCATTTGTAGTCTTGGATGTGTTTAGACCATCACTATGAACCCTAAACAACATCCCGCCAAAAAAAAAGAAGGGGTCAAGATGGGATCGGTTTAGATTATCACGGTTGATATACCCTTCGACAGTCTATCCTATTCACAATGTTCTTAATCAATCAAGTGTGTTAATCCCATATTGATATCATAACAAATTATCATAAACAAGAATATAATCAACTAGTGGGTATACAATGCCAGTTATATAATTAATAAGATCTAGTTATCAAATGAATAGAACAGAAATAGAGATTCGAAATACAAATAGCTTAAACAAAACCCAAATCCAAATGTTTCTGACATCAAAAGGAAGGCAAGTAAGAGAATAGGAAATCACCCTTAGGCCTCCTTTTGTAGTGCTTGATCCTTCCTTGCCTTTGACGCTTCTTATGTAAAGAGTTGTAGCTTAGGATCCATTCTCTGTAAATGTTGGTGTATTTATAGGTTAGAAAAGCTAGAGTACGAAATGGGCATGAAAAGACAAGAATACCCATCTTGAATGGCTGAAATTTCAACGCTGAAATTCTTACGTTGTCGTGGTTGGCAAACAGCAACACTAAACCGTGACACTCATGCCTGATCGTTTCTCCTCTCTGTCGCGGTTGTGTTGCTATGACGAAAATTTCCAACGCCAGAATGCCAACGCTAGAATTTCTACGTTGTCGTGGTTGGCAAATAGCGATGCTAAACCTCGACACTTACACTTGATCATTTTCTTGGGTTTCATCTTCTCTGTCGCGGTTTGGCTCAAGAGTGACACCATCAAAGGGCGACAATGCCCTGTTTTTCCAACTTTTATTACACTTTTTGTACTAAATCCATCTCTTCTTCATAAATGCCCTTATGGCATAATTAAACCTGAAACACTTGATTAACATAGTTAAAACATGAGGAAGTGCCCGAGAATCAAGCATAAAGAGAAAGAAATGAGAGCCAAAATCACACCAGTTTTGGTTCGATCACCTTACAAAATTGAACCTTATGATTTGTGCACAGCACAGCCTAACAAGCCTTTATAGCTCTCTATCATCACTAACCACTAACCTTAGATCTAGATTCTCTCCCACATCATCCAAACCCATCCTTCACCATTTGCATCAATTTTCTACTCAAAAAGGTAACTAGGAGGTTGGATTCAAGCTTCAAGAAGGAGGATTCTCTACATAAGTCTTCTCTTACTCTCATCTCTAAGCTTTTATTTTGTAATTATCATGAGTAGGTAAATCACCCACTAGGGGATTGATGTGATTCATCTGTGGATGTTGGTCTTTTGTATATGAACTCTATTTTCTATATAAATCTATCAATTTTGTTTCATTCTTTGTTTTAATTGATTTCAAAGATAATTTGTCTTAGATTGTACACTCCTCTTTTTTGCAAGTTGTTTGTACAAATAGTATCATAAAAAGAGAGAAAGAATGTACAAATACAAGGGGCATACCCCAAGAAGCAAAGCAAGAGCTAAACAAAGGCTCAAAACAAGCACAAACGCATGAGCAAACAAGAAACAAGAGCTCGTAAAGGGCTCAAAACAAGCTCAAAGAAAAGAGCAAGCAACAAACAAGAACAAAGCACTAAAATTAATTAGTGTTAACAATCCAATTCAAAGTAATAAGCGGGTGATCCTTTAGATTGATAGAGGATACCCGACAGCGAATGGTGTCAATAATTGTGCGAACAACAACCGAACTAAACTTTTTGGTGCCTTCAAAAATTCTACAATTACTCTCTCTCTAAATATGATAAACAACCACAACAAGACAAAGCTTCTTTGTGACAATAATAGGGGTGTCCCCTCTCCAATGGGCAGAAGCCCAAGCAATAAAAGCATTCCAACAAAGGTCATTCCAAGGAGACCCACAATAATTCAGAAGTTGAGTCCAAATGGCTCTACTGAAAGAGCACTCAAAGAAAAGGTGAGCATGAGATTCAAGATGGGAGTTACAAAGAACACAATAGTAACAGCCCTAGGGTCATATTTATGAATGCGGTCAGTCAAGGGTGGAGAGCCTACCTTTAACAACCATCCAAAGGATGAAACTCATTCTTGGAATGTTTTGAGGCAAACTAGCTTGAACCAAGGAACAAGAGGGTAAGGGGCTTTAAGAGAAGCCAAAGCAGAAGAGGCCGAGTAAATACCATTGGAAGAAGGGAGCCACCGAATACTATCCTCTAGATCGGAGTTAGGATTGTAAGTAGGCATTCGACTTCTAATTTCAACAAGATCAATGGACATAGCAACTGGCCATCTCCAAGAATAACTAAGAACAATGGTATTAACCGCTGCGTTGATAGGGAGGCTGGAATCATAGACCACACAAGGGCTCCAATTCTAAAGGAGAGGACCATCCGGATGCCAATTGTCAAACCATAAGGAGGTACTAGAACCATTGCCAATGAAGTGCTGAATTAAAGGACGAACAATAGGCCGAAGATGGAGTAGTTTCCTCCAATTCCAAGAGCAGATATTAGGAGCTTTAGCCTCTCATATGTTAAAACCTTTTAGGTGATAGGCTTTGATCCAAGAAGACCAGAGATTATTCGTTCCATAAATAAGAATCCAAAGATGCCTAATCATCAAGGCCTTGTTCCAAGAAGAGAGGTCCATGATTCCAAGACCGCTATCTTTCTTAGCGAGGCAAATATCAGACCAAGAAATCTTAGCACCCTTGCTGTCACCATCAACCCCTTTCCAGAAGAAACTTCTGAATTTTTTTTCAATAATCTTCAAAATCTTGATAGGGAGACAAATATAACTAGCCCAAAAGACTTGTAAACTTGATAAGACCGAGAAAATTAGCTGTAAGCGCCCGGCATAAGAGAGACCACGGTTCAGCCAAGAAAAAAGTCTACCCGAGACTTTTTCCACAAGAGATGAGCAATTATGAAGACAAAGCTTAGTAGAGATAATCGGAATACCAAGATAACGAATGGGAAGAGAACCCACTTTATAACCAAAGAGATTAATAAGTTGCTGATTTGTAGTAGAGGATAAACCCGAAGTGAAGATGTTGCTCTTGGCATGATTAGCAAGGAGGCCCGAAAGTAAGGAGAACTCATCAAGGTCAGCCTTAAGGACATGAGCTGAACAAGGGGAGCCATGGCAAAACATAATTAGGTCATCAGCAAAACAAAGGTCGGAAAGCTTTATCTTATCACACTTCCAATAAAACTTGAAACTATGAGAGTCCGCAATGCGTTTGGCCAAAATTTTAGACAGAACTTCCATAGCAATAACAAAGAGGTAGGGAGACATAGGATCCCCTTGCCGAAAACCCCTTTTTCCTGAGAAGAAACCAGCTAGCTCACCATTTAAGGAGATAGAGAACTTGGAGGTAGTAAGGCAAGCTTTGATCCACTTAATAACCCTAGGAGGAAAGTGAAAAGCAGCAAGAGTTTCAAGTAAGAAGCCCCAGTCCACCATGTCAAAGGCCTTTTTCAAATCCACTTTGAGAGCCAACCTAGGGCAGCCAATATCCGTATGATATTTCTTCATAAGTTCTTGTGCAAGAAGGATGTTATCCTCAATGCTCCTACCAGCCACAAAAGCCGATTGAGAAAGGCTGATAATATTCGGGAGACAAGGCTTAATCCTATTGGCAATGATCTTGGCAATGATCTTATAAAGAGTGTTGCAACAAGAGATAGGTCTAAAGTCTTTCATCATAGAAGGATTAGGGACTTTAGGGAACAAAGAAATAATCGTAGAATTGATTTCCTTAAGAAGATGACCAGATCTAAAGAACTCTTGGATAGCATTAATCACATCTTCACCAACAATGTTCCAAGTTTTCTTGAAAAAATGAGCATTGAAGCCATCGGGACCAGGGGCCTTGTTAGGGTGGAGAGAGAAGCAAACCTCACGAATCTCATCATTAGTGACATCTTTATCCATTAAATCAGCTTGATCATTGGAGATGACATTATCAATAATGTTGCTCAAAGTACCAATACCATGTCTAGTGGGCATAGTGCAACCAAGAATATTCTGAAAATGACGAATAGCTTCATTCTTAACCGGAATTTCACCTTCAATCAAGGAGCCATCATCTCCAGAAATAGAGTGGATCTTGCTTCTATTCCTCCTACCATTGATAGCTTTAAAAAAGTAGGAAGAGTTACGGTCACCAGCCTTGAGCCATTAGATTATAGATTTTGCCTGAGGAGGTCCTCTTCAGCCTGAAGAGTTAAAGTGTAGCTGTTTATAAGCTCCTTTTCCCGAATTCTAAGGTTAGTATCAAGGGGATGCAGATCAAGAAGGAGTTGACAAGCATCTAGGGCAGCCTTAGCTTCAATAAATTTAATTGACACATCTCTTACCTTGTCATTGTTAAAGGTCTTTAGCGCCTTCTTCAAAATACTGAGCTTAGAGCAAAGCTTGTATTGCATAGTGCCATGAACTTGCTCCTGCCAAATGGTCTCAACCAAGGGGAGAAAGTCCTCTCTATCCGTTAGAAAATTGAAAAACTTGAAAGGGTAGTTTTTTTTATAACCTGGCAACCCGAGCTCGACCACGGATGGGCAATGGTCCGAAATGCTAGGAGGAAGGAACATTGCTTCTGAATGCTCAAACTTGACAAGCCATTCATTATTGACGAGAACTCTATCCAATTTCTTAGAGATGCAACCATCACCTCTCTTGTTGCACCAAGTGTGAAGAAAGCCCGAGAAATGAAGATCATCAAGCTTCGAAGCTTGAAGACAATCAACAAATTCCTCCATAGCGACGGTAATTCTAGAGCAGCCCCCAATTGACTCCAATCCTCCTAGAGACATTAAAATCTCCAAGTACAATCCAAGGGGAACCTTGCTGGTTTGAGCACAAACTTTGCCAAAGAGCTCTTCTTGATCTGTCCTCATTAGAACCATAAACAAAGGAGATACAAAACTGATCATTAGTATCCATGATACAAGCATTACAATGAATAATCTGATCCATTTCACTAATTTTAGTGATTGAGAGAATTCTCGGATCCCAACCAACCCAAATTCTACCAAGACCATAACTATTGTAATTGTCTAACATATCCCAATCCTTAAAAACTGAATTGACAACAAGAGGCTTTTTGTTAATTTTCACCCTTGTCTCAATTAAACAAATAAGACTAAGCTTTTGATCTAGCAACATTTTCCTTACTTCTAATTGTTTAGGGGTAGCATTCAGGCCCCTAATGTTCCAACAAGCGATATTAATCATTGAGAGGTTGAAAATGCATCACCTTAGCTTGCGAGCTATTATCCTTGCCTATCTTAGCAGCCCTTTTCTTATTCTTCTTCTTCTTACTAGAGGAATCCATGGGGTTGAAGAGCCCTATAATTTTGACCCCATCAATATTTTGATCTTTGAGTGCCAAAGGGAATGGTCTGGAGAGGCTGTAGTAGGAGAATCAACATCATTACATTGGTTATTGCATTGTTCAGTACAAGAATCACCATCCGTATCAAGAGCAGCAAACTTGTTAGAGGTATCAACACCCTTTTCCTTGGAGAGATCATTGCATTGGTCATGAATAGACAAGTTGGTAGGATGCAAAGAAGGCATATTTTGATCTTTGAGAAGTTATTTGTGTAGATTAAGTTATTTGAGTAGATTAACTAGGTATACACTCTATTTGGTTTTCTTAAGCTCAATTGAATGGAAGGATTGAACAAGAGTACACTCCTCAAGTGAAATCCAGACTTTATAATCCAAATCATTGACTAATCTCAAATGGGTAATCAATTCTATACACTCTAGGTTGGTTACTTTATAAAATGATTCGTCCCTTATTTTGATAGATGTACATTCATGGAAAATCCCAAGTGAGAGGTCAATTCTATACACTCTAGATTGATCACTTATGAGGGATAATCTCAAGTGAGTGAACAATACTATAAACTCTAGATTGGTCATTCATGAGGGAAAATAGTTAATCCTATACACTTTAGGTTGATTACATAAGCTCAATATACACTCATGAGAGTTCTTAATTGCCCATAATTCACTTGTTGGATCCATCCACTCCCTAGTCCACATTATCATACATTCATCACATTACTAATGTAGTTGCGTTTTAGATTTAGATTAATTGCATCTTAGTGTTAGTATTCTCACCAATCCAATGAATATTTACTTTTATGCATTTTAGTATTATTAATCCTAATCTCATCATTATTAACCTCCGATCTATGTGAATGACCCTTGCATGCCACCATACTTGTGTTTTTGAAAACATTTTAAGGCATTGCTAGGTTTTATAAATTTCTTTGATGAACAATCTTTTTAACGACAAAAATGTACGCGTCAAATGGCACCGCTACCGGGGATCGGCAAGCATAGTAGTGGTTAGATTAGTTTTAATATTTTTAGTTTCTTAGTTTTTTTTAGTTTCTTTAGTTTCTTTTTATTTCTTTGGTAGTTTTTGTTTCTTTTTGTTACAGGATTCTATGGATTACTTCACGCAAAATCGGGGGCAAAGCTACGAGCTTAATGAGAATGTCTATAACACAGATTGGAGGACTAACCAATGCTCCATCACATCATACCAATCAAATTCCTTTGAAGATAAGATGATAAATTTCATGGAGAATAATCTTTGAGTGAATGAGCAAATCCAAGCTTCTCAACAGAAAACTATGCAAATTCTCTAGTCCATACAACAAGCATGTGAGGAGAAGATAAACAACCATGTGTTACCTAGCTGGCCAGACCAAGCCTTAGAACCGATTTTTAAAGATAGCTTCAACAACTCTATTGAGGCCACAAACCAAAGCGATAAAGAAGTCTCATACAATTCAAAGGAAGAAGTGCCTACTAAACTCCATAACTCGATCAATAGGCAATGCTTCCATCTTACAATGCCCAAAATGGTGGAATCCACAAATATCTCAAAAGATGACATGGATAAACTTCAGAGAGATTTTGAAGTAGAGCCTAAGAAAATGGAAGATGAAACAAATAACAGTGTGTTCTGAATATAATCTAGAGGGGCGGGGGGAGTGAACAGAATGTAATAGCAAGAGTGTAATAATGTAATTGAAAATCTTTTCATATTAATAAAGTGATTTCCGATTTAACAAATCTTATAGCATTTATAGCTTAATTATTATAATTGTCAAAGTAAATAATCATAAGGTCAAAAGACTATGAGATATGAAGAATTATTCGTACATCTAGATATGTATGAGGTAGACACAATTCTTTAGTTAGTCTTGAATATTGTTCACAACTTAAGATAAAGGTTGGGCACCTTTACCTTGTTAAAGTTGTAGATTCTTTTGCTAGCATTTGAGTGGGATCAAATGAGATATGATAAGTCTAAAATCAACAAATTGTCTTTGGGTAAAAGAATCTTGTGCAATAGGTGCATTGAATAGGATCACAATGAAATACTTTATCTAGAACCATTAGTAGATAAAAGTTTTCATTATGAGGACAATCGGAGAGTCTATCTTAATCCTGAGATAAATGATGGACTTATGATTACAAGTGTTATCATTTGAGCTATCAGTGAGTACGATTATATAGTATAGTCTATCCTCGATAGTTTTGTGGTATTCATTTGTTAATCGATAGAGGACTTCATTTATAGAAATTGACATCGTGGCTCCATTTATTTAAATGAGAGTATAATATTGTCATATGGATGTTTTGAGGTAACGGATATTAAATCTTAAAATTAAGTTTTCGATAGTGACTATTGAAACATGGCTTCTAGACAAGTCAAAATATCCAAGTTCAAAATATGGTCATATGAGTAAATATGGTAATTAGGAGAGCTATAGGCGGTCTATGAGCTCTTGGCGATTACTGATATTATTCACGAGGATACACTATCTCCTACAAGATTTTCTAGGGTTTGAATGAGAAATATTCACTTGTTCTATGTTTATTTAAGAGTACAATTTTAGCTATTTAGTGGAATGAACTAAAATTATTAGATCGGACCTAAGTGAATCATTTGTTGATTGTGATTGGGTTATGTATATTGAAGATTAAATTTAGATATTCGGCAATTAATGTCTTACAATTAGGAAAATAAATGCAAACAAATTTAGGAAATAAATAAAGACTAAAATTAACAACTAGTTGATTTGCTCCTTATTTGGAAAGCTTCATTTGGGAAACAAAATAAGCCCTTCAATTGGGAAACAAATCGACTCATTATTTGGAAATAAATAAAACAGGAAATATCCTAAAATTCGGACTCATCCAAACCCTAGCTTGTTTCTCATGCGCAACAAAATAGATAGCCGAATTTGGGCTCATTGTGATATGTTTTGGAGGATGGAGTCTTCATAACATCTGTAAAGATCGTCATGGGCTTTCCGAAAACATATTATAGTAGACAATCCAACTTCAGATGCTCTCTGTAAAGGCCCACGAAGTTCAGTCCAGATTTGGTCTTCATGTGGGCTGAACTTGGACTTTAGCAACTCAGAATCAGCCCCCATTAAATACTTTTTTGATCCTCTTGGCCCTTGTAATTGGCCCAACTGGAACAAGCAATGAATCATTTGGTGATGCTTCTTGATTCTCATCAAAAAAAGATCATAACGGGCCCAAATTCGGCTATCTATTTTGTTGAACGTGAGGAACAAGCAAGGGTTTGTATGAGTTCCAATTTTAGGATATTTCCTGTTTTATTTATTTTCCAAATAAAGAGTCGATTTGTTTCCCAATTGAAGGGCTGATTTTGTTTCCCAAATGAAGCTTTCCAAATAAGGAGCAAATCAACTAGTAGTTAGTTTTAGTCTTTATTTATTTCCTAAATTTGTTTGTATTTATTTTCTCGATTGTAAGGCATTAATTGCCGAATATTTTATTTCATTTATCTTTCTTTTTAGGGTTTAGATATTTTTAGTATTTAAGGGACTCATTGATGTATTATTAAGAAGACTTTAGAATGAAATAATTATTTGAGAGAACGTTTTCTCTTTGGTTCTTCATTGAACTATGAATTTATCAAGAGTTATACCTTGTGGCCTTCAAAGCCCTGATTTATCACTCACCTTCTTCTTTTCTTAAGTGTGACGTCTACAACCTTCTTGATACCGTTTGTTCTTATCTCTTTATAGATAGCAGGTCACGGTCCTTTTTTTTTTTTTTATAAACTTGAATTTAGAAAACGATCCTCCATTACCATTTATTAGTTCTGGGTCTCACTACTTTTGGTGAGGTTCATATCACCCTAGCACCCCGTGCACACCCTTTAGTTGGTATGGGCTGCGCATGGCTTGCCCTTATGGATAAAGGTTGTGTACGCCCATGCCGGGCAGCCAAGGTCTGCGTTTGGGACAGCCACGTGTGGCTTCGAGTGCACAGATGGACGTTGGCCGCTTGAAGACTTGATCGCCGAGTTAGGGTTTATGTATTTCAAACAAATATAATTTACTTGCTTTTCTAGGATGGATCAAAACTGTGGCTATTTATTTTTTCATAAATAGTACAATATTTGTTGATGTATGATAACATGTCATACAGAACAGGAGTGCCACTCATATATATCTTTTAGTATGAACATGCATTGAATGATTTAGGTATCTAATTGGCATCTAGATAACATGGTAAATCATTCTATGGAATTTAATCACACGTCTTAAATAATTTAGTGGGAGAAGGTGTTTGGAGACACCTATGGCCTCCAAGGTTATCCCCCCAAGGGGCGTCCATGAATGGAATTTAGCAAAATACTTCCTTACAAGGATTGACTAGACAATTGACTTAAACAGATCCACTCCCAAAGGAGGGATTTTTCATAAGAGAAAATTGAGGGCCCCTTGGTAATACACTCAATGTGGTTTTATTGATATCCTCCCAAGAGTTCTTGTTAATAAAATCATATGGCTAAAATTGAAAACGATGGTTGTTATGTTAACCATTAGGTGGGACTTAGTCCAACTAGTAAATGGTGTGAACTCCCAAATGAGGCGTGACATTTATGGGTGTTGGATCACCGTTGAATTTTTACGATTGAATTATTTATTTAATTCAAGATAAATATTCGAAAGTGCTTTATCATGATTATTCACTTATATAAAATTTTGTTTTATTCAGAAATCATGACCCCATCCCTAATCAACATCCAAAAGTGCTGATATAATGATGTCTCTAGAGGAGATGTTGTTATAAGGTTCAGGATGACTAAGAGAGAGGCAGTGATTGCTTTCATGAATCTTAGGATAAAACCTGGACAGGCTGTGAAAGATCACATGACAAAAGTCATAGCACATCTCAATATTGCAGAACTAAAAGGTGCTGAGATAGATGGTGAGACAAAAATTGACATGGTTGTCAACTCGCTATCAGATTCATTTGATTAGTTCAAGTTGGACTACACCTTGAACAAAAAGGAATACACCTTGCAGGGCCTGATGCATGATGTTCAAAGCGCTGAAAAGATCCTTGTGAAAGGCAAAGGTCAAAAGATTCATATCGTTGGTAAAGTTGCAACTGTTAAGACCTGTTAGAAGGTCAGGAAACAATAGAAGAAAAAGCAACTTGGGCCTACCAAGAACGACACAAAGAAAGTAACCAAGATCAAAGGGAAATGCTTCGTTTGTGGTGAAAAGGGACATTGGAAAAGAAATTGCCCAAAGTCCTAGAATAAAAAGGAAGAAGGTAATGTTAATTATTTTGAAACATGTGTTCTGGCAGATTCTACAGATTCTTGGATCATAGACTCTAGAGCCACTAATCAAGTTTGTTATTCCTTGCAGGGGTTCCAAGAAAGGAAAAGGCTGAATAAGAATGAAATCAACTTGTGTTTGGGCACCGGAACTCATGCCCACCTTTTCTTTGAGTGTTTGTATAGCAAAGCCATTTGGACTCAACTCTTTAACAAGTGTGGTTGCACTTGGATTGCTCTCAGCTGGAATGATTTAATTGATTGGATTTCTATTCATTGGAAAGGGAACTCTCCTTCCACTGTGACTAAAAAGCTTTGTTTTGCGGTGGCTATCTATTTTATTTGGAGAGAATGAAATTGTCGTATTTTTAAGAGCTCTAGAAGGCCTAATGCTGAGGTTGCCCGGACAATTATTGACACTATTCGTAGCCGGCTCTGTTCTATCAATTTGAAGGATTGTCCTTTGATTACTATGAATTGGAATATCACTTCTAGATGATCATTGTGCTGTTGGCTGTTTGTTTGCTCTTTCTTTTGGGTTTTTGCTTTGTTAAAGCTTTTGTTTAGCTCTTGTTTTTGAGCTTGTTTTGGGCCTTTGTGCTCTGGTTTCTTTGTTTCTTGGGGTATGCCCCTTGTATTTGTATATTCTTTCCTTTTTCTATGATACTATTTATTTACCCAAAAAAAAAACAGAACGTTGGTGTCTGCAAGTGTATTGGGAGATATTAGAGTTTATCTAGATTCTAGTAGGCATTTAGAATTGATAGATGTTTATTATGTACCTCAGTTCAAGAGGAATTTAATTTAAATTGTTTAAATAAATTTGGATATTCAGTTACTTTTAATAAAGTTTTTATTATTAGTAAGAATGACAAAATTATTTGCAAAGGTACATTGGAGATCGGTCTATACTTTCTACATCGAAATATCTCTCACTCGTTAGACACAGAATTAACAGAACCTAAACATAAAAGAGTGAAATTATCAGAAGATGAAACCTACCTATAGCATTTGCGCCTGGGTCATATTAACCTTAATAGGATTAAAAGATTGGTTAGTGATGGACCTTTAAGTGACTTAAAGGTTGGTGATCTACCAACTTGTGAATCTTGTTTGGAAGGTAAGATAACCAAAAGGTCGTTCACGACCAAGGGCACAAGAGCCACTGAATGTTAAAGACTAATACACACTGATGTATGTGGTCCTATGAGCATTCAAGCTAGAGGTAGATATGAGGTAGATATGATGTAGTAGTAAGGTACCCGGATAGAAGTGGCGAAGGTATACCCTGATAAGGTAGTGAGGTACTAGGACTTGGAGGTGGGGTACCCAGATATGGTAGAGGGGTACCTTGATATGGAAATGTGGTACCCCAGAGTCTGTGATAGCAGGATCTTTTGTTTCATGTAATATCTTGATATATTCGTTGTAGCCTCCTTCCTGAGATGGCGGGGTATTTCTTTACGGCTTCTTCCTAGCTCTCATCTTAGTGAAAAATTCTTCATTGAACCCCTATCCATTTTTGGCGGTTTATAGAAGTCCCCTCGGACTTGAGCACCAGTACCTTGCTGGGGTTAGAGTCAGGATACTTGAAAACGTTCGAAGGATTTTCCTTTCCTCCTATCTGATTGGATTATACTACTTAGGAAGAAATCCTCTTACAGCATGCCTGAATTTAATGAGTCGTACACGCGTTGAAGCTGGAATGGAAGTTAATTTGAATAACACGGCTTATCTTTTCTTCAAGGAGTCATGGGGTATCTTGTAGAAAATCCTAGGCCGATCTTATGTTAATGTGAAGTACGCCGTCTCTGACTCCTTTGATGATGGCAAGGTAGATCGATACCTCACGATTTCCCTAGCCATCCCGCGTAAGTAGCTTTCTACGTTTTACTTCTCTTTGCTTAATCGATTTAGACATGTATACTAACTGACTTGGTAGTTTTTGCAGCTTCTCTTTCTATCGTGCTTCCAGTAGCAATCCTCCCAACTGTACCTCTTGTCTCTTCATCTCCTCCATCTACTTCTTCTACTGCCAACGTTGGCATCTCATTAGGGTCTAGTTGGCCTATAGATACTCCTCATTTGACCCCGGCTAAGTCTTAACAAAGTCTTCCAACTACACTTTCCACCCCACCTACATAACACTCTCCTTTGAGTGAGATGGCTGCTAGAGCCTCCAGGGTTCGAAGTATCCCGAGGCAAGTTCAGAGGCAGGCCCCTAGTTACTTCTTCTGCGAAACCTGTTAATCATTCTCTAGTAAATCCTCCTTCTCCTCCTGCTATACCTACTAGGAGCCAACTCTGGGTAGACAGGGAGAAGGGAGCTGTTACCTTGGTGACTCCCCCCATTGACCAGCCTTCAAACTCTCAAACGTGGGATAAGAATTTAGAGGAGGTGGTAGCCCGCTTCCTGAAGGTATGCCCTGGTGGCAGTATATAGGGTGAGACTTCTATGCCTTGGCACATCATGGTCTCTAAGGGGGCCTCCCTTTTGGCCGAGGTATAGCTTTCCGTCTTTCTTTCTACTTTGTGTAGTCGGGGTATGGTACTCACCCTCCTTTCTTTTCTTGAAGGCATTCAAATTCACTGTGGCCATGGAAACACAGGTAAATGCTTTCAAGGAGGCAGCTATCTCTTCCAGGGCCGAATTGAAGGATACCAAGCGGGAACTGGCCCAGTCAGAGACAAGTATCGACTTTCTAAGCAGGTCATTAGGTGTGGCTGAGAAGAATAGAGAAAAAGCCTTGGCGAACTTGGCGCGAGCAGAGTGGGCTCTCGGCACAGAGACTCTCAGGTCACTACACCACCGGGAGGAAAGAGATAGCCTGAAGAGTGAGAAGGCTCTGCTTTATGATGAAAACCAACTCCTGCGGGGTTCAATAAAGAACTTGGAGGCGAAGATAAATGATGGCTTCGGGGATGATTACTTTTATGCCTCCTATGTAGTTGCTAAGGCTCTCCCTCTCCTATTTGATTTGAAAGCCTTCCTGGGTGGGATCGGGAACAGATTGAAACAAGAATTGCCAACTTACAAGGTCTACCCCGATCCAAGGGGATCCTTCTACATTTGCTATAGTTTTCGATCTCGTCGCTCTCCAAGGGCCTACCCTGATCCAAGCGGATCCTTTTACACTTGTTGCAGCTTCTAATCCTTTCATTCATCAGGGACCCCACCTACTATTGGCCAGATAACTGAAGTCATAACATTATCGTTCGAGTCTCCAAACTAGCAAGACGACAATATGTAAGAGACAGAGGGTCTTGCAGAAGCCATGATTGAGTTAGCAAGAGGAGGGGAGGTTCCTGCTATACAGGGAGCTGGAGAGGTTCAAGATGAGGCAAGCATCAATGGAACCAAAGATCTTGTCGTGAAAGACCATGGTATGGATGTGGGAAAAGATCAAGATGCAAGAGGTGTCTGACTTCATTGCCATCAACGTCTTACATGTATAATGCATTTCTTTTTTTATTGTCATTTTTTGTAGCCCGTGACTAGGGATTGGGCTCCCTATTTGGTTAATGAAGATTCTTTCTTTCTTTCTTTTTGTAAGTATATTGTCTTATCTGTTCATACTAGATTATGGTAATACTTGGTATCTGGATACTTACAATCTTGATAAAACATACTCGAAATATCGAGTATGTTTTATCAAGATTGTAAGTATCCAGATACCAGGTTGATTTCAAACCTTTACCTTTTTCAAAAATAGTCTGGTAGGCAGTTCCTTTGTAAGACTGATAGGAATTTTACAAGTAATCTACATCAAGGCTAGTCTAATCCTGATAAAAAGAACTGATCCTTGTAGGTGACTAAGGCTGTTTTCACATCCATACTTGAATAATGTAAATCAAAATACTAGATACCTCCTGTATAGGGGATCTTGGCCTTGAACCAATCCTGGTTGGGGATTGAGATTACTTTAAGATGTTCACAAGGTAAGTCAATGTACTAGGCATTTCTATTCAAGGAACCTTGGTCCTTAGGCGAATTGATCCTGGTAGGCAACTAAGACCACCGGGCTTTCTTGCTTGGCAAATTAGTGAATCAGGTACCTTAATAGGGTATTCTGACTCTTTATCGAGCTGCTCCTGGTATGGGACTTTGGCCATTCTCAACACTAGGCTTCTTTCTCAAGGTATCAAGTATCTTAATAAGGTATCCTGATTTTATGCGGTCTACAAATGGTAGGTAAATAAGGCAATTTTAGACCCAGGTTTCTTCGAAGGAGGGTATACCCCATCTGAGGTTTTAGAAGTGCCATGTGGGCTCCTCTAGTATGGAGGATGCGAAGGGCAACAAAGGCCACGAGTTTGGACCCTTAGTTTGGCTGGCAACTATGCCAGTTAAGCATTTATGCACCAAATCCTTCCTGGAGGAGGGTATATCCCGACCAAGGCAGCAGGAATGTCACATGACTTTTCCTGGTCGGTGAATCTTATTGCAAAATTTTCAAGGCGAAGGTAGAAGAATGATGCAGGAGAAAGACAAACTTCTTTATTGAATTTCCAATTATCACAAAGCAAAGAGTCGGGGTAAACTACTTGTTCAATACTTAAAGGTAGAACCTCTTGAAGTGATCAGCATTCCAGGTATGATCGACTGGGTAGCCATCTATGTCCTCTAGCTTGTAGGCTCTGCCTCGGATTATAATTTTTATCAAGTAGGGACCTTCCCAGTTCAGAGCTAGTACCCTATTTGACCTCTTCCAAGTATTCTAAGTTTTTTTCCTGAGGACCAAATCCCCTTCTTTAAAGCTTCAGATCTTCACCCTCCAATTAAAACAACGGGTTATTTTGCCTTCATAAGCTGCGACTCTCTCTGCTGCTTTGTCTTGCTTTTCCTCAATGAGGTCTAGGTTAATCTCTTAACTTAGTTTCATTCTCCTCTAGCTCGAAATGTTGGACTCTAAAAGCTGTCAACCTATGCTTAATAGGTGAAACTGCTTCCGTTCCAAAAGTCAGTGTGTATGGAGTTTCCCCAGTTGCAGTCCTTCTAGTAGTCTGATATGCCCACAGCATATTCAAAAGTTCTTTGACCCACTTACCATTCTTCTGTTGAAACTTCTTCTTCAGGAGTTTCTTGATGGTTTTGTTAGTGGCTTCCACCAATCCATTAGTTTGTGGATGAGCCTTTGACATGAAACGAATGCCAATACCTCATTTTTCATAGAATTCCTTGAACTTGGTACTGTCAAACTGCTTTCCAAGGTCAGTGATTATAACCATCGGGGTACCGAACCGATATATAATATTCTCCTTGATGAAACTAGTAGTATTTTCCTTAGTTATCTGGGTGAGGGCCTCTACTTCCACCCATCGGGTAAAGTAGTCTATTGCTCATACGGTGTGCTTGGCTTGACCAGGCGTAGTAGGAAGTGGTCCAATGAGGTCTACCCCTCAGATAGCAAAGGGGTATGGTGTGCTGATTGAAGATAATCTTTCAGGAGGTAGGTGATGGATGTTTGCTGTCTTCTGGCAGGGTTCGCAAGATCATGCAAACTGATTAGCGTCCTGGTGCAGAGTAGGTCAATAGTAACCCATTTAGAGCACTTGGTAAGCCAGGGTCTCTCCTGACGCATGGTTCCCGCAATCCCTTGAGTGTACCTCAGTAAGGGCCCATTGTGCATTATCCGGATGTAGGCATCTCAGTAGTGGAAGGGATTTCCCTTTGTGGTACAGGTACCCATCTACTAAGCAGTACCGGGTAGATATCCTTTTCAGCTTGCGTGCTTAATCTGGATTTGTTGGGAAGGCTTCATTCTAATTATAGCCTGCTATGGGGTCTATCCAGCAAGGAAGCCGGTCTATTGGGTTCACCTTTACCCCGCTAGCTATGCTATGACGAGGTATCAGTTGGAGTGGCACTCCCCTCGATAATGCTTGTCCTCCGATCGCTGCAATCTTAGCCAGGACATCCGCTTGGTGATTATTTTCTTTAGGAATCTTTTCCATTTTCACACCTTTGAATTTTGTCATTGCCTACTAGACTTGTTTGATGTACGCTATCATGATTTCGCATGGGAACACCTGGATACTTGGTTGATAACTAGCTGTGAATCGCTCTTAACCAGGAGGAAATCCACCCCAAATTCTTCTGCCACCTTCATTCTTGCGAGTAGTGCCTCGTACTTTGCCTCATTATTGGTAGCTCCGAACTCAAACCTGAAGCAATGGCTAATTTCATCTCCCTCCAGATCAATCAAGATGATCCCTACTCCGCAGCTCGACAGATTTGATACTCTATCCATATATAGTGTCCATGTCTTGCTATCTACTGGCCAATCATGTGATTCCAATTCTGGGACTGTATTTGAAATGTTCTTTTGGTTGGAGACCATGCTAAATTCTACTACGAAGTCAGCCAAAGCCTAAGCCTTGATAGTCGTTATGGATTTGTATTTGATATCGTACTGGGTGAGTTCCAGAGCCCATATGACTAATCTCCCCGATACATCTGGCCTTTGGAGGAACTGCCTCAGCGGGTGATTTGTGACCACTGTAATGGTGTGAGCCTGGAAATACGATCGAACCTTCCTGGTTATGGTTACAAGCGCATAAGCAAGCTTCTCTAGGAGGATATAATTTTTCTCAGACTTAGTTAAGGCACAGTTGGTAGTGGTCTCCGAGACTACTAAGTAAAGCTGCAATTCTTCTCCCGATGCAGGCCTTACTAGTAGTGGTGGGCTAGCTAGATACTTTTTCAAAGACTGGAAGGCTTCCTCACTTTCGTGATCCCACTTCATCTTCTTACCTTGCTTTATAATTTTGAAGTAAGGAAGGCATTTATTGGTAGACCGAGATATGAAACGATTTAAAGCTGCTACCCTACCAGTCAGCCCCTGGGCTTGCTTGAGAAGGGTAGGAGACTTAAGATCTAGGATGGCTTTGATCTTCTCAGGATTGGCCTCAATCCCCCTCTCATGTACTATGAATCCGGATTCAACCTTATCTTATTTTCTCTTATTATCTGGAAGGTTTGGCGCAAGTCCTCTGGATGCTAATCCTTTGTCGGAGACTTGGTGATCATGTTATCTATGTACACATCCATGGATCTTCCAATTAGTGGTTTGAACAGTTTATTCACTAAATGTTGATATGTGGCACTTGAATTCTTGAGACCAAATGGCATTACCTTATAGCAGTAGAGACCTTCCCCAGTGATAAAGCGAGTCTTGTCTTTCTCGAGAGGGGGGGGGGGGGGGTGCATCATGATCTGATTGTACCCCGAGAAGGCATCCATGAAATTTAGAAGCTTGTTTCCTATGGTAGAGTCAATTAATTGGTCTATTTTGGGTAGGGGAAAGCTATCCTTGGGGCAAACCCGATTCAGGTTAGTATAATCTTTGTAAATACGCCATTTCCCATTGGACTTAGTAACCGTGACCACAATAGCAATCCACTCGGGGTAACAAGTTTCTTTGATGAATCAAGCTTTTAGGAGTTTGTCTACTTCCTCTTGTACTGCTGCATTTCGTTCGGCGTTGAAGTGTCTCCGCTTTTGTTTGACTAGCTTAAAAGCCTACTGATTGTGCCAAATATGTTGTGTATGTAGGCCCACTTTTCCTTATCATTTGTTCCGTTTTCGTGCATTTTGGCATCTCTAATGGTTGTTATGTGCGTAATTGTAGGAAATGGTGCAATGATGGGTTTGGAAGAATGTTACGGTGATTCCGGCAGAAAAGTGGTAAAAGGAAAGGCAAAAGATCATCAACAGCCCTATAGTGCGTGTCCAATACGGGTCGCAACCGCACTCCAACCGCACTTTTACCACAACCGGGACCTGATGCTTGAAGAAGAGTTAAAGTGCGGGTACTGTGCGGGTACAGTGCGGGTCATACATCCATACCCCACCTGCACTATTGCCAATTCTAGAGAAGCAATTTTGCACCTGACATTAAAGTGCAGGTAAAGTCCAGGTCATCCAACCGCACAATAAGAAAATCCAGAAAAGCTGATTTCATACCTAACATTAAAGTGCACGTCAAATGCGACTGATTCAAACGCACTCCATCAGTACTCTAAGCTAAAACCGAGAAGTGGAAATCACACCCGACGTTAAAGTGCGGGTCAAGTGTGGATCATTCAACCGCAATCCACCCGTGCTGTAGCACAATCTAGAGAGCTGAATCTGCACCTGATCATTATAGTTTGAGTAATTCACCTGCACTCTATGAGCGCCACATCTCATTTTGAAGTTTAAGTAACCTATTTTTGTATGTAGTATAAATATAATGTTATAGATTCATTTTATACAGCTTTTACTTAGTTCTTAAGATAACCTAGATCTAAAAACACTCTTTGACACTCTCACTTACATTCTCTACTCAATTCAACGAAGATAAGAGATTGAAGCAACTTCAAGGAAGGAGATGATCTCCAAGGGTTCTTCCTCTTTCCTTTCTCTTGTTTTCTTGGTTGTAATGAGTAGTTAAATCCCCTCTAAGGGGTTGATGGAGTAGTTAGTTAAATATTGGGCTTGTACATAAACTTGGATATATATATTCATATCTACCTTTCATTGTTATATTCTTGTTCTTTAATTGTTTTCACTGATTATTTGTTGAGGTACATGATCTTGGCAAGTTCTCCTTGGTTTATGTATGAGTATTGCATGTAGATATACATGATGTTTAGTTGTACCTTGCTCAAATGAATGGACGGAATGTCATGAACTCCAATTCTTAAATTGTGAACTCAATCTAACCTCAAACGGGTTTCCGACACTGTACATCCTAGGTCGATACTCATGAGAGAATTAAAACTCAACACTATACATCCTAGGTTGGCTAATCTATAATCGGTTGAATCTTTGTTAGGTAGATGGACTTCATTTCCACACTCCGTATGAACAACCAACACTATACATCCTAGGTTGGTGGTTCACAATGGCATAGTCCCTAATAGGTGGTCCTCACTATACATCTTAGGTTGATCACTTGATAGGGATAAATAACCAACTCTATACATCCTAGATTGGTTACCTTTGAATAGACGTGCTTATGTACGAGTTTGTTGCATTGCTCAGTATTTACTTTCGAATCCGTTAATTCCTTAGTTTCCATCATCGATATATCCTTCACTCCATTTCCCCTTTATCTAAGTTGCATTGTTAGTTTAGATTTATTATTGTGTTAAGTCACATTTCACAACATCCTCATTTACTTATTATTAATTACATGAATGCTACTCTAGCAATAGCTAGTTTTTGCTAGTCCCGTGTACTAATTAACAAGATGGACATCATTGTTGGACGAAGTATGCCCCCAGAGAAATTCTCTATTAATTTTATCTAACTTATTGCAGATCTCTAAAGGGAGTTTCATTGTTTGCATGGCATAAATCGGTAAAGCAGAGGTTACTACTTTAATAAGAGTAGCTCTACCAGCAAGCGAAACAGACTCACTCTTCCAAGCCGCCAATCTCTTCTGAGTCTTCTCCACAATCTCCACATAGGTTTTGGTACCAGTCCTACCATGGATGAGAGGAACTCCCAAATATTTGCCAAGTTCATTAGTGAGAGGAGAGTCACAAACCACAGCAATAAATCTAGCATCACTCTCTTTAACATTTTTAGAACAAAAAATCCTAGATTTTGGATAACTAACCCTTTGCCCAAATAAATTACAGAAAATGTCCAGACACTCCATCATTATGGCATGAGAGACAGTGTGATGACAATTAAGAAGCATCATCAAATGATCCATTGCTTGTTCCAGTTGGGCCAATTACAAGGGCCAAGAGGATCAAAGAAGCATTTAATGGGGGCTGATTCTGAGTTGCTGAAATCTAAATTCGGCCCACATGAAGACCAAATCCGGACTGAATTTCATGGGCCTCTACAGAGAGTATCTGAAATCGGATTGTCTATTATAATATGTTTTCGGAAAGCCCAAGACGATCTCTATAGATGTTATGAAGACTCGATCCTCCAATACAAATCACAACATGCCCAAATTCGGCCATCAATTTTGTTGTGCGTGAGGAACAAGCTAGGGTTTGGATGAGTTTGAATTTTAGGATATTTCCTGTTTTATTTATTTTCCAAATAAAGAGTAGATTTGTTTCCCAATTAAAGGGTTGCTTTTGTTTCCCAAATGATGCTTTCCAAATAAAGAGCAAATCAACTAGTTGTTAGTTTTAGTCTTTATTTATTTCCTAAATTTGTTTGCATTTATTTTCCTGATTGTAAGGCATTAATTGCCGAATATTTTATTTCCTTTATCTTTCTTTCTAGGGTTTATATATTTTTAGTATTTAAGGGACTCATTGATGTATTGTTGAAAGACTATGATTGATACCAAATGATACGAACCTCACCGGTTTGATTCCTAAGATCGTTCTAAGCTCAGTTTGGATGGAAACTGCGACACAACACCTATAAAGAGATGTGAACCTTGGTATAAGGAGGACGCCACAATCGAGGATGAAATACTTGATTGATAAGTCAAGGATGAACGCCACAGAGAAAATCTGACAAGTACAAATAGTTTTCAAAGAAAAAAATAGAAAAAGAATACTCTAATTTTTAATACATTAGAGGGTTCTTTATAAACTAAAACCCTAATGGACAAGAAAGGAAAAAAGAGAAATCAGCCAAAGGCCTTACAAACGGGAAAGAAAATAAAACTAAAACTAAAACAAGGAACTATTGACTTGCTCCCTATTTGGAAAGCTAAAACTGGAAACAAATCAGCTCCTTAATCTGTGAAACAAATCAACATTTTATTCTCTAAAAAAACTAAAAAGGAAAAAAACTGAAATTAAATCTCCTCCACACACCCCATCTTGTGCTTCACGCCTAAGCTGATGAGAATTAGGAAGCTGCACTAAGGGATCCATTGCATGTTCTGGCTGGTCCAACAACAAGAGCAAGGGCCAAGAGATTCAAAGAGGCATTCAACGGCCTAATTCAAGACACTTGGGCTGATTCTGAAGTTTTAAAGTCCAAGATGAGCCCACATGAAGAACAAGGCTTAATTAATGTCATCAATACAATTAATTGGGACGAATAAGAGAAGCTTAGGCGTGAAGCACAAGCTGGGGTGTGTGAAGGAGATTTAATTTCAGTTTTTTCCTTTTTATTTTTTAGAGAATAAAGAGTTGATTTGTTTCCCAAATTAAGAGGCTGATTTGTTTCCAGTTTTAGCTTTCTAAATAAGGGAGCAAGTCAATAGTTGCTTGTTATAGTTTCAGTTTTTTTGTCTTTCCCGTTTGTAAAGCCTTTGGCTGATTTCTCTTTTTTCCTTTCTTGTCCATTAGGGTTTTAGTTTGTAAGGAAACCTTTAATGTATTATTTCGGCAGACTTTGATAGAATTAAAAATTGAGAGGATTCTTTTTTTCTCTTTTGTTCTTTGAGAACTATTTGAACTTATCAGATTTTCTCTATGGCGTTCATCCTTGACTTATCAATCAAGTATTCCATCCTTGATTGTGGCGTCCTCCTTATACCAAGGTTCACATCTCTTTATGGGTGGTGGGTCGCGGTTTTCCATCCAAAAACCTGAGCTTAGAACGATCTTAGGCATCAAACCGGCGAGGTTCATATCATTTGGTATCAGAGCTTAGGCTTCGAAAATCAGGTTTAATCTATCCATGTTCTTCTTTCTTCTTTGATTTCGTACCTTAAAAAAAAAAAAAAAAAACTTGATTCCGGTTGATCAAGGTAAAAAAAAAAAAGTACCGAGAAAAAAAAAATTCCTTTCAAAGGTCAGATTTAGGAGAGAGAGAGTTCCGGTTAGAGAAGAAGTCAATGATTATTATGGGGATGATAATGACATAGAGGAGGTTGATCGCATGTCCAATGTGGGTGCGGGTAGATTTAGGCGTGAAATTGGAGATAAGGCGCTAGGTTTGGGAATAGAGAAGATAGGTATGGGAATAGAGGAGATAGGTATGGAGAGAGGGTTGATAATAATTTGGGTTGTATTAAGGTGAAAATTCCAACCTTCCAAGGTAAAACTGATCCTGAAGCTTATTTGGAGTGGGAGAAAAGAATAGAATTGGTGTTTGATTGCCATGACTATTTCGAGTTGAAGAAGGTGAAGTTGGCTGCCATAGAGTTTACTGATTATGCTATTGTTTGGTGGGATCAATTGATTGTGAGTAGGAGACAAAATGGAGAGAGTCCTATTGAGACGTGAGAGGAGATGAAAACTATTATGAGGAGGCGATTCATTCCGAGTCACTATTATAGGGGTTTGTTTCAGAAATTTCAAACTCTTACTCAAGGGTCTAACTGTGTTGAAGACTACTACAAGGAGATGGAGATAGCCATGATTCGGGCCGATATTAAGGAGGACCGACAGGCTACTATGGCTAGGTTTCTAAACGGGCTAAACAGAGACATTGCAAATGTGGTGGAGTTGCAACATTATGTTGTGTTGAATGACATGGTGCATGTGGCCATTAAAGTAGAACAACAGTTAAAGAGGAAGGGTTCCACACGGGTTGGGTAAAATTCGGGTTCTTCATCATCATGGAAACCGAATTGGAGCAAGAAGGATGACCAGCCTAGTTTCAAGGCCAATACCAAACCTTCCAAAGATCTTAAGGCCGGGGGCACATTAAATCAAGGTAAATCAAATTCTCAACCTTCTAGAAACCGTGACATTAAGTGCTTTAAGTGTTTGGGAGCAGGTCATATTGCATCACAATGTCCAAACAAGAGAGTAATGGTTTTGAAGGATTGTGGTATCGAATCCGAGGGTGAATCTGATAATGAGTACATGCCACCTTTGGAGGATGCAAGTCACAATGCATATCCGGTGGGTGGAGAGCTTTTGGTTGCTAGAAGAGCTCTTAGTGCTCAAGCCAAGGAAGACGATGAGGTATAACATGACAACATCTTTCACACCCGTTGCCATGTTAATGATAAGGTATGTAGCATGATTATTGATGGGGGGAGTTGTACTAATGTGGCTAGCACTATTTTGTTGGAAAAACTGAATTTGACCACTTTTAAGCACCCAAAACCTTATAAGCTACAATGGTTGAATGATAGTGGGGAAGTTAGGGTAAATAAGCAAGTATTGGTGTCTTTTTCAATTGGAAGATACAATGATGAAGTTACTTGTGACGTGGTGCCAATGAATGCGGGTCATATCCTTTTAGGAAGACCATGGCAGTTTGATAGGCATGTGACTCATGATGGATATACTAATAGATACTCATTTGTACTCGACAAAAGGCCAATCACTCTTGTACCTTTAACCCCAAGAGTAAATGAGGATCAAATGTGGGTAAACAAAGATAGAGATGTAAAACAAGAGAGTGAGAGCTCAAAAGAAAATGAGTTTGAATCAGCCAAAAAAGAAACAAAATTTCAAAAAGAAAAAGAGGTTGATGAGAGAAAAAGAGAGAGAAAACAAGTAAGCTTTTATGCAAGAGAGAGTGAGATAAAAAAAGCTTTGTTTTCAAATCAGCCGATGATTGTACTTTTGTATAAGGAGGCTTGTTTTAGTACTAACGAACTTGACTCTTCTTTGCCTAGTGTTGTTGTTTCACTTTTGCAGGACTTTGATGAAGTGTTTCCCGAAGAGATGCCTATTGGTTTACCACTAACAAGGGGGATTGAGCACCAAATTGATTTTGTACCCGGAGCATCTATCCCAAATAGACCCGTATACAGAAGTAATCCGGAGGAGACAAAAGAGCATGTTAACTTAGATGGGAAGAAAAAGGCAGAATTTGTTAAGCAAATCCATGAAAAGACTAGACAAAACTTCGGGAGGAGAACTGAGCAATATGCCAACCAAGCTAATAAAGGGCGCAAGAAAGTTGTGTTTGAGCCCGGTGATTGGGTGTGGTTTCATATGAGGAAGGAACGGTTTCTAGTCCAGCGGCGTTCTAAACTACTTCCAAGGGGAGATGGCCCATTTCAAGTGATTGAAAGAATCAATGACAACGCCTACAAGTTAGATCTTCCAGGTGAGTATAATATTAGTGCAAGCTTCAATGTTTTTGATTTGTCTTCGTTTGATGTAGGTGACGATTTGAGGACAAATCCTTTTCAAGAGAGAGGGAATGATGAGAATAAGGAAGCTGCACTAAGGGATCCATTGCATGTTCCGGCTGGTCCAATAACAAGAACAAGGGCCAAGAGAATCAAAGAGGCATTCAACGGCCTGATTTAAGACACTTGGGCTGATTCTGAAGTTTTAAAGTCCAAGATGAGTCCACATAAAGACCAAGGCTTAATTAATGCCATCAATGCAATTAATTGGGCCGAATAAGAGAAGCTTAGGCGTGAAGCACAAGCTGGGGTGTGTGGAGGAGATTTAATTTCAGTTTTTTCCTTTTTAGTTTTTAGAGAATAAAGAGTTCATTTGTTTCCCAAATTAAGAGACTGATTTGTTTCCAGTTTTAGCTTTCCAAATAAGGGAGCAAGTCAATAGTTGCTTGTTTTAGTTTTAGTTTTATTTTCTTTCCCGTTTGTAAGGCCTTTGGCTGATTTCTCTTTTTTCCTTTCTTGTCCATTAGGGTTTTAGTTTATAAGGAACCCTTTAATGTATTATTTCGGCAGACTTTGATTGAATTAAAAATTGAGAGGATTCTTTTTTTCTCTTTTGTTCTTTGAGAACTGTTTGAACTTATCAGATTTTCTCTGTGGCGTTCATCCTTGACTTATCAATCAAGTATTCCATCCTTGATTGTGGCGTCCTCCTTATACCAAGGTTCACATCTCTTTATAGGTGTTGGGTCACGGTTTTCCATCCAAAAACCTTAGCTTAGAACCATCTTAGGCATCAAACCGGCGAAGTTCATATCATAAGCTTCTCTTATTCGGCCCAATTAATTACATTGATGACGTTAATTAAGCCCTGGTCTTCATTTGGGCTCATCTTGGACTATAAAACTTCATAATCAGCCCAACTGTCTTGAATTAGGCCGTTGAGTTTCTCTTTGAATCCTTTGGCCCTTGCTCTTGTTATTGGACCAGCCGGAACATGTAATGGATCCCTTAGTGCAGCTCCCTTATTCTCATCACCACATTAGAGACCTTTTCGGTAATGGCTCATCAAGCAGTACTAACAAGAGAACAACTTCACCTTAGGTGTTTCCAATATTATTTGAAGGATGCTGCTATGACTTGGTATATGAACTTGAGGCCAGGGTCATTGGTGACATGGAGTCAAGTATGCAAGGTCTTCTTCAACAAGTACTTTCCATCACAGAAGGTGAAGGACCCCAAGTTAAAAATAGCATCATTTGTGGAAGAAGACAGAGAACCATTCCATGAGGCATGGGATAGATTCAATCTACTGTTAGCTCAGATGCCGCCGCACACACACTATCCAGAACTGAAGGAAAATTCCTTTTATAGTGGACTTTCACCTATCACACAAATGATGGTGGACAACACATGCGGGGGTACAATAGCTGATGAGAGGGCATTTGAAGCATATGACATCTTGGAAAAGATAGCTTGGAGTTCACAGCAGAGAACATCCCATGTGAGAAGGGGTGGAAGGATAGATGTGGGGCAGGACACCCAAGTTCAAATTCAGATGTTCAAAATGAACAAGGAGCTCTAATCTATCAATGAGCTTATAAATTGAAAGTCAGGACCTTCACATGGGGTTAGTCAAGTAACGGAAGATATAGAAGGGGGAGAGGGGCAATTTGGTCAAGAAGAGCTAGCCCAAGCCCTTGGGGAATTGCAAAGGAAACAGAATGACCCGTATTCGAATACATACAATCTGGGGTTGAGGACCCATCCCAACTTGTCTTGGTCAAACAACAACCACCTAGGGGCAACAAATTACCAAGGTTGTAACTCTAATTACCAAGGTGGCAACACAAATTACCAAGGTGGGAATTTCAATCAGGGGTACCAAAACTGCGGATACAATAGGTTTAACTAGGGAGGTTCGAGCAACAATAACCAATAGGGTAGTTCAAGTAACAACCCACCGAACCACCTTAATTCCAAAGTACCAACCAACCAACCAAAAGACAAATCTCTAGAAGAGATAGTGAGCACAGTTATCAAAATGGTTAGGATAGGGTCCGAAGCTCTCAAGAATACCTTACATGCATTCGAACAACGGATGACCGCTTACACGCAGTCAAATGATCAAAGGGCGAATAGCCATGGAGCATTACTAAAGAAGATGGAAACTCAGTTGGCATAGATTTTTGATGCATCGGTCAAGAAAAAGGGTAAGGCATCAAGCACCAATGAGCACATTAACGTGCTAGAGGTAGCTGAGTTGAGAGTTTATGAGGTGATAGAAGAAGGAACCATCCTAACCAAAGAAAAGATTCTAGACACCTTTGGTGAAGTGAATGTAACGAGGGAGGTGGAGGTTGCACAAGATGAAAATGGGAGAAGTGGCATAGACTTCTCCGTTAAACTTTCAAATCCTAGAAGTTTCGTAATAGAGGTGGGAATTGTAAACTCACCTAAGATGGGAGCAGTGCTTGATATGGAGGTTAGCATCAATATGATGCCCTTAGAGGCATACAAATAATTGAAGATTCAGTCAATCAAGCCTACTTATCAGACGTTCATCATGGCGGACAATTCTTCCACCAGCCCAGTTGGTATAGTGGAGGAAGTGTATTTGAACGTGCAAGGTTTGATGGTGCCGGTAGAATTTGTGGTGTTAGAGTGCAAAAAAGGAGAAACTAGTGGTAGGGATTGGAAATTGCTTTTGGGGAGGTCATTCATGGCTACAGCCGGAATGGTTTTGGATATCCGTTCTAAGAACATTTCCTTCAGCTGTAGAGGAAAGAGTGTGAACTTCATGGTTGATTCCCATAAGATGAGTCAAATGGAAGATTGCTTGGTCTTAGAGGCACCCAAGTCAAGGAAGAAAAGAAGCCGAGTTTTCACTCTTGTGCAAGCCTTTAAGGGTGTGAATGAGATGGAAATGGGTAGCCAAGATTGTTTGAAGGAAAGACAAGAATGTGATCTCGAAGAGGAGGAAGTGATTTTTGAGGAGATAGGTGAGCTTGAGAAAGAAAGCACAAATGTTTAGAATTAAGAAGCATCATCAAATGATCTATTGCTTGTTCCAATTGGGCCAATTACAAGGGCCAAGAGAATCAAATAAGCATTTAATGGGGGCTGATTCTGAGTTGCTGAAGTCCAAATTCAGCCCACATGAAGACCAAATCCATATTGAATTTCGTAGGCCTCTGCAGAGAGAATCTGAATTTGTTCTCAATTGAATGGCTGATTTTGTTTCCCAAATGAAGCTTTCCAAATAAGGAGCAAATCAACTAGTTGTTAGTTTTAGTCTTTATTTATTTCCTAAATTTATTTGCATTTATTTTCCCGATTGTAGGGCATTAATTGCTGAATATTTTATTTCTTTTATCTTTCTTTCTAAGGTTTAGATATTTTTAATATTTAAGGGACTTATTGATGTATTATTAAAAAAGACTTTGGAATGAAATAATTATTTGAAAGAACGTTTTCTCTTTGGTTCTTTATTGAACTATGAACTTATCAAGGGTTATACCTTGTGGCGTTCAAAACCCTGACTTATCACTTACCTTCTTCTCTTCTTGAGTGTGGCGTCTACAACCTTCTTGATACCGTTGGTTCTTATCTCTTTATAGATAACGGGTCACGGTCTTTTATTTTCTTTGTTTTTTTATAAACTTGAATTTATAAAACGATACTCTATTATCATATATTGGTTCCGGGTCTCACTATTCTTGGTGAGGTTCGTATTAGTTGGTATCAGAGCTTAGGCTTCTAAAATCAGGTTTGATCTATCCCTTTTGTTTTTATTTCTTTTATTTCCGTGTTATCAAAAAAAAAAATTTGATCAAATTTTGTTTCAAAAAATAAAATAAAAGTTTGATCAAGTTTCGTTTAAAAAAAATTGACCAGATTTCGTTTAAAAAACAATAAAAAAAAAAAAAAAAACTTGATCAGATCCGTTATCAAACAAAAAAAAAAAAAGTTGATCAGATCCGTTATCAAAAAAATAAAAAATAAAAAATTGTGCGAGCTCATCAGAGGGTAAAAGCCAAAAATCGAGTGAAACACGAGTGTGAGTGCCATCATTATTGAGAATAAACACGTGAGGGAGTGTTTGTGAGGCTTACTAATTTGTTTTTGCAGGTTAAAAAAAAATGTCTGACGATGCACCAGAAAAGATTTATTTCACACTTTTAGTTTCAAGAGGAGCTCTTAGTGCTCAAGCAAAAGAAAATGATGGGCTACAACGTGATAATGTCTTTCACACCTGATGTCATGTTAATGATAAAGTTTGTAGCTTGATTATTGATGGGGGGAGTTGTACTAATATTGCTAGCACTACAATGGTGGAAAAATTGAATTTGGCCACTTTGAAGCACCGAAAACCGTATAAGCTACAATGGTTGATTGATAGTGAAGAAATCAAGGTAACTAAACAGATCTTGGTGTCTTTTTCCATTTTGAAGTACAAAGATGAAGTCTTGTGAGATGTGGTACCGATGCATGCGAGCCATATCCTTTTGGGGCGATCATGTCAATTTGATAGGCATGTAACTTAAGATGGTTATACAAATAGATACTCGTTTTTACTCAATAAAAAACGAATCAATCTTGTACCCTTAACCCCAAAACAAGTATATGAAGATCAAGTGAGGTTAAAAGAAAAGAGAGACGTAAAAAAGAAGAGTGAGAGTTCAAAAGAAAGAGAGACAAAAGAAAGAGATTGAAATTGCAAAAAAAGAAATCATGGCTGATGATAAAATAAAGAGAGACAAAAGAAAGAGATATTGAAATAGCAAAAAAAGAAATCACGACTGTTGAGCAAAAAAAAAAAGAGAGAAAGCAAGTGAAATTTTATGCAAAAAAAGTGAGTTAAAAAAGGCCTTGTTTTCAAATCAGTCAACTTCTTGGCCTAGTGTTCTTTTCCACTTTTTCAGGACATTGATGAAGTGTCACATGCTATCAACAATATTATGGTGAAGATTCGAGGACGAATCCTTTTGAAGAGTGAGGGAATGATGAGAATTAAGAAGCATAATCAAATGATCCATTGCTTGTTCCAATTGGGCCAATTACAAGGGCTAAGAGGTTCAAATAAGCATTTAATAGGGGCTGATTCTGAGTTGCTGAAGTCCAAATTCGGCCCACAAGAAAACCAAATCCAGACTGAATTTCGTAGGCCTCTACAGAGAGAATCTGAAGTCGGATCATCTATTATAATTTGTTTTCGGAAAGCCCAAGACGAGCTCTACAGATGTTATGAAAACTCTATCCTACAAAACAGATCACAACATGCCCAAATTCGGTCATCTATTTTGTTGCGCGTGAGGAACAAGCTAGGGTTTGGATGAGTTAGAATTTTAGGATATTTCCTGTTTTATTTATTTTCCAAATAAAGAGTCGATTTGTTTTCCAATTGAATAGCTGATTTTGTTTCCCAAATGAAGCTTTCCAAATAAGGAGCAAATCAACTAGTTGTTAGTTTTAGTCTTTATTTATTTCCTAAATTGGTTTGCATTTATTTTCCTGATTGTAAGACATTAATTGCCGAATATTTTATTTCCTTTATCTCTCTTTCTAGGGTTTAGATATTTTTAGTATTTAAGGGACTCATTGATGTATTATTAAAAAAAGACTTTGGAATGAAATAATTATTTGAGAGAACATTTTCTCTTTGGTTCTTCATTGAACTATGAACTTATCAAGGGTTATACCTTGTGGCATTCAAAACCTTGCCTTATCACTCACCTTCTTCTCTTCTTGAGTGTGACGTCTACAACCTTCTTGATACCGTTGGTTCTTATCTCTTTATAGATAACAGGTCACGGTCCTTTATTTTATTTGTTTTTTTATTAACTTGAATTTAGAAAATGATCCTCCATTACCATATATTGGTTCCAGGTCTCACTACTCTTGGTGAGGTTCATATCAACAAAGCTCAAGCTAGAAGTTTATTTGCTTAAGACTGAGAATGGAATGTTGAAGACAAAGGTACATAACTTCTCAACATTGAACAAGAGTCTTGAAGAGCAATTGATGGAGCTTGCCAAAAAGTAGGAGTTAGGCTCCAAGAACTTAGAGGAATTGGCAAGATTCTCGACGAAATTTAAGGAGGAAAATAGGAGAAGACCAAGAAAGATGTTATTGAGTGGTTGAGACATCAACCAAGGCCATATTGGATTTGTAAGAATGGTTGAACATAATAAAAAAGGATGAATTGAAGCGAGCCAAAGTTAAGGAGTGTGATTTGATTATTCAGCTTGATGAGGCAGAAAACGAGGTCAAATCCCTCTAATACGGTCAACACAAAGGAGCCCACATCAACAACAGAGCAGGGAGTTTTCCTTACCATCCTCTAACTTGTTATTTTTGTGCCAAAAAGGGGCACATTAAGGCTTATTGCTTAGGTTCCAAAGATTTAAAGCAAGTCAAGTTAGGTCTAGAATGAATCCACCAAGGGTTAAGCAAGTACGGGTTAGAAAAGACCAAGTTGGTCAATTGTGCAAGGTTGGGAGAGATACCGTAGGCAAACCATTGGCACCAGTTTGGGTGGCTATGTTGAGTGTATTCCCCATTCCGGTCAAACCTCCATTGGTTGACCATGCCCAACTTTGAGTGCTTTGTACCCATTTTTGAGTTCATGTTAATGTTTTTACATTTCGAATGACTAGTTCTTACTTTAGATAATTTTTTACTATATGACTTTTTGATGTGTTGATTGGTGGTGTTTTGTACAGGAATAGATTCAGTGCAGAATCCAGAAACTGGAGCCGGGAAACAGTGCGGTTACAGTGCAGGTCAATCACCCGCACTTCAACCGCACTCAAACAGACAGAGAGCATCAGGTAATCAAGTGCAGGTCACTTATCCATACTTCACCCGCATTCTGTGCGTATTATATATATGCCATATCGTTTTCTAAGGCTCCACCACTTTCAAAAACAAAAGAACAGACCGAACAACCTTTGTTTTCCCTCGCTAAACCGACAGGTATTCCGTGTGCTCCACGTTTCCCATTTTCGGCAACCAAGGTATGATTTTATTGCTTTGATTTCTTTCACCTGCCTCTCTAATCATGATTCCCATCCTTTTCTTCAATTTCTTTTGCCCATTAAGCATAAACTTCATAGTTCAAGATTGGGCTACGAATTCATGCCTTTTAAAGTGCTTATTTTGATGATTGTTAGTTGATTTAATTGCAACGATTGTTGAAATTCGGCTTTGATTGTGTCATTCGATTTTCTCACATAATTTCACGTTCGAATCCAAGATGTTAAACTTTTTATTGAATATCTATGATGATTGAATGATGGGTTGTTGTTTATCTATGCATGTGAAGTGTTTGATGATGATTTAAGTATCCAATTGCACATGCATGTTCAAACTTCGAATTTAGGGTTTATATGATTGAATGGAATTTCTATATATAAGTTAAAGAGCCCTGTTTTTGTGAGTTGGTTCGATGATGTATTGTGTATATTGTTGGTGTGCATTTTTGTGATTCTGCACGCAATAGAATCTAGAAACAAGTTAAAGTGCAGGTCCAGTGCGGGTCACTCATCCGCACTTCACCCGCACTCTATCAGTCTGACAGGAAACTGCTGTTCTTCATTTTTCTACATGATTGCCTCATGGTTAATCAGTAAGAGTGTTCCCTTAACTGTTTAAATTTCTTATATAGATGTTAGGGAGAACCAGGCAATCTGCCAAACAAGGGAGTCAAGTTCCTGAGTGAAGTACAAGGAGGGGAACTCAAGTTCCAGCACCATGTGTTAGGCACACAGATTTTGAGGACCGCTTGGAGTATTTAAAGGAGCAGGATATTGTGGTTGAAAGTGGATAGCATTGGAAGAGTTAGCGGAAACCCCAATTCCTCAATTAGTGGAGACGGGGGGATGAAAGACTTTTGTTAGCGCCCTGCCTATGTGTTGTAGAAGTGTGGTGGAAGAATTCTATACGGGGATGGTACCAGAGGATTTTAAGAGAACGCCTATTGTTTTAGGCCGTGGGGTGCAAGTTCAAATGACGATCACTGACATCAACAAGTATTATTGGACCGAGCTCCCAAATGATCAGGAGGCGGTTGGGAGACTATGTAATGGGGTGACTTGGAATAATATGTTTGTCACATAGAATGTAGAGTTCACCAACCAGTTGGTGATCCGACCAATGGATTTTTGGGTGGCCCCTGATTACCGCATGAAGCACACAAACTTGAGATTGGAGCTAGGATTTTAGCATGTCTTCATCTCCCACTTCCTGATCCCCAGGAAACATCGGACGTCAGTTAACTGTTAGGATTATGCTCAATAGCAAGAGTGTAATGTTGGAATTAACAATCTTTTTCATATTAATAAAGTGATTTCTGGTTTAACAAATCGTATAGCATTTATAGTTTGTATTATAATTGTCAAAGTAAATAATCATAAGGTCTAAAGACTATGGGAAAAGAAGAATTGTTCGTACATCTGGATATGTATGTGGTAGACACAATTCTTTAGTTAGTCTTGAATATTGTTCACAACTTAAGTTAAAGGTTGGGCACCTTTATCTTGTTAAAGTTGTAGAATTCTTTTGCTAGCATTTGAGTGGGATCAAATGAGATATGATGAGTCTAAAATCATCGGAGTGTCTTCGAGCAAAAGGATCTAGTGCACTGGGTGCATTGAACTGGATCACAATGAAAAGCTTTATCTAGAACCGTCAATAGATAATAGTCTTTTCATTATCAGGACAATCGGAGAGTCTATCTTAATCCTGAGATAAATGATGGACTTATGGTTGCAAGTGATATCATTTGAGTTATCAATGAGTACGATTATATCGCATAGTCTATCCTCGATAGTTTGGTGATATTCATTTGTTAATCGATAGAGGACTTCATTTATAGATATGGACATCGTGGCTCCATTTAATTAAATGAGAGTATAATATCATCATATGGATGTTTTGAGGTAATTGGATATTAAATCTCAACGTTGAGTTTTCAATAGTGTCTATTGAAAACATGGCTTCTGGACAAGTCAAAATATCCAAGTTCAAAACGTGGTCATATGAGTAAATATGGTAACTTGGAGAGTTATAGGCGGTCTATGAACTCTTGGCGATTACTGATATTAATCACGAGGATACACTATCTCCAATATGATTGTCTAGGGTATGAATGAGGAGCATCTTCCTTTTCTATCTTTATTTAAGAGTTCAGTTTTAGCTCTTTAGTGGAATGAGTTAAAATTAATGGATCGGACCTAAGTGAATCATTTGTTGATTGTGATTAGGTTATGTCTATTGAAGCTTAAATTTAGATGGCCCGCCAAGATCCCCAATCCACACGGACTTGCATGGATCACTTGATATATTCTACCGGACCAATTTAAGGGTCCATCTAGAATTGCATTTAATATATTAAGAATATAATTTGCACATTATTTAAGTAATGGGCTGCTCAATTATATTAATATATTAATGAAAGACATGTGGGCTTGTTTATTTTAGTAAGAATGGGTCTGGTTCACATGTGGGCTTTTTTATTTAAAGTCCAATGGATTAAATGAAATAGGAAAATAATATTAGGCCCATCTTATATATAAGTGGGGCGGCTAGGTTAAGGTTTTGACCTAAAAATATTATTTTGTTTCATTTGTTTTAATTAA
Source organism: Acer negundo (assembly GCA_035582765.1). Taxonomy (NCBI): domain Eukaryota; kingdom Viridiplantae; phylum Streptophyta; class Magnoliopsida; order Sapindales; family Sapindaceae; genus Acer; species Acer negundo. Next base: position 17,091,179 of record CM069236.1, on the reverse strand, counting down.
ATAAGAATTAATTGATTTATTGATTAATTGTTTAATTAAAGAAACAAATCTTTCCTAAAAGTAAAAGACTTGTTTGATAAGTAAATAAATAAATTAGTATTATTTATTTAATCAAATAAGGAGTCTTTTTTTTATTTAGTCAAATAAAAGAATAAAAATAAAAGAGTTGGATTAGGGTTTGAAGTCTATAAAGTTAAAAAGAATTAGGGTTGAATTTCAGTCACCCTATATAAGTGACATGATGAAATTCGGCCAACCCTAATTAGATACTACATAGAATTCGGCAACCCTAAAGGAAAAAGAAGAAAAATTCGGCCAACCTATATATATGTTCTTATAGGGTTCGGCCACATCAATTAATTGGTGCTTGAGTTTTTATTTTTTTTCTTCTTCTTCTTAATTCTAAGAGAGTTTTTATTCTAGAGAGACAAAAAGGAGTGAAAAATTATTCTTTGATAGTATACAATTGCTTAAACATCAATAAGCTTGTGTATACGATATCGATCTAGGTTCACGCGAGTTTCGATCATAAGATTGTGAACTCAAAAGTGACCGGAATAATTTTGACATTCTTTTGATTGTTTTGTGACTAACAAAGAAAAGAAAGTATTTGTTTGGTCCATTCACAGGTTTGCAATTCAAAGGAAAGGGAGACCACGCTCCTAGGTGATCCACGTTCGTGCTCGGATTGAAGGTCTTGCGGATTACCATCGACGTAAGTCAATCGGATCACGCGACAAGAGGTAATTTACTTTTGTTGATATATATGCATGTTTATTGATTAAAAGGGTTTAAGGTTCATAAAGGAAAAATTTTAAAAGTCACTAAATCGTCTTTAGTATCGCTTCCGCTGCGTGTAACACTTTTATTTGTTTATTTTTTCCCTACATTAACTTCAATGCGGCCATAGTCCTTTATTGCATCCTTCAGAATCAGTTGGTTGACATTAGCTTCATGATCAAGAGAGAGATACTCAAACTGGGTGGCATCAAACTTGACAAGCAGCCACTCATTTTTCCTAGCTTGATCACCGCATTTTGTAGAGAGGCAGGGGTGGATTTCGGATTTGACTCCTTTGATAGTTGTCTAGGTCTTGTTGGGAGATTCACGTGGAATGATCAATTGAGATAGCGGGACCCCTCTAGTGTTAGAGTTCAAAATGGGAGGAAGAAAGCTGCACAGGGAGTAGGCACAAGTAGGCAAGCAGAGGAGATTCCAGACCCCACGGGGACTGAATAGGGCCTTGTGGAATACATGAAGTATAGTCACATGCCCACACCTCCGCAGGAGACTTCTGAGGAGATCCTTTGGTAGACTTTGCTAGTGGGTTTGAGCGCTCTTAAGACCGAAGTCCTTGAGAACAGACAACAAATTGCTGATAGCAGGGCAGAGTCCAGTGGGTTCAATGCTGACATATTGGGGAATCTCACAGACATGAGGGAGACGCTCAATCTCCCTGCTTATCCAAGGAAGAAAAAGAGGCCTACCACCTCTTCACCACCATCAGGAGGCCCAGTCATTGATCCAGAACTCGAGGCTGCAATGGAGATATCCAGGAAAGAGTATGAAGAGAGGATGAGAGCAGAGCGTGACCCCAAGGGAAATGGGTTAACAAGTCGAGCAAAGCTAGAGTTGTTAGACGAGGATTAACCATCCATTTCCTTTATGTTTCTTATTAGTATTTCCTTTATGTATTTGAATTTTTAGTTAGTTTTATTGAGGTTAATTTTTTTTTTTTTTTTTTTTATGGATTTTGGGACCTATGTTTTGAAATTGCATTTGACATTCGATTTGGTAGAAGTGTTGTGTGTTTTGTGCTAGGTTCATGATCTTTTGGGAATTATATGACAACATGCTTGGACAATGGACCTATCTTCCTTTTAAGGGAATTTCTAATTTTCGATTTTTTGTACTTAATTGTTTTTCATATTTGTGGAATGTCATTATTGTTAATATGGTTGAGCATGGTTATACGCATAGTGATTAAAGTTTTTAGCTTATGTTTAGATTCGGTTTGGGGGTCGTTGTGCCCTCCGTCCATTGATATTTTGCGTTTTATGCATGTTCTATTATTTTGAGTCTTGGGCGGCATTCCCCCCTCCCCCGTTAGGCCGTGCCTTGTGGTTGCCAACAATGGGGAAATTGTTGAATTTTTATTTGTGCGTGTGGTACGCCTTGTAGAGTCGTCCTTATGGTCTTTTTAGGGTCCAATTTTTCAATTAGGCCGCTTGTCCAAATTTCAGACTTTGAGTAAGTTTGGGTGTGATGCCTCTAGCGTGTGCTTTTGGCAAGTTTTGGTATGTGTTGTGAACTTGTGATGTAGCTTGGTGCTACTTTAGGGATTCACTTTCACCTCCATGGGTTTATCCCATCCGTTGATGTTAAGTTGAGGAGACTCAGTGTTTCCATGCCTAGTTCTAATAATGGAGATCCCCGTGAGATCACAAACACAAGTGTTCCAAAGGCGTATTTTGAATGTTGTTATTGTCTATTCTTAAACACTTATCACGTCATATATGTCACATGTCATAGGAATTACAGATTATGTTGTTATTGCATGATGGATGCGTTCATTCCCTTGGTAGATGAATTGTGGATGTGATATTAGGCAATGTGTGTGAATTTAACTACCTATGATAGCCTAAACACACTCCTATCCGTATTGTGTGTTTCAAAGCCAAACTTGAAGCCAAACACGTACTCTTTCATTTTGTACCAATACAACTATATACCATAGCTTAAACACATGCCTATCTTTATGACTAATCATGTTAGGATGTCAAACCAAGTGTACAGAGGAAAAATGTTGAATATGTGAGCAAATGGCTAAAAATATAAAGGTACCCAAATTTGTACTTATGAGCCATGAGTTTTAAATGAAAAGAAATGTGGGCAACTAAAAAAGAAAAGAAAAGGAGAAAAGCAAAAAAAATGTTCAAATTACTTGATGCTAAGTACTCATAATGTGAAGTACAACATTGAAAGCAAAATATGGGTAAAACAAATGCTTAAACACTAGAGTGTGAGTGATCAATGAAGAAAAAGAGCATTGTATTGTGTGTGGTCGTATTCTAACATTATTGGCGATTTTGAAATCCAAATTTCCATATTCTTTGTTTCACCTCATTAAACCCCATAACCACGCTATAACCGAATGAAAAGTCCTTTTTGATCCAAAATGAGTCTAGTCTGGGAATGTTGGTTGATACACGATCTTTCACGTCTATGGCATTGTAAGTCTTTGCTAGGATAATTCATAGCTAAAAATGTTGTGCAGAATCCATCTTTGCATAAATTGTTGTGTGGAACTTAGGATTATGTGAGGAAAGAAAGAGAGAATTCATGTGAGCTTTAGTGTCGAAGCGAATAATGCTCGAGGAATGGGAGCGAGTAGTCCCTAATGCATGAGTGCCTTAGGTGTGGGATTAGTGTTCGTGCAAGCCTCCCTTTACTACCTCTAAGTGCTCTAGATCTCGCACATATGTTTTTCTTCTCTCTATCGCACCTGTATGTATCATATCACTTTTTGGGCTTGCGGCATTTTTGAATTATTGCTTAGGTGTCTAGGATTTATTTCAGTTGGTGTTTAACCATTTTATAGTATGTTTGCTCGAGGACGAGCAAAGGTTTGGTTTGGGGGTGTTTGATCGTGCCAAATATGCTTTATATGTAGGCCCTTTTTTCCCTATCCTTTGTTCCGTTTTCATGTGTTTTGGCGTCTCTAATGGTTGTTATGTGCGTAATTGTAGGAAATGGTGCAATGATGGGTTTAGAAGCGTGTTGCGATGATTCCGGCAGAAAAGTGGCAAAAGGAAAGGCAAAGGATCATCAATAGCCTTATAGTGCGAGTCTAGTGCGGGTCGTAACCGCAGTCCAACCGTAGTCCAACCGCACTTTTACCACAATCGGGACCTGATGTTTGAAGAAGAGTTAAAGTGCAGGTACAGTGCGGGTCATCCAACCGCACCCCAACAGCACTGTTGCCAATTCCAAAGAAGCTATTTTGCACCTGACATTAAAGTGTGGGTAAAGTGTATGTCATCCAACCGCACTCCACCCACACTACAAGCAAATCCAGAGAAGCTGATTTCATACCTCACATTAAAGTGCGGGTCATTCAACCGCACTCCACCTACACTGTAGCACAATCTAGAGAGCTGAATCTGCACCTGATCATTATAGTGCAGCTAAAGTGTGGGTAATTCACCCGCACTCCACGCGCGCCAGATCTCATTTTGAAGTTTAAGTGACCTATTTTTCTATGTAGTATAAATATAATGTTATAGATTCATTTTATACAGCTTTTACTTAGTTCTTAAGATTACCTAGATCTAGAAACACTCTCTCACACTCTCACTTACATGCTCTACTCAACTTCAAGGAAGATAAGAGATTGAAACAACTTCAAGGAAGGAGATGATCTCCAAGGGTTCTTCCTCTTTCCTTTCTCTTGTTTTCTTGGTTGTAATGAGTAGATAAATCCCCTCTAAGGGGTTGATGGAGTAGTTAGTTAAATATTGGGCTTGTACATAAACTTGGTTATATATATATTCATATCTACCTTTCATTGTTCTATTCTTGTTCTTTAATGGTTTTCATTGATTATTTGTTCAGATACATGATCTTGGCAAGTTCTCCTTGGTTTATGTATAAGTATTGCATCTAGATATACATGATGTTTAGTTGTACCTTGCTCAAATGAATAGACGGAATGTCATGAACTCTGATTCTTAAACCGCGGACTCAATCTAACCTCGAACGGGTTTCTGGCACTATACATCCTAGGTTAGTACTTGTGAGAGAATTAAAAGTCAACACTATACATCCTAGGTTGGCTAATCTGTAATCGGTTGAATCTTTGATAGGTAGATGGACTTTATTTCCAGACTCCGTATGAACAACCAACACTATACATCCTAGGTTGGTGGTTCACAACAACTTAGTCCCTAATAGGTGGTCCTCACTATACATCCTAGGATGATCACTTGATAGGGATAAATAACCGACTCTATACATCCTAGGTCAGTTAACTTTGAATAGACATGGTTATTTACGAGTTTGTTGCATTGCCTAGTATTTACTTTTGAATCCGTTAACTCCTTACTTTCCATCATCTATATATCCTTCACTCCATTTCCCTTTTATCTAGGTTGCATTGTTAGTTTAGATTTATTATCGTGTTAAGTCACATTTCACAACATCCTCATTTACTTATTGTTAATTACATGAATGCTACTCTAGCAATAGCTAGTTTTTGCTTGTTCCGTGTCCCTGTGGACGACTCCCCACTCACCATTACACTTGTGTTTTAAAAGCCAATTAGGGATTGTGAGGGTTTCACAAATAGTTTTGATGGACGGTTTTTTGACGGCGTGAATCGTCCTTCATCACCTACTATATACTTTACTTTTATCCTCACTAGTTCTATTAATCCTAATCTTATCACCGCTACTCCGATCTTAGTGGACAACACCCGTGCTTACCGATTTACTCATATTTATACTTGTGAACGCATCGCATAGTTTTTAAAAATTGTTTTGACAGACGGTTTTCTAATGGAAAAAATCTTATCATCAGGTACCCGCTAGTCCAACCCCATTCTTCTTCCTATAATTCTTCTATAATCATATCCGGTACCTCGCCTTTGTAAGGGTCTTGTCCTAACACACCTCGGGGTAGCTCGCCGGCTACGTGTCCATGCTGTTTGGCTAGTGCGGTTGGGTTTGTGGACACCGCATAGCAATTGCTTGTATCCTGCTGATCTTTGTAGACCTCTCCTACCTTGGTTCCGACTGGAAATTTCAATACATTGTGATAAACAGACAATACCCTCTTTATACCAGATAGGAAGGGTCTTCCCAGTATGGCATTATAGGCAGACGGAGTATTAACTACAATGAACTCAATCATCACGTTCTGCTGAAGTGGTGCTTTCTCGATTATCACCGGTAGCCTATGGGACCCAATCTGCATCAACGAGTCCCCTGTAAATCCATACAGAGGCGTGGTACAGCTATTATAGCAAGGGTTCTTCATATTGAGCTTATCATAAGCCCCTTTAAAAATAATGTCTACTCTGCTCCCCGTATCAATAAGGACACGATAGACTTGGCAATTGGCTATCTAAACCGTGATCACCATTGGGTCTCCATGTGGTTGAACAATGTTGTATACGACTTCCTCTGTGAAAATAATCTAGCTTGCATGTGGAAGGTTTTGGGATTCCCTAGTAAACTTGAGCACGTTGCTACTAGCAGAAAGTCTAGGAATCTTCCTAGCATGGTTTTTCCTAGAGTTGTTGGAAATTCCTGTTAAGGTAGGGCGCCCACTGATAGTATGGATGACTTGGATTTGCTACATCAAGTCTTTTCCTTCGTCCTTCTGTCTCTCCTTCGCTTCCTGCATTCTTCCTTGTACCTCCTTCCCTATCTTGATACTATCCAACACTTGTTGCAAGAATTCAATCAAAAGTCCTCCTCTTACCAGTCCTTCGATTTGGTTATGTGGGCTGTAGCATTTCGATGTATTATGTCCTACATCCTCATGGAAATCATAATATTTATAACGGTTCCTTTTGTCTACTGGAGCTTTCATAGGATCCGGCTTCTTGAGTAAACCTTTGTCATGGATTGCGAGGCATATAGTTTCTCGGGAGGCGTTAAGAGGGGTGTAGTGGTTGTACACATCTTCTTCCCTTGTTATTCGGGCTACTTCTCTTAATGGAGGAGTTTGGGGAGGACTCCTTCATGCGGGGTATTTATCTCGATACTAAGAGAAATGTGGCAACCTATATGCAAACCGATTAGAAGGAAGGTTCTACACTTTGGGCTTTGGAACCTCCTATTTAGAGCGCTTAGCAAATCGGGCTTCATCATGCTCGATCTTGATTCTGAGTTGTTCCTCTATCTCCTGCTGTTCTAAAGCCCGGTAGTAGGCTTCCTAATAGGTTTCAGGTGGATGCTTGGCGAATGACTGAAACAGTCACCCGTTCCACCCGTTCCACAAGCTCTTTCAAAAATTGGCTAGGGTTTCCTTCTCAACGAATACCCCAATCTACATAACCTCCTTGTGGAATTTCTCTATGTAAGATCTTAGCGTTTCCCCTCGCTCCTGGGTTACATACTGTAGTAGAACGAGGTCTTTGGGGCGACGCTTAATCCCCTGAAACTGTGCACAGAAATCAGTAGTTAGTTTAGTAAATGAGTCCCACTATCTGGAGGTAACTTCCTGAACCAGGTTCTGGCACAATCCGTTAGGGTCAAAGGGAACATTTTACAAATAGCAAACTGGGTAGCATTCTGAATTTCCACTTGGTGCACAAAGTTCTCTAGGAGGCTTACGGGATCCACGGATCCGAAATATTTTTTGGATGGCATTTTAAACTTGGGGGGTAGCTTGGCCACCCTGATCCTTTTTGAGAAGGGTGCTTTCATCTCTCCTAGGGGATTTTTTCGAGTACCCCGGTGCTAACCCTTCCTCAACTCTTCAAGTTCCCTCGACATTTTGGCTATCTGATCATCCAATCGCTTGGATACATCATGCTTGGATCCGACTTCTAAGCCGTCATTGTCCGAGGTTTCAGATACAATGGTTATCTCCTGGTGCTCCTCCCTCCTATGAAAGTTCCCTCGAGGATTCCCTTTTGGTTTGGTGCTTACGCCGACATTGGGATGTGGAGCCTACCTTTCGGCTATTGGTGTCATAGCTGGCTGGTTTCTTCCGGGAGGAATATCTACTGCTAATCTCACTTGTCAGGGTCTGAAATCTGCTGGGTAGTTCGGAACTAGAATAGGTGGCCCCAGCTTGTTGAAGACCAGCACCCGTGTACCCGGCTCTACCTCTCTTGCGGTCCTGGGTACTTCGAAGGGTATCTCTTGGCCTATCATCTGGAGGCGGACACTCTCTACATAGGCAACAGCTTGCTGTTCCAAGACATCACGACTGATCTCTTGGGCCACAGGAGCTTAAGGCACGGAGCCCGCATTTGATGGGGGAATCAATGCCGTATTGTTATTTCTCGATCCTCTTCCTTACTTCTGGATTCTCAGAGTCGAAGTGAGGGAGTGGGGCCCTGATGATAAGAATGAAGAAGCTTCATCAAATGATCCATTGCTTGTTCCAGTTGGGCCTATTACAAGGGCCAAGAGGATCGAATAAGCATTTAATGGGGTTTGATTCTGAGTAGCTGAAATCCAAGTTCGGCCCACATGAAGACAAAATCTGGGCTGAACTTCGTGGGCCTCTATAGAGAGCATCTGAATTCAGATCGTCTGTTATGATATGTTTTCGGAGAGCCTAAGACAATCTTTACAGATGTTATAAAGACTCCATCCTCCAAAACAAATCACAACAGGCCCAAATTCGGCCATCTATTTTGTTGCGCGTGAGGAACAAGCTAGGGTTTGGATGAGTCCGAAGTTTAGGATATTTCCTATTTTATTTATTTTCCAAATAAAGAGTCGATTTGTTTTCCAATTGAAGGGCTGATTTTGTTTCCCAAATGAAGCTTTCCAAATAAGGAGCAAATCAACTAGTTGTTAGTTTTAGTTTTTATTTATTTCCTAAATTTGTTTGCATTTATTGCCGAATATTTTATTTCCTTTATCTTCCTTTCTAGGGTTTAGATATTTTTAGTATTTAATGGACTCATTGATGTATTACTGAAAAAGACTTTGGAATAAAATAGTTATTTGAGAGAATGTTTTCTTTTTGGTTCTTCATTGAACTATGAACTTATCAAAGGTTATACCTTGTGGCGTTCTAAACCCTGACTTATCACTCACCTTCTTCTATTCTTAAGTGTGGCGTCTACAACCTTCTTGATACCGTTGGTTCTTATCTTTTTATAGATGACGGGTCGCGGTCCTTTATTTTCTTTGTTTTTTATAAATTTGAAATTAGAAAACAATCCTTTGAATCCATATGTTGGTTCCGGGTCTCACTATTCTTGGTGAGGTTCATATTACCTGAAGGGGCAGGCAACCCTTGAGAAGATCGAAGTCTCATCTTTCTACTTCACCGGGTAGAACTAGGATAGCTTCTTTGTAAACCTTAGGAAGATCTTTTCCCACAGACGGTGCCAAAAAGTGTTACCAAAAAATTGTCATCGGGGTGAGTTTCTATATAACAACTTTTAGAGGGACCACGATCGTGAAAGACCTCACGATCTAGAGGGGTATCATGTATGATATGAACCTCGCTGGTTTAATGCCTAAGATCATTCTAAGCTCAGGTTTTTGGATGGAAAACCGTGACCCAACACCTATAAAGAGATGTGAACCTTGGTATAAGGAGGACGCCACAATCAAGGATGGAATACTTGATTGATAAGTCAAGGATGAACGCCACAGAGAAAATCTGATAAGTTCAAATAGTTCTCAAAGAACAAAAAAGAAAAAAGAATCCTCTCAATTTTTAATTCAATCAAAGTTTGCCCAAATAATACATTAAAGGGTTTCTTATAAACTAAAACCCTAATGGACAAGAAAGGAAAAAAGAGAAATCAGCCAAAGGCCTTACAAACGGGAAAGACAATAAAAATAAAACTAAAACACGCAACTATTGACTTGATCCCTATTTGGAAAGCTAAAACTGGAAACAAATTAGCCTCTTAATTTGGGAAACAAATCAACTCTTTATTCTCTAAAAACTAAAAAGGAAAAAACTGAAATTAAATCTCCTCCACACACTCCATCTTGTGCTTCATGCCTAAGCTTCTCTTATTCGGCCCAATTAATTGCATTGATGACGTTAATTAAGCCTTGGTCTTCATGTGGGCTCATCTTGGACTTTAAAACTTAAGAATCAGCCTAAGTGTCTTGAATCAGGCTGTTGAGTGCCTCTTTGAATCTCTTGGCCCTTGCTCTTGTTATGGACCAGCCGGAACATGCAATGGATCCCTTAGTACAGCTCCCTTATTCTCATCAACGTAGCTAGATACCTGTACAATATCAATAAAAACAAACTAGACTCAAGGATAATGGTAAGTCAGAAGAAAACAATGTTTGTATTCATATATTAGCAAAAGACGAGATACAACTCTTTTATGCTTCCAAATTAGATATCAATACAATGGCGATTTATACTCTCTAGGAGAATTCTGACACCATTGGAGATTGTGAAATCATACGAGTCGATAAGTAGAAAAGTTATGGATCTTTTCTTCTTAATTTTTCGATCCCTTGTTTAGACAGGACAGTCCTCTTTTTTTACCTTCCTCTTGCCAATCTAATCCCCCTAATTTTGGATCAAATTGATTGACCATGTTAGAAGAATTGACAAGTGTTTAATGGAAGGATTGATTTACACGGGAATGGCTCTCTTTAATGACATCATGTTTCCATTTATATTCGAAATATAAATTCATCAATTTGATTTTAGGTCTCATTTATGGCGTTTCAACGGGTGAATCAACCATTTCCTTCCACGATTCTTGAAGAAGAAGTCTAGCCATGTACTCGCGTAGCATCCTTTTTCTAGTTTAATATGGGAAACTGGGTACAACATTCTTACTTGGTAGCTTATTCTTCTGATATTCTTGCTTGCTGGTAGATTAGTTCTATGACGAACCGGGGACTAGGGAAGTACAATAGCGGGGTACCAAGATACAGCGGTAAGGTACTAGTAAGATATCTGAGTATAGTAGCAGGGTACCTAGGTGCAGTAGTAAGGTACCCTGATAGAAGTGGCAGAGGTATACCTCAATAAGGTGGTGAGGTACCAGGACTGGGAGGCAGGGTACCCAGATATGGCAGAGGGGTACCTTGACATGGCAATAGGGTACCCTGGAGTCTGTGGTAGCAGGATATTTTTTTTATTGTAAAATCTTGTTATATTTGATGTAGCCTCTTTCCTGAGATGGCGAGGTATTTCTTTACGGCTTCCTCCTAGCTCTCATCTTAGTGGAAAATTCTTCTTTGAACCCCCAACCATTTTTGGCGGTTAACAAAGATCTTTTGAAATTCAAAAAGAAAAGCAAGTGTGCAGAGAGAAGGGAGGCTGACTTATTTATAGATAGAGGTGGGCGATCAATCGAACAGGATAACATCGATCTCTCCCTACCTCATTGGAGATATCATGTCTATACCCCACTATAAGATGTCCTTCTCATGCACAAATCGGCTTTTCAGTACGGCGTCCGTCCCCCCCTTCACCCGACTCTTCACCGGGCTTTGGTCTGCCTTGAATTGGCACCTCTCCAGATTTCATCGGGTTTCTAGAAACATCTGACGGGCTTCTTAGTGCTCTGGATGGAGCAGTGTTCGAAAGACAGTATAGATAGGGAGTCTAGCATGGATGAGTTACACTACTTATTCCAGATAGTGAACCTAGTACCACGGGGTAAGTTCTATTTGAGGGCCTACAATGAGATAAAGTTCATCGCTCCTGGTGCGAATGCGAAGTATGCTCCACCATGGAAGGAAGAGTGGTTCGTTATAAAGGGAGAATGGGGGAATATGGCCTACATTGAGGGATTTGAGTACCTCGTCCCAACCCAATTCACAACTAAAGACAAATGGGTGAAGGGGGTGCTCTCTTTAGAATCCTGGGATATTCTGGGAAAGATTTTAAGAAGGGGGTATGTCATTGTGTAATATCCTACTCTGGATCCTTTCGAAGGAGCCGGCTAGAGAAGTCTTTGAGGATTTCCTACGCATTTCCAGGTATAGAAACTTAATCTGTCTTTTTTGTTTGTGTATGCGTATTTTCTACTCTCCCTTTCTTACTATGTTAATATTTTTATTTTTTTCAGTCTCTACTACCCCACTGGTGACCGGTTCTCCTACTTCATCCGAGACATGAACAAGAGGTGTGGATTTGCCTCCTTCTTCTTCTCCTGTTCCATCTCTTCCTCCTTCGCCCTCCAATACTGTCTAGGCCACGATCGCTCAGCCTGACGCGGTCCTTATCCCTCCTTCTACTTTGGCTAAACCTCTAGCCAAAATCCCTTCGCCTCTTTCTGCTTCTGTGGGACCGCTAGTCCGGACTCCTGCTCGTCCTTCTACTCGTGCCCTAGGACGCTAATCCATAAGGTCAATGCTGGCTCGAGCTGCCAAAGCATAGGGCTCATCTGAAAATCTCCAAGGAAGACCAGAAAGGTTGCTACTCCTTCTACTTTGGGCACTCTTCCTATTCCTCCTCCAGCAGTCTTACCTTCCAAGGAGCATCCTGGAATTACAGAGAAGGAAGCTACTCTTGCCTCTTATCCCGCTGTTGATGTTCCTTCCGGATCAGGGTCAGGAGGTGCTTCCCACGACGAGGTGGTATCCCGGTTCATAGCATCCTGCCCTGGAGGGAGCTTAATAAACATGGCGAAGCTTCTTACAGAGATTTTGGCGGTCAAAGGGGCTTCTATATTGGCTGAGGTAGCCTTCTACCTTTCCTTTTGTCATTCCCCTATCTTTTCTACAGGTATTGACTCTCTTTTTTCTTGCAGGGTTTTAAATTTGCTTTGGCCATGGAGAAACAGCTGCTGACTATGAAGGAAGCCTACATAGGTTTTCAGGCCAAGCTGAAGGATACCCAGCAGGAGTTGGCTTAAGCCCAGCAGAGTGTGGCCCCTATACTCCAGGCTGTTAAAGCATCTGAAGATGGTAGGCAGGCCGCCATGGTGGAAGCCCAGCACTATCTACGCTGCCTTGATACCGAGACAGTCATGTCCCTACATCTACGTGAGGAGAGGGAATGCCTGAAGAGGGAGAAAAAGCTGTTGCAGGATGAAAACCATCTTTTAAGGAGACAGTGCAGAATTTAGAGGCTCAGGAAGGTCCTTCCTTTGAAGATGGGTATTTCACTGCCTTTTATGAGGTGGCCAAGGCTTTGCCTCCTCCCTTTGATCTTCTGGCGACCTTGAACTGGGACCGAGAACAAATCATGGTGAAGGCTGCCCATCTTGCGGGTGCGGATTAGGCTTATGAAGATTCTCCACATAACAATGCCTATCTAAGCCGAAGGTCTAGCCTTCCTGTTGGTACTCAGACTGACCCTTTCTTTACTCAGGAAGGACAAACACGAGACCCCATGCCTTCTTTAGAAGTTATTCTAGTGGAGGAGGATGAGGAAGAAGATGCAACTGGAACCGGGGTTCCAGAAGTTGAGGCAGACAAGCGTGATTTGGCAGCCGAGGGAGGGGAGAATGCTTCAGTTGGATCTATGGTTCTAGTAGTCAAGGAGATCAAGCCTGATACAACAACTGAGGTGTCCAAGGGAGGAGCAGCCAGTCAAGGAGAAAACTTGGAGGAGAAGGAGGACGCCTGACTTGTCTTTCATTTATTATATATATATTTTTTGTAGCCTTTAAGAGGGAGTTAGGCACCCCGTCAGTCTAATAAAAGATCTTTATTTGTTAGAACAAATCATATCTTGCTTGCTTTTCTGATTTAGAAAAAGATTAATTTAGAAAAATCTAGAATCAGAAAAAATCTTGACTCAGGAAAAATCTTGATGTAGGAGAAATCTTGACTTAGGAGAAATCTTGACTCGGGAGAAATTCTGGCACTTTCGTATTTGTAAATGAAATAGAACTAAACTTGGAGACCTACTCCTTGATCGGGAAACTTGATAGCCATATAACAACCTTGTACCTTGTCGTTGTAAACATCAACTGGATCTAGCAGGCGAACACGTCCTTTTCTTTAGTGAGTTTTTAATGATTATGTAGCAGTTTGAGGTTCTGGATATCCCAATTGATAGTTAAACGTATTTCAGCTATAAGAGTCGTTAGAAGAAGCAAGCCAACAGGTACTCTGGTAAGGTATACTACTTCTACCGAGATTCTGTCCTGATAGGCAACTTAGATTGCTTTAGTATTAGGCTTCTCGCAGGTGGGTATACCTCGACTGAGGTAGCTTAAAAGCCTTAATGTTATTTCTTCTTGGAGAGATGGAGAAATGGGTATCTCGAAAAGGTATCCCGATCCTTCTAATGGTCTGTCCTGGTAGGCAACTTAGGCCTCTTTAGCACCAGGCTTCCTGGCGGAGGGTATACCCCAGCCAAGGCAGCAAGAGTGCCTTGAGGCTATTTCCTGGTCTTGAGGATTCGGCGGGCAACTAAGGCTGCAAGTCCGGATCCTTAGTCTGATGTATCAGATCCTTCTTGGAGGAGGGTATACCCCGACCAAGACTGTAGGAGCGCCCTAAGGCTATTTCTTGATCTTGAGGATACGGCGGGCAAGGCCACGAGTCCGGGTCCTTAGTATGATATATCAGAATCTTCTTAGAGGAAGGTATTTCCCAACCAAGGCAGCAGCAGTGCCATAAAGCTATTTCCTGGTCTTGAGGCGAATCAGTAATGGTGAAAATTATCAGTCCTGGTAGGCAACTTAGGCCACTTAGCACCAGGCTTCTCGGAGGAGGGTATACCCCGACCAAGGCAGCAAGGAGAATTATGTAGGGGAGCTAACTGACTTTATTGAATTTTTTCAAATAAGACAATGTGAAATCGGGGTGTGTATTCCCGCCGATATAAACTGGATTCCTAAGGGTAGAATTTCCTAAGGTGATCAGCATTCCATGTTTGATCCACCTGGTAACCATCCAGGTCTTCCAGCTTGTAGGCGCCACCCCGGAGCATTGTTTTAATCAGGTAGATGCCTTCCCAGTTAGGGGCTAGTTCCCCGTCAAACCTTTTCCGTCTACTCGGGGTTACCTTTCTGAGGACCAAGTCCCCTTATTTGAAATGGCGGACTCACCCTCTTGTTGAAGTGTTGGGCTATCTTACTCTATTACACTGCTACTCTTTCAGCGATCTTGCTTTGTTTCTCCTCGAGTAGGTCTAGATTGGCTCTCAACTTAGCCTCATTATCTTTTGGCTCATAGTTTTGAATCTGGAAAAAGATAAGCTTGTGTTCGATAGGTAAGACTGCTTCAGTTCCGAATACCAATGAGTAAGGGGTTTCCCCTGTTGCAATTTTCCTGGTGGTCCTGTACGCCCATGGTACATTTGGTAATTCTTCAACCCATAACCCCTTCTTTTGTTGGAGCTTCTTCTTTTGGAGCTTCTTAATTGTCTTATTGGTAGCTTCTACCAACCCATTAGTCTAAGGATGTGCCATTTATGCAAATCAGAGATCAATGTTTCAATCTTCACATAATTCTTTAAAGTTGGTGTTATCAAATTGCTTTCCCAGGTTAGTGATGATGGCCATCGGGGTACCGAAGCTGCAAACGATATTCTCCTTGACAAAATTGGTGGTTTTTTCTTCAGTTATCCTCACAAGTGCCTTAGCTTCCACCCAACTGGTGAAGTAGTCTATTGCTACTACTGCATGTTTGGCCTGGCCTGGTGCAATAGGAAGCGGGATTAGTAGATCTAGTCCCCAGATAGCAAAGGGGTAAGGTGTACTGACCGAGGAGAGCCTTTCCGGGGGGAGGTGATGGAGGTTTGCTGTCTTTTGGCAAGCCTCGCATGATTGTGCGAACTGTTTTGCATCTTGATGTATAGTCGGCCAAAAGTAGCCCATTCTAAGTATCTGGTAGGCTAGTGTCTCGCCTGCTGCATGGTTACCACATTCTCTTGAATGTACCTTGTTAAATGCCCAGGTAGCATCGTTTGGGTGAAGGCATCTAAGTAGGGGGAGCGATTTCCCTTTGCAGTAATGGTATCCGTCTACAAAACAGTACTAGGTAGCGATTCTCTTTAGCTTGCGCGCTTGATCTGGATCTATGGAGAGAGTTTAATTTTGGAGGTAGTCCACTTTTGGATCCATCCAACAAGGGAATCGGTTGACTGGTAGGATCTCCATCCCCTTGGATATGCTAGAACAAGGTATATTAGGATTATGCTCAATAGTTAGAGCAAAAGGATCTAGTGCACTGGGTGCATTGAACTGGATCACAATGAAATACTTTATCTATAACCGTCAGTAGATAAAAGTCTTTTCATTATCAGGACAATCGGAGAGTCTATCTTAATCCTGAGATAAATGATGGACTTATGGTTGCAAGTGATATCATTTGAGTTATCAATGAGTACGATTATATCGCATAGTCTATCCTCGATAGTTTGGTGATATTCATTTGTTAATCGATAGAGGACTTCATTTATAGATATGGACATCGTTGCTCCATTTAATTAAATGAGAGTATAATATCATCATATGGATGTTTTGAGGTAATTGGATATTAAATCTCAACGTTGAGTTTTCGATAGTGTCTATTGAAAACATGGCTTCTGGACAAGTCAAAATATCCAAGTTCAAAACGTGGTCATATGAGTAAATATGGTAACTTGGAGAGTTATAGGCGGTCTATGAACTCTTGGCGATTACTGATATTAATCACGAGGATACACTATCTCCAATATGATTGTCTAGGGTATGAATGAGGAGCATCTTCCTTTTCTATCTTTATTTAAGAGTTCAGTTTTAGCTCTTTAGTGGAATGAGTTAAAATTAATGGATCGGACCTAAGTGAATCATTTGTTGATTGTGATTAGGTTATGTCTATTGAAGCTTAAATTTAGATGGCCCGCCAAGATCCCCAATCCACACGGACTTGCATGGATCACTTGATATATTCTACCGGACCAATTTAAGAGTCCATCTAGAATTGCATTTAATATATTAAGAATATAATTTGCACATTATTTTAGTAATGGGTTACTCAATTATATTAATATATTAATGAAAGACATGTGGGCTTGTTTATTTTAGTAAGAATGGGTCTGGTTCACATGTGGGCTTTTTATTTAAAGTCTAATGGATTAAATGAAATAAGAAAATAATATTTTGGCCCATTTACTCTAAGTGGGGCGGCAAGGGTTTAACCTAATATATTATTTTGTTTCATTGTTTTAATTAAATAAGAATTAATTAATTTATTAATTAATTGTTTAATTAAAGAAACAAATCTTTTCTAATCAGGGAAATATATTTCCTAAAAGTAAAATTAAAAGACTTGTTTGATAAGGAAATAAATAATTAGTTTTATTTATTTAATCAAATAAGAAGTTTATTTTATTTTATTTAGTCAAAATAAAAGAATAAAAGATCTATGAGTTGGATTAGGGTTTGATGTCTTAAAAACTAGATGGAAATTAGGGTGCAACATAAGCCTATGGTGGTCATGTGATTTCGGCAACCCTAATAATAAAAGAAAAGAAGAAGCAAACTTAGGCCACCTATATATTGACAAGTATAGAATTTGGCCAAGATGATATGGGTTCATGATACAAATTTCTTCTTCTTCTCAATTCATAGAAAGCTTTTTATTCTACTAAAACAAAAAAGAGTGTTAGATTATTCTTTGATAGTATACTATTTGCTTATTCATCAATAAGCTTGTGTATACGATATCGATCTAGGTTCACGCGAGTTTCGATCATTAGATTGAGAACTCAAAAGTGACCGGAATAATCTTAGTCATTCTTTTGATTGTTTTTGTGACTAACAAAGAAAAGAAAACTTTGTTTTGTCCATTCACAGGTTTGCAATTCAAAGAAAAGGTAGACCACGCTCCTAGGTGATCCACGTTCGTGCTAGGATTGAAGATCTTGCGGATTACCATAGACGTAAGTCAATCGGATCACGCGACAAAAGGTATTCTACTTTTTGTTATTGTATATGTATGTTTAATTAATTAAAGGGTTTAAGGTTCATAAAGGAAAATTTTTAAAAGTCACTAAATCTAATTTTTAGTATCGCTTCCGCTGCGTGTACTTCTTTGGTATTTTTCCCAACACTTGATACCCTAGCATCCAAGTAAGCGTTTTTCCTCTTAAAGACGATATTTACATGAAAAGTTGCTTTTCTCCTTTGAAGCTCCCTTCCACCAAGAAACGCCTAAGCAACTAACCATTTCAAATAAAGAGAGTTTTGCAATGGAATCAAGCTAACACAAATCTAGGACCTTACAAGGAGGCCGCCCCTAAAGTAGGAGTTTAATATGAGGAGGTTAGGGAAAATCAAGTTGTAGATACAGTGATTGGGACGACCACTATGGGTGTGTTCCCGGTTAATTTCTTGAACCCCGGTCACCATATCCCTAGGTGCAGGGTCAGAAAGAAATTTCCTCATAATCTACCCATTCTGCCAAGAGAAGAACTAACCTTTCTCAACGCCAAACACCTCTCTCAAGTGGTCCTTACTATAAATCTGGGCCCCCTTCTAGCTCTCATAAAGCACTGCTTGATCATATTGATATGATGCACTCAATGTCTATTGGCCAAGCATATATCGAGAAGTACAGTCTTCTGGCATGAGTAAGTCTTGATCTTAGCTGGTAACTTGACTGTTCCCAAAGACCTTACTTCTGCTCTGCCGAACCCTTGAGTAAGATTTCCAGTGGCTGTAAGTCTTTCCTTTCCAGCACTTAGGATATCTGTTGAACTTCCGTTATCAATCAATACTTATCTAACCTCTTTGTGCACAATGCGGACCGATACCACGATTGCATCGTTCGGTTTAACTTCAAGCCCATTTGCATATGCTTTAGAGAATATGATTGTGTCCCAACCTTGTTAAGCCTTTTTATGGTCCGGTCTGACCAAGTTTACCTCTAGGGTCCTTTGACCATCCATTGTCTCACGAATTTTGGTCATTCTCTCCCGACTACTTCTCCCTATGTAAGGGCCTCCGAAAATTGTGTTGATCTCCCATCCATCTGGACTTCTTTTGGGGCTATTTTTCCTATCTTGATCTTCTTTCTACGGGTCTCTTCACTAGTCATCATTCCCCTTTAGGGCTACATCCTTCAAGTGCCCTTTTCTGATTAGCTTTTCAATGTAGTCCCTTAATTCGTAACACTTCAAAGTTTCATGATCATTTTTCCATTGGAACCGACAATACTTGGAGGTATCTCTCTTGGCAAAGTTTGACTGTTTTGTAGGTTTTCTGTATAAGCTCTTATCTTCTGTCACAGTCAAAACTTCCTCTTGTTTCTTGGCTAACAGAGTGTAATTGGTAAATTACCTCCGGAATGGTTTGTTACTTTTTCGGTCATCATCCTTAAGACCCTCATTACCTTTTCATGAATATCATTCTTCTATTTCCACTTTCGGTTATCCTTCGAACCATTTTTTTAGGTTTCTGACCCTCATCTAGTCCTCCACAATGTATGAATTCTCCACCATGAGCTATCTATTTTTCTTCTGCCATTGCATATCGTCCCATATTGTTTACTAGATATGCATAAGTGGTTTCTCCCTTTTTTATTAAATTGAGCAACAGCTGGCTGTGCTGCAAACCATTAACGAATGCTGATATCACCACATCATCATTAGGGTCCCAAACCTCTAACACTTCCTAAGAGAACCTACCCATGAATTGCCCAGTGAAAGCCTGAATCAGTTCTTTGAAATTTCTGATCAAGCCACCCGCGAGGCCACCGAACCATCTAGACCCTTGATCACCTAGAGTTTGCGGGAACATTTTGCACATGAGCACATAATTTTAGTCATATTGCGCCATTGCACTTTAGTATCTCTTTACATGCTAATGGGGGTCGGTGTTGGCCTTGAACTGCTCCAAGTGTAGCATCCTAAACCTTTTCAAAAAGTGAGCTCGTCGAATCACATCGGAGAAAGGGCTATTTCAATTTCCAATAAGCAGATTCCCTTAGCCTTATCTATGTTCCAAGGATTCTATCTTTCATATCAAGATTTCCCGTTCACCTTCTAATTCTCCATGATAGACAAACTTTTGACCTAAGGTGAGTCCGTAAGGATCCCTTAGCACGTGATACCTTGCTTTTTATGTCGTTAGCAAATTGTGAAATCAAAAGATGTTTATAAAGAAATTCCTATGCAATGTGCTCTAAGTTATGAAAACTAGTAAAACGGCAAGCTAAGGATTCGTTCCACAGGGATTATGTTAGATTAATCGATTTGCTATCAAATCTAAGTTAGTCTAACTAATGAGCAATAAAGTAAATCATGGTAAGTTCTATAGTGTATGGTTTGAGAAACCATCAAACGATGCATGTAAAGTAAATGACAAGAATATAAAGAGAATATAAATGGAGATAGGAATCCAATACCAACAACCAAGATAAGAAAATGGAATTAAACAATTAAGTGGAAGTCTATGGAAAAGTAGCTAATGGACTTTGAGCAATTCATACATGGCTTCATTAATGTACTATCCACAAAATCAAGAACCGATATCATTTGAAAGTGTATTTAGACCGTCACTATGAACCCTAAACAACTTTCCACCAAAATGCCTAACCGATTAAGGAGATAGGGTCAAGGTGAGATCGGTTAGTGACAATCAAAGTCCTAGGCAATTACGATTGGTATATCCTCCAACAGCCTATCCTATTCACGATGTGCTACAACATATTGGTAAAATGTAGAGAAATCCTACAACATATTGCAATCAACAAGTGTGTTAATAACTTAATCAACCACATAAAAGCAAGATCTAATTAAAAAAATAAATAAAACTATAATTGTGTAAACATAATATTCAAAGCTTTAACAAATACTCATTGTCCAAGAGTGTCTCAAACTATCCCCCTAGAATGGGGGTTTAATTACACATAATCACAAACAAAGAAAGGAAGTAAAATGTAGAGAAATCACCCTTTGGTCTCTCTTGTAAGCTTGATCCTTCCTTGACCTTTCTAGTTGATCCTAGTTCAAAGATTGGGTGATGAGGATATGTCTAGATAGGTGGAGTCAAATGGAAAGTGATAAAGGAAATGGGTGTAGAAGATGGGTAGAGAGGAGTGATTTGGGTGAAGTAGTCTAGATGTTTGTTGATGATATTGGAGAGGAGAATCGAGAGATTATGAATGGTGGAAGAAAGGATTGACCTCTGTTTCTACAAAAACAAAATGGTGTATTTATATGTTGTGGAGGCTAGGGCTCAAAATAGGCATGAAAGGACAACATTACCCCTCTAAAATGGCTTGAAAGCGTCCCTTTTGCTGAGCTGGAGAGTGCAGTTTGCGGTTGTGTCGTGGTTCCCTATGCAACGATTACTAAAATAGGCATAACTTCTCTAAAAAGCTCGAAATTGCAATCTGTAAAAACCTCTGGAAAATAGACTTCTAGGGCTTTCCAAATATATATAAACAAAAATTTGCTTCGATCTAAGGAGGGAGATATGACCCTTTGAATTTAGATGATCTGCACACACTTTTTACAATTTCAACCCCTTTTTGCCACCAAATCTCACGTCTTGCCTGAAATGCACCGACTGCCTGCAATTGACAATCCGTTAGACACCAAAATACACTATAAAACAAGCTAAAGGGTACAGAATTGAGGGCCAAAATCATACCAATTTTGGTTTGATCAAATACCGTCAAACCAAACATTTGCTTGTCCTCGAGCAAACTTAAGACAAAACAAACAAAAACATAACACACGACAAAATGGCTCTCTCTAAAAATTTTCCTAGACATTAAACAAACAATTCAAGTGGTCACATGTCCAACCGATGGTGAGATACAAAGATGTGTGATAGAGAGAAGTAGACATATACAAAATTTTCTAAAGCAACTCGAAGGCACTAAATGGAAACTCGCACAATCACGAATCCAACACCTATGAGCACTCTCACATCAAGAACTACTGACTCCCACACCTCAAGTGTAATTCACTTCGACTCTAAAGCTTCACATGGAAACTCTCTTTTCTTTCCGCTCGGAGTCCTAAGTTCACACTCCTGCAAGGTATGCAAAGATAGAGTTTATGCATAAGAATCTAATGCATTGCTTACAATATAACATTGAAAGACTGCTAATATCTTTGTGAACTAGCCTAGGAAGGAATCAAGTGCCATGGACATGGAAAGATCAAGCTTTCAACAAATAGGTCTTTCCCAATCTAGATTTCTTTAAAGATCAAATAGGTCTTTCCCTTTGGTTGTAATTGGGGCCATGGGGTGAGATGTGGTGATACAAAGAAATAATAAAAATTTTGTATTCAAAATTCACCAACCATGCTAAGACTCAATACATTACACACCCATAATATAGCTATACTTGCTTGCCATCTTTAAACACTAGCGTTTAGGCATAACTTTACATTGCACTTGTGCTTTCACATTTGCACTCTAATTTGTTTAAGTACTTTTACATTTAATTCTTCAAAACTATTTTTGCTTTCCTTTCCTTCTTTTCATTCATTCTTTTCTTTTCTTTTTCTTTTTCATCTTTTTCTTTTGACATTTTTAAGCTTATAAGTGCTCATTTTTAGCACTTTTACATTTTTGAGCCTTTGCTAGCACATTACACTCTTTTGCCTAAGTACACGCTATTTTGGCATATTAGAGCTTTTCCTTTCAAGACCACAACTACACATCCTAACATGATTGACAACAAGGGTAAGGCATGTGTTTAGACTTGTGGTTATATGGTTATATGGTTATATTGTGGTTCCAAATGAAAGATAAGTGTTTGGCCTCAAAGTTGGCTATCTAGCACACATTAGGGACATGGATGAGTGTTTAGGCTAAATATGGTAGTTAATGCACACACATTGCCTAAAATCATCTCAATCGGTCCATATTTCAAGGGAATGTTAGTGTCCATCAAGCAATCCACAAAATATGATGCAATGTCCTATGGCACATGATGCACATGACGAAAAAAGTGTTTTAAGATTAGAAAAATGATAACACTCAAGTGCATTCTTTAAGGCATGTGTTTGTGAACTCACTAAGTAATCTCCATTATTAAAACAAGGTGCAAGAGCACCGAGTCCCATCAACTTAAGCATAAAGAGAATTTGACTAGCCCACGAAAGTGCAAGTGAGACCCTAGAGTGACAACAAGCTACATCACAAGCTCATCAAGCATTAGAAAACTCACCACAAGCACACGCTCAAGACATCACACCCAAGCTATTTAAATCTCAAAAACTTGGCCATGCGACAATTTTTAAAATTTTAACAATAAAACGACTCAAGACTAAAAAAAAAAAACAATTCACAAGGACGACTTCACCCCAAAACCAAAACTCAACATTGTCCCCAATGTTGGAAACTAGAGAGTTCGGCCTAATGGCGCGCACCTAACATGACATAAAACACAAAAAACACAATGTGAAAGACCATCTCAACATAGAGGATAAAATTCCAAAAACTGGTAACTTTTGAAATCAACATATGTCCGCTTTTTACTGCATATTTTCATAAATACTTAATCAAACTTTCTCAATTTTTGGCACAGGAAAACAGACATGCAAAAGTACACTTTTTGTTTAGAAAAAATTTCAAAATTCAAATTGGAAAAGTGTAAATAGATGTCCAAAGTTGTTCACGTGCATATTTTCAAAATAGGGCATTACTCATGACCATTGGTCGAAGAAACGTTCATAACTTTTGAACCCCCCCAGAATTTTACGTTCTTTATACCATTTGAACTATATCAAAAAATTGAAGAATGCAAGATAGGCAAAATAATTTATTTCCTCACAAAGAAGTACAGTGTAAATGAAACATTTGGCCTTATAAATTTCAAAACACGGTACTTTCGTAAAGGTAAAAAAAAAAACTTGAAAAGGTAAAATGAAAAATGACTTAAATAATGAATCCATACCCCTAAACCTAATCTAAACATTGCCTTCAATTTTTATATGACATTGAGATGCATGGACAATGAATAAACGAAGCATAGAAGGCAAGAACTCAAAACACAAACAACATAAATACCCTATGCACTAAATACAACACAAACAATCCACACACTTAATCTAAACAAAAATGATATCTCATCCATCATCCAAGTGTACAAAATAATGTGATCATCAAAGCCTAAATCCACTATCACAATCAAATCGCGCCCTTATTCTAAACAAGAAATCTAAAAAGCAAGAAATGAAACAAATTAAAATAAGAAAAAAAATATAAGTTGTACCCAGGTAGGGTGCCTCCCACCAAGTGCTTGGTTTTATGTCCTAATTAGACGTGCTACTTGGATCGGTCAACTGAATTCTAAGATTTCGAATATGCACCTATATGCGATTAGGTCTTGAAAATATTTGTCGCTCGCTAGCCTGTTCCTTATCACATAAAGCAAAGGCAAGTAAATGTGCATTTCAAATAGTGGTTTAATAAGTTTAGGAAACAACCTATACCAAATGCTTTTGAGTTGGTGGCTTGGAAAATTAGTAGGAGGGACATAAGGCTTCGATTCCTTCATTTCGTCATTTGTCTTCTCTTTTCCTACTTCTTCACCTGTAAAACTAGAAGACTCATTAGCATAATTGTGCTCAACATTCTCACCATTCCAAGGGATGGTGGTAGCTTCTTCTAACATTGGTGGACTTGGGAACTCTTGGCTCTCTTGCCATTGCATGGCTTCCATGATAGCTCCAATGTGTAGTTCAATTCTTCTCAATGAAGCTTATAATCCTGAAAACCTAAGTGCACTTTCCTCCAAACATCCATTCAATGTTTTCTCGTATGACATTTGTGATGTTCGGATGGCCTCTAGCATATCTTCATCGAGATTCCCTTCATTCGGCCCCGTATTGGAAGAATTCGAGTCATGAGCCCTTACTTCCCTCGGGTGCCTTAAGGCAAATAATTCCATTTATCAGTTGAATATGGTCAACTGCAAGTCATTGATCCATTCTTCCTGAAATGAAAACAAAAAAGAAAAACGATACAAGACACAAGACAAAAAAGAAAACAAAACTAGAAAATCTAAAAATAACAAAAACAACACACTACCTAGAAAATTTAACTACAAAAAGAAATAACACAAATCAACTATTCTAAACATCAATACCCGGCAGTGGCGCCATTTTGACAACTCATTTTTTGTGTCATTACCAAATTGTGAATTACCAAAAGATGTTCATAAATAAATTCCTACGCAATATGCTCTCAGTTTTGAAAGCTAGTAAAGCAGTAAGATAAAGATTCGTTCCATAGGGATTAGGTTAGATTAATTGATTTGCTATCTAATCTAAGTTAGTCTAACTAATGTGCAATCAAGTATATCATGGTAAGTTGGATAGTGTATGGTTTGAGAAACCATCAAGCGATGCATGTAAAGTAAATGAAAAGAATATAAAGAGAATATGAATGGAGATAGGAATCCAATACCAACAACAAAAATAAGACAATTAAGTGGAAGTCTAGGGAAATGATAGAGTATCTAATGGACTTTGAGCAATTCATACATGGCTTTATTAACGTACTATCCATAAAATCAAGAACCGATCTCATTCGGAAGTGTGTTTAGACCGTCACTACAAACCCTAAACAACTTCCCACCAAATTCCTCAACAATTAAGTAGATGGGGTCAATGTGGGATCGGATAGTGACGATTAAAGGCCTAGGCAATTGCGGTTGGTATACCCTCCAACAACCTATCCTATTCACTCTGTGCTACAATCAATTAAGTGTGTCAGTAACTCAATCAATTTTATCACAAGTAAATCCTACAACATATTGCAATCAACAAGTGTGTCAATAACTTAATCAACCACATAAGAGCAAGATCAAATTAAAAAGTAAATAAAACTATAATTGTGTAAACATAATATTCAAAGCTTTAACAAATACTTATTTTCCAAGAGTGTCTCAAATCATCCCCCTAGAATGAGAGTTTAATTACACATAATCACAAACAAAGAAAGGAATTAAAATGTAGAGAAATCACCCTTGGGTCTCTCTTGTAAGCTTGATCCTTCCTTGAGCTTCCTAGTTGATCCTAGTTCAAAGATTGGGTGTTGGGGATATGTCTAGATAGGTAGAGTCAAATGGACAGAGACAAAGGAAATGGGTGTAGAAGATGGGTAGAGAGGAGTGATTTGGGTGAAGTAGTCTAGATGTTTGTTGATGAGATTGGATAGGAGAATGGAGAGATTATGAGGATTGACCTTCGTTTCTGCAAAACAAATGGTGTATTTATATGTTTTAGAGGCTAGGGATCAAAATAGGCATGAAAGGACAGCATTACCCCTCTAAAATGACTTGAAAACATCCTTATCGCTGAGCTGGATAGTGCAGTTCACAATTGTGTCGCGGTTGCGTCGCGATTCCCTTTGCAACGGTTACTAAAATGGGCATAACTTTCTCTTAAAATCTCAGAATCGTAATCTGTAAAAACCTCTGGAAAGTATACTTCCGAGGATTTCCGAATATATATATAAAAAAATATAGTTCGATCTAAGGAGGGATATATGACCCTTTGAAGTCGGATGATCTGCACACACTTTTAACAATTTTAGCCCTTTTTTTGCCACCAAATCTCACGTCTTGCCTCAAATGCACCGAATGCCTACAATTGACTAGAAGTGAGCCATTAGACACCAAAATACACTTGAAAACAAGCTGAAGGATACCAAATTTTAGGCTAAAATTATACCAATTTTAGTTCGACCAATATGCGCTTTATAATCTGGGCATTGTAATGGTTGAATCTAATTATAGGACTGGCCACTCGACGCCTTCTAGATGGGACATCCTTATCAGTAAAGACTGACCGGGTTTTCTTCGGTGACCGCCCCGTGGGTCTTCCTGGGAGTATTCTGCCCTGACTTCATCGTATCTACCCATGTTTTCTTGAAAATTGGATTCCTCATAACCCCTTGCACATTGGTTGTCTCACCCCCTATGGTTCATGTTGCCCTAGTCATATTGGCAATTATCTCTTCTCTAGGAATGTTCTCTTATCTCATGATGATCTACGTTGTACGGAAAATAAACAAATAAAAGTGTTACACGCAGCGGAAGCGATACTAAAGACGATTTAGTGACTTTTAAAATTTTTCCTTTATGAACCTTAAACCCTTTTAATCAATGAACATGCATATATATCAACAAAAGTAAATTACCTCTTGTCGCGTGATCCGATTGACTTACGTCGATGGTAATCCGCAAGACCTTCAATCCGAGCACGAACGTGGATCACCTAGGAGCGTGGTCTCCCTTTCCTTTGAATTGCAAACCTGTGAATGGACCAAACAAATACTTTCTTTTCTTTGTTAGTCACAAAACAATCAAAAGAATGTCAAAATTATTCCGGTCACTTTTGAGTTCACAATCTTATGATCGAAACTCGCGTGAACCTAGATCGATATCGTATACACAAGCTTATTGATGTTTAAGCAATTGTATACTATCAAAGAATAATTTTTCACTCCTTTTTGTCTCTCTAGAATAAAAACTCTCTTAGAATTAAGAAGAAGAAGAAAGAAAATAAAAACTCAAGCACCAAAAAATTGATGTGGCCGAACCCTATAAGAACATATATATAGGTTGGCCGAATTTTTCTTCTTTTTCCTTTAGGGTTGCCGAATTCTATGTAGTATCTAATTAGGGTTGGCCGAATTTCATCATGTCACTTATATATGGTGACTAAAATTCAACCCTAATTCTTTTTAACTTTATAAACTTCAAACCCTAATCCAACTCTTTTATTTTTATTCTTTTATTTGACTAAATAAAAAAAAAAGACTCCTTATTTGATTAAATAAATAATACTATTTTATTTATTTACTTATCAAACAAGTCTTTTACTTTTAGGAAAGATTTGTTTCTTTAATTAAACAATTAATCAATAAATCAATTAATTCTTATTTAATTAAAACAAATGAAACAAAATAATATTTTTAGGTCAAAACCTTAACCTAGCCGCCCCACTTATATATAAGATGGGCCTAATATTATTTTCCTATTTCATTTAATCCATTGGACTTTAAATAAAAAAGCCCACATGTGAACCAGACCCATTCTTACTAAAAGAAACAAGCCCACATGTCTTTCATTAATATATTAATATAATTGAGCAGCCCATTACTTAAATAATGTGCAAATTATATTCTTAATATATTAAATGCAATTCTAGATGGACCCTTAAATTGGTCCGGTAGAATATATCAAGTGATCCATGCAAGTCCGTGTGGATTGGGGATCTTGGCGGGCCATCTAAATTTAAGCTTCAATAGACATAACCTAATCACAATCAACAAATGATTCACTTAGGTCCGATCCATTAATTTTAACTCATTCCACTAAAGAGCTAAAACTGAACTCTTAAATAAAGATAGAAAAGGAAGATGCTCCTCATTCATACCCTAGACAATCATATTGGAGATAGTGTATCCTCGTGATTAATATCAGTAATCGCCAAGAGTTCATAGACCGCCTATAACTCTCCAAGTTACCATATTTACTCATATGACCACGTTTTGAACTTGGATATTTTGACTTGTCCAGAAGCCATGTTTTCAATAGACACTATTGAAAACTCAACGTTGAGATTTAATATCCAATTACCTCAAAACATCCATATGATGATATTATACTCTCATTTAATTAAATGGAGCCACGATGTCCATATCTATAAATGAAGTCCTCTATCGATTAACAAATGAATATCACCAAACTATCGAGGATAGACTATGCGATATAATCGTACTCATTGATAACTCAAATGATATCACTTGCAACCATAAGTCCATCATTTATCTCAGGATTAAGATAGACTCTCCGATTGTCCTGATAATGAAAAGACTATTATCTATTGACGGTTCTAGATAAAGCTTTTCATTGTGATCCAGTTCAATGCACCCAGTGCACTAGATCCTTTTGCTCGAAGACACTCCGATGATTTTAGACTCATCATATCTCATTTGATCCCACTCATATGCTAGCAAAAGAATTCTACAACTTTAACAAGATAAAGGTGCCCAACCTTTAACTTAAGTTGTGAACAATATTCAAGACTAACTAAAGAATTGTGTCTACCACATACATATCCAGATGTACGAACAATTCTTCTTTTCCCATAGTCTTTAGACCTTATGATTATTTACTTTGACAATTATAATACAAACTATAAATGCTATACGATTTGTTAAACCAGAAATCACTTTATTAATATGAAAAAGATTGTTAATTACAACATTACACTCTTGCTATTGAGCATAATCCTAACATACGCAATCTCTACCGATTTTACAAGGAGCACCTAGAGTTATGCCTACTATCTCAGAACACACATTAGGGTCTTGAGCAACTATATGTGTGGATAGTTGGTATGAGGAAGATAAATTGGTAGTCATTGTTATGTTGATCTCTTGCCTAGCTGCATCTTCAATGCCTCTCCGCAAGGACTCTTGGACCTACCGAAACTTAACTGGGGAAACCTTAGAAGGGTTGTCCACGGATGTTACCATGGTTTGACCATCTATGACTGGGGTCATGGAGGGTATCCCTCCTCCGGTGACACTGGCGTTTATCATGCCAAAGATGTCAACACCACGTAGGGTGTTAGCATTGTGTGGAGATTGACTTTCGTCTCTACTATTTGCCATGTTAGCTTTTCACAAGTTCTTGAGGGAGGATTCTAAATCTATAATGAACCCCCTCCTTTTAATGCCAATTTTTGACGATGATTTTTGTAATGTGTAGAATTAATCACGAGTCCAACAAGTTAATAAGGATTATCAATCGACCTATGAATTACAAAAAGAAATCAAGCATTTAAGACACAATATTTTACATGGAAAACCCAAGTAGGGAAAAAACCACAGTTTGCCAGAGTCAGTGAGAAAATATCTTCACTATGAATACTTTGATTACACACTCGACCTCTCTTATACTCTCATATGCCTTTTATGCGCTCATTATTGCAATGGCCAATTCAGGTATATTTATGCTTGCATAGAACCCTAAGTTTTCCTATGCATGTAAGAAAGGTTGGCGAGATTTAATAGGATTCTAACTTGTTGAAGTCACCTTGATCTTCTTTTCTTCTTTCGCGCATCTCGCATATTGGACACATTAGATTTCTTGCCATACTTCGACTCAAGTGTTTATAAGGAAATTTGTTTCCTTAACAGAGTGTACTTCATGGTGTCTTGTTTGAGTATGTAAGGTTTTAGATTTGTATTGGCTTGATTCCAAAGTAGAACTCTCTTTATTTGTAATGACTAGTTGCTTAGGTGATTCTTGACTGATATAAGCTTCAAAGGAGAAAAGTAACTTCTCATGCAATGTTCGTCTTCAAGAGGAAAGGTGTTGACTTTGATGCTAAGGTATCGACTCTTCGTCCTCTTGCAAGGCATAAGCACACACACACACACACACACTCACACACACACACACACACACACACACACACACACACTCACACACACACATTGCATAAATTTGTGTCCCTGCATTATTGCGCTAAATTTGTATAACACATCCATACACTTGTTGAAGTATGTTCATGTATTAAACTTAATTTGACAAGCATTGTAAAATTGCATGTACTAGGACTATCTATATGAAATAGCATACTTATTGATACGAACCTCGCCGGTTTGATTCCTAAGATCGTTCTAAGCTCAGGTTTTTGGATGGAAACTGGGACTTAACACGTATAAAGAGATGTGAACCTTGGTATAAGGAGGACGCCACAATCAAGGAGGGAATACTTGATTGATAAGTCTAGGATGAACGCCACAGAGAAAATCTGATAAGTTCAAATAGTTCTCAAAGAACAAAAGAGAAAAAGAATCCTCTCAATTTTTAATTGAATCAAAGTCTGCCAAAATAATACATTAGAGGGTTCCTTATAAACTAAAACCTTAATGGACAAGAAAAGAAAAAAAAAAAGAGAAATCAGCCAAAGGCCTTACAAACGGGAAAGAAAATAAAACTAAAACTAAAACAAGCAACTATTGACTTGCTCCCTATTTGGAAAGCTAAAACTGGAAACAAATCAGCCCCTTAATTTGGGAAACAAATCAACTCTTTATTCTCTAAAAACTCAAAAGGAAAAAACTGAAATTAAATCTCCTCCACACACCCCAACTTGTGCTTCACGCCTAAGCTTCTCTTATTCAGCCCAATTAATTGCATTGATGACATTAATTAAGTCTTGGTCTTCATGTGGGCTCGTCTTGGACTTTAAAACTTCAAAATCAGCCCAAGTGTCTTGAATCAGGCCGTTGAGTGCCTCTTTGAATCTCTTGGCCCTTGCTTTTGTTATTGGACCAGCCGGAACATGCAATGAATCCCTTAGTAGAGCTCCCTTATTCTCATCACTTATATGTACTTGTGTTTATTTGTTTGTTTGTGTTTTAAGGACATTGGTCTTGAATGTGTTCTCATATTTTTCATCATTTAGTTTCGAACGTTTCGGTTACTCACTCATATGATTTCCTGTTCCGATTTAGAAGTTACGAAACCTTAAGTGTTTTTACCGTGCATGGTCGTCATCCTTGTTTATTGAGTCAAATTCCAAGTCTTTGATTAAAGGTTTGTAAACGTCCATGTCTGTGAGTGAGTTATAGTTCGTAATCCAAAAGCATATTGGAATTCAGAGTTTGGAGGTCAAAGAATGTGAGAGGTGCACATAGGGAGTGAAGGAGAAGAGAGGTGCCAAAGGGCCAACCAACCCTCTCTTCCCATGGAGGCGTGTGGCCACCACAGAAGGAATACCTTGATCGTGCCAAATATGTTGTATATTTAGGCCCTTATTTCCATATCTTTTGTTCTGTTTTTGTGCGTTTTGTGTCTCAGATGGGTTGTTACGTGTGTAATTGTAGGAAATGGTTCAATTCTGGGTTTGGAAGCGTGTTGTGGTAGCTCTAGCCAAAAAAGGGCAAAAACTAGCAAAAAGGGAAGACAAATGATCATCAGCAGCTCTAAAGTGCGGGTTACAACCGCACTCCTATCCACAACCGAGACCTAATTCATGAGGAAGAGATAAAGTGCGGGTCAAGTGCGGGTCATCCAACCGCAATTCACCCACACTCTAAGCTAGAACAGAGAGTTGGAATTGCACCTGACAGTTAAAGTACAGGTCATCCAACCGCACTACACCCGCACTGCTGCCCAAACTTGAGAGTTGGATTTGCACCTGATCGTTAAAGTGCGGTGATATGAACCTCACCAAGAGTAGTGGGACCCGGAACCAATATATGGTAATGGAGGATCGTTTTCTAAATTCAAGTTTATAAAAAACAAAGAAAATAACGAACCGTGACCTGTTATCTATAAAGAGATAAGAACCAACGGTATCAAGAAGGTTGTAGATGCCATACTCAAGAAGAGAAGAAGGTGAGTGATAAGTCAATGTTTGAAGGCCACAAGGTAGAACCTTGATAAGTTCATAGTTCAATGAAGAACCAAAGAGAAAAAGTTCTCTCAAATAATTATTTCATTCCAAAGTCTTCTTAATAATACATCAATGAGTCCCTAAAATACTAAAAATATCTAAACCCTAAAAAGAAAGATAAATGAAATAAAATATTCGACAATTAATGCCTTACAATCGGGAAAAATAAATATAACCAAATTTATGAAATAAATAAAAACTAAAACTAGCAATTAGTTGATTTGCTCCTTATTTGGAAAGCTTCATTTGGGAAAAAAAATCAACCCTTCAATTGGGAAACAAATCGACTCTTTATTTGGAAAATAAATAAAATAGGAAATATCCTAAAATTCAGACTCATCCAAACCCTAGCTTGTTCCTCACGCGCAACAAAATAGATGGCTGAATTTGGGCCTAATGTGATCTGTTTTAGAGGATGAAGTCTTCATAACATCTGTAGAGATCGTCTTAGGCTTTCCGAAAAAATATTATAATAGACGATCTGAATTCAGATGCTCTCTGTAGAGGTCTACGAAGTTCAGCTCGGATTTGGTCTTCATGTGGGCCGAACTTGGACTTCAGCTGCTCAGAATCAAACCCCATTAAATGCTTCTTCTATCCTTTTGGCCCTTGTAATTGGCTCAATTGGAATAAGCAATGGATCATTTGATGATGCTTCTTGATTCTCATCATACGAGTAATCCAACCGAACTCAACCAGCACTATTTCCCAGATCTGAGAACTGAAGTGGAAGAAAACAGATAAAGTGTGGGTAAAGTACGAGTAATCCAACTGCACTCCACCCACACTTCACGCGCGCCAGTTTGTATTTTGAAGCTTAAGTGACTTAATTTTGTTTGTAGTATAAATAGAATATGATGAAAAAAAATTAAGGGACCTGTTTCTCTGATTTTAAGCAATTTTTACACAATCTAGATCTAGTAACACTCTCTCTCTCATACTTACATTCTCTATTCAACTTCAAGGAAGGTAGGAGATTTAAGCAACTTCCAGGAAGGAGATATTCTCCAAGGGTTCTTTCTCTTTTCTTTCTCTTATTTTCCTAGTTGTAATGAGTAGCTAAATCCCCTCTAAAGGGTTGATAGAGTAGTTAGTTGAATATTGGGCTTGTACATAAACTTTATTCTATATATTGATATGAACCTCACCATGAATAGTGAGACCCGAAACCAACATATGGATTCAAATGATCGTTTTTTAAATTCAAGTTTATAAAAAACAAAGAAAATAAAGGACCGCGACCCGTTATCTATAAAGTGATAAGAACCAATGGTATCAAGAAGGTTGTAGACGCCACACTCAAAAAGAGAAGAAGGTGAGTGATAAGTCAGGGTTTTGAACGCCACAAGGTATAACCCTTGATAAGTTCATAGTTCAATGAAGAACCAAAGAGAAAATGTTCTATCAAATAATTGTTTCATTCCAAAGTCTTTTAATAATACATCCATGAGTCCCTTAAATATTAAAAATATCTAAACCCTAGAAAGAACGATAAGGAAATAAAATATTCGGCAATTAATGCCTTACAATCAGGAAATAAAAGCAAACAAATTTAGGAAATAAAAAAAGACTAAAACTAACAACTAGTTGATTTGCTCCTTATTTGGAAAGCTTCATTTGGGAAACAAAATCAGCCCTTCAATTGGGAAACAAATCGACTCTTTATTTGGAAAATAAATAAAACAGGAAATATCCTAAAATTCAGACCAATCCAAACCCTAGCTTGTTCCTCATGCGCAACAAAATAGATGGCCAAATTTGGGGCTGTTGTGATCTGTTTTGTAGGATGGAGTCTTCATAACATCCGTAGACATCGTCTTGGACTTTCCGAAAACATATTATAATAGACGATCTGAATTCAGATGCTCTCTGTAGAGGCCCACGAATTTCAGCCCGGATTTGGTCTTCATGTGGTCCGAACTTGGACTTCAACAACTCAGAATCAACCCCCATTAAATGCTTCTTCGATCCTCTTGACCCTTGTAATTGGCCCAACTAGAACAAGCAATGAATCATTTGATGATTTTTCTTGATTCTCATCATTCCCCCACTCTTCAAAAGGATTTGTCCTCGAATCTTCACCATAATGTTGTTGATAGCCTATGATACTTCATCAGTGTCCTAAAAAAGTGAAACAAGAACACTAGGCCAAGAAGTTGACTGATTTGAAAACAAGGCCTTTTTTAACTCACTTGTTTTTGCATGGAAGTTCACTTGCTTTCCCTCTTTTTTTTTTCAACAGCCGTGATTTCTTTTTTTTCTATTTCAATTTCTCTATCTTTTGTTTCTCTTTTTTTATCATCAGCCGTGATTTCTCTTTTTACTATTTCAATCTCTCTTTCTTTTGTCTCTCTTTATTTTGAACTCTCACTCTTCTTTTTTACATCTCTCTTTTCTTTTAACCACACTTGATCTTCATATACTTGTTTTGGGGTTAAGGGTACAAGAGTGATTCGTTTTTTATTGAGTAAAAAGGAGTATCTATTTGGATAACCATCATAAGTTACACGCCTATCAAATTGCCATGGTCGCCCCAAAAGGATATGCCTCGCATGCATCGGTACCACATCACACAAGACTTCATCTTTGTACTTCATCTTTGACACCAACACCTATTTAGTCACCTTGATTTCTTCACTATCAATCAACCATTGTAGCTTATACGGTTTTGGGTGCTTCAAAGTGGCCAAATTCAATTTTTCCACCATAGTAGTGCTAGCCATATTAGTAAAACTCTCCCCATCAATAATCAAACTACAAACCTTATCATTAGCATGGCATCGGGTGTGAAAGACATTTTCACGTTATAGCTCATCATCTTCTCTTACAACTAAAAGAGTGAAATCAATCTTTTCTGGTGCATCGTCAGACATTTTTTTTTTAACATGCAAAAAAAAATTAGTAAGCCTCACAAACACTCCCTCACGTGTTTATTCTCAATAAAGATGACACTCACACTCATGTTCACTCGATTCTTGGCTTTTACCCTCTGAAAAGCTCGCACAATTTTTTTTTGATAACAGATCTGATCAAGTTTTTTTTTTTTTTTTTTTTTGAAACGAAATCTGATCAATTTTTTTTTTAAATGAAACTTGATCAAACTTTTTTTTTTTTTTAAACAAAATCTGATCAAATTTTTTTTTCTTTTTGATAACACGGAAATAAAAGAAATAAAAAAATTATAAAACAAAGGGATAGATCAAACCTGATTTTAGAAGCCTAAGCTCTGATACCAACTGATATAAACCTCACCAAAAATAGTGAGACCCAGAACCAACATATGGATTCAAAGGATCGTTTTCTAAATTCAAGTTTATAAAAAATAAACAAAATAAAGGACTGCGACCCGTTATCTATAAAGAGATAAGAACCAACGGTATCAAGAAGGTTGTAGACGCCACACTCAAGAAGAGAAGAAGGTGAGTGATAATTCAGGGTTTTGAACGCCACAAGGTATAGCCCTTGATAAGTTCATAGTTCAATGAAGAACCAAAGAGAAAACGTTCTCTCAAATAATTATTTCATTCCAAAGTCTTTTAATAATACATCCATGAGTCCCTTAAATATTTAAAATATCTAAATCCTAGAAAGAACGATAAAGGAAATAAAATATTCGGCAATTAATGCCTTACAATCAGGAAAATTAATGCAAACAAATTTAGGAAATAAATAAAGACTAAAACTAACAACTATTTGATTTGCTCCTTATTTGGAAAGCTTCATTTGGGAAACAAAATCAGCCATTCAATTGGGAAACAAATCGATTCTTTATTTGGAAAATAAATAAAACAGGAAATATCCTAAAATTCAGACTCATCCAAACCCTAGCTTGTTCCTCACGCGCAACAAAATAGGTGGTCAAATTTGGGGATGTTGTGATCTGTTTTGGAGGATAGAGTCTTCATAACATCTTTAGATATTGTCTTGGGCTTTCCGAAAACATATTATAATAGACAATCTGAATCCAGATGCTCTCTGTAGAGGCCCACGAAGTTCAGCCCGGATTTGGTCTTCATGTGGTCCGAACTTGGACTTCAGCAATTCAGAATCAACCCCCATTAAATGCTTCTTCGATCCCCTTAGCCCTTGTAATTGGCCCAACTGGAACAAGCAATGGATCATTTGATGATGCTTCTTCACAAGCGCCAGTTTGTATTTTGAAGCTTAAGTGACCTATTTTTGTATGTAGTATAAATAGAATATGATGAAAAAATTTAAAGGACTTGTTACTCTGATTTCAAGCAATTTTTACACAATCTAGATCTAGGAACACTCTCTCTCTCTCTCTCTCATACTTACATTCTCTACTCAACTTCAAGGAAGGTAGGAGATTTAAGCAACTTCCAGGAAGGAGATGTTCTCCAAGTGTTCTTTCTCTTTTATTTCTCTTATTTTCCTAGTTGTAATGAGTAGCTAAATCCCCTCTAAGGGGTTGATGGAGTAGTTAGTTGAATATTGGGCTTGTACATAAACTTTATTCTATATATATTCATGTCTATCTTTCATTGTTCTATTCTTGTTATGAATGGTTTTCATTGTATACTTGTTGGGATACATCATCTTAGCAAGTTCTCCTTGGACTATGTGTGAGTATTGCATCTAGATATACATCCTATTTAGTTGTTTGTTGCTTAAATGAATAGATGAAACGTCATGAATTTTGACTCTTAAACCGCAGTCTTAATCTAACCTCAAACGGGTTCCGGCACTATATATCCTAGGCTGGCACTTGTGAGAGGATTAGAAGCTAACTCTATACATCCTAGGTTGGCTACACATGCAATCGGTTAGGTCTTTAATAGGTAGAGGAGCTTCATTTCTTGGAATCCCAAATGAACAACCAACACTATACATTCTAGGTTAGTGGTTTATGACGGATTAATCCTTAGTAGGTTGCCCTCACTATACATCCTAGGTTGACTGCTTACTAGGGATACATAACCGACTCTAGAAATCCTAGGTCGGTTACCTTTGACTAGACGTGTTTATTTATGAGTTTACTACAATGCCCAATGTTTACTTTCGAATCCGTTAACTCCTTAGTTTCTATCATTTATATATCTTTCAGTCCATTTCCTTTCATCTAGGTTGCATTGTTAGTTTGGTTTTATTAGCATGTTAATTCTCATTTACAACATCCTTATTTTATACCTTTTATTAATTACATTAATGCTACTATAGCTATAGCTTGTCATTGCTAATCCTGTTTCCCTATGGACGACACCCCACTTACCACCATACTTGTGGTTTCCAAACCAATTAAGGCTTGTGAGGTGTTACAATTATTGTTGACATACAGTTTTAAACGACACTAAATATCGATTCGTCAAATGGCGCCGCTGCCAGGGAAGCGGCAAGTTTAGTTTGATTAGTTTTGCTTGAGTAGTATTTATTGCTATTTACATTTCTGCTATTATTTCATTTGTGTCTTTTTACGATGTGGGTAGTTTGTTTCTTGGTATTTCAAGTTTCATGGATGCCCATTGGAAAAATTAGGGGTTTGATTATGAATTAGATATTGACCTATTTAGTCAGGAATGGGTAAATAATCAGGATTTCCAAGAGGGTCGCAATGTGGTTGAAAAGTTTTCAGCTAAAGAGAAATTGGCAGCTCTTCTTCGGAACTACTTGCAAGGGAATGAAGAGACCCTATTGGTTGAACAAAGAATAGTGGGAATTGTACAAGCGTCACAGACTTTAAAGGAGGGTTGTTCAAGTGACCTAGAGTGCATAAATTCAGGTCGGCCAGATATGGAAACACTTGATGATTGGATAGGAGAATTCATGCATTCAGCCAACCAGGATACACAAGAGGTCCAGATGTTGCAACAAGCACATGTAAAGAGTTTGGGAAACATACATGTGGAAGAATGTAGGTAATCAAACGAGATGGATGCATCTATTCATAGGATTGAATTCCAAATAGGTCAGTTGGTTGAATTGTTGCAAGAAAGAGAGAAAGGGAAATTTCCAAGCCAACCGGAGCAAGGTAGAGCAAGGGCAGTCCTTAGAAGCGGAAAGGTTTTGAAAGATAATAATAAGGAGACAGTTGCAAAAGAGGATGAAGAGGTTCCTACGGAAGGAAAGGGTGAGAAGGAGTTAGAAGAGGAAGACAGTGTTCAGATAACAGATCCAGAACCCGGCCATAACTCCACAAGTCACCAAACCCTTATGTGCCGCCTACACCATTTCTAGAGAGGTTGAAGAACTCTAAAATAGAGAAATCACATCAGGACATTTATGATCTTTTTTCCAAGGTGACCATCAATTTACCACTCTTAGATGTTATTTAGAAAATACCGGCTTATGGGAAATTTTTCAAAGATTTGAGTAAGGATAAAGAGAGATTTAGGCTAAAACATCAGGAATGTCTAAATGAGAATATCAGTGCAGTAATTCAGAGGACATTGCCCCAAAAAATGAAAGATCCAGGAAGTTTTATTATAGACATAATAATAGGGGGTTCAAATCGCGAAAGAGCAATGTTGGATTCGGGAGCAAGCATTAACCTAATGCTGTTCTCAGTCTATAAGAAGCTTGGTTTGAATAACCTCAGAAAAACCGCCATGTCTCTAGTCTTAGCGCATGCTTCTGTGAGAAGTCCTAAAGGCATTGTCAAAGATGTGTTAATACAGATAGAGAAGTTAATCATACCTGTCGACTTTGTGGTGATTAACATGGATGAAGGAAGAGACGAGAGAGATATGAAGTTCTTTTTGGGTCGACCTTTCATGGCAATAGCTAGGGTTGTGATTGATATGCATGTAGGAAAGCTTATCATGAAAGTCTTAGACGAAACAGTGGAGTTCAACATCTTTGACTCGTTAACATACCCAGTTAGTTCCCACGATTGTAATACTACAGATTTCTTTGAGGAGGAGTTAGCTGTCATTGTGGAAAAGGAATTGGAAATGATAGAAAAAGAAGATGACTTGGTGCAAATAGAATAGCTTCCTCCAAGGGTTGAATTGAAGGCACTTCCATCGAACCTAAAGTATGCATTTCTAGACGAAGAAAAGAGAAACCCAGTTATCATTGCCGCTAATTTAGAAGAAAGTCAGGAAGAAGAGTTACTTGCGATATTGAAAGAATATAGGGAAGCCATTGGTTGGTTTATACATGATGTAAAAGGGATAAGTCCCACCATATGTATGCACAAGATTCTGTTAGAAGAAAACACCAAACAAACAAGGGAGGCACAAAGGAGACTGAATGCGATTATGCAAAAGGTTTTGAAAAAAGAGATACTGAAGCTTCTGGATGCTGGGATTATCTACCCCAAAGAAAATAGTAAATGGGTTAGTCCCATACATGTGGTTCCAAAAAAATCTGGGGTTATAATAGTGAAGAATGATAAGAGTGAGTTGGTGGCACAAAGAATCCAAATAAGGTGGCATGTTTTTGTAGACTACCGCAAGTTGAATGTGGTTACCAAGAATGATCATTTCCCTTTACCTTTCATTGATCAAGTCTTAGAGCGGTTGGTAGGGTATCAGTTCTACTGTTTTTTGGATGGGTACTCTGGGTATAATTGCCCAGAGGACCAAGAGAAAACCACTTTTACATGCTCATATGGAACCTATGCTTTCTGAAGGATGCTCTTTGGCCTTTGCAATGCCTCAGGGACTTTTCAAAGGTGTATGGTTTCGTTGTTCTCGGATATGGTAGAAGAGATTATAGAAGTCTTTATGGATGACTTCACGGTATTCGGAGACTCTTTCAGACTGTGTCTTAGAAACTTATCTTTAGTGCTACAAAGGTGCATGAAAAACAACTTGGTGTTAAACTGGGAAAAGTGCCATTTCATGGTGCAACATGGGATTGTCCTTAGCCATATAATATCTTTAAAAGGGATCAAGGTGGACAGGGCAAAGGTTGAAATGATCAAGAGTTTGCCACCTTCGCGAAATGT
The DNA here is from genome assembly GCA_035582765.1 of Acer negundo. Taxonomy (NCBI): domain Eukaryota; kingdom Viridiplantae; phylum Streptophyta; class Magnoliopsida; order Sapindales; family Sapindaceae; genus Acer; species Acer negundo. The sequence continues at coordinate 17,051,248 of CM069236.1, read as the reverse complement.
GAAGGACATTCGGTCTTTCCTTAGACATGCAGGGTTTTACAGGAGATTCATCAAGGATTTTTCGAAGATCTCAAGACCACTGTGCTTTTGCTACAAAAGGACAAGGATTTTGTGTTCAGTATAGAATGTTTGGTGGCATTTGAAACCTTAAAGGAGGCTTTGACCTCAGCTCCAGTAATTGCACCACCAGTTTAGGATTTGCCATTTGAAGTAATGTGTGATGCATCTGACTATGTTGTAGGTGCAGTTTTGGGCTAGAGGATTGGCAAAGAGCCGCATGTCATATATTATTCATCCTAGATTTTGAATGAAGCACAGTTGAACTATTCAACAACAGAGAAGGAATTACTTGTTGTCATCTTTGCTCTTGAGAAATTCAGATAGTACTTGGTAGGTGCTAAGGAAGTGGTGTATTCAGACCACGCGACTTTGCAATATTTACTCCCAAAGAAAGATGCAAAGCCTAGGCTGATTAGATGGGTATTGCTACTATAAGAGTTCGATTTAGAAATCCGGGACAAGAAGGGCTGCGAGAATATGGTGGCAGACCACCTTAATAGGTTAGGTTAAGAAAGCCAAGTAGATGAGGATGAGATTCCTTTGAGAAAGAGTTTCCTAAATGAACATACAAAGGATATGGAACCTTGGTATGCATATCTGGCAAACTACCTAACACATGGGGTGTTTCTCCAGTATTTAGATTGGCATGGTAAGAAGAGATTTGTTAGGAGATCAAAGGAATACTTATGGGATAAACCTTATCTATTCAAACATGGGGCCGACCAAGTAATTAGGAGGTGTGTGCTAGAGGCTGAGCAGTATGATGTGTTTGCGATTCTGTCATGAATTGCAATGTGGACCATTTCAGCTCACGTAATACAGCACTTAAGGTGCTTCAATCAGGTTTATTCTGAGTATCACTTTTTAAGGATGCTTATCAATTTTGTGTAGCAAGTGATAGTTGTCAGCACATGGGGAACATTGTTAAGCAGAATGAGATGCTACAAACTGCGATTTTAGTGATTGAAATATTTGACACTTGGGGTCTTGATTTTATGGGACCGTTTCCACCATCTGGTGGAAACAGCTATATTTTGGTAGGGGTAGACTATGTTTTCAAATGGACTAAGGCAATTGCCACAAAGACTAATGATAGCAATGTGGTGGTACAATTCGTAAAGGAAAACATTCTGACCCAATTTGGGATTCCAAGGGTGATCATTAGTGATGGAGGGAGTCATTTCTACAACACAGTCTTAGGAAACCTATTAAAGAAATATGGGGTCCGTCACAAGGTTGCCACACCATACCACCCGCAGACGTCAAGCCAGGTTAAAGTGAGTAATAGGCACATCAAGAAGATTTTGGAGAAGACGATATCCTCCACTAGGAAGGATTGGGCAATGAAATTATCTGATGCCTTATGGGCATACCGGACGGCTTTTAAAACTCTTATTGGGATGAGCCCGTATAGATTGGTTTTTGGTAAAACTTGCCACCTTCCAGTAGAAATTGAACATAGAGTTTGGTGGATAATATAGAAGTTGAATTGGGAGTATAACAAGGCGGGTGAGTAGAGATGCAATCCGTTGAACCAGTTGGATGAATTTAGGTTGGAAGTCTATGATAGTTCAAGGATTTACAAGGAAAAAACAAAAATTATTCATGACAAGCGATTGGTAAAAAAAGAGCTCCAGCCTGGCATGCTTGTGTTACTCTACAAGTCCCGTTTGAAGCTGTTCCCAGGGAAGTTGAAATCGAGATTATCAAGTCCACACCATGTTGTTAAGGTCTCACCTAATGGAGCAGTAGACATTCAGAATTTGAGAAACGACGGAATATTCAAGGTCAATGGGTACAGGCTCAAACCGTATTTAGGATAAGAAACCTACTGCAAGGGTGTTGGTTCCATAGAACTTACCGAGCCATAGTGCTCCTAGCATGTCTCACTTGCCTAGACGTTAAATAAAGCACTTGTGGGAGATAGCCCACCGAGGTCTTGTTTTTGACTTTTAACTTTCTTGTGTTTGTTTTCTTTTTAATTGTAGTTCCTTGGACGATATTGGAATATGTTTTGAATTGCATTTGACCTTCGATTTGGTAGAAGTGTTGTGTGTTTCATGTTAGGTCCTTCATCTTTTGGAAATTACATGACAGCGTGCACGGACAATGGACCAATCTTCCTTCTAAGGGAGTTTCTACCTTTCGATTCTATACTTAATTGTATTATTATTTATGGGAATGATCATGTTTGCGTGCATATTGATCGTATACTTGTACAGGTTTTTGAGCGTATGTCTAGATTCGGTTTGGGGGTTGTTGTACCCTCATTCCTCCAAATATTGAGATAATGCTTGTTATAGGTTGCATTTCATGACATGTTCTATGATTTTGAGACTTGGATGGTATTTCGCCCCCTCTAGGCCGTACCTTGTTGTTACCAATAATGGGGACATTGTTAAGTTTTAGTTTGAGGGTGTAGTACGCCCTTTAGAGTCGTCCTTCTTATCTTTTTAGTGTCCAATTTTTCAATTTTGTCGCTTGTCCAAATTTTAGACTTTAATTAAGTTTAGGTGTGATGCTTCTAGTGTGTGCTTTTGGCGAGTTCTTTGTATGTGTTTTGAACTTGTGACGTAGCTTGATGCTACTTTAGGGTTCGCTTGCACCTCCATGGGTTCATCCCATCCATTGGTGTTAAGTTGAAGGGACTCAGTGTTTCAATGCCTAGTTCTAATAGTGGATATTTTCATGAGATCACAAACACAAGCGTTCAAAGTGCATATTTTGAGTGTTATTATTGATTATTCTTAAACACTTTTCTCATCATAGATGTCACATGCCATAGGACTTCCATATCATATTGTGAATGGCGTGACGGATACTTTCATTCCCTTCGTAGATGATTACGGAGGTGATATTAGGCAATGTATGCACACTCAATTACCTATGTTAGCCTAAACACGTTCCTACCATATTGTGTACTCCAAAGCCAAACTTGAGGCCAAACACTTACTCTTTCATTTGGTACCATGTACATTCATATACCGCATAGCCTAAACACATGCCTACCTTTGTACTAATCATGTTAGAATGGGTAATGGTGGTAATGAAAGTTGTTAAGCTCTAAATGGTCAAATAGCGGGTACAATGAAATAATTGTGGAAAATATGTAAGGCAAGCGCTAGAAATGTAAAAGTACCAAGAAAACTTGTACTTGTGAGCCTTAAGTGCCAAAGAAAGGGAAATTGCGTATCTAAAATGAAAAGAAACCAGAAAAAGAAAAATTATAATTGAATTGCGTTATGCTAAATACTCTCAATGTGGACATCATTGGTAACATAAATGTGGGTAAAAATTTACCCAGACTCTGGTATGTAAGTGCTAAATGAAGAGAAAAGAGCTTTGTATGGGTGTACAAATATATTCTAGCATGATTGGTGATTTTGAACTTCAAATTTCCATATTCGTTGTTTCACCTCACTATACCTCCATAGCCACGCTATAACCAATGGAAAAGCTCTATTTGATCCGTATTAAGTCTAAATTAGGAATGTTGGTTGAAACAAGATCTTTCACGTCCATGGCATAGTGATTCTTTCCAAGGATAGTTCATTGCTTAAATTCTATGCAGAATTCATCTTTGCATATTTTGTTATGTGGAATGTAGGACTTTATGAGGAAAGAAAAGAGAGAATCCATGTGAGCATTAGAATTGAAGGGAATTATGCTCAAGGTATGGGAGTAAGTAGTCCTTAATGCATGAGTGCCTTCAGGTGTGGGATTCGTTGTCATGCAAACCTCCCTTTGGTATATCCAAATTGCTCTTGATCTTGTGCATATGTTTTTCTTCCCTCTATCACACCTGTGTATCATGTAACCTATTGGACTTGCAGAAATTTTGAATTATTGCTTACATGTATAGGAATTTATAGTTTGTGTCTTATTTGTTTTATTTCGAGTTTTGCTCAAGGATGACCAAAGATTTGGTTTGGGGGTATTTGATCGTGTCAAATATGTTTTATATTTAGGCCCTCATTTCCATATCTTTGGATCCATTTTCATGCGTTTTTGTGTCTTTGATGGGTTGTTACGTGAGTAATTGTAGGAAATGGTTCAATTCTTGGTTTGGAAGCGTGTTGTGGTAGTTCGGGCCGAAAAGGAGTAAAAAGTGGCAAAAAGGGAAGACAAACGATCATTAGCAATTCTAAAGTGCGGGTCAGTGCAGGTCACAACAGCACTCCTACCCACAGCCGAGACCTGATTCATGAGGAAGAGATAAAGTACGGGTCAAGTGTGGGTCATCCAACCACACTTCACCCGCACTCCAAGCTAGAACAGAGAGTTGGAATTGCACTTGACAGTTAAAGTGCAGGTCAAGTGCGGGTCATCCAACCGTACTCAACTTGTATTGTTGCCCAGAACAGAAAGATGGAATTGCACCTGACAGTTAAAATGGTAGTCAAGTGTGGGTCATCCAACCACACTCCACCCGCACTGTTGCCCAAACCAGAGAGCTGGATTTGCACCTAATCGTTAAAGTGCGGGTAAAGTGCGAGTAATCCAACTGCACTCCACCCGTAATATTTTTTAGATTTGAGAACTGAAGTGGAAGAAAACCCATTAAGTACGGGTAATTCAACCACACTCCACCCGCACTTCGCGTGCGCCAGTTTGTATTTTGAAGCTTAAGTGACCTATTTTTGTTTGTAGTATAAATAGAATATGATGAAAACATTTTAAGGGATTTGTTACTCTGATTTCAAGCAATTTTTACACAACCTAGATCTAGGAACACTCTCTCTCTCTCTCTCATACTTACATTCTCTACTCAACTTCAAGGAAGATAGGAGATTGACGCAACTTCAAGGAAAGAGATGTTCTCCAAGGGTTCTTTCTCTTTTCTTTCTCTTGCTTTCCTAGTTGTAATGAGTAAGTCTTGTTACTACCGGTGAGTGGTACGAGCAAATAGAACTAGGTCTACTTTTATAGGCCTACGGGTAGTAGTGGCAGGTTATAGACCATGAGAGGTTGAGGTCAACCTAGGTTGTAAATGTCATTACAATTAGTGGATTCGAGGTTCGAGTGTGACGCACTATACAGCCCGTAGTTTTTCCTTGTTGAAGGTTTCCAAATAAATATCAAGTGTCTTTTATATTTCCACACATATTACACTTGCTATATAAATTGACTAGTTAGGGGCATTTTCATAAACTTGACTAATCACGAAAATTGGGTAAAATTGATTAAAATCTATTCACCCCCCCTCTAGATTAATATTGAACACACCATAATTTGTTTCAATTGGTATCAGAGCGGGTTCCTAGATATACTTAGGTGATCCTTTGCTCATTTTGGTGTGTTGTGCATTTTGTGTGATTTTTGATCATTCATACATTTGCATTCATTTCATTCATTCATAAACACTATGAGTGGAAACGGTGGTGGGTGGTGGCAACGAAGGTGCTTCTAGCACAAGACCTCCACTTCTCACCGGATTAAATTATGCCTCTTGGAAAGGCAAGATGGAGTCGTACATATGCCAAATCCATGACCGGGCTTGGATGGCGGTTGAAGACGGCTACACATCACCTATGATGACTCCTACGGGTGGAGGAGAGGATGTACTCAAGCCTAAGGCGCAATGGAACACGTAAGAGTTTGAGGCATTAAAATGGAATAGAAAGGCAGTGCATGCCATCCTATGTGCAATGGACGAGAATCAATATAAATTGATTCAAAACACTAGGATTGCAAAAGAGGCATGGGACATCCTAGAGGTTGCACATGAGGGAACCGAAGTGGTGAATGACTCTAAGCTTCAAGTCCTCCAAACTCAATTCGAGATGCTAAAGATGGAGGAGAATGAGTGCTTCAACGACTTTAAGATCAAGTTGATGGACATTGTCAACCAAAGTCATCAACTTGGTGACCCTTACTCGGATAAAAGGATCAAGCAAAAGATAATGAGATCGCTTCTCGAGAGGTTTGAATCCAAGGTAACGGCTTTAGAGGAAAATAGCACCTACAAAGACATGAAGCCGAGTGAGGTTGGGAGACTTCTAGCGTATGAGTCTAGAAAGGGTCCTATCTCCACACCTCCTAAAAATCAAAAGGGAATTGCTTTGAAAGCCTCCAAAGGTGAGAAAGAGGAGAAAGATGACTCGGATAAAGACATTGCCTTGTTGATGAGAAGGTTTAAGAAATTTGTCAAGACCGAGAAAAGGGTTTTGGATCCAAGGGCCAAGACATGAAGAAAAGAACTCCTTTCAAGAGGTTTGAGCCTAGACAAGAAAAAAGTGAAAAGAAAGGAATCCAATGCTATGAATGTGGTGGCATGGGACACATTGCTCCCGATTGTGGATATTTGAAGAACAAGAAAGGGAGAGTGATGGCCACCACTTGGAGTGGAAGTGATGACTCCGATGAGAGAGATGAGTCTTCGGATGATAAAGAACTTATGGCTAACTTCATAGCCTTTGCCTCCTTCCACAAGAGCAAAGGTGCTAGTGAAGAAGAAGAAGTGAGTCAAGAATAAAGTGACTCATGTGATGATGGCTCTTCATCACAATCCACAAGTGGAAATGTGGGTAGGATGGATCTTCAAGACTACATGGTCAAGTTTGAGAGTTCAAGATTAAAGAACAAGAGAGAAATTAGGAGATTGAAAGAACAAAACCTAGAGCTCCCAACACAAGTTGATCACTTAAGCGAACAAGTGATGAGATCCAAGAAGAATTAAGACAAGCTAAGAGATGAGCTAGCGTTTTCTATAAGAAATGAAAAAGGTTTGAAGAGGGAGCTTGAAGAAGCTAAAGGGTCAATGATTAAGATGGCATCTAACACAAAGAAACTTGACCACATGCTTAGTGTAGGTAAGAGTTCTTATGACAAGAGAGGTCTTGGGTTTGAAGATGGCAAGGAGTCATCCACTCCCAACAAGACCGTATTTGTCAAGAGCTTGAGCCATAAAGAAGCCTCACCGGTGCAAACTCCTAGGAAGAAGATTGATCTAGGACAATGTTCACATAGTGCACAAGTGAAGGTAGATTCAAGAAGAAAACTTCAAGCTCAACCCTCAAGAGCTCCTCAAGCTAACTTTCCTCAACAAATGGCTCACAAAGGAAAGAGACCAATCATGCAAGAACATTCAAGGAAGCAATCTAGTCTTGATCAACTGCAAAGAAGGATAGATCATATTCAACAACCAAGACAACCACAAAGACAAGGGAAGGCTACTATGCATACGTAAGGACATGGTATGATTCCTTACTACATTCCTACATGTCATTTTTGTGGTAATAATGGTCATGTTAGACCAAATTGCTTTCATTATAACAATATGTGTAGAGTTATATGCATGATTGAAAAGAAAAAGGCAAGAGCCATGTTGCATGTTCCTAGGAAGGATAATTCTAATATGCATGATCCTAGGACTTCTAGAGCCCAAGTACCTTTTGATGGGAATTAAGAAACATCATCAAATGATCCATTTCTTGTTCCAGTTGGGCTAATTACAAGGTCCAAGAGGATCAAAGAAGCATTTAATGGGGGCTGATTTTGAGTTGCTGAAGTCTAAATTCGGCCCATATGAAGACCAAATCTAGACTGAACTTCGTGGGCCTCTACAGAGAGCATCTGAAGTTGGATCGTCTATTATAATATGTTTTCAGAATGCCCAAGACGATCTCTACAGATGTTATGAAGACTCCATCCTCCAAAACAGATCACAACAGGCCCAAATTCGGCCATAAAATCAGGATGCTCTAACCACATGCTCTGAAACCGAAACGGTCGATGACTAGAAACCTCAAAATCTGATAACCGAACCAATAATGGACAGTGATCAGAACAAATACGGGGAAGAGCCATACATGAAATTTCCCACCAATAGGAAATGCAACCATCAGAAACCAAAACTCTATCTAATCGTCTCTCAACTCTAGTGCGGTTACTGCGACCTCTAACCCAAGTGAAACGGGCGCCTTGAGAACAAATGCCAACCAAATCACAATCATCAATCATCAACCTAAAATCCTTACAAGAACCATGGGTAGGAGAACGAGAACCTAAATCCTCAAGAGCACCCAGAACCGCATTAAAATCCCCAACAACCAACCAGGAAGAAGAAACCAAACTAACCATATCTCGAACAGACTGCCAAAGAGACCTACGAACCACTGCAGAAGTGCTCGCATAAACAAAAGTGAAATAGTGCACCAGAGAACCGATCGAGAGCGAAACAGTAAGATGTTGATCATGACAGTGAACATCTAAGCCTCAAGAAATGAAGCACAAGTGAAAACTCAAATAGTCGGAATCAACCCACCCATATCGTTCAAAACAACTAGGCGAAGACCGAGCGAAGACCAGAAACCTGAAGAGATAGAGGAAAAATCAACCATAGGCTCTACAATACAAACTAAAGCAGGTCTATGTAAACGACACAACTTTCTTAATACCCGCCTCGTAGGCTCGCCTCGGATCCCACAATAGTTCCAAAAGAGAACATTAATCATCGGAAACTGTTGAAGAAGCCCGGCATCCGAACGTTAAAGAAGCTAGCCTACGCTCAACCCTCAAAGCTCTCTGAGCAATCTCAGCATCAACTAACTCACCCTCCTCCATCTGGGAAGCCCAAGAAGAATCTGCAATGAGGCGAAGCTCAGCCTGAGAAGCTAACCACGGACCCAAACTCTGAATCTGCACCTTAGGATCCACAACTAAAGAACAAGATAAACCTGATCCATCTCGTAAACTACTCTGATCCACATTGACATTCGAAGCTGAAAACACAACTGCCTCCTTAGATGATTGATTGCCTGAAACCTCATGAACTCTAACTTGCCGACGAGCCGTATGACCTGGACGAGAAGATGACTTAAATAAAATGGTAGACACCATAGGGCGAACCTGATTAACCACCGAAGAACCCTGAACAATAGTCCTCGGATAATGCACCATCCCTACATCCGAGCTGACAAAACTAATAGAAGGATCAACAACCGAGGAATTAGAAACCAGACAAAATCAGTGACCCCGTTATCAAATCCTGAATCCTTGCTAATCTGTAATGCCTAGGAAATCATTGGAGGAACTGAACTTGAAGCCACTTCCGAAATAGCTGAGATAATAGATGAAGACGGATTTGAAGAAAGAACCAAACCAGTGGACGAAGTGGAACTCGAGATCAAATTAGACCCTACTGAAGTGTGGACAACAACTGAATCATGACCACCTGCATCCTGGTGAATAGCTGAAAAAACATTGGATAACGGGACCTCCTCCTGAGGAGCAATAATAGGGCGATAAACTGATTAATTAATTAGTTAATTATTAATCCATTAATTAAATAATCACATCATTTAATTAATTGTCTGAATCAAATCCTTGTTACTTTTGTAACATAAATAATTGGACCATCCAATTAATTAACCATGACCTTTGTAACCGTTAACGTTCCGGACTAGCAAGGGAACCTAATGGACCCACAGTCTTGAGCTCCAATAATCCTTAGAAGAAATTAATTAAGCTCTTTAATTAATATTTCATGATTATTAACCTCGGAGTTACTCCACTAAAAACTCAAGGTTCCACTATCGTAACTATAGATGTTTTACACAAACCTAAATTCAGTGTCGATATATCTATTACATATATTAATACAGTCTCATTAAATATTAAATACTAATCAACAATATTTAAATTAAAATAGCAACATGCTTGTATATTTTCCAATTCAAATTACAACAGTCACACAACACGCATGTCCCACTGTATTTACATAATTCAAATCAACTTCGTTTTTTGTGTTATTTTCATGTTAGAAGTTATATTTTTTCATTGGAAAGTATAAACAACATTTCTTTTCTATAATATACTTGTATAAGCTCATTTCAGATTGAAGCTAGCATAATGACATGCATTTAAATGATGTTGGATATTTCGAATATGTAATTCAGAAGACCGAAAGATCTTCTGAGAGGTGTCTGTAGACATCCTCTCATAGGGAGATGAGACTGTGATGTTTTATTAGCAATTGTGGAATGTGATGGATTGGTTTCTTGTTAATAAAAGGAAGGTGATATCTATCAGTGATCCATTACGTAATTGAATGAGAAATGGAAAATGCAGTGCAATGATGTTAAATGTTGAAAATTAATTTTAAATGAATAACAATGTAAAGTTAATTTAATAAGTTGCATGGGAAGTGTGCAATTGGCAAGCAAAGAAACACTAATTGACCATACATTACAAAGCAATAATAACCTATATTGCATTTTCAAGAAAAAAAATAAATATTTTTTGTCTTTCTATTTAATAAAAAAAATTATCATGCTTTGGGCAATTAGTTAAAGCCTATTGCTTTGAAAAGGTTGTCGAATTGCGAAAAACCATATCTTGAAGAGGTCACGTGGAGCCTAAGAGAAGAGCAAGTCAAGATGTGATCTTCCAAAAAGACAAGCAACAAGAATAATGCTATGGGGCTAACATGTCTTATAATACCTTGTCACAAGTCATGGCAGAGATTAAAACAAACATTTTCTTGCTTATAAGTATGGGGACAATAAGAGCCCCAAACCCACTTGATTTTCTTTCTTCTTCTTTTTTTTTTTTTTAAATAAAAAATAAAAACAAGATTTTTCAAAAAAAAAAAAAAAAAAAAAAAAGTAAAGTAAAGAAAGTCCTTCCGTATATTTTTTGGTCATTGTTTCTCTATCCTAGGCTTTATGTAAATATATTAAAAAAAAAAAAAAAAACAAATCCCTATAAAAAAATACACCAGGGATCACCACTCGACTCAAAAAAATTCAAAAGATTGCTTCCATTTTCTTGAGACATGCAATTGGCAATCATTAATACGGATGTTAAGGGATTAATATTACTAATAATTGAATTGTAGACCTTGTTTGTGTAAAAATATTTTTAAAAATAAACCAAATCCCTATATAAATACAGTAGGGATCGCCACTTGAGAAAAGTCAACTAAAAGGGTTCTTTTTTACATGTGTTTTTTTTTAGAAGAGGGGAATAGACTCGTGGAGTATTTAGTTTGAAATTTTGTATGACAACAGTCCTCCATAAATAATAATTATATATCTCGAAAAACATCAAATTAATTGAGTAATGTATATGCATTGTGTCTACATGTATTTTTCAATAATTACTGATATATAATTATTATTTATGGAGGACTGTTGTCATACAAAATTTCAAACTAAATACTCCACGAGTCTATTCCCCTCTTCTAAAAAAAAACACATGTAAAAAAGAACCCTTTTAGTTGACTTTTCTCAAGTGGCGATCCCTACTGTATTTATATAGGGATTTGGTTTATTTTTAAAAATATTTTTACACAAACAAGGTCTGCAATTCAATTATTAGTAATATTAATCCCTTAACATCCGTATTAATGATTGCCAATTGCATGTCTCAAGAAAATGGAAGCAATCTTTTTTGAATTTTTTTGAGTCGAGTGGTGATCCCTGGTGTATTTTTTTATAGGGATTTGGTTTTTTTTTTTTTTTTTTTAATATATTTACATAAAGCCTAGGATAGAGAAACAATGACCAAAAAATATATGGAAGGACTTTCTTTACTTTACTTTTTTTTTTTTTTTTTTTTTTTGAAAAATCTCTTTTTCAAATTATCTTATGTGATTTGGTGATCCATGATGGATTTTTATAGGAATTTGGTTTCTTTTTATATTTTGACACAAACAAGACAAAAAAATGACCAAAAAAATATATGGAAGGACTCTTTTTCAATTTATCTTATGTGATTTGGTGATCCATGATATATTTTTATAGGGATTTAGTTTCTTTTTTATATTTTGATACAAACGAGACCAAAAAAAAAATGATTAACAAAAAATATATGGAAGGACTCTTCTCCAAACTCTTCAAGAGTTCATACACTTAGGAAACGCACCATAACAGGTGTTATCCGAAATACAAACAAACCCAAAAGATGTGATCACGAAAATAATAACACCTTAAAGATGTTATGACACAAGATAAAATTTAATAAATAAATAAATAAATAAATAATAAAAATAAAATAACAAGCACTGTTCCAGTCAAGCATTTCTAAGTTTCTAAATTGTGAGACTTCACCATTTGTATTCACATATCCAAAAAAAAAGATGTACCCTCTTTTTTCTGTCGACTAATCACCAAAGATTAGCAATCAAGCATTAGCAACCTGATTACTGGAGTTTGCTTCATCGGTTGTGGTGGTTGCAATAAAAGCAAAAATTGGTAGGGATCATTCTTCAAATATTTTGCAAGGGCATAATGATTGGTCTTCGATTTAGCACTTTTGTTGGACGATGGTTTACTCACTCCTAAAGCATGTTGAAGTAAATGCTCCAACATGTAATCTTGTTTCTTCTTTCTAGGACAGAATGGGCACCATAACCTGCCATTCACATTCACCTTGTACTTGCCAACCTTCAGTACCTCTGGGGCCATACGTGAGTTGGCACACTCGACCATTCAAATTTCACCACGTCAATAATTTTACAAACCCAACACAAAGATTGCCACACCAGAATTGCCATGTCAAAATATATATATATATATATATATATATATATGTCAAGTCATGAATTCCAACCTATCTTCCCTTTATTATTTTTAACTACCATCTTCATTCTATTCACCACAACATCTCCATATCTTTTTTAAAAATAAATAAATAAATAATTAAAAAAAAAATTCACAGTTCCATCTCTGGATTTAAAATCCAACAACTAAAATATTCAAACATTTGATTATTAAAAATATATAAAGAAATTAAATTAAAAATAACTAAAACTTAAAAGGTAAAACTTTTATAAATATGTATCTCAGATCTCTTTCTCTTACCATCTCTCATTATCATCTTCGACACATCATCTTAGTCTCAAAATTTTAAAAATAATCAACTAAAATTTTCATATACTGTATTTGGGTATACACTTTTTTTACCTTAATAAATCTGAAACATAAAAATATATGTTTTTGTTTCAAAAAAAAAAAAAAATGTTTTGATTCAGTGATTTAAACCGAAAAAAAAAAAAAGAATGAAGGCTAATCCAGTTATTTAAACTTTTAAAAATAAAAAAAAAAGGATTTAAACTAATAAAACAAATGGATTTAGTGATTTAAACTAATAAATCAAATGGATTTGCAGAGCCATGAAAAGAGAGAAGGAAAATAAATCGATTGAAAAGAAGAAGAGAAGAAGTTTCTTGGTCGAATAAAGGAAAAGGAAAAAAGAGCAGATATAAACAAAACAGATTAAAAGAAAAGGGAAAATATGGAGATTTGTAGAGATGTGAAGAGAGAGAGGAGGAATTTGTGATGCAGCAGTGTTGGTGTTAGGTTTATAAAATTAATGACACAGTGAAATTTGACTGGCTGAGCATGCCAATTCACCTCTTGACCTAGAGGTACTGAAGAATCTCCCAAATTCTAATTAAGGAAGTCATTAAGGATCTCTTAGAGCTATAAAAATTGCAGATCCTCCATAAATTATGCCTAACTTAATAATAATAATTTATTAACAGCATTAATTGTAGCTGCATGCATTGATACATTTATTTGAAACCAAGTCCCTAAGAAAAACATTCACGCATTGGTCAAGTAAAATGTTCAATGTTGTGTCAACATATTTAACCTTATAAACTTTGATTACTTTGCAAATAAAAAATATTTTACTGTTATACATCATACTTTAAAAGCTTAATATGGGACCATGCATGAATTGAGCAGTTGTACACATTTAGTAATAACATTATAACTACTATATGTTAATTATTCGAAACATATTATGTGCATACGGGAACATGCATGAATTGGGCATTCATATGGTATATGTATAACTTTGATATCCCTTGATGTCAACATTACACTATGAATGCTTAAATCACTTTATGTGTATATGTGGACATGAATTGTATAGTTATAAAACATTTGTAATATTGCTATAACTAATCAATTTCAATAAATAAATATAACTATGAGAACATGAATTGTGTAATTGTACACATTTCGTAATAACATTATAAACATTATATGTAATTATTCGAAAAATATTATGTGCAAATGGGAACATGAATTGGGCAATCATATGATATAAGTATAACCTTAATTTCCTATATATCAATTTTTAACTATGAATGCTTAAATTACTTTATGTGCATATGGAAACATGAATTTTATAGTTATACAACAATTTGTAATACCGTTATAACTAATAAACTTCAATTAATAAAAATGATTATGGGAAAATGAATTGAGCAATTGTACACATATAATAATAATATTATAATTACCATATGTTAATTATTTGAAACATATTATGTGCATATTGGAACATGAATTGGACCATCATATGATATAGGTATAACTTTGATATCCCTTGATATCAATATTTCACTATGAATGCTAAAATCACTTTATGTGTATATGGGGATATCAATTGTATAGTTATAAGATATTTTGTAATATTGTTATAACTAATAAATTTCAATTAATAAAAATGACTATATGAACATGAATTGAGCAATTATACACATTTAATAATAACATATAACTGCTATATGTTAATTATTATAAACATATTATGAGCATATGGGAATATGCATGATATAGGTATAACTTTGATATCCTTTGATATCAACATTACACTGTTATTGCTTCAATCATTTTATATGCATATAGGGACAAGAATTGTATAGTTATAAAATAGGTTGTAATATTGTTATAACTAATTAATTTCAATTAATAAAAATGACTACGGGAACATGAATTGTGTAATTGTACATATTTAGTAATAACATTATAAATACTATATGTTAATTATCCGAAAAATATTATGTGTATATAGAAATATGAATTGGGTAATCATATAATATTGGTATAACATTGATATCCTAGATACCAACATTACACTATAAATGCTTAAATCACTTTATTTGCATATGAGGACATGAATTGGATAGTCATATAATATGATTGATATCAACATTATACTATGAATGCTTAAATCACTTTATGTGCATATATGGACATGAATTGTGTTATTATAAACATTTTGTAAAAACATTATATATTCAAAATTTAAATTTTAAAAACATGTTGGAACATTAATTGTGTTGTTACATGTTTGGCATATAATATATGTTAACATCCTTTGACATTAATGTTACACTTTGAAAGCTTAATTAACTTTCTGTGCATCAATGTATGTGATAAAAGGACCACTTTTACATGAAAAGGATACTTAATCACATGCTAAAATGTGCATCATAACTTTTCAAAAAATAAAATAAAATAAAATAAACAACAGCGTGCATCATAAAGCAACCCTACAGTAATTTGTATTTATGTTAGAACAATAAAATAATATCATATGGGCAAAAATCCATAGTTGAATTGATTGTATAAAGAGAAAAATAATGGAATCATATAGCCAACTAATTTGGGCTGCCTAACAATATTCAAAAAATTAATATGTTCAAATAAAAAAAGTTAATGTGTTAAAACCTTTCGTTTCTAAATAATAATAAAAATTCAAACCTTTCTTTTTATTTCCTAAATGTAATGAATCAAATTTGATAAACGTATATGGAAAATAGTAATATGGAAAGGGAAGATGAACTCACAATTTGATTCCATCTTCAGAATACGAATTCGATTCCGATTTTCGACAAAAAATACGGAATGTCCAAATGTCTTGGAAATCATCCGAAACACATCCGAATTTTATGAAATACCCCCGATTCCCACAAGTAAACCCGGAAAGCCTCAGGAACATCCAAAAACACTTAGAAAAGTCTCTGAATTGCTTGGAACTCATCTAGGGACAAATCCACACGCAGTTGGATTAGTAAAAAATGAAAAATCTCAAAAATAAATTAATTCTTTAAAAATACAATAAGATTTTACCAACCATACCAAAACAAAGACAAACACTACAGTGCACAACCACATTCGAAATATGCCATTCCTTAAATCTATTTCCTAGAACATGATTTCTAATGCATGGACATACGAAATGTGAACGTGTGCTACATAAATTTTGCATAACAAAGCAGGAACACGGATGTATGATGTGTGTGTGTGTGTGTGTGTGTGTGTGTGTGTGTGTGTGTGTGCGCACGCGCGCTTACACATTGCAAGAGGGGAAAGAATCTTGATACCTTAGCATCCAAGTAAGCATCTTTCCTCTTGAAGATGAACTTTGCATGTGAAGTTGCTTTCCTTCTTTAAAGCTTGATCTAATAACAAATCACCTAAGTAACTAAGCAATACAAATAAAGAGCGTTTTGTTATTGAATCAAGCTAACACAAATCTAAAACCTAACAGAAGATGAAACATTAATTGCTTCTCGAGAACCTATATTCTTATTGGATTCGAGATATTAAAAAATAAGGAAAACGAATATACAAATATTTTGAAATTTGTGCAATAAATGCATCATTTGAAATAATAAGTTATGGTGTGTTAAGGCTATTTGAGTAATTTTATAGATATGATCTATAAATAAATAAATAAAACACCATAAAGCATACTCTAGCACCATACATAACATTCAGAAACCATACCTCTCTCTCTCTATTTCTCTCACGGTCTACTATGTACATTCATCAAACTTGGAACAATCTACACCACGCCAGGTTGCATACTTTTTGTTTTCTGTAATTTCATAACATCCAATTGTTGTTATTGTATTTTAATAATTTCGATTTAATATATTTTAATTTTTTGTAATGATTATTGGTTGTCATACATAGTTAGAAGTCGAAAAAATGAATTGTTATACTTGACTAGGTCTGATAATGGTGTGATGGTTTATCGCATTCGTACCTAGATGGTGTAGTCACATTTTCATGATTTTTGAGTTTGTTTAAAGTTCATCATCACTGTTGTATTTAAATATATATATATATATATATTTGTCTAAATTTTATAGCTGTAGCTTAAGGCTATGTTTGGGATTGCTTTTACTTGAGAAATAAATGATTATTTCTCAAGTTTTGAATAAATGGGTGTTTGGTAAACTTTCCAAAAGCAACTTATTTTACAATTTACTCCTCCATTAATCAGCTTTTGAGAAGCTAGGTGGGGGTTGCTTTTGGAAGCAAAAGCTGAATTTTTATTTCAGAAATATCTAAAATATCCTCACTATTTTAGTAAAAGACAATATTACCGCTACATTTAATAAAATTAAAAAAAATAAGTCACTTTTTCGAAAAAAAAATAATAATAAAACAGGGATGGTGGCCACTGCCGTGGTGACCACCGCCAGACATCAGGGACAGAGGAGGACCAACATTCTTTGGCGATGACCATTGTCAAGCTAATTGCTGGAATCGTTGTCGCCGCTAAAGATTGACCATTGTCGAACCAATCACCAGATCCATTATCAAAAAAGAAACCCAGATTCGCCAGATACATTGTCACGCCAAATCCATCCACTATGATCCATTTGTTGAAACCCAAATCCATCGTCTAACCAATAACGCTGAAGATCAATACCTGGTTGTAGAGAATGAACAAGATCAGAACGATAATAAGAGTGACTCTGACTGGTGACCTTTTAACCCGGTGGACGGAGTCGGGTTCGCCGATGTAGAAAATGTCGGAGAGAACAGATAGAAGAGGGTTCGCCTCCTCCAACGTCGGAGGCGACGTCTCGACGCTAGTGTAACAGTTCAAGATACTGAGTTTTTGAAGCTTGAACGATTTGACTCAGTCCACCAAAGAGACAGAGTTGACTTAGTCCAACTCGTTTTGTCATTTTGTTAAAGTTGACCGAGTTTGAGCAAGTGTCTATTTCTGTCATTTTGACAAGTATATTTTCCAGCCATTCAAAAGTAAAGCATTTTTCGAATTGAATTTACCAAACACTTGCCAACTTTTTTGTTAAGCCAATTATTTTTGAAGTTAAGCAATAAGCAGATTACTTCTTAAGCAAAGCAATCCCAAACATAGCCTAAGTTTGAACTTGTTTAAATTTTATATATAATATTCTTCGATTATATACTTGCTTAAGTATTTTCTTGTAATTATTCTGACTTTTAGATTGTTATTTTTCTAAATTTGATAAATCTGGATATTTAGATTTCTTTTTTATTGAAAAACAGTAGTAGTTGCAAATTGTTTGTTTTGTTGGGGAAGGTTGTATTCATATTCTCTTACTTGCACAATAAAAGCTTATGTTAATGTCATCTTCTTCTTCTTCAATAGTACATGGTTATAGGGAGGGAAAATGCAAATGTGGGCTACCATTGAGAGAATATCTTGCCATAACACATTGGTGTTAGGATTATGCTCAATAGCAAGACTGTAATGTTGTAATTGACAATCTTTTTCATATTAATAAAGTGATTTCTGGTTTAACAGATTGTATAGCATTTATAGTTTAATATTATAATTGTCAAAGTAAATAATCATAAGGTCTAAAGACTATGGGAAAAGAAGAATTGTTCGTACATCTGGATATGTATGTGGTAGACACAATTCTTTAGTTAGTCTTGAATAATGTTCACAACTTAAGTTAAAGGTTGGGCACCTTTATCTTGTTAAAGTTGTAGAATTCTTTTGCTAGCATTTGAGTGGGATCAAATGAGATATGATGAGTCTAAAATCATCGGAGTGTCTTCGAGCAAAAGGATCTAGTGCACTGGGTGCATTGAACTGGATCACAATGAAATACTTTATCTATAACCGTCAGTAGATAAAAGTCTTTTCATTATCAGGACAATCGGAGAGTCTATCTTAATCCTGAGATAAATGATGGACTTATGGTTGCAAGTGATATCATTTGAGTTATCAATGAGTACGATTATATCGCATAGTCTATCCTCGATAGTTTGGTGATATTCATTTGTTAATCGATAGAGGACTTCATTTATAGATATGGACATCGTGGCTCCATTTAATTAAATGAGAGTATAATATCATCATATGGATGTTTTGAGGTAATTGGATATTAAATCTCAACGTTGAGTTTTCGATAGTGTCTATTGAAAACATGGCTTCTGGACAAGTCAAAATATCCAAGTTCAAAACGTGGTCATATGAGTAAATATGGTAACTTGGAGAGTTATAGGCGGTCTATGAACTCTTGGCGATTACTGATATTAATCACGAGGATACACTATCTCCAATATGATTGTCTAGGGTATGAATGAGGAGCATCTTCCTTTTCTATCTTTATTTAAGAGTTCAGTTTTAGCTCTTTAGTGGAATGAGTTAAAATTAATGGATCGGACCTAAGTGAATCATTTGTTGATTGTGATTAGGTTATGTCCACACGGACTTGCATGGATCACTTGATATATTCTACCGGACCAATTTAAGAGTCCATCTAGAATTGCATTTAATATATTAAGAATATAATTTGCACATTATTTTAGTAATGGGCTGCTCAATTATATTAATATATTAATGAAAGACATGTGGGCTTGTTTCTTTTAGTAAGAATGGGTCTGGTTCACATGTGGGCTTTTTATTTAAAGTCCAATGGATTAAATGAAATAAGAAAATAATATTTTGGCCCATTTACTCTAAGTGGAGCGGCAAGGGTTAGCTTAACCTAATATATTATTTTGTTTCATTGTTTTAATTAAATAAGAATTAATTAATTGTTTAATTAAAGAAACAAATCTTTTCTAATCAGGAAATATATTTCCTAAAAGTAAAATTAAAAGACTTGTTTGATAAGGAAATAAATAATTAGTTTTATTTATTTAATCAAATAAGAAGTCTTTTTTATTTAGTCAAAATAAAAGAATAAAAGATCTATGAGTTGGATTAGGGTTTGATGTCTTAAAAACTAGATGGAAATTAGGGTGCAACATAAGCCTATGGTGGGCATGTGATTTCGGCAACCCTAGTTATTTCTAGGTTAGGATTTCGGCAACCCTAATAATAATAGAAAAGAAGAAGCAAACTTAGGCCACCTATATATTGACAAGTATAGAATTCGGCCAAGATGATATGGGTTCATGATACAAATTTCTTCTTCTTCTCAATTCATAGAAAGCTTTTTATTCTACTAAAACAAAAAGGAGTGTTAGATTATTCTTTGATAGTATACTATTTGCTTATTCATCAATAAGCTTGTGTATACGATATCGATCTAGGTTCACGCGAGTTTCGATCATTAGATTGAGAACTCAAAAGTGACCGGAATAATCTTAGTCATTCTTTTGATTGTTTTTGTGACTAACAAAGTAAAGAAAAGTTTATTTTGTCCATTCATAGGTTTGCAATTCAAAGAAAAGGGAGACCACGCTCCTAGGTGATCCACGTTCGTGCTAGGATTGAAGATCTTGCGGATTACCATCGACATAAGTCAATCGGATCACGCGACAAAAGGTATTCTACTTTTTGTTAATGTATATGTATGTTTAATTAATTAAAGGGTTTAAGGTTCATAAAGGAAAATTTTTGAAAAGTCACTAAATCTAATTTTTAGTATCGCTTCCGCTGCGTGTACTTCTTTGGTATTTTTCTCCAACAATTGGAACTATAAGAGACTATTCGAATGGTGTTCCAAGGGAAAGGTTGGTGAAATATAAGTGACTATTTTAAGTTATACTGCTATAGATTCATTTATGAATTAATATAAGTTACATTTCAAAACTATAGATAAAATTGGGTGGATGCAATTACTTCAAATGGCTGGGTCCTACTGGGTCCTAAAGTATCGGTTACAATTATTGATACGAACCTCACCAAGAGTAGTGAGACCCGGAACCAATATATGGTAATGGAGGATTATTTTCTAAATTCAAGTTTATAAAAAAAACAAAGAAAATAAAGGACCGTAACCCGTTATCTATAAAGAGATAAGAACTAACGGTATCAAGAAGGTTATAGACGCCACACTCAAGAAGAGAAGAAGGTGAGTGATAAGTCAGGGTTTTGAATGCCACAAGGTATAACCCTTGATAAGTTCATAGTTCAATAAAGAACCAAATAGAAAACGTTCTCTCAAATAATTATTTCATTCCAAAGTCTTCTCAACAATACATCAACGAGTCTCTTAAATACTAAAAATATTTAAACCCTAGAAAGAAAGATAAAGAAAAATAAAATATTTGGCAATTAATGTCTTACAATCAGGAAAATAAATGCAAACAAATTTAGGAAATAAATTAAGACTAAAACTAACTACTAGTTGATTTTCTCCTTATTTGGAAAGCTTCATTTGGGAAACAAAATCAGCCCTTCAATTGAGAAACAAATCGACTCTTTATTTGAAAAATAAATAAAACAGAAAATATCCTAAAATTCGGATTCATTCAAACCCTAGCTTGTTCCTTACGCACAAAACAATAGATAGCCGAATTTGGGCCTGTTGTGATCTATTTTGGAGGATGGAGTCTTCATAACATCTGTAGAGATCGTCTTGGGCTTTCCGAAAACATATTATAATAGATTATCCGACTTCAGATGCTCTCTGTAGAGGCCCACGAAGTTCAGTCCGGATTTGGTCTTCATGTGGGCCGAATTTGGATTTCAGCAACTCAGAATCAGCTCCTATTAAATGCTTCTTTGATCCTCTTGGCATTTGTAATTGGCCCAACTAGAACAAGCAATGAATCATTTGATGATGCTTCTTAATTCTCATCATTCCCACTCTTCAAAAGGTTTCGTCCTTGAATCTTCAACATAATGTTATTGATAGCCTATGACACTTCATCAATGTCCTGAAAAAGTGAAACAAGAACACTAGGCCAAGAAGTTGACTTATTTGAAAATAAGGCCTTTTTTAACTATAGAAGTTCACTTGCTTTCTCTCTCTTTTTTTCTCAACAGCCGTGATTTCTTTTTTTGCTATTTCAATATCTCTTTCTTTTGTCTCTTTTTTTTTATCATCAGCCGTGATTTCTTTTTTTGCTATTTCAATCTCTCTTTCTTTTGAACTCTCACTCTCTTTTTTTACATCTCTCTTTTCTTTTAACCTCACTTGATCTTTATATACTTGTTTTTGGGTTAAGGGTACAAGAGTGATTCGTTTTTTATTGAGTAAAAAGGAGTATCTATTTGTATAACCATTATAAGTTACACGCCTATCAAATTGCCATGGTCGCCCCAAAAGGATATGCCTCGCATGCATCGGTACCACATCACACAAGACTTCATCTTTGTACTTCCCAATAGAAAAAGACAACAACACCTGTTTAGTCACCTTGATTTCTTCACTATCAATCAATCATTGTAGCTTATACGGTTTTGGGTGCTTCAAAGTGGCCAAATTAAATTTTTCCACCATAGTAGTGCTAGCCATATTAGTACAACTCCCCCATCAATAATCAAGCTACAAACCTTATTATTAACATGGCATCGGGTGTGAAAGACATTGTCACGTTGTAGCTCATCATCTTCTTTTGTTGGAGCACTAAAAGCTCCTCTTGCAACTAAAAACGTGAAATCAATCTTTTCTGGTGCATCGTCAGACATTTTTTTTTTTAACCTACAAAAACAAATTAGTAAGCCTCACAAACACTCCCTCACATGTTTATTCTCAATAATGATGGCACTCACACTCGTGTTTCACTCGATTTTTGGCTTTTACCCTCTGATGAGCTCACACAATTTTTTATTTTTTTATTTTTTTTGAAACGAAATGTGATCAATTTTTTTTTAAAACGAAACTTGATCAAACTTTTTTTTTTTGAAACAAAATCTGATCAATTTTTTTTTTTTTTGATAACACGGAAATAAAAGAAATAAAAAAAAAGGATAGATCAAACCTGATTTTAGAAGCCTAAGCTCTGATACCAACTGATATGAACCTCACCAAGAGTAGTGAGACCCGGAACCAATATATGGTAATGGAGGATCGTTTTCTAAATTCAAGTTTATAAAAAAACAAAGAAAATAAAGGACCGCGACCCGTTATCTATAAAGAGATAAGAACCAACGGTATCAAGAAGGTTGTAGACGCCACACTCAAGAAGAGAAAAAGGTGAGTGATAAGTCAGGGTTTTGAACGCCACAAGGTATAACCCTTGATAAGTTCATAGTTCAATGAAGAACCAAAGAGAAAACGTTCTCTCAAATAATTATTTCATTCCAAAGTCTTCTCAACAATACATCAATAAGTCTCTTAAATACTAAAAATATCTAAACCCTAGAAAGAAAGATAAAGGAAAATAAAATATTCGGCAATTAATGCCTTACAATTAGGAAATTAATTCAAACAAATTTGGGAAATAAATAAAGACTAAAACTAATAACTAGTTGATTAGCTCCTTATTTGGAAAGCTTCATTTGGGAAACAAAATCAGCTCTTCAATTGAGAAACAAATCGATTCTTTATTTGGAAAATAAATAAAATAGGAAATATCCTAAAATTCGGACTCATTCAAACCCTAACTTGTTCCTCACGCGCAACAAAATAGATGGCCGAATATGGGCCTGTTGTGATCTGTTTTGGAGGATGGAGTCTTCATAACATCTGTAGAGATCGTCTTGGGCATTCCGAAAACATATTATAATAGATGATCCAACTTCAGATGCTCTTTGTAGAGGTCCACAAAGTTCAGTCTAGATTTGGTCTTCATATGGGCCGAATTTGGACTTCAGCAACTCAGAATCAGCCCCTATTAAATGCTTCTTTGATCCTCTTGGCCCTTGTAATTGGCCCAACTGGAACAAGTAATAGATCATTTGATGATGCTTCTTAATTCTCATCAATTATCCCAGCTGATATGTTATTGAATGAAGAAATATAGAGGTTACATAAGGAATTTCATAGGTCAGAACGACTTAATCGGTTCTACAAAAGCGAAAATCTAGGCTTAAAAGATCATGTTCGGGTGTTGGAGTTTTATTTGGCTAAGAAGAGGGCAAAAATTCAGAAAACTCGGGCTTTTATATTTTTATCTTCAATTGCCTTTCTTTGGCTACTGTCAAAATTCCTTTAATAATGTGTAATGTGGTGTAATCGATTAATGTCAAATGTGATATCCTTCGTAACGTAAAATTACTATGGTTCATGTAATTGCATTTTCTTTGAAGTGATCACATTACATCTTTTTTGTAACCATGTGTTTCGTGTTTATTTTCTATAGATTTATTAAAGTGTGTGTTCTTCATATTAGGTTATTTATGTTGTACCTTAATAATTAGCATCAGAGGTAAGATTAGTGCATGTTTTGAGTTGGAGGATAATTTGGTAAAATACGTATAGGGCACCTGTCAACAAATAAAAATATATTGGCTTTTATAATTAAAACTGACATTTTTATAATCAATAAAAACTTCTGAGCAGTCTTTGAAGCATTTGTTGGGTTTATAGACATGTAATTATTTCTTTTATAATGTAATCACTTTTTTTTTTTTTTGATCGTCATGTTCTAAACGTAATCTCAAATCTTTTGCATTTATTAACCTCTTAAAACATCTTGGCTCCATGTGGCCCAGTACAACATATACAAACAAAACTACTTGAATTTCAACGTAAGTCATCTTATAACATTTGGGCCTTTTTAGTCTATAGAAAATTATGTATCCAAGTGGTCCAGTTCAAACTCAACAAATCAAAAAACGTACATGTCAATTGAAATCATATAACAAACAACCCAATGACAATTATCAAAACATCAAACAATAATGAAAGTAACTAACATTCATGAGAATTAAAAAAATGAAGATTATTAAAACAACAAACACCCCAATGACAAAATCCAAATGCATCATGAATCCTATCATCATCATTTGTGTTGAACCTATAGTAAAAGTTTTGTTCAGAAAATGCATTTGACTGGAGATACGAAACTGCTGCTTGTGAATTGTTTTCAAAAGCTTTCGATCGTCTCATTTTAGCAATCTGGTTATACATGTCCTTCTGGGTGAATCCAATTTTGGAGTATCCCCATTTTTGGTCAACCATATACTCAAATGTTTGACAACCTCATATGAAGTTTTTACCCATGGCATGAATTTGGGCATAGTCACCTTTATCTACATTTATATGAGATCGATGGGATGAAAACTCGCGAATCGTTGATAGTTTGTGGGAATGATCATCGATGAATATCCTTACACTGTACTTTAACGTATGACTGTCTAAGTCAACCGAGAAAAAAGCTTTGCAATTTTGTCTTGTCTGAGGCATTGGCTTGCATTTCCTTTTTTTTTTTTTTTTTTGGTCATATACGCCTCCCTTCTTGATCCCTACTTATCACAAACCCACATTCTCCTTAATAATCTACCTTCACTGTCATAGACCAAGTTCGTCGCTCTTATACCAAACCCATTTCCCTTAGCATAGCCAAGATAAAATGACCTTGCATCTTCCACAAAATCAAATTTTATATTCTTGATATGATTCCAATCAACATCTTGATTGCCACTACCTTTCTACGACGAAATTTGCAGAGAATTAACCCCAGTCGAACACATATTATTTGGTGCCAATAACAATTCATCCTTGTTGTCTGACTTACTTTGTAATCCACTCACAGCCATTACTGTACAAAGTCAAAACAGAATGATCGAACTATAAGTAAAATTGTAATCATTATAATATGTGTTGATCGAATTATAATAAAAGTAACAGCAAACAAAAAATATATATATATTAATGCGAGGAATCACTGAGATTTTGAATATGCATCATTCAGCATAGAAATTATAACAGAAAAAAAAAAAACAAAAAACAAATACAGACAAGAAAACCTTATTAATATTAGGAATCACCTAGATTTTGAATATGAATCATTCAGCTTAAAAATTCTAGAAAGATTATTATAGAGATAAGATAAAAAAAAATTACAAACAAGAAAAAATTGTTGATTTTATGAATTCGAACCCTAAGTAATTTCATATTGATTTCGAAACTAATCAAAACAACCATGGATGTATTGTAGAGATGAGATAAAAATAACGATTCAAACAATAAGTAATTTCGTATTGAATTCGAAACTAATCAATACATTCATGGATGTATTGTATAGATGAGATAAAAATAACGATTCAAACAATAAGTAATTTCATATTGAATTTGAAGCTAATCAAAAAAAGCCATGGAAGAGACATACTTGTTAGTTCAAATTTGATGAAGCAAAAAGAATGGGTTGGAGATGAGATTTAAATTCGAACGCAAATAGACGAGTTAGAACACTAAATCGAAACAACAATGAGCCAAACGAATGATCGATTGAAGTGGATATTTGGAAAAATATCGATTCAAGTGTTTGGCCTGATAACAAAGAAAATTTCAGAAGAGTTTTTGAATTGGTAAACAAGAAACGTTTAGAAGATAGAGTTGGGAAGGAGAAGAGTTGGATTTGAAAAAGAGAAGAAAATAGCGTTGGGAAGGAGGAAAATTAAAAACGGTAACTATTGGGTTTTGTGAAGAACAAACGGTAATGAGATTTTGTGACCTGCTAAGAAGGCAACATAAGGATACATAGGGAATCACAACAGCTTTATAACATCATGATTGGATGTTAGTGTTGGACAAATCAATGGTCAAGATTAGATGAGCTTGATTTTTTTTTAAAGGTGTATAGAAACACCGGTTATCTATAGATTGTCCGATATGTATATATATATATATATATGATCACAAGATTCAAAGCTACTTTGAAAATCTTCAACCGCCCATACAAAAATATTTGAACACAACTAATCTTCTTGACCAACTTATTGAAATTTTGAACACTTCCCTGTTCTTTATTGTGATTGTTAAGTTTTGGCTCGTATTCTCAAGTTAACCCAATGTGAATTAAACGAGACACAACTTATGTGAAACTTCTTAGAGACGTGAGGAACGTTTGGAAGTTGAAGTTGGTGTTTGAGGGAGGTTTGAAGACCAAAAAGAACCGAAGAAACGAAGACTGAAGCGTTGCACTGTGCCTAGCGTTGTGCCTTATGCAGCGATCTAGGGAGCGGTTTCCATCAATGAAGAAATCGATGTGCCTTGCGCTGTGCATTTCACTGTGGTAAGGACAACGGTTCAATGCCAAAGATTCACGTTGTGGGAAACGTTGTGCTGCAAACAGCGGTACCTATAACGGTTTAGTGGAGATTTTTATGGAACGGGAAATCTTCAGCGGAAAAGGAAGTTATTTCTTTTTGGAAAGTTCTTATGCTTGAAAGAAAATGATTTCTCTTTACAAGAATACTTGTGCATAAAAGAAAATCATATTTAAACAAGAAAGTCTTGTACGTATAGAGGATGAATTTCCTTGCAGGATTAAACTCCCTGTAACTAATAAAGAACCTTGTAACTAGGTTATTTTATATGGAGCAAAAGAACATCTATAACATTAGAGAGTGGTGAGATCCAAGAGAGACCTCAGGGAATATCTAGGCAGAGATCTTAGAAATATCAGTGGATCAAGTTAGAGATTTGTGGGTGATATTTAGGGGAGACATAGGGGATTTAGGGGGTGTGTATTCTTGTTGAGGATTTTTTAAGCGTTGTGAGCTAAGAATCAAGATGTAAAGCTCGGTTGTGAGACTTGGTGAGACTCTATGGTTTGGGGTTGAGGTATGTGAGAAAATCCTAGAGTATATGGTTGTAACAACTTATCATATAGTGGAATTTTCTCTATCGTCTTGACGGGCCATGGTTTTTTCCCTGATCTAGGGTTTTCCACGTATATCTGGTGTTGTGTGATTGTTTATTTTCTTTCATTTTATTTTTCTACTATAGACATTAATTTCTATGAGTTATGGGTGAATATTAGGCATGTCGCTTCCGCGTTCATTGGTTCAAATTCCCAACAGTGACATTTGACTTGTGTGTTCAATCCTGATTGACTGGTTCAACAGGAGAAGATTATCATATGACATCTTCAATCAAAAGATTTTCAAAACAAAAAATCTCCCCTTCTTTTGTGGAGTAAATGGTGTTGTGGGTTTTCTTAACACAGTCAACACCATTCAAGTCTCTTGCCTCAGATAAACAAACCCATATATAAAACCATTAATTTACTCTATTCTTGGCCTAAAAAAAATGAAAAAAAAAAAAAAAAAAAAACCTACTAATAGTACAGACCTTTTGATACTTTCCACCATTTCCACTATAGAATAATATCATGAAATTTGTGTGACCTTATTGTTTTAATTTACAAAAACAATTCATAGTGGTCTTTTGACTTTTAAAATTTGTGTGACCTTATTGTTTTAATTTACAAAAACAATTCATAGTGGTCTTTTGACTTTTACTAGTAAAGCATTTTCCCCTATGTAAAGCATAATAAAAATGGAGTTTGATGTACAATATTATCAACTAGTAAAGCAGTTTTGCCGATAGGGGTGTAACTCAGCTAGTAGATAGACGAATTTGAGGTTTGGGTAAATGACTCCCATGTTAATGGCTCGAATCCCACCAATAGCGAAAGTTTTTTAAAAAATACATAGTCCTGAATTAATAGATATTATAAAAAATAAAAAAATAAAAAAATAAAATAAATTAAATAAAACTAGTAAAGCAGCTTTTTGTTTTGTTTAACTGTAAAATATTCACATGGTTTCTGATTAAATAGAACCAAATAAGTGATTTTGTGATGAAATCATTTCTCTCTCTATATATTTCCCATTCTTCTACTCTCATCTTCTCTCTTCTCTTTTATTATTTTCTTTCTTTATCAGACATTTCTCTCATCTATAATACGAAACAAACCATCCAACAACGTGGTTTTGCTTCTAGCTCACTCCTACCTCTATATTCTCTCTATGGAGACAAAGAAAAAAAAAAGAGAATGGTTTTTGAAGACCGTTTCACTCATTTTTTTAGAATTATTTCTTTTGTGCTTACCTTTGACATATTTGTGTGTTTGTTTTTGTAGAAAACATCAATTACACAATATTATTTTTTTTGGAATGGGTGGTGTTGGAAAGAAAAAAAAAAGGCAATATAACCGATTTATTCTTCAAATTTTGACACTCCCATCGAACAAATAGAGGATTAATATTTTTTTTTCTTTCGAAATATTATAATAATTCAGGGTTTGGGGGTCACAACTTGAACCCACAACCTTATGATATAAGATAGTAAAAGGCATATCATTAAGAATAATGAAAATAATCTGTGCATATTATGAGAATTAATTCATTCATATCTCTATCATCTATCGATTGTTTTTTGAAAACAATTTTGATTTCATGTTTGGTAGTTTTTAATTTCTCTATTGTTTTAAAAATTAAAGAAAACACGGAAAACAAAATAGTTTTATAATTTAAAAAACACAGAAAACATCTCAAACATGTTTTCGTATTTTTCAATTAAAAAAAAAATTAAAAAAAAAAAAAAACAAATCACTCTCTTCTGATTGGTTTCTTCTTTAGATCAGCTTCCTCTTCTTCATATCTTCTTCTTCTTAAGCATCTTCGCCTAACCAATTTCACAATTTATTTTACATTTCTTAACAGAATTGAAACAAACATGCAAATTCTCAATTGTTTTCATTAATTGCTACTACACACATCTACCTTCAAACCTGCAGATTTGTGGCCAAAACAGAATTTATTTATTTATTTATTAAAAAAGTAAGGAAAAAAAAAAAAAGAATTCATTGAAGAAAAAAATTAACAAAACCCCTCTCACTTTCACTTTACATAATTACAAGAATCCATTGAAGAAACAAAAAATCAACAAAGAAATGTCCAAGTAATTTAACAAATGTGGTATTTTTATTTTTTTAAATAAAATAACAAATGTGGTCTTGATTCGATTGCAGGTGTAATATTTTAGATTTTATAACTAATAATATTTTATACAGGTTTGATTTTTAATAATTAATAATAAATTTATATTTTTATCTTCTTTTAATATAATATATATTTTTTCTTATTATTGCCTTAAGTTTTAGAGAAAATGTAAACTAAATATTATAATTTTTTATATATATTTTTTTTTCAGTTTTTTTTACCGGATGCATTTCAATGTTTTTATTTTTCAAATATTATTTTAACATACGCTACTAGAGGCGTTTTCTGATCTAAAAATAATATTTTCCTTTTTATTTTCTTTTTTGAAAAACACTAAATGGAAAACGCCTATCAAATGCACTCTAAGATTTCAAACCGATGAATCAATGAGATTGGTCATCAAGTTTAACACACTGACTTCAATGAAATTTGATCAAAAACTTGTGCTAAAATATAGTACCAATGAATGATGAACTCACAATTTGTGTGGGTATCTAAGCCATGCAATTGGAAAACCGACACATGAAGGATCAAGGTAGATAATATACCGATAATAAACATTTTCAAATTACTTTTTAGAGTAAAAACGATATCAAATTTTCGTCCATAATATACTGTTAGAATTGTTTTAGCTAGCTTAGATAAAATAATATTACGAAGAGGAAAGAGAGAAAAAGATAGTTTTATAGAGAAAATTGTAGAAAGAGAAATACGAATGAATGAGAAAAACAATAAAAACCTATAAAGAGAGATAAGTGTCAATGAAGATTTGATAAAAGTGAAAACTTAAAATTGATAAGAGAGAAAACTTGAAAGAGAAAAAGAAAGTAATTGAAGATGATGGATATGGAAGCCAACAAAAGAATTTTAAAGGGCATTTTCGTCAAACCTCTAATAAATGTGGATAAAAACAGTTAACTTATTAAGAATAAATAAATCTGAATAACATCATAATTTATAAGATAAATGAGAGAATTAATCTCAATCGCATTATATCTTTTAAGCATAAAGGATTAGTTGAGGAATTGATCATTATCACCGCTACAAGGACATACATATTTTGGTAGTTTCCACTTTCGGGTAAATACACTAAATAATACCATTGAAACAACCGAAAGTAAGAAACCTTGTAAGAATCTAGTTGTTGATGATTAAGATTAAGCAAACTGTATTGTCCATGACATACTACAAGAGAGGAAGAATGTTTGTAGCGTTAATGTGTTTTTTTCGAGGAGTTGAAAGGTTGATGCTGCGACTCAAAGAGAAAAGTACTGTGTATGAGAAATGGTAGGGAGTATTTGGCTATTTGCACAAATTAAGAGAACATCAAGATTTTGATAAATTAACTTGAGATGGCTCAAAAACTGTGGTAAGAGATTTCCTGCATTCATCATTTAAGTTATGATAGCAGCAAAGCATAGTTAACAAGCAAAGTCACAACACTTTTTAGGGACTGAAAAATAAGGGCATTTGATAATCGAAAAACTCGTTTGCTGCTTTCGTAGAGCAGAGCATGGGCTGATGAGGCCAGTGCTCTCTTTACATCAGATAATGCTCTTTAGGAGTTGCAATAAGAAGCCTTGATTTGCATGTGTAGATATATTTAAAATCAAGAGAGGCTCAAATTATGTAAGGCGTAACATCGATCTATTTCTATCTTCTCATTGTTTTAATATTCTAATTGTAAATGCTTAAAGGTTAATTCTGAAAAATAAATGAAGTTTATGATTGAACTTTAAAGATATATTGTAGGTATATACCTGATTTCAAATGCTGAGCAGACTGACTTGCACACTGTTTTCAATGAAGAAGAAAATTACAGTCAGCCTCCTATAAAAAATAAAAAAAAAATCCACCACAAGAGTTGATGAATTTACTAGGCCACGATAACACCAGTAGTCTTGCTAAAAAAATCATCCGATGAAGCCCAAAACGCAGAATTCCTGTGGTTCATCAAGTAGACACCAAGAGCATTTTAAGAGCATACAAAAAGTTGAAAGCTGCACCATTTTTGATAATGTCAAAGAATATTTTAGTGGTGATTTATACGTACGAACTTCTCTGCACTCAACTGTTGGATTTTATTTAAATCCAGCATCTCTTTCTTAAGCCTACCAATAGTCTCGACATGAACACAACCCATCCTTGAAATGGTGAAAACGAGTGGCATCTCTCACAATGATTTCTCTGCCTACAAGCTTGGAGATGAATTTAATGGCAGAGTGGCAGTCATTACAGACTCTGAGGTTCTTCATAATCCTCAACGTAGTGTTCTCTGGAGTACTTAACAGCCCAAATGCAATAGCAAGTTTCTCACTGTGATGTCTAAGGATCTGCTCCTTCACCTCGTCTTCAAGGTCATGCAATACAGATTCAGTGTGTGGAACAAAACCCCTCTTTTTTATCTCCTCCCATATTTTTGCCATCATATTGTAGATTGCGTTTTTCCGAGGGTGAAGCGCATCTTCAACCCCGAAAAAATGGACTTTGTTTTGGATCTGAACCCAGCTTATTCCTTGGTTTTTTTTAATTCCTCCGTCCTTCATCGATTTTCTAATTTTTGCAGCATCATCCCATTTTCCGCAAGCTGAATATAAATTAGCAAGGGCTGCGTACGCCCCACTGTTGTTAGGCTCAATAAGAAGAAATCTCTCTGCCGCAATTTTACCAAGTTCTATATTCTTATAGACCCTACAGGAAGACAAAAGTGAACCCCAAGCTTCAACATCTGGTTCAATAGGCATGTTTTCTATAAAATCGTATGCTT
Organism: Acer negundo; assembly: GCA_035582765.1. NCBI lineage: Eukaryota > Viridiplantae > Streptophyta > Magnoliopsida > Sapindales > Sapindaceae > Acer > Acer negundo. Next base: position 17,018,808 of record CM069236.1, on the reverse strand, counting down.
CTTGTAGCAATCCGGCTCGCCCAAACAGATCAACCATGCATGCGTAGTGGCTTGGGGTAGGTTCAATTTTGTGAACATTTTTCATCAAATTATAATAGGTCTTCCCTTTCTCTACCAATCCCACATGTGTACAGGCAGAGAGCACACCAACATAAGTTATATGGTCTGGCTTAATACCGAGTGCCGACATCTTCTCAAACAATTGTATCGCCTCTTCCCCAAGACCATGTTGAGCAAAAGCTATAATCATGGATGTCCAAGAGATGGTCTCTTGGTGCCATTGAATCAGATCAAATACTCGTCTTGCACCATTGATGCTTCCAGCTTTGGAATACATGGTAATTAGAGCATTGCTCACGGAAACTGAGGATCCTTGCCCCGATCTTAAGGAGACTGCATGAATTTGTTTGCCATGGTCCAAGGAAGCCAAGCTTGAAGTAACACTCAACATGGCTGCAAGAGTGTAATTATTTGGCTTGGGGCCTTCTCTAACCATTAATCTGAAAAGCTCCACTGCATCATTATTTAAGCCATTCTGCTCATATCCAACAAGCATGGCTGTCCATGCAACCACATCACGGTCTCTCAATGAGTCGAAGATCCTTCTAGCTGGGCCTATATCCCCAAGCTTTATGTATCCATCTAGTAGAGCTGTAAAAGCTATAACGTTAAGATATGAGGTCCCACTCTGCTCTACAATTTTCTGAGCAGTTTCAATTCCACCCGACTTTGCATAACATGAAACCAAAGCATTTCCCACTGCTCCTGAGGCATCAAATTCGGTTCTAATTATATAAGCATGAATCTGTTTTCCATGTTCCAGCATTTCAAGATTGGCACAAGCTGACAAAACACTCGCTAAGGTGAACTTATCTGGCTTCAAAGAGGACTCCTTTAGCATGTTCGTGAACATATCAAGAGCTTCAATATCATATCCATGCTGATTATAACCAGTAATCATTGAATTCCATGTGACGATATCTCTCACACTCATTTGCTCAAATTGAGCACCAGCAACATCAACGTGGCCAGACTGCATATACAAAGAAATCATAACATTCCAGCTTGATACATTCTTCAATATCATTTGATCAAAAACAACTTTCACCATGTTATCATCACCGCACTTGACATACATATTCAACAACGAATTCATGACGTGAACACACCTACCATGCCCTAACTTAACCACGAAGGAATGTACCTTTCTACCAACACACAAATCCCCTATAGCTGCACACGAAGCGAGTACACTCGTAATCGTGAACTGAGTCGGAAAAACTCTATCTTTTACCATCTCTACAAACAGCTTTATGGCATTTTCAAAACGACCCATCTCCTTGTACCTAACAATCATCGTAGTCCACGAAACAGAATCACGATTCGGTATGTTATTAAAAACTTCATGAGCTAGGTCTAGCTCACCTTGTTTCAAATAACCGGAGAGGATCGTGTTCCACGAGTACATGGTCCTCACAGGCATTTCATCGAAAACCTTCCGGGCATCCGAAATCGACTCAGTTTTCGCATAGAGATTCATGAGGTTGTTCTTCAAGAAGACACTCAGGTGGAGGCCGGACTTCAAAATGTGAGCGTGGATTGATTTTCCCGCAAAACGGTTCCTGGACTTGGAACTTGTTTGGAGAACATGAGCGTAGAACTCCAAAGACGAAGTGAAAATAGATGGATTCGGGGTTGCCATAGCGGATCAGACGAATTCAAATCAATGATTAGAATCTTGAATTAAAAGGGATTTTGTTTTTTCTTTTGTTTCATGAAAATCTTTTGATAAATTACAAAGATTATAGTTGTAAATTCAATACATATGTTTCGAAAAAGAATTGGCGGGAAACGATAACTAGCTGTTAAGAATCGCCTCGATGATCAACGGACCAATGATCAAGAATTATTTTTTTTTTTTTTTTGACTTGTAGTCAAGAATTGTTGAAAATGAAATTATATATTTTCACATATATGAGATCTCATATTTAGTTACAAATTGTATATTTTCACTTATTGAGGATCTCATATTTAGTTATGTCCGGATGACGGTTCTCTAATATTAAAATGCTACTAAACTATTTCATCATCATTAGAATCGCGATCCAATTTTCTAAATTATGTTTTTCTAAAATAATAACAAATAAAAATTGTAATCCCAATTTTGTAAATTCCTTTTTCAATGATCTTTATATATTTAATTAATATATTTTTAAAATATTACACCGTTATGATAAAGGTTTAACAAATAAACATTACGTACGCGATCGAGATTTTTACTCTCATAATCGAGAGATATCTACTTTTACAAAAACAGCAAAAATCTCCCTTGTATATTTATCAATAATCTTTTACAAGCCATTGTTTTAGCCAGTTTTTCCCTCGTAGGTACACAATATATGCATATTTATAGCATACTAATACACATCACAACACTTTTGCCATGTAAGCAATATAACTACAATCATAACAATACACATGGCAAAAGTGTAATGATGTGTATTAGTATGCTATAACTATACCTATATTGTATACCTACTAGAGAAAAATTGTTGTTTTAGCCTTAAATGAAATTAAGTGATGATTGGACTAAACATACTGTAAATCATGAAACTTGACAACCTCTCCAAAGAAGCATTTTCCCCGCTAATAGGAACTTGAGCTGCAGTAGGACCCGGTCCCTCAAAGACCCGGTCCAAATAGGACCTGATACAGGTAGCACCGGGACTCTAAGAGAACCCAGTTCGGATCAATAACCGGTTTCCCAAAGTATCAGGTCCTCACACACAGGGCCTGACCCAGCCGAAGCGTGGCTTCCATACCATGCACAAATCACCTCCAATGCTTGGGCTAAAACCCTAAAGTCCTTATGGAACCTTTTAGAAATTCAAATTCACCCTATAAGCACCGAGCCATAACCAGAGCTGATGCAAGCCCTAAAGCAATGTCACATGAAAAAATGGGAAACAAGGGCAGCCTGTGGCGGGTGGTTGGACAATTAATGATAGAACAATAAACATGAAGAAGGAAAAATAAGGAACCAATGGGCAGGATCCCCCCATAGCCACGCCTCATCAACAGACGAATCTCTCTCTAGCTAAGCCCTACCCAATGTCAACCACCCCATTCATAAAAGAGGAAGTTGCATCTTTCTAGCAAAAAAGGATGCAAAAGGTCTCTACACAAAGAAGAAAGCTTGGTGAAGAGCACATGACAAGTGTAGCGTGGCAAACACCAATGTTATCTCCTGCTGAGCGGAACAGTGAAAGCAATAGGTCTCGCCAGCTAAGAACACCTCCAGCCAACCAGAGTGACGCAAATCACCACCGAAACACCACGTTGACGCCACTAAAGCACCTGAAACATTGCAGGGCATATGTGTAGCGATCATAGCCCTCTGAGGCGTGTGCCATCCACGGACCCGGTCCATTGGAGTGGTAAGGATTCTTTGGCTATCCTTCAACCTAGAAAACTAATACCATCACCTATTCACTGAAGCCCTTATCAACAGGGAGGTACATATGGATCAATCACAACCCTTCAAAGCATGCCACATGTACACCCGATTCAAAAGGACGGTGAGGATCAGGTCAAACCTTTCCCGCCTAATGGGATAGTCCTCACCTACTACCAACACCACTCTATAAATACCCTAATTCAAGGAGGGAACTACTTCATTACTTCACTATAAGTCTCATCATCAAATTCTCTCTATCCCAGATCCAAAAGGAATCATCCCCCTTTGTAAGCCCATCGAGCATATCTAATCGTACTTGGCTACTTGTTGTAAGTAAACATGACCACGATTTGGTTCCAACCATGGAACCGAATCGAAACTGCCACCCTTAGAACCAGACCAAAACTGAAAAACCCACACCCTTATAACTGAAACCGAAATACTGGTTCCAAACCGATGGTTCGGTTCCGGCTTTGAACCGGTAGTTTCTTTAATTTTTTTTCAAAAAAATTTTTCTAAAAAAATTATTAAAAAAAAAACAACACTTTATTTATAAAATAAAATGTTAAAAAGAGAAAAGACATTGTAGAATATTGGATCATAGTCCATCATGTTTTCTTATGCCTTCTCCTTATACTCTTATTTATCCGATGTGGAATGTGGGATTGAATACAACTATGACCAAGATTAGGTAAGAAGAATATGTGAATGAGATTTGATGATATATATATATATACGTTTTGGTATCAGAGCCTTGAGACTACTTGAAGAGGAAGGATTGATTTAGATCAATTTTCTAGGTGCAAAAGTCAGCAGTCACCAAGAGAGCCGTCAGCCAAGAGGGCATTAGGCAGACCTACAGACACACTGTGAGTTAAAAACTAGTTTTGATTTAAGTTTTATTCTTTTTCTTCATCATGTCTGCTAGTAGTTCTAGATCCGAATTAGAACTTGACAAAAATGATAGTATTACAGGACAATATATAGCAAACTATGAGACTAATTTGACTGACAATGACGTAAGTACTTGGCAACTTCCCAGCGTAGAAAAACATAGTATTTATAAGAAAAATGGAGTCTTAGATTTTAAGACTTTATTGGGACAAATAACCAAAGAGATAGATGTTAACTTTCGAGATGACAATATTTTCTCAGCCAATCTTTTTAACAAAAGTAGCCTGAAACACTATCACAGAATTGGTTACAACAATATGCACATAGGTAGTGTCCAAATTGGGATCAAGCCTCTATGAAAAATAGGATTAAACAATTTCATGCTTGTTTGTCTACATGACAAAAGGATCACTAATTATAAGGAATCTATAATTGGTTTAGCAGAATCAAGCCTAACCTATGGACCCATTTATTTTTAACGTTATCCAAATTTTACTATCAGTCTTAAGGCTGATGAACACAAAGAAAAATGTTTAGTTATTGATATCCCAACCTACAACTATGAGCGTACGAGGATCCTGTCCCTATAAACTTGTTTACAGGGTCCATTATCGTGTCTTATCTTTTGGACTGATTCCTAGTTACATTCCTCCTAAGATCCTAGCTAGCCAAACCATTTGTTATAATGCATCAGATGTTAGGATTATGCTCAATAGCAAGAGTGTAATGTTGTAATTAACAATCTTTTTCATATTAATAAAGAGATTTCTGGTTTAACAAATCGTATAGCATTTATAGTTTATATTATAATTGTCAAAGTAAATAATCATAAGGTCTAAAGACTATGGGAAAAGAAGAATTGTTCGTACATCTGGATATGTATGTGGTAGACACAATTCTTTAGTTAGTCTTGAATAATGTTCACAACTTAAGTTAAAGGTTGGGCACCTTTATCTTGTTAAAGTTGTAGAATTCTTTTGCTAGCATTTGAGTGGGATCAAATGAGATATGATGAGTCTAAAATCATCGGAGTGTCTTCGAGCAAAAGGATCTAGTGCACTGGGTGCATTGAACTGGATCACAATGAAAAGCTTTATCTAGAACCGTCAATAGATAATAGTCTTTTCATTATCAGGACAATCGGAGAGTCTATCTTAATCCTGAGATAAATGATGGACTTATGGTTGCAAGTGATATCATTTGAGTTATCAATGAGTACGATTATATCGCATAGTCTATCCTCGATAGTTTGGTGATATTCATTTGTTAATCGATAGAGGACTTCATTTATAGATATGGACATCGTGGCTCCATTTAATTAAATGAGAGTATAATATCATCATATGGATGTTTTGAGGTAATTGGATATTAAATCTCAACGTTGAGTTTTCGATAGTGTCTATTGAAAACATGGCTTCTGGACAAGTCAAAATATCCAAGTTCAAAACGTGGTCATATGAGTAAATATGGTAACTTGGAGAGTTATAGGCGGTCTATGAACTCTTGGCGATTACTGATATTAATCACGAGGATACACTATCTCCAATATGATTGTCTAGGGTATGAATGAGGAGCATCTTCCTTTTCTATCTTTATTTAAGAGTTCAGTTTTAGCTCTTTAGTGGAATGAGTTAAAATTAATGGATCGGACCTAAGTGAATCATTTGTTGATTGTGATTAGGTTATGTCTATTGAAGCTTAAATTTAGATGGCCCGCCAAGATCCCCAATCCACACGGACTTGCATGGATCACTTGATATATTCTACCGGACCAATTTAAGGGTCCATCTAGAATTGCATTTAATATATTAAGAATATAATTTGCACATTATTTAAGTAATGGGCTGCTCAATTATATTAATATATTAATGAAAGACATGTGGGCTTGTTTCTTTTAGTAAGAATGGGTCTGGTTCACATGTGGGCTTTTTATTTAAAGTCCAATGGATTAAATGAAATAAGAAAATAATGTTAGGCCCAATCTTAATCAAGTGGGGCGGCAAGGTTAAAATTTTAACCTAAAATATTATTTTGTTTCATTTGTTTTAATTAAATAAGAATTAATTAATTTATTGATTAATTGTTTAATTAAAGAAACAAATCTTTCCTAAAAGTAAAAGACTTGTTTGACAAGGAAATAAATAAATTAGTTTTATTTATTTAATCAAATAAGGAGTCTTTTTATTTAGTCAAAATAAAAGAATAAAAATCAAGGAGTTCGATTAGGGTTTGAAGTCTATTAAGTTGAAAAGAATTAGGGTTGAATTTAAGTCACCCTATATAAGTGACATTATAGAATTCGGCCAACCCTAATCTTAGACTACATAGAATTCGGCAACCCTAAAGGAAAAAGAAGAAAAAATTCGGCCAACCTATATATGTGTTCTTATAGGGTTCGGCCACCACAATCTATGGTGCTTGAGTTTTTTTTTTATTTCTTTCTTCTTCTTCTTAATTCCAAGAGAGAGTTTTTATTCTAAAAAGACAAAAGAGAGTGTGAAATTATTCTTTGATAGTATACTATTGCTTAATCATCAATAAGCTTGTGTATACGATATCGATCTAGGTTCACGCGAGTTTCGATCATTAGATTGAGAACTCAAAAGTGACCGGAATAATTTTTGACATTCTTTTGATTGTTTTTTTGACTAACAAAGAAAAGAAAGTTTTTTTTTTGTTTGGTCCATTCACAGTTTTGCAATTCAAAGAAAAGGGAGACCACGCTCCTAGGTGATCCACGTTCGTGCTCGGATTGAAGGTCTTGCGGATTACCATCGACGTAAGTCAATCGGATCACGCGACAAAAGGTAATTTACTTTTGTTAACATATATGCATGTTTATTGATTAAAAGGGTTTAAGGTTTATAAAGGAAAAAATTTTAAAAGTCACTAAATCGTTTTTAGTATCGCTTCCGCTGCGTTTACCACTTTTATTTATTATTTTTCCCTACAATTGGTATCAGAGCCTAGGTTGAACCCTTTTAATTAATTAACGTATATATACGTGGATCTATTTCTTTTTATTGTGATTATGCATGTTTAGAAAGAGATGGCACTCTAGGTATTCAAATATATAATTACATGTGATGTATGGATTTATATATGTTTTATGTGGTTTGTTATTGCTCGATTTTGGCCATAGATTTTCAATGTAATTTTTGTTTCGGAGTTGTAACAAGAAGGGTGGTCTATTATCGCCATAATTCCTTCTTGGTAGATTGCTAGGTTTTATTTTATTTTTTTTATATGTGCAGTATTTTTTTAGGGTTACTGCAGTTTTTTTTTATTTTTTTTAGTATGTGCAGTTTTTTGTTTGTAAAATACTGCAGTGAATAAAAAAAAAAAAAAAAATTAATACTGCAGTATTTATTATATATATACTGCCATAATATGTTTAGGTCTTGAAGATTCGAAGAAACGAAGCAAAATGAAGCAACCGGAACCATGAACGAGCACCGTGCACACCCTAGGAGTGGATTGGGCTGCGCATGGCAAGCCTAAGCTTGGTGGGCTGCGCACGGCAGCCCTGGAGTCCTCATGGGCTGCACACGGCAGCCCCTTAGTGGGGTTGTGAGTTGTGCTCGCCCGTGGGTTGGGCCGAAGGATGAGCGTATGGTTGATGGGCCACCTGAAGATCTTGTATTCCTGACAAATTGTAATTTACTTGTTTTTCTAGGATGGGCCAAAGTTGTTGCTATTTAATTTATGCTTAAATATTACAATATTTGTTATTGTATGATAACATGACATATAGAATAGGAGTGCCACGCATTTATCTCTTTTTGGTATGAACATGCATTAAATGATTTAGGTATCTAAATTGGCATCTAGATAACTCGGTAAATCATTCTATGGGATTTAATCACACGCCTTAAATAATTGAGTGGGAGAAGGTGTTTTGGTAACACCTATGGCCTCCAAGGTTAGTTGAGCTTTATTATTTATTGGTAATCCCCCCAAGGGGCGTCCATGAATGGAATTTAGCAACATACTTCCTTACAAGAATAGACTAGACAATGGACTCAAACGAGATCTACTCCCCAAGGAGGGATTTTCGTGAGAGAAAATTGAGAGTCGATATCTTGGTAACACACTCAATGTAATTTTATTGATAACCTCCCAAGAGTTCTTGTTAATAAAATTGCAAGGCTAAAATTGAAAACGCTGGTTGTTATGTTAACAATTAGGTGGGACCTATTCTAACTAGTAAATGGTGCGAACTCCCAAAGGAGGCGTAACATTTATGGGTGTTAGATCACCGTTGAATTTTATGATTGAGTTATTTATTTAATTCAAGATAAATATTTAAAAGTGCTTTATCATGATTACTTACTTATATATGTTTTGTTCAGAAATCATGACCCCATCACTTATGAACATCCTGAAAGATAACACTTTAACTGGAGATAATTATGTCACATGGAAAAGGAAAATTGGGTTGTTGCTGCAAAGTGAAAAACATAAGTTTGTTCTAACTACTCCTAAACCACCTGCTCCTAATAATGAATCTAGCATAATGTATAGAGATGAGTATGAGCAGTGGAAGACTTCAGATGATATGGCAAAATGTTACATTATGGCCACTATCTCCGACGTGTTGCAACAGCAGCATGAAGGAATGGAGTCCGCTGCTGATATAATGATGTCTCTAGAGGAGATGTTTGCTATGAAGTCTAGGACGACTAAGAGAGAGGCAGTGACTGCTTTTATGAATCTTAGGATGAAACCTGGACAGGCTGTGAAAGATCACATGATGAAAGTCATAGCACATCTCAACATTGCTGAACTGCATGGCGCTGAGATAGATGGTGAGACAAAGATTGATATGGTTGTCAATTCATTGTCAGATTCCTTTGATCAGTTCAAATTGGACTACACTTTGAACAAAAAGGAATACACCTTACAAGGCCTGATGCAAGATGTTCAAAGTGCTGAAAAGATCCTTGTGAAAGGCAAAGGTCAAGAGATTCATATGGTTGGTAAAGTTGCTACTGTTAAGGCCCGTCAAAAGGTCAAGAAACAACAGAAGAAAAAGCAACTTGGGCCTATCAAGAAGGAGACCAAGAAAGTAACCAAGATCAAAGGGAAATGCTTCCTTTGTGGTGAAAAGGGACATTGGAAGAGAAATTGCCCAAAGTCCCAGAACAAGAAGGAAGAAGGTAATTTGAATTATCTAGAAACATGTTTTTTGGCTGATTCTACAGATTCTTGGATCATAGACTCAGGAGCCACTAATCATGTTTGTTATTCCTTGCAGGGGTTTCAAGAAAGGAGAAAGCTGAGTAAGAATGAAATCAATTTGCGCTTGGGCAACGGAACGTTAGTGTCTGCAAGTGCAGTGGGAGATATTAGAGTTTATTTGGATTCTAGAAGGCATTTAGATTTAATAGACGTTTATTATGTACCTCAATTCAAGAGGAATTTAATTTCAGTTTCTTGTTTGAATAAATTTGGATATTCGGTTACTTTTAATAAAGTTTTTATTATTAGTAAGAATGACAAAATTATTTGCCAAGGTACATTGGAAAACGGTCTATACTTTTTGCATAGAAATATCTCTCACTCGTTAGACACAGAAATAACGGAACCTAATCATAAAAGAGTAAAATTATCAACAGATGAAACCTACCTTTGGCATTTACGCTTAGGTCATATTAACCTTAATAGGATTAAAAGATTGGTAAGTGACGGACCTTTAAGTGACTTAAAGGTTGATGATCTACCAACTTGTGAATCTTGTTTGGAAGGTAAAATGACCAAAAGGACGTTCTCTGCCAAAGGTGCAAGAGCCACTGAATGTTTAGGATTGATACACACTGATGTATGTGGACCTATGAGCATTCAAGCTAGAGGTGGATATGAGTACTTCATCACCTTCACGGATGATTACTCGAGATTTGGTTTTGTGTATCTCATGAGACATAAGTCGGATGCTTTTGACATGTTCAAAGCATTCAAAGCTGAAGTGGAAAATCAGCTTGAGAAACACATAAAAATCTTGAGATCTGATCGTGGTGGAGAATATCTATCTGGTGAGTTTCAGCAATATCTTATTGATAATGGGATAGTTTCTCAGTTTTCTGCACCAGGTACACCTCAACAGAATGGGGTAGCAGAAAGGAGAAATAGAACTCTTTTGGATATGGTTAGGTCTATGTTGAGTTATTCAACGCTTCCTATTTCTTTTTGGGGATATGCTTTACAAACTGCTATATACATTCTAAACGATGTACCATCTAAGTCTGTTCCTAAAACACCGCATGAGTTGTGGACTGGGCGCAAGCCTAGTTTACAACACTTAAGGATATTTGGTTGTCCTGCGCATGTGTTAAAAGGAAAGACAGAAAAGATGGAGTCCCGTTCAGAAACATGTATATTTGTAGGGTATCCAAAAGAAACTAAAGGATATTATTTCTATAGTCCTTCAGATCTTAAAGTATTTGTTTCGACAAATGCTAAATTTCTAGAAAAGGACTATATGAATGATTCTGTGCCTAGAAGTAGAATTGTCCTGAATGAGATATCAGGAGATACAATTCCACGAGAGGTTACACAACCTAACCCAATTGTAAGTTCCGATCCAACACAAGATCAACAACCTACCATTCCTCGTCGTAGTGGGAGGGTTAGAACACAACCCGAAAGATACATCGGTCTGGGAGAATCAGTGGAGAATCTCCCGGACGACGATGATCCCTATACGTACAAGGAAGCTATGGAGGATGTTGATAGTCGCCATTGGCAAAAGGCAATGCAATCCGAGATTGAATCTATGTTCGATAACAAAGTCTGGTCCCTTGTAGACTTGCCTAAAGGGATAAAACCCATTGGGTGCAAGTGGGTATACAAGAGGAAAAGAGGTATGGATGGAAAGGTGGAAACCTTTAAAGCTAGATTGGTATCTAAAGGGTATACACAGAAAGAAGGTATCGATTACGAGGAAACCTTCTCTCCTGTGGCCATGCTTAAATCCATTAGGATACTCTTATCCATTGCAGCATCTTTAGATTTAGAGATTTGGCAAATGGACGTCAAGACAGCTTTCCTAAATGGAAGTCTTGACGAAAGCATCTACATGATGCAACCAGAGGGATTCATTGAAAAGGGCCAAGTGGATAAGGTATGCAAGTTGCAGAAATCCATATATGGATTAAAGCAAGCATCCAGATCCTAGAACATAAGGTTTGATCAAGCTGTCAAAGGTTTTGGATTTATTCAGAATCCTGACGAACCTTGTGTATACAAAAGGATTAAAGGCGACAAGTTGGTTTTCCTGATTCTTTATGTTGATGATATACTACTCATTGGAAACGATGTAGGTGTATTAACATCAGTAAAAGAATGGTTAGCAAAACAATTTGATATGAAGGACTTAGGAGAAGCAAGTTTTATTCTAGGTATCCAAGTAATAAGGGATAGAAAGAATAGAACGATTGCATTATCCCAAGCTTCATACATAGACAAAATCTTGTCTAGGTTTTCCATGCAGGATTCCAAGAAAGGGTTATACCTTTCAAGGTAACCTTTCAGACATGGAATCAAGCTTTCTAAGGAACAAGTTCCTAAGAATGAGCATGAAGAGCAATTCATAAGTAGAGTTCCATATGCCTCGGCAGTTGGAAGTCTCATGTATGCAATGCTCTGTACTAGACCAGATATTTGTTTTGCTGTTGGCATAGTTAGCAGGTTTCAATCGAAACCTGGTCCTGATCACTGGACGGCAGTCAAGCATATTTTCAAGTATCTCAAGAGAACGAGAGATAATATGCTTGTATACTCTGGAGGGGATTTGGTTCCCGTTGGGTATACAGATTCTGATTTCCAATCAGATTCTGACTCCAGAAAATCCACATCAGGGGCTGTGTTTACTATTGGAGGAGGAGCAGTTATATGGAGGAGTATCAAGCAATCTTGTATTGCTGATTCCACCATGGAAGCTGAGTATGTTGCTGCATGCGAAGCTGCCAAAGAGGCTGTTTGGCTCCGCCAATTCTTGATTGACTTAGAAGTGGTTCCTAGTGCGAATAAGCAGATCACTATCTACTGTGACAACAGTGGAGCAGTGGCTAATTCGAAAGAACCAAGAAGTCACAAGAGAGGTAAACACATTGAAAGAAAGTATCATCTTTTAAGGGAGATTGTTCAAAGAGGTGACGTGGCGATTACCAAAATCGCGTCAGCAGAAAATCTAGCGGATCCCTTCACAAAGGCTCTACCTCAGAAGAGTTTCGATGGGCATCTAGAGAATATGGGCTTAAGAGATATGACACATTTGCTATAGCGCAAGTGGGAGATTGTTAGGATTATGCTCAATAGCAAGAGTGTAATGTTGTAATTAACAATTTTTTTCATATTAATAAAGAGATTTCTGGTTTAACAAATCGTATAGCATTTATAGTTTATATTATAATTGTCAAAGTAAATAATCATAAGGTCTAAAGACTATGGGAAAAGAAGAATTGTTCGTACATCTGGATATGTATGTGGTAGACACAATTCTTTAGTTAGTCTTGAATAATGTTCACAACTTAAGTTAAAGGTTGGGCACCTTTATCTTGTTAAAGTTGTAGAATTCTTTTGCTAGCATTTGAGTGGGATCAAATGAGATATGATGAGTCTAAAATCATCGGAGTGTCTTCGAGCAAAAGGATCTAGTGCACTGGGTGCATTGAACTGGATCACAATGAAAAGCTTTATCTAGAACCGTCAATAGATAATAGTCTTTTCATTATCAGGACAATCGGAGGGTCTATCTTAATCCTGAGATAAATGATGGACTTATGGTTGCAAGTGATATCATTTGAGTTATCAATGGGTACGATTATATCACATAGTCTATCCTCGATAGTTTGGTGATATTCATTTGTTAATCGATAGAGGACTTCATTTATAGATATGGACATCGTGGCTCCATTTAATTAAATGAGAGTATAATATCATCATATGGATGTTTTGAGGTAATTGGATATTAAATCTCAACGTTGAGTTTTCGATAGTGTCTATTGAAAACATGGCTTCTGGACAAGTCAAAATATCCAAGTTCAAAACGTGGTCATATGAGTAAATATGGTAACTTGGAGAGTTATAGGCGGTCTATGAACTCTTGGCGATTACTGATATTAATCACGAGGATACACTATCTCCAATATGATTGTCTAGGGTATGAATGAGGAGCATCTTCCTTTTCTATCTTTATTTAAGAGTTCAGTTTTAGCTCTTTAGTGGAATGAGTTAAAATTAATGGATCGGACCTAAGTGAATCGGACCTAAGTGAATCATTTGTTGATTGTGATTAGGTTATGTCTATTGAAGCTTAAATTTAGATGGCCCGCCAAGATCCCCAATCCACATCCCCAATCCACACGGACTTGCATGGATCACTTGATATATTCTACCGGACCAATTTAAGGGTCCATCTAGAATTGCATTTAATATATTAAGAATATAATTTGCACATTATTTAAGTAATGGGCTGCTCAATTATATTAATATATTAATGAAAGACATGTGGGCTTGTTTCTTTTAGTAAGAATGGGTCTGGTTCACATGTGGGCTTTTTATTTAAAGTCCAATGGATTAAATGAAATAAGAAAATAATGTTAGGCCCAATCTTAATCAAGTGGGGCGGCAAGGTTAAAATTTTAACCTAAAATATTATTTTGTTTCATTTGTTTTAATTAAATAAGAATTAATTAATTTATTGATTAATTGTTTAATTAAAGAAACAAATCTTTCCTAAAAGTAAAAGACTTGTTTGACAAGGAAATAAATAAATTAGTTTTATTTATTTAATCAAATAAGGAGTCTTTTTATTTAGTCAAAATAAAAGAATAAAAATCAAGGAGTTCGATTAGGGTTTGAAGTCTATTAAGTTGAAAAGAATTAGGGTTGAATTTAAGTCACCCTATATAAGTGACATTATAGAATTCGGCCAACCCTAATCTTAGACTACATAGAATTCGGCAACCCTAAAGGAAAAAGAAGAAAAAATTCGGCCAACCTATATATGTGTTCTTATAGGGTTCGGCCACCACAATCTATGGTGCTTGAGTTTTTTTTTATTTCTTTCTTCTTCTTCTTAATTCCAAGAGAGAGTTTTTATTCTAAAAAGACAAAAGAGAGTGTGAAATTATTCTTTGATAGTATACTATTGCTTAATTATCAATAAGCTTGTGTATACGATATCGATCTAGGTTCATGCGAGTTTCGATCATTAGATTGAGAACTCAAAAGTGACCGGAATAATTTTTGACATTCTTTTGATTGTTTTTGTGACTAACAAAGAAAAGAAAGTTTTTTTTGTTTGTTCCATTCACAGTTTTGCAATTCAAAGAAAAGGGAGACCACGCTCCTAGGTGATCCACGTTCGTGCTCGGATTGAAGGTCTTGAGGATTACTATCGACGTAAGTCAATCGGATCACGCGACAAAAGGTAATTTACTTTTGTTAACATATATGCATGTTTATTGATTAAAAGGGTTTAAGGTTCATAAAGGAAAAAATTTTAAAAGTCACTAAATCGTTTTTAGTATCGCTTCCGCTGCATTTACCACTTTTATTTATTATTTTTCCCTACATCAGAAGCTGTTAACATGATGGTTCCAGTTCCTATCCCATGGGAAAAAATTAAGTTCCTAGAATATTGGATGAAAGGAGAATAGATAGACCCACATTCAGACCACCTATGAAAAACCTAGATGAATGCATATCTGACCTAGATGGTAACTTTAGAATATCTTTCAAACCTATAGAAAGATCCCTATCTAGCAGAAGATCTACTACTACTAGTGACTTAGAGGCAGCAAGACGTTCCTTATCCAGTAGATCCAGACTTAGAATAACCGACAAAATACCCAATTATAGACCCCCCTAGTTATAGACCAAACCAAAGTGAAACCTCTGAAGTTCCCGACCTAATTCACAGGAGAAGGCAACCTGTAATATCACTAATAATGGAAACCAGAAACCCACCCATAGTTATACCATTCAGAGAACCACCCACTCATATAACTGGTGTCTATAAAACACTAGAACAAGTAGCCCAGCCTATTCATGTTTACGACAATGAAGGACCACCATCCCCAACTCCTTCCCAAGTCCTCACAAAAATTCCTAATCATGAACCTAGAATCAGAACGATAGATGTTCTCAATAGCCCTAAAGATATCAACAAAAATTACTTATCCCAAGAATACTACTATCCTAAGAACACTATCATGAGAGAAAAATATGAACAAAATTACTTTAGCCACAAAAAAAAAAATAGTTCCACTCCAGGTGGATGAAATGTGTGGAGACGTTAGAAACAGAAATACCATTCTTCCAATGGTATACCGATAGGCATAACCTAGAAGAACAATGCCTTGTCTTAGACCAGAAAAACTTCAAGACTTATAAATCTAGTAAGGGAAATGAAACCAGAATGCATCCTCCTCCTAGGACTTGTGAAATTAGGTATGGCAATGGAACCTTAGAAAATGACAATGAGATAGGCATTAGATACAGAAGTAATAGTGGTGGAAACAACAATGAAAATCTAGAATGCCTCTATTTTACCTTATTTGATGAAGAGCTAGCATCTAATGTTGCTGCCTCTGCACATCAAATCAGTGTTGTTATGAAACAAAACAATTACCCCAACGAATATCTTACCACCATTGGAGAACAATTAGACAGAATTGAAAACAACCAATCTCAAACCCATATCATCCAAACAATACCCTTAATCCCTAGCAATCCCCCACTAAGAGATTATAAGATGAAATCAAAAATTGCTGAGTATGAACCAGGAACAATCCTATTCTCATACACCACGGGAATAGAATAATGTTTTGACAGTTTTACCACTGATTCAGAACTTGTAAAAATGTTACAAGACAGGCTAGACAAAATTCCCAAACCAGAAGTTCAAATCCTTGATGGTTACATCTCATCAGCCTCGCAATCTAACATAGAAATCTCAGACTTAGAAAACATGGTTCAGAGACTGACAACTTCTAAAGTTGATAGCCATGTTTACAGCAGATATAATATTGGCACAAAACCTTATTATCCTAGACCTACACCTCCAGACCTTTAGTATGAAGAAACCGTGCCTTATAAAGCCTACACTTGCAATGCTTATTATCAATTTAATATTGATGGCTTGTCATAATACCAAATTATTACTATCATTAGACAAATGTATACCATAGGATATATTTATATCAAGAAACAAAACATGACCCATAGCGATGTTGTTAATTCCATTGCATCCGGTTTCGAAGGAAAACTCTTAGGATGGTAGAATTATACCTTATCACCCACTGCCAGAGTGAATATTATTGCCCATACCAAAGAAGTAGTTACCTTTACACCATTATTTAGAGCTCCCACTAGAACTCCTACGGATGCTCCCGAAACATCAACCACACCTGCAACCACATCTTATACCACTATAACATCACAACCAAATGGTATAGATGTCTTGTGCCATACCATAATCCTCCATGTCGTTGGAAATCCTAACAGGTTTCAAGACAAAGAATACTCCAAGTTGCAAAATCTTAAGTGTAAAAAACTTAGTGATTTTAAGTGGTATAAGGATATTTTCCTTACTAGAGTTTTACAAAGAATTCACAATGCGAATTCTTATTGGAAGGAAAATTTTATATCTAGACTACCTTCCTTGTTTGCTGTTAAGGTGAGAGATAAAATGAGGAAACAAATGGCTAGTCCAGATTGGTCTCAAATTGATCTCAACACCTGACTTATGGTGAAATCATAACAACAATCAATATTGTTGCTATGCAATTATATACAGACATTAGACTTAAAAGCCAACTTAAGAAACAAAAACCCACCCTCAGAAAGGAACTAGGTTCTTGGTGTGAACAATTTGGCTTTGATAAACTTCCTAACCAAAGTAGAAGGAAGTACCATGACAAAAGAACAAAATCTCATAGAAAGAAAAAACCTCAATCAGAAACCCGCAAACCTTTCAAACCTTTTAACAAAAAAGGTTTTAGGAAACCCTCTGAAAACACAAAATGATGTTTTAAATGTGGCAAAGAATGTCATTTTGCCAAAAATTGCTCTGAACTGAGAAAACTTAGAAATAAAATTAGAACCCTAGAAATTAGTGAAGAAGCAAAAGAAAGACTTATCCAAACCCTTTATAATACAGACACTAACACCAGTAGTGGAGAAATAGAGCCCATTCTTGATAACAGAATACTAGTCTATGAAGACTTAGATTCTGAATCCTCAACAGATAGTGAAAGTAGTTCACAAATTTGTGACAAACAAGCCTGCACTTGTCAAGAAATCAATGTTTTGGATCAATCTAATTATTCTTTAATAATGGGAATGATTGATAGCATTGAAGATCCTATCCTTAAAGTCAATTACATCAAACAAGTTCAGCAAAGGATTACCAAACCATCTACCCAAACTGCAAAACCTATAAATGAAGAAGAAAAACCCATAACCTCTTCTATTGCCCCAGATTTTGACCAGAATATTCTACAAAGATTCCAGAATACCCAAAGGAAAGTCACTATCCCAGATCTCCAGAAAGAAATTCAGAATATCAAAAAAGAAATCAAAGACTTAAGAATATCGACCCAAAAATTACAACAACAATTAGAATCTCAAAAGACCAAAAAACCCAAAAACAAACCAAAAGTCGAACCTAGCTTTAAAAACTCTAGTGATTCTGATTCTGTTAGTACCAGTAAACCCATCCTCCAACAGAGGAACTTGGTAATATTCTCTACAATAAGGAAATGGAACCTATTGCAGCTTTAGTCAATATCACCAAAACTTTGAGAATACAAAAATGGTATTGCGACATAGACATTAGGATATCTTCTGACTACAATCTTAGGGTTAATGCTCTTATTGATTCAGGAGCTTACCAAAACTGCATCAAAGAAGGACTAGTTCCTAAAAAATATTTGGAATCAACCACAAAATCTTTATATGAAGCCAATAAACAGAAACTAGACATTAGTTACAAATTGACCAATGCCAGAGTCTGCAATTCAGGAGTTTGTTATAACTCTAGTTTCCTTATGGTCAAGAGGTTATCTCAGAATGTCATTCTAGGACTACCCTTCCTTTATCTTATTACTCATTTCACCACCACAGAAGAAGGACTAGAAACTAAGTATTTAGGAAGAAAGATTTTGTTCCCTTTTACTTTCCCTGTCCTTGAAAGGGAATTAAACTTTCTCAGGAAAACCAGTATATGAAAAGACAACTCTATCTTTCTAGAACAACAGATAAATAATCTCAACCTAAAAGAGAATCATTTATCTTTCCTAAAGGATGAACTTAGGTTTGAGAGACAAAAGAAACATATAGAGAGACCTGAGACATAAAAAAGAATTAGTGAATTTAAAATTAACCTCGAAAAGGAAGTTTGTTCCTCCTTTCCTAATGCCTTCTAGGACAAAAAAAAAAAACATATAGTCAGCTTACCTTATAACAAAGATTTTTCAAAAAAAGGTATACTAACTAAAGCTAGACCTATCCAAATGACCTCTGAACTTCTTGAATATTGCAAGAAGGAGATTCAGGACTTATTACAAAAATGACTTATTAGACCTTCCAAATCACCTTGGAGTTGTCCTTCTTTTTATGATAGAAAAAACGCCAAAATAGAAAGAGGAGTTCCTAGATTTGTCATCAATTACAAATCTTTAAATGAAGCTCCCTAATGGATTAGGTATCCAATACCTAATAAAGCAAACTTATTAAAAAGACTTTATGATGCAAAAATATTTTTTAAGTTTGACATGAAATCAGGATTTTGGCAGATCTAGATTGCTGAAAAAGACCGATATAAAATTGTTTTCACTGTCCATTTTGGACAATATGAATGGAATGTTATACCATTTGGGTTGAAAAATGCTCCTAGTGAATTTCAATGCATTATGAATGAAATCTTCAATCCTTATACCGAATTTTCCATTGTTTATATTGATGATGTGCTAATCTATTCTGATAATATTGACCAACATTCAAAACATTTAGATACATTTTTAAAAACTATTAAAACCTAAGGATTAGTAGTCTGAACCCCAAAAATTGTCTTATTCCAGACTGAGATCAGATTTTTAGGTCACAATATCATAAGAGGTACCATCATACCCATACAAAGAAGTCTAGAATTTGCAAGCAAATTTCTTGATGAAATCAGAGAAAAAACACAGCTTCAAAGATTCTTAGGTTGTTTGAATTATGTCTCTAACTTTTATAAAGAGTTAAGAATCGTTTGCAAACCATTATTTCAAAGACTTAGAAAAAACCCTTTACCTTGGATAGACCATCATACACAAGCAGTTAAAACAGTCAAAGAACATGTCTAGAGACTTCCTTGTCTATCCATTTGCCACCCTAATGCTTCAAAGATAGTTGAAACAGATGCTTCTGAATTAGGGTTTAGGGGAATCCTCAAACAAACTATTAATTAAAAAGAATACCTTGTTAGATATATTTCTGGATCTTAGAATGACACTCAACAAAAATATTCTACTGTTAAAAATGAAATTTTAGCAATTGTGTTAACTATACAAAAATTACAAGATGATTTGATAAATCAAAAATTTGTTTTGAAAGTAGATTGCCAGTCTGCAAAATTCATTTTGAAAAAAGATGTTAAAAATCTTGCTTCAAAACAGATATTTACCAGATGGCAAGGCTTATTATCTGCATTCGATTTTACTATTGAACATATTAAAAGATCCGAAAATAGCTTACCAGATTTTTTGACCAAGGAATTTTTTGCAGGGAAAAAATGAGTAATAGCAGAAGCATGCCCAGAGGCCCCAGGCCCACTACCCCTAGACCTAACTTATCATTTGACTCATCATTAGACTTACCAATAGTACCGACTTATCATAACCCAAAATCAAGTCACAAAGACAAGTATGACCTGACCCTGTTATCTCAACAAAGTACACCCTAATCACCAAGCCAAACATCCTCCTCCAAGCATCCTATTGCAAGCCCATTACAAATGACAAATAGTTTTCCCCACTAAAATTAGAGTCCCCATCAGATTTCCCATCATTTAAAATTATTGCTTCTTCTCATATTAGTCCCTACTCTTCCAAGCAAGACAAACTTGCCAAAACAAACCAATCACAAATTACCTCACCTTTACTTCCAAAGATTAACTTCCCAAGTTACCTTATCAACATAGGCTCTATTTTGACAGATATTTTGCAATTGAACCATCACTACTATTAGACATTTACCTCAAGGAACCTAAAAAATTGACGGATGCAGTTATTAATCCTCTATTTGGCAGGATTCTTGAAGACATATCAAAACGACATATTTTCTATGAATTCATTTTGGTAGATACAGACTCGGTCTACCTCTCTGATGTTTTTGACAAAATTGACAAAGAAAAATTGATTTTCCGAAAAATCAAACTTTGTAAAATTATAACTCTTGACTAATGGGGAGGAGATCCCCACAAGAAAAGAAAATTTTCAAGACCATTCCATGTTTCTGACTACTCCTATTAAGATTATGTAGATGAATGGACAAAAATTTTATATGGACAAAACCCAGGCAACTCCTTGTCCTGGTTTATATATTTTGACAAAGATTTTCCCCTTCATATTCCTTTTTGGTTCTTAGAGTGGTGGGACAAATATGGTCCAACTATTGATTTTCTTCCACCTATTGTTAAAGAGGGATATGCCTATTGGATGACTTATCTTTCAAAACCCAAAGATTGGAATTTCATACCAGACTTATTACTTTTCTTCACACATTTTAGCCTGACTTGGATTTTGATGCTTGAATATGCTATCAAGGATAAATTTATTGGAAATGTCAAAATTTCTTACTTCGGTAGACAGACAAAGGTCAAATGGTGGAGTGACATGAATATTGCTCAACATAGCAAAAACCGGATTGTCACCTAGTTTGAAGAAAATCCCACTTTATGCAATAAATCACCTGACCAACCCCAATCCTTAATGGCCAAAGCTCAATATCAGGCTAGAATTGCTGCTGCAAGCACTCCTGAAGAATTAAGAAAATAGCTCGTGAAATGGAAAAGACAATGGCAGACATATCTAAAAAAAGATTCAGGATCAGAAAATCAAGATGATGATGATGATCTCTTTGAAAATGAAGACGACCCTATAGAAGCAAACAACTATTTTGGACATGACCTATCACCTCAGCAGAGGCTTTAGCCTCGTCAGATTCACCAGACTTATCCTCAGAGAACATGGAATCCACTACCAGTTCTTGTGACTCATTTCACTATCAACTACTGTATCGGTTATTAACAAAATGTCGGCATATGAAGACAAAAAAAAAAGTAAAAACGAAATGTGTCGGCAGTAGATGACAACTGAAATTGTGTTGGCAGTATGAAGACAAACCAGCACCAAAGAATACCAAAGAATCTATCATAATTCTACTATAGTAATAATGATGTCAGTTACCATGGTCAATCTTGTAACCCGAGTTAACTATTCTATATAAGGATAGCTTGGGGTAGTCTAAGGCAGGTTCAGTTTTCAGATCATTCTCCCTTTTTGTAATTTCCTTTCTCAAGCTTTTCTCTATAATCTTTCCCCTCTCTTTTGTAAAAATTCTGAATCTACAATAAAGTTTGTGACTTATTTCCTATATTTTCATTGTCCATCAATTACTTTCAGACTTATATTAACATTGTAAGTATTATTATTTTACTCATATCTTAATCCAATTTATGTTTCTACTTTTGTTATATATTATCTTGTCTATACTATCATATTTGCTTGTTCTACGTTTTGGTATCATATATATATATATATATATATGTATATGTATATGATTTTTGTTCATAGATGGAAAAGATGGTAATGGAATTGAAGCTTGGGTGACAATGGAAAAGGAAGAGATGGCATATTTGAAATTTTTTTTTTTTTTATCAAACCATTATTTAATTTCAATAGATCTTAATAGACCTCCCAACTATCTCCATGTTTTCCATATTTAAAGAAGAAGTTGAGACTTAAGAGAATATAATTATGTTATATCAATGAATGAAAATGGAAATTCAATCTCACATCCTACATCTCACATCGGATAAATAAGAGAAGTGAAGAGAGACATAACCTATATAAAAAGGAGAAGAAGGCAAAGGAAAACATACTTACTTAGACAAGGGTCATGACCCAATACTCTACAATGTCCTTTCTAACATTTTATTTTCTTATAAATAAAATGTTATTTTTGTAACGTAAACAAACAAAACAAAAAACAAAAAAACAAAGAAACAAATAAAAAAAATATAAAAAATAAAAAAAAAACCCAAACCAGATGGAACCATTAGAACCGGACTGAAATTGGGGAATTGGAACCGGAGCCGTGTCTAGTTGTAAGCTCCCTGGAGCCATAATCTCAATCAATACCATATATTCACCATATATTAACTGTACAAATTTTTTCTTGATAAAAAGCCCTTCATCAATCTGATTGATCTCCCTTCATTGAGGATATCAACCTGGTAGGCTAGTTAAAGCTATCCTACCCGGGGACTACCTGGTCCGACCGGTCTAACCAGGACAGTCGGGCCTACCACGTTCAAACCATGGAAAATATAACCTGGACCTAGTACCTACCCTAAGGACTGGGTC
Source organism: Acer negundo (assembly GCA_035582765.1). Lineage (NCBI taxonomy): Eukaryota > Viridiplantae > Streptophyta > Magnoliopsida > Sapindales > Sapindaceae > Acer > Acer negundo. Next base: position 16,995,822 of record CM069236.1, on the reverse strand, counting down.
CGATTGTTGCGAGGCACCCATACCTTGTGGTTGATCGTTGTCCTAAAAGTTCGCCTGATCTTCTTGATTACACTTACTTATGCAATGGTCTTAAAGATTTTATATCATTCTTAGAAATGAAAATAGTTACACATTTTGACAATAATAACATAAATCAATGTACACAAGATTATGTTGGCATAGTGGTTAAGCCTCATAGAGCATCTCCAACAGTCTCCCTTAGAGACCCCCTTAACTTATTGGAGAAGCTGTAATTTTGCAACTCCAACAGGTCCTGTAAAAGCTCCCTTAAATGTGTTTTGGTGGAGCTCACTCCCTTAATTAAGGGGTGATTTCAGCCCCCCTTAAGTGGACTCTATATATTTAAATTTATTTTATTTTTTGAAAAGCACAAAATATTTAACTTTTAAATCCCAACATCATTTATTATCCAATTAGTAATTTGTTTTACAATAATAATTACAAAGTAAAACATCAAAATAATAATAAAAAATCATTAAGGGAGCTATTTAAGGGAGCATTGTTGGAACACATATTGCTTAATGGCCCCTTACAACAACATCCACCTTTATTTAAGGGAGTCTCTAAGGGGGACTATTGGAGATACTCTTACACCCATACCACGAGGTTATGGGTTGTGAGTTCGAGTCTCTTCCCTAACTCAAAAACCCGAATAATTGTAATATTTCAAAAAAAAAAAAAAAAAAATCAGTCCACCTTCAAAAAAAAAATACAAATAAATCAATGACAACATCAATCAGATCATTCAATGCTTTTTTGATCGAGATCTTAAATTTAGTTATATTCGACACAATGTTTATATAATGTTAGTGGGCCAGTCCTCTAACGGAACCCGACATCTAAGGTTAGAGAAATGAGAACCGTTATCCTAGACTTAAAAAAATTGAGACTAATCAAAACGTAAATGAACTAGAATAAAATGTCATATAAGCACGTGCAGTGTAAATGATGAGCTTCGGGTCATATCTTATATACTTAATCTGGATCCAAAAAAACGGACACCTGATCCACTGTTTTCAATTTAAACTTTTTTTTTCAGATCTCCAATTAAGAAGAATCCCAATTCAAGAGTTCTAAAGACATCATGTTGAATTTTCAAGAACAATTGCTAAGAAAACTCACCTGGATCCATGTTCGCAAGGGAATGAATGGCAAGGTCTTCCACAACCAAATCCTCTTGAGTATTCCTAATATGCTCTGAGAAAATTCTAGAATGGGAATGAAAGATGGGAGTAAATTTCATATATTAGGATTTGACTTGGGGACCACAACCACTATTGATCTTTATATATTAATTAAATTGGAATCACATTAATCCCAATCCAATTAGTATTGGGTTTCTATACATTTTAACCCACACCCAGAGACATTTTCGGAGCCCAATTAACATCCTAATAATCTGACCCAATTAAGTAAAATAGCCCATATTACAATTGTTATTCAATATGTAGCCCACAAATGGAGGTCAACCAAATCCTAACAATCTTCCACTTGGGCTACATATGATTCCTGGAACAATCATTACAAATAGTCTTGAGTATGCACCAAAAGCTATCTACTTCGAAATATCCTTTTAGTTACAATATGGTCTATCTATTGTATTAGCATGGGATCAAAGTGACCTTCGTTACACATTTTCGTAACTAGACCCATCAATGGCCACTATACCAATACATTCAATGACATAGATTGAGTATGGATGCATAGCATGGAAATTACATGCAATATGATCTTAAACATGCCTATTTCCAATTGGTCCAACTTTATTCTTTAGTGTGATCAAACACAAATAAAATTCATAGTTTATAAATGAACTACGTACTTTATTCTGCAGAAAATAAATATATAAGGTGTTTGTAAAGAAGAACATCATAATGCAAACTCCCACTAAATATGCACATCGTCAATTAAGACAACACCCATATGAGTAGTGTGCTCATTAAAGACCTTGGGTGGTAAACCTTTAGTAAGCGAATCCGCAATCATGGAGTTTGTCCCATTATGTTCTATAGCTACCTGATGACTCTGAACTCTTTCGTTAACAACGAGAAACTTGATGTCTATGTGGTTCGACTTCGTGGAGCTTCTGTTGTTGTTGGAATAAAGCACAGCCAAATTATTGTCACAATATATCTTTAACAGTCTTTCAATATCATCCATAATTTGTAGCCCAGTGACAAAATTTCGAAGCCATATCCCATAATTAGACGTCTCATAACAAGCTATAAACTTAGCTGACATAGTGGAAGAAGCTATGAGTGTTTGTTTGGCACTCTTCCAAGAAATGGCTCCTCCAGCTAACAGGTAAATGTAGCCCGATGCGGATCTTTTACTGTCTTGGCATCCTGCAAAATCCGAATCAGAATATCCAACGATCTCTAAATGATCTGATCTCTGATAAGTGAGCATGTGATCTTTTGTTCTCTGCAAATAATGCATAACCCGTTTGGCTGCCTTCCAATGATCCGTCCATGGGTTACTTAAATATCTGCCTAACATTCCCACTATAAATGCTATGTCCGGATGTGTGCATACTTGAGCATACATAAGACTTCCTGCAGCTGACGCAAAAGGAATCTTTTGCATTCCTTTCTATTCCAATTCATTCTTAGGGTATTGACTGAGACTAAACTTGTCTCCCTTAGCAATTGTGATATCACATGGTGCACAACTTTTCATACCGAATCTATCAAGAATTCTTTCGATATAGCTCTTTTGCAATAACCCAATGATGCCTCGAGAGCGATTTCGATATATTTGTATTACTAATACAAAAGAGGCATCCCCAAGATCTTTCATCTCAAAATTCTTGGTCAGAAATCTCTTGGTTTCATGCAATAAGACTATATCATTGCTAGCAAGTAGTATGTCATCGACATACAACACCAGGAATATATGCTTACTCCCATTGAATTTATGATACACATAATCATCAACCTTATTTACCTTAAACCCATACGAGATAATAACTTGACGAAATTTGTGATACCATTGACGAGAAGCCTGTTTGAGACCGTAGATTGATTTCTTCAACTTGTAGACCATCATCTTTTGGTCATGGGTTACAAAGTTTTATGGCTGCATCATATATATCGTTTCATCAATGTCACCATTGAGAAACGTTGTTTTTACATCAATCTGATGTAGCACCAAATCAAAATGAGCCACAAGTGCCATTATGATCTCAAAAGAGTCTTTCGTTGAAACCGGAGAGAAAGTCTTTTTGTAGTCAATGCCTTCCTTCTAAGTGAATCCCTTAGCAACTAGACGAGCCTTATATCTCTTGACATTGCCTTTTGAATCCCTTTTGGTCTTAAATATCCATTTGCAACCAATGGGTTTCACACCTTCAAGCAATTCGACGAGATCCCAAACGTCATTGTCCTTCATGGATTTCATCTCATCATTCATGGCATCAATCCACTTTTGAGAATTAGAACTTTTTTTGGCTTGATGAAAGTTGGATTGTATCATCTTTCATCACTCCTGTGTCACCCTCATGTTCTTAGAGAAAAGCAACATAGTCATCCGAAATCGCACTTCTCCTTTCTCTAGTGGATATTCTCAATGGTATATCCTCTTGAGGTTGTTAAGTTTGCACTTCAGGTATAATTTTGTCAATTGCAATAGAAAGAGAAACAAATTCTTCTTCAAAAACAATGTCCTAGCAGTGGGATAGTAAAATTTGAAGCCTCTTGACCGTTCTGAGTACCCAACAAAGTAGCAGCTCATAGTTCTCGAGTCCAGTTTTTTTTCATTTGGCTTGTAAGGCCTTGCCTCAGCTGGACAACCCCAAATGTGTAGATGCCTAATACTAGGCTTCTTGCATGTCCACAGTTCATAAGGGGTTTTAGCCACTGCTTTACTTAGAACCCTATTGAGGATATATGTTGTAGTCTTTAGAGCTTCTCCCCAGAGGGATTCTTGTAAAGATGAATGACTAATCATATTTCTTACCATGTCTTTAAGCATTCTATTCTGTCTCTCAGCAACACCATTCATGCTGGGTTTGCCTAGCATTGTATATTGCGGGACAATACCGCATTCCTTTAGGAATTTCACGAACGGTCCTGGACGTTGTTCACCAGATCCATTGTGTCTACCATAGTATTCACCACCACGATCAAATTTGACAGCCTTAATTTTCTTGCCAAGTTGATTTTCAACTTTAGCTTTGAAGGCCAAATACATCCAGGGATTAAGACTTCTCATGAATCAGATATAGGTACCTGTACCTTGAATAGTCGTCTATGAACATAATAAAATATTGTTGACCATTCCAAGAAGCAGTAGGGAATGGTCCACAAATATCAGTATGTATCAATTCTAAGACATCAGAACATTTGTTGGCACCTAATCTCCTAATGTTTGTCTGTTTCCTTTTTATACACTCAATACAGACTTGGAAATCTGCCAAATCAAGGGGATCAAGAATCCCGTCAAACACAAGTCTCTGAATTCTCTGTTTAGAGATATGGTCTAAACGCTTATGCCATATGTTGGTATCCACACAGCGGAAGGGCGGTGGGCCCGGTTTTCAAAATTTTTCATAAAAAACAAAAATGTTTTAGCCTGATCGTTGTGATTATATTGATTCTTATATTTAACTATAAATAGTAAGGGAAGAAAATAGTTAATTTTGTAGAATTTTCGTGATTCCCTGGAACTGATTTTCTCCACTGTAGAATCTTCGTGATTCCCTTGAACCAAGTTCTTCCACACCGAATCTCCAACACCAAAGAACCGACGAGTGGGCGTCTCAGTATTTAATAGAAAAATTTCGACTCTCGAAATTTCTATCCTTACTGTGTACTCATCACATGAGATAACAAGGAAAAATATTGAGAGGCTTTCTCACAATATTCTCTAGAGGCTTAGTATTTGGAAAACATTTTTCTCCTTTTTATATCTATCATATAAAAAAAAATTAAAAAAAAAAAAAAACAAGAACACTTCTTAATCTTTTTCCTTTGACCGTCTCTCTTTGTTTTTGTTTATAAGAGAAACCAAACCCAAATTAATTTTTCTAAGAGAACAAAAATCAATTCTCTCTAGCTCGCCAAACACCAAGCATCTCACTACCAATTGATTCTTCTGTGTCTTTTTAATATAGTGAGAATGAGCCAACTTATATGAGCTTGCCTTTGTCTCCTTTTTAAAACAAACAACGGTCAAGGAGACTAGGGTGGGTGGTTTCAACCTTGCTTTAAATGTCTGCAAAAAAATAAACAAACAAAAACTGCATATGTTGAAAAGCAAGAAGACTTCTTGCTTGCCTTGCCGCCCACACTCCCTTTTTTGACCTTTTAAAACAACAATAAAAACCCACCGTTGAACCACTCTCAAAGATAATATATATATATATATATATATATAAATAATCAAATCATAATAATAATAATAATAATAATAATAATAATAATAATAATAATAAAAATAGTCAAAATATTATATTATATATATATATGATTGAATAATCAAAATATTATTTAATATTATATAATTAAATAATAAAACATTATTTAATAAATAAAACAATACATAAAGTCATAAACTTCTTTATGTATAGATGATTAATTCCAAATTAATCACTATGCCTTAGTATACCTTAATGTTCAATAAAGTGTTATAGAGATGGTATAGGGACACATGGACGTATAATTTCAAGCTCCAATAAATCTTAAATATTTAATTAAACTCTTTAATTAAATATTAGACTTATTAATTCCAGATTTATTCCACTAAAAAACTGGAACTGCACTCTTGTCATTATATAATTAATTACTCGATTAGGAATCGAATAGTCCATTGATATAATCACTGAATATAGATCAATCCCCCATAAACAATCCGTAATATGAGCTAGGTTCAAATCCGTTGACCTTTCAATTACATTTTTATCCTTGAGTGCCCGTGATTCTCTAATGAACAATTTTATGATCTTATCATAAATTGAGCACTATATTGTTCAAGACTCGAATCATTTACTCAAGAGAACTATTTGTCTACTTCGATTAAGAAGGAATGGATTCCATCTTGTATATTATCATTCCCAGCTAAGTATATCATCATGTCTTCAAGATACAAGGTTTTTAAGTTTGGCAATTTTAGCAAACCATACCGAGTAAGTCAAAAGACACAACTCTATAAATAGGAGTCTATTAAATACTCAGATGACCATCTGATTGTTAAAAGGGAATACTTTGTTTCAAGACGAAGATTATTAAAGATTCCAATTTATCGTGTCCACGTCTTGTATAATCTTATTATACAAAGTACCTTCATTCTAATGTCACCACATCAACAGTTCGGATAAAACTGTTCCATTCTTAATGGGAATGAACCATAGTAGTAATTTTAATTAATTAAAGATCCCAACTTTAATTATCAATTACAGACAAGTGAGATTATTATATCAAACATAATCCTCATGTATATAACGATTTATACACTATGTTTAATATTACGTTTAATAATCATGGAATTTTATGTTGTTAATACAATATTAATAACATTAAATGCACACAAATATAAAATGGAATGTCAATCTAATAATTAAATCCAGTAAGAAGATTAACAGCATGTGATCTTAGGGCACTTTCCCCAACACCATAATGTGGCGGAATCCCTATCAGTTAATTTTCGTTTTGTACCACATAAACTTGTATGCAAGGTTTCATTAAATGAGGCTATTTTGTTCAACCAATATAGGTTCTCATGCAAAGTACCGATAAGATTCGAATATTGAAAGAGACTAAATTTATTATTTCCAAAAGAATAAAAGTAATCAGATTTGTCCAAAACTGAAACTGAAACCAAATTCCGTCTAAAAAATGGTACTACATAAGTCTCTTCCAAACTCAAAAAATGACCGGTATTTAACAACAACCTAAAAATTCCTATGGCCTCCACTGTAATTGCTTTGTCGTCGCCCACATAGATGAATCTTTCAGCATCACTTGGCTGTCATTTAATCCTTTTCTTGTCCTTAGAACTAGTTGCTAAGTGAGCACTTTCAGTTCTTTCTCGCTTAATCCTCTCTTCCTCTTGCACACAGTGAGATATGAGCTCATTAAGAGTCTATTTATCCTTTTGAGTGTTGTAACTCACTTTAAATTGACTGTATTGTGCAAGAAGTGAGATGAGAACTAGATGCACGAGCAGGTCCTCAGATAGCTCTAACTTTAGTGCTTTTAGTTTGGAAGCGAGATTAGACATCTCCATGATGCACTCCCTTACGTTTCCATTTCCTTTATACTTCATTGAAACAAGGTTAGACAAAAGGGTACTTGTTTCAGCCTTTTTGTTCTTTGCAAAACGTTGTTCTATTTCCTTAAGGAACTTCGTAGCATTTTTCTCTTCGAACATAGAGCCCCTAAAGGTTTCCAGAATGGAACGTTTCATAATCATAAGACACATGCGGTTAGAATGGTCCCACCTCTCCATGTTCATTTTATCATTATTGGAACTGTTCTTACTGAGAGGTGCATGTCGTTCTTCCCGAAGCACAAGGTCAAAATCCATGCAACTGAGAACAATCATAACATTCTCTTTCCAATTCTTGAAGTTTGTGCCATTAAGCATAGGGATGGAATTGATATTGACAGATATCGTTGAGGCAGAAGTGGTAATTGAATTGAGAACAGTCAAAAATACAGGTTCACAATCAATGATCATGTCATAATCCAAAAACATTCAATTAATAAATTCATACATGACATGATTAAACAATTCACACAATGGTGGGCCCTAATACAAGATACCTAGCACAACATTGACATTTAGTCTTTGGACAAAAATATCAACAGTAAGTGGTACTCTCCAAGCAGTAATCAAATATTGACAATTAATCATGTCAAGCAATAAGCCTTTCTTTGGACCGACTCATTGTTCACATGGAAAGCCTAACAATTGTCGCATATTTATTTTCACAAGTATGCCTACTATTTGACAAGCACTTCTCTATGTTCTAAAATAAACATATTTGTATTATAGAGGTTACTATGGCAACATATAATTTCAATCGATTTATTTTGAAACACCAAACATTTATTTCTCAAAAGGAAACAATCACATAGGTATCCAACAAGTAGCAATTATATGGATATATAACAAATAAACATACATGTGCACTTTATTTTTCCAAATACTACAGTAAGCTTTAATAACATTAATACTCAACATATTACAATCACATGATTCTTCATCAAATAAACCCACATGCACTCACGCCCCTTTTAAAAAAATTGTTGCAATAATATGATATCAATAATCGCAATTACATGGACAAACATTGAAAAATACTCACATGCATTCACGGCCTTTTCAAAGTACTTAAGCAAAAGGGGTATTCAGTAATTGCAATTGTATGGGACATTCATTAAACAAGCATGTATGTGCACACGGTTTCTCAAAAATTCTACAGCAGACCCACTTACATGGATATTCAAAAAATTCAGAAGTGTTATGAGAAATTGATACTCAACAATTCAACATGAGTGGCTCTGATACCACTTGGATCGCAACTTGTTGTTGCTTTTCAATTAGAGAAAGAGAGAGGGAGGAGGTCAAAACCAAGAGAAGCCCACTTTAGTCGACCGAAAAACTAATGTGGGTTGTGAATATTTCGATGTGCCGTTGTCGAAAAATGTGAGTCTGTTTCCTGCATTGTTTTAAAATGCGATCTCGACGGTCATGCCAATTTGGCCAAATCAGCCGGCCTAGGAAGTTGGGCGATTATTTAGCGTATAGAGCGGTATAAGCTGCCTCGATGGACAAACTCAGACTATGTGTCGTTGACCGCCTATGTTTTTAATTTTTTTAGGAAATTACAGTTTATCCCACTGTTTAAATGAAACAATGTTTTTTTACTCGACTTTATGTTGTTGTTGTTGTTGTTGTTGTTGTTGTTGTTACTTTTCAACTAGAGAAAGAGATAGGGAGGAGGTCGGTCAAAACCGAGAGAAGCCCACTTCAATTGACCGAAAAACCAACGTGGGTTGTGAATATTTCAATTCGTTGTCATTGGAAAATTTTAGTCTATTTCTTGCATTGTTTTAAAAAGCGGTCTCGGCGGCCACACCGAGTTTGGCAAAATCAGCTAGCATAGACAGCATCGGTGGACAAATGTGGACTATATGTCGTTGACAGCCTGAGTTATCCTTTTTTTAGGGAAATTACAGTTCGGTCCCTATGTTTTAATGAAACATTGTTTTTTACAGATTTATGTGTATTGTAGGTGGTCGAACTACAAGTTACGTGGATCAAGTCGGGTGGTGTTAGGCCCAAGGCAACTTACTTGAACTGGTCGACTAAGGAATGTCGTTTCCTCGATATACCTACACAAAGGATTAGTCTATCGACCTTGGATCGTTGTCTTCCTCGTTGAACCTGTAGAAAAACGATAAATGAAATGAAATATGGAAATGATGAGGACGGGGGTTAATATCTTAGCCTTAGGTATGCTTGGGCTGAACGATTGTATACAAGATTTGCAATGAAGAATCCAGTCGAATTCTGATTGCCGGAATACTTATATGTAGAATTTCAGTACGCTGTAGTAAGCTTTTTAATGAGAGTTTTTCGAGAGAGACTTTATGGCTAGTTAGAGTTTCTTTTATAGGCATTCCAGTCTATCTCAACGTCCACCTTGAATTTCAATCATGGGAGAGATCTTCGGAGAGATTCTCTCCACGGGAAGCAACTTGTTTACCAAGTTGATAACTGCTCTGACTTGGTTAGTCAACAAGAAACTGATAATGGTCATGGGTCGACTCGGTATAATGGGTCTGGATATGTTACGAAACCATGAAGTTCTAAACTTTGCATGTATTCGGCCTATAAGCCATTTTTGGTTACCACAGTTTGTCCCCCGGTCTCTAAATATGGGGTCACCAAGGTTAGAGAGCGATTTTAGTTGGGTCACCGTACGTGACAGATGTCGTGTCGAGGGACTTCAAAAACGTTGTGAGGGATTACTTTGTCTAGTGGAGAATCAACCAAGTTGAGTAATTGATGATATTTATTCGAAGCGACCCGTCGTTGGTCAATACAATGCATCAACGAAAACGAATGCGCAGGACATCAAATCGACGGGACAGTTGTATTTCTGTTTGTTATGCTGACGTTAGATGCATTTAATTCAGGTGCAGCTTTTGAGGCTTTTTTACTTTTTAAAATTTAAATTTTGCGGTTATACAGGTTGGTTGGCAAACGAAGGGACGTTGATGCGTGGAAATTTAGGGTTAGGTGGCTGTGCTTATGTTGTAGGCTTTTATAAAATAAAAATTAATAAAAAAAAACATTCTCTAGTGTTTCTCTTCACGCAAGTTGTAATTTTTTAAGAAAACTTGAAAGAGAACTCTCGTTTGAAAGAGAAAACTCTCGTGTTTGCCTAATTTCGTTGAACTCACCAGTGTTTCCTAGAAAGTTAGTAAAGAAAAAAGATTTATATATTCAATGTCTATTTCATATGAGATTTACTTTTACAACTATAGGGAATAGATAGAAATGTTTGATACTATCTTTCTGTGGAAAAGTGTTGTGTTTTTGTTATCTTGGTATTCTTCATTGCATTTTGAATATATTTGATTCGAATATTGGGTGGTGTGTTTGTAAGTCTTTGGTTTTCTTGAATATCGTTGTAGGAATTTATCTAGAACTGTAGGTGATCGACCTAGGATAGATAGAGATTTATGAAACTTAGTTGATTTTTCCTTCTAGGTTTTGATGAAGGAGAATATTAGTGACTTTATGTAGGAAACCCTAGGTTTTGATCTTTAAACCTCAGGTTGTGATTGTAGGGTTTCAGTTTGTGCTTGACTTGTTCTTTTTTGCATGTCAGCTTTCCTTTCAGAGATACAATGTCAAGCGAAGCTACGATTTCGGAGCCGCAATATACGTGGACCCCTAGTGAAGAAGAGATAGGTGGGGAGGTCGACTCTGGCTATAATAATGTCGGTCGACTAGTGTCAGTTGAAGATCCATCGAAGGTAGTTTCGATAAATACGAGAGGCATGTTAGATCAGGGAGTCGTTCGTGTTGTCGCTGGATTGGTCGACCCTTCAGATCATATGGATGCTGCTGAAACGTCTACTTCTGGTCGTGCTCTAAGCGACTTAGGAGAGAGTCTTGCAAGTGTGCTTACAAATAGTACTTTGCCTGGCATACGCACTATTTATTGTATATCAGACTCTGTCGAGCTACGTGCACCGAAGGAGTATGAAAAGGCGAATTGGGATACTATGATATCACCCCCGTTGGCTCGACAATTATTGCGATACTATGATATCGCCCCCGGATATTTGATGCCAAATGTTTGGAGGATACTGTTAAGTTTGACCGTCCTGTGCGAGAGATATAGGATAAATTTTAGGTTGGGGTGTCTCTTACATAATTATTACTTGTGATCGACAGAGGTCATTACATGCTGATCCCTAGGTCCAAAGAGGATCAGTTGATTACTAATATGACAACCAATGATCGCAATTGGAAGGATACTTCTTTTGCTAAAGGTCCTCTAATTGATGGTCCCTAGGGAGAGGATCGTGAAGTCTACCAACGAGTTTGGAATTGTAATGGTAAGTGTCGACAGGTATTTGTCGTTCGATAAATTTTTGTTGAGCTTCCCTAATATTGATTAGTAACTTGTTTGTGTAGAAATCAAGGGCATAGATAGCAAACCTTTGTGCGACGAAGCTGCAAATTGCACTGACGATATATTAGCCATTCTTGCGGGAGATATGAGTTGTAGGGAGTTGCTTACGGATGGTAAGCTCAGGCCGAGCAGTTTATGGCAATGGTTGGCATTAAATAAATCACAAGCACCGTATCCTCTCGTGAAGGATTACGTGTAGTATATTTGGATTAGGAGAAGTCTTAAAGTTCTTGGATGTGGTATGAGATTTCTTTCCTCTATTACTGACATTGAGCATTGTTTCGCAATGACGTCGATGTCAAACACCAAGATCAACTTACCAGAAAAAGCTAATGCCTTGAAGCGTCTCAAGGAAGACATGGCCAGGAAAAGGGCGAAAAAGAGAAAGAAAGAAACGGCTACCAAGTCAAAGGAGGATATCTCAACCGTCCCTGAGCATTTATACACATCGTCGCCTGAAACAAGCCCTCTCAAGAAAAAGAAGAGAAGTAAAGCTGTCGATCAAGGAAAAAGGATCGAATCCAGCTTGAAGAATATATCGGACTCGTCAGTTTTGGAACCAGATTCCTCAATGGTGCTTCTTGCTTCTGGTTTGTTGTCGTTCAAGGAGCCGGCATGGTTCTTTGCGAAGGTGCATGAATTCCTCCTTTCTTCCAACGAGTTGTATCTGAAGGGCAAGAAGACGAAGGAGGTATTTAGTGCAGGCATCCTCTCGACATTTCAGGTTAGTTCGTTTGTTGAAGTTTTTCCTTTGATCATCTTTATTGTTTCCCTTTTATTGATCAAACTTTGTTTTTTGTAGGCTTTGAAAGCGCAGTTGCATCTACATGACAGATATAAGATTATCAGTGATAGGTGTAACAAATTTCGGAAGGATAACGAGAAGCTTAAGGTCTACAATGCCAATTTTGATAAGGCTATGAAAGAGTTAGAGCAAAAAAACTTAGCTCTAAAGGAGGAGTTGAAAAATGTGAAGGATCAACATTCTGAGGAGTCGACAAGGGCTGATGCAGTTATCACAGAAAAGAAAAGCCTTATCAAAAATCTAGAAGATCAAGTGACTTCGATAGCGACTGAGGCGATGTGCAAAGTGAGGGCAGAGATATTCAAGGAATATATGGCTGGTAAACATGTAAGCTAGGATCGGGAGGAGATACAAGAGGTGGTCAACACCTATGAAGAAATGCTTATGATCAGGGCTTCTTCATCTGGAGAAGACGAGGAAATGGATAATGGAGGGGACGTTGAGAGGGGTCTCGAAAATGTTGAAGACGCTTCTATTACTGATCTACCTCCTGGTGTTTGACTTTGTTCATTGTTAATTTTAGTCTATGTAAAAGTGGATGATCTGCCCGACTTGACTTCTATTTTATTCTTTTGTTGTTAATTTGAACGTGGATGATATCTTTTGACTCGACCTTCTTAATTTCGATGTCTTTCCTTTATATGCAACATCTTTGTGTCGATTTTGATTTTGACCTCTTTTTTATTTTTTTTAAAATTTTTTTTTTTTTGTGTGAAAAACAATACGACTATCATGTAATGGGGTTTTGCACAATCTCGTTTTTAATCTTAATGAGGTAAGCCTGTAAACTCTTGCTTATTCGTAATTTGATCGACATCACATAATTAAGGCGTATTTATTCATGGTCGACACATTATTTAAATTTCATGGAAATAGTCGAGTATATGAGTTTCATTCTTGGTCAACGAGACCTATATAAAAATGATCGCGTACATGCGTTTGAATGGTCAACAAGACCTTTATTTACATAGAAATAATCACGTACATGTGTTTTCATGGTCGCGCGTACATGCATTTCACGATCGACAAGACCTTTATTTACATAGAAATAATCGCGTACATACGTTTCATTCATGGTTGACAAGACCTTTATTTACATGGAAATAGTGGCGTATATGTGTTTCATTGATGGTTGACAATGTTAGGATTATGCTCAATAGCAAGAGTGTAATGTTGTAATTAACAATCTTTTTCATATTAATAAAGTGATTTCTGGTTTAACAAATCGTATAGCATTTATAGTTTGTATTATAATTGTCAAAGTAAATAATCATAAGGTCTAAAGACTATGGGAAAAGAAGAATTGTTCGTACATCTGGATATGTATGTGGTAGACACAATTCTTTAGTTAGTCTTGAATATTGTTCACAACTTAAGTTAAAGGTTGGGCACCTTTATCTTGTTAAAGTTGTAGAATTCTTTTGCTAGCATTTGAGTGGGATCAAATGAGATATGATGAGTCTAAAATCATCGGAGTGTCTTCGAGCAAAAGGATCTAGTGCACTGGGTGCATTGAACTGGATCACAATGAAAAGCTTTATCTAGAACCGTCAATAGATAATAGTCTTTTCATTATCAGGACAATCGGAGAGTCTATCTTAATCCTGAGATAAATGATGGACTTATGGTTGCAAGTGATATCATTTGAGTTATCAATGAGTACGATTATATCGCATAGTCTATCCTCGATAGTTTGGTGATATTCATTTGTTAATCGATAGAGGACTTCATTTATAGATATGGACATCGTGGCTCCATTTAATTAAATGAGAGTATAATATCATCATATGGATGTTTTGAGGTAATTGGATATTAAATCTCAACGTTGAGTTTTCAATAGTGTCTGTTGAAAACATGGCTTCTGGACAAGTCAAAATATCCAAGTTCAAAACGTGGTCATATGAGTAAATATGGTAACTTGGAGAGTTATAGGCGGTCTATGAACTCTTGGCGATTGCTGATATTAATCACGAGGATACACTATCTCCAATATGATTGTCTAGGGTATGAATGAGGAGCATCTTCCTTTTCTATCTTTATTTAAGAGTTCAGTTTTAGCTCTTTAGTGGAATGAGTTAAAATTAATGGATCGGACCTAAGTGAATCATTTGTTGATTGTGATTAGGTTATGTCTATTGAAGCTTAAATTTAGATGGCCCGCCAAGATCCCCAATCCACACGGACTTGCATGGATCACTTGATATATTCTACCGGACCAATTTAAGGGTCCATCTAGAATTGCATTTAATATATTAAGAATATAATTTGCACATTATTTAAGTAATGGGCTGCTCAATTATATTAATATATTAATGAAAGACATGTGGGCTTGTTTCTTTTAGTAAGAATGGGTCTGGTTCACATGTGGGCTTTTTTATTTAAAGTCCAATGGATTAAATGAAATAGGAAAATAATATTAGGCCCATCTTATATATAAGTGGGGCGGCTAGGTTAAGGTTTTGACCTAAAAATATTATTTTGTTTCATTTGTTTTAATTAAATAAGAATTAATTGATTTATTGATTAATTGTTTAATTAAAGAAACAAATCTTTCCTAAAAGTAAAAGACTTGTTTGATAAGTAAATAAATAAATTAGTATTATTTATTTAATCAAATAAGGAGTCTTTTTTTTTATTTAGTCAAATAAAAGAATAAAAATAAAAGAGTTGGATTAGGGTTTGAAGTCTATAAAGTTAAAAAGAATTAGGGTTGAATTTCAGTCACCCTATATAAGTGACATGATGAAATTCGGCCAACCCTAATTAGATACTACATAGAATTCGGCAACCCTAAAGGAAAAAGAAGAAAAATTCGGCCAACTATATATATGTTCTTATAGGGTTCGGCCACATCAATTAATTGGTGCTTGAGTTTTTATTTTCTTTCTTCTTCTTCTTAATTCTAAGAGAGTTTTTATTCTAGAGAGACAAAAAGGAGTGAAAAATTATTCTTTGATAGTATACAATTGCTTAAACATCAATAAGCTTGTGTATACGATATCGATCTAGGTTCACGCGAGTTTCGATCATAAGATTGTGAACTCAAAAGTGACCGGAATAATTTTACATTCTTTTGATTGTTTTGTGACTAACAAAGAAAAGAAAGTATTTGTTTGGTCCATTCACAGGTTTGCAATTCAAAGGAAAGGGAGACCACGCTCCTAGGTGATCCACGTTCGTGCTCGGATTGAAGGTCTTGCGGATTACCATCGACGTAAGTCAATCGGATCACGCGACAAGAGGTAATTTACTTTTGTTGATATATATGCATGTTTATTGATTAAAAGGGTTTAAGGTTCATAAAGGAAAAATTTTAAAAGTCACTAAATCGTCTTTAGTATCGCTTCCGCTGCGTGTAACACTTTTATTTGTTTATTTTTCCCTACAATTGGTATCAAAGCCTAGGTTGAACCCTTTTAATTAATTAACGTATATATACGTGGATCTATTTCTTTTTATTGTGATTATGTATGTTTAGAAAGAGATGGCACTCTAGGTATTCAAATATATAATTACATGTGATGTATGGATTTATATATATTTTATGTGGTTTGTTATTGCTCGATTTTGGCCCTAGATTTTCAATGTAATTTTTGTTTCGGAGTTGTAACAAGAAGGGTGGTCTATTATCGCCATAATTCCTTCTTGGTAGATTGCTAGGTTTTATTTTTTTTATATATGTGCAGTATTTTTTTTAGGGTTACTGCAGTTTTTTTTTATTTATTTTTAGTATGTGCAGTTTTTGGTTTGTAAAAATACTGCAGTGAATAAAAAAAAAAAAAAATTAATACTGCAGTATTTATTATATATATACTGCCGTAATATATTTAGGTCTTGGAGATTCGAAGACACGAAGCAAAACGAAGCAACCGGAACCAAGTACGAGCACCGTGCGCACCCTAGAGTGGATTGGGCTGCGCATGACAAGCCCAAACTTTGGTGGGCTGCGCATGGCAGCCTTGTGTGGCCTTATGGGCTGCGCAAGGCAGCCCTTTTGTGGGGTTGTGAGCTGCGCACGCCCATGGGAGAAGGCCGAAGGATGAGCGTATGGTTGATGGGCCACCTGAAGATCTTGTATTCCTGACAAATTGTAATTTACTTGTTTTTCTAGGATGGGCCAAAATTGTTGCTATTTAATTTATGCTTAAATATTACAATATTTGTTATTGTATGATAACATGACATATAGAATAGGAGTGCCACGCATATATCTCTTTTGGTATGAACATGCATTGAATGATTTAGGTATCTAAATTGGCATCTAGATAACTCGGTAAATCATTCTATGGGATTTAATCACACGCCTTAAATAATTGAGTGGGAGAAGGTGTTTTGGTAACACCTATGGCCTCCAAGGTTAGTTGAGCTTTATTATTTATTGGTAATCCCCCCAAGGGGCGTCCATGAATGGAATTTAGCAACATACTTCCTTACAAGGATAGACTAGACAATGGACTCAAACGAGATCTACTCCCCAAGGAGGGATTTTCGTGAGAGAAAATTGAGGGTCGATATCTTGGTAACACACTCAATGTAATTTTATTGATATCCTCCCAAGAGTTCTTGTCAGTAAAATTGCAAGGCTAAAATTGAAAACGCTGGTTGTTATGTTAACAATTAGGTGGGACCTAGTCTAACTAGTAAATGGTGCGAACTCCCAAAGGAGGCGTAACATTTATGGGTGTTAGATCACCGTTGAATTTTATGATTGAGTTATTTATTTAATTCAAGATAAATATTTAAAAGTGCTTTATCATGATTATTTACTTATATATGTTTTGTTTTATTCAGAAATCATGACCCCATCACTTATGAACATCCTGAAAGATAACACTTTAACTGGAGATAATTATGTCACATGGAAAGGAAAATTGGGTTGTTACTGCAAAGTGAAAAACATAAGTTTGTTCTAACTACTCCTAAACCACCTGCTCCTAATAATGAATCTAGCATAATGTGTAGAGATGAGTATGAGCAGTGGAAGACTTCAGATGATATGGCAAAATGTTACATTATGGCCACTATCTCCGACGTGTTGCAACAGCGGCATGAAGGAATGGAGTCCGCTGCTGATATAATGATGTCTCTAGAGGAGATGTTTCTATGAAGTCTAGGACGACTAAGAGAGAGGCAGTGACTGCTTTTATGAATCTTAGGATGAAACCTGGACAGGCTGTGAAAGATCACATGATGAAAGTCATAGCACATCTCAACATTGCTGAACTGCATGGCTGAGATAGATGGTGAGACAAAGATTGATATGGTTGTCAATTCATTGTCAGATTCCTTTGATCAGTTCAAATTGGACTACACTTTGAACAAAAAGGAATACACCTTACAAGGCCTGATGCAAGATGTTCAAAGTGCTGAAAAGATCCTTGTGAAAGGCAAAGGTCAAGAGATTCATATGGTTGGTAAAGTTGCTACTGTTAAGGCCCGTCAAAAGGTCAAGAAACAACAGAAGAAAAAGCAACTTGGGCCTATCAAGAAGGAGACCAAGAAAGTAACCAAGATCAAAGGGAAATGCTTCCTTTGTGGTGAAAAGGGACATTGGAAGAGAAATTGCCCAAAGTCCCAGAACAAGAAGGAAGAAGGTAATTTGAATTATCTAGAAACATGTTTTTTGGCTGATTCTACAGATTCTTGGATCATAGACTCAGGAGCCACTAATCATGTTTGTTATTCCTTGCAGGGGTTTCAAGAAAGGAGAAAGCTGAGTAAGAATGAAATCAATTTGCGCTTGGGCAACGGAACGTTAGTGTCTGCAAGTGCAGTGGGAGATATTAGAGTTTATTTGGATTCTAGAAGGCATTTAGATTTAATAGACGTTTATTATGTACCTCAATTCAAGAGGAATTTAATTTCAGTTTCTTGTTTGAATAAATTTGGATATTCGGTTACTTTTAATAAAGTTTTTATTATTAGTAAGAATGACAAAATTATTTGCCAAGGTACATTTGAAAATGGTCTATACTTTTTGCATAGAAATATCTCTCACTCGTTAGACACAGAAATAACGGAACCTAATCATAAAAGAGTAAAATTATCAACAGATGAAACCTACCTTTGGCATTTACGCTTAGGTCATATTAACCTTAATAGGATTAAAAGATTGGTAAGTGACGGACCTTTAAGTGACTTAAAGGTTGATGATCTACCAACTTGTGAATCTTGTTTGGAAGGTAAAATGACCAAAAGGACGTTCTCTGCCAAAGGTGCAAGAGCCATTGAATGTTTAGGATTGATACACACTGATGTATGTGGACCTATGAGCATTCAAGCTAGAGGTGGATATGAGTACTTCATCACCTTCACGGATGATTACTCAAGATTTGGTTATGTGTATCTCATGAGACATAAGTCGGATGCTTTTGACATGTTCAAAGCATTCAAAGTTGAAGTGGAAAATCAGCTTGAGAAACACATAAAAATCTTGAGATCTGATCGTGGTGGAGAATATCTATCTGGTGAGTTTCAGCAATATCTTATTGATAATGGGATAGTTTCTCAGTTTTCTGCACCAGGTACACCTCAACAGAATGGGGTAGCAGAAAGGAGAAATAGAACTCTTTTGGATATGGTTAGGTCTATGTTGAGTTATTCAACGCTTCCTATTTCTTTTTGGGGATATGCTTTACAAACTGCTATATACATTCTAAACGATGTACCATCTAAGTCTGTTCCTAAAACACCGCATGAGTTGTGGACTGGGCGCAAGCCTAGTTTACAACACTTAAGGATATTTGGTTGTCCTGCGCATGTGTTAAAAGGAAAGACAGAAAAGATGGAGTCCCGTTCAGAAACATGTATATTTGTAGGGTATCCAAAAGAAACTAAAGGATATTATTTCTATAGTCCTTCAGATCTTAAAGTATTTGTTTCGACAAATGCTAAATTTCTGGAAAAGGACTATATGAATGATTTTGTGCCTAGAAGTAGAATTGTCCTGAATGAGATGTCGGGAGATACAATTCCACGAGAGGTTGCACAACCTAACCCAATTGTAAGTTCTGATCCAACACAAGATCAACAACCTACCATTCCTCGTCGTAGTGGGAGGGTTAGAACACAACCCGAAAGATACATCGGTCTGGGAGAATCAGTGGAGAATCTCCCGGACGACGATGATCCCTATACGTACAAGGAAGCTATGGAGGATGTTGATAGTCGCCATTGGCAAAAGGCAATGCAATCCGAGATTGAATCTATGTTCGATAACAAAGTCTGGTCCCTTGTAGACTTGCCTAAAGGGATAAAACCCATTGGGTGCAAGTGGGTATACAAGAGGAAAAGAGGTATGGATGGAAAGGTGGAAACCTTTAAAGCTAGATTGGTAGCTAAAGGGTATACACAGAAAGAAGGTATCGATTACGAGGAAACCTTCTCTCCTGTGGCCATGCTTAAATCTATTAGGATACTCTTATCCATTGCAGCATCTTTAGATTTAGAGATTTGGCAAATGGACGTCAAGACAGCTTTCCTAAATGGAAGTCTTGACGAAAGCATCTACATGATGCAACCAGAGGGATTCATTGAAAAGGGCCAAGTGGATAAGGTATGCAAGTTGCAGAAATCCATATATGGATTAAAGCAAGCATCCAGATCCTGGAACATAAGGTTTGATCAAGCTGTCAAAGGTTTTGGATTTATTCAGAATCCTGATGAACCTTGTGTATACAAAAGGATTAAAGGCGACAAGTTGGTTTTCCTGATTCTTTATGTTGATGATATACTACTCATTGGAAACGATGTAGGTGTATTAACATCCGTAAAAGAATGGTTAGCAAAACAATTTGATATGAAGGACTTAGGAGAAGCAAGTTTTATTCTAGGTATCCAAGTAATAAGGGATAGAAAGAATAGAACGATTGCATTATCCCAAGCTTCATACATAGACAAAATCTTGTCTAGGTTTTCCATGCAGGATTCCAAGAAAGGTATGTTACCTTTCAGACATGGAATCAAGCTTTCTAAGGAACAAGTTCCTAAGAATGAGCATGAAGAGCAATTCATGAGTAGAGTTCCATATGCCTCGGCAGTTGGAAGTCTCATGTATGCAATGCTCTGTACTAGACCGGATATTTGTTTTGCTGTTGGCATAGTTAGCAGGTTTCAATCGAAACCTGGACCTGATCACTGGACGGCAGTCAAGCATATTTTCAAGTATCTTAAGAGAACGAGAGATAATATGCTTGTATACTCTGGAGGGGATTTGGTTCCCGTTGGGTATACAGATTCTGATTTCCAATCAGATTCTGACTCCAGAAAATCCACATCAGGGGCTGTGTTTACTATTGGAGGAGGAGCAGTTATATGGAGGAGTATCAAGCAATCTTGTATTGCTGATTCCACCATGGAAGCTGAGTATGTTGCTGCATGCGAAGCTGCCAAAGAGGCTGTTTGGCTCCGTCAATTCTTGATTGACTTAGAAGTGGTTCCTAGTGCGAATAAGCAGATCACTATCTACTGTGACAACAGTGGAGCAGTGGCTAATTCGAAAGAACCAAGAAGTCACAAGAGAGGTAAACACATTGAAAGAAAGTATCATCTTTTAAGGGAGATTATTCAAAGAGGTGACATAACGATTACCAAAATCGCGTCAGCAGAAAATCTAGCGGATCCCTTCACAAAGGCTCTACCTCAGAAGAGTTTCGATGGGCATCTAGAGAATATGGGCTTGAGAGATATGACACATTTGCTATAGTGCAAGTGGGAGATTGTTAGGATTATGCTCAATAGCAAGAGTGTAATGTTGTAATTAACAATCTTTTTCATATTAATAAAGTGATTTCTGGTTTAACAAATCGTATAGCATTTATAGTTTGTATTATAATTGTCAAAGTAAATAATCATAAGGTC
This sequence comes from Acer negundo, assembly GCA_035582765.1. Lineage (NCBI taxonomy): Eukaryota > Viridiplantae > Streptophyta > Magnoliopsida > Sapindales > Sapindaceae > Acer > Acer negundo. The sequence goes on along the minus strand of CM069236.1, from coordinate 16,974,481 downwards.
TAAAGACTATGGGAAAAGAAGAATTGTTCGTACATCTGGATATGTATGTGGTAGACACAATTCTTTAGTTAGTCTTGAATATTGTTCACAACTTAAGTTAAAGGTTGGGCACCTTTATCTTGTTAAAGTTGTAGAATTCTTTTGCTAGCATTTGAGTGGGATCAAATGAGATATGATGAGTCTAAAATCATCGGAGTGTCTTCGAGCAAAAGGATCTAGTGCACTGGGTGCATTGAACTGGATCACAATGAAAAGCTTTATCTAGAACCGTCAATAGATAATAGTCTTTTCATTATCAGGACAATCGGAGAGTCTATCTTAATCTGAGATAAATGATGGACTTATGGTTGCAAGTGATATCATTTGAGTTATCAATGAGTACGATTATATCGCATAGTCTATCCTCGATAGTTTGGTGATATTCATTTGTTAATCGATAGAGGACTTCATTTATAGATATGGACATCGTGGCTCCATTTAATTAAATGAGAGTATAATATCATCATATGGATGTTTTGAGGTAATTGGATATTAAATCTCAACGTTGAGTTTTCAATAGTGTCTATTGAAAACATGGCTTCTGGACAAGTCAAAATATCCAAGTTCAAAACGTGGTCATATGAGTAAATATGGTAACTTGGAGAGTTATAGGCGGTCTATGAACTCTTGGCGATTACTGATATTAATCACGAGGATACACTATCTCCAATATGATTGTCTAGGGTATGAATGAGGAGCATCTTCCTTTTCTATCTTTATTTAAGAGTTCAGTTTTAGCTCTTTAGTGGAATGAGTTAAAATTAATGGATCGGACCTAAGTGAATCATTTGTTGATTGTGATTAGGTTATGTCTATTGAAGCTTAAATTTAGATGGCCCGCCAAGATCCCCAATCCACACGGACTTGCATGGATCACTTGATATATTCTACCGGACCAATTTAAGGGTCCATCTAGAATTGCATTTAATATATTAAGAATATAATTTGCACATTATTTAAGTAATGGGCTGCTCAATTATATTAATATATTAATGAAAGACATGTGGGCTTGTTTCTTTTAGTAAGAATGGGTCTGGTTCACATGTGGGCTTTTTTATTTAAAGTCCAATGGATTAAATGAAATAGGAAAATAATATTAGGCCCATCTTATATATAAGTGGGGCGGCTAGGTTAAGGTTTTGACCTAAAAATATTATTTTGTTTCATTTGTTTTAATTAAATAAGAATTAATTGATTTATTGATTAATTGTTTAATTAAAGAAACAAATCTTTCCTAAAAGTAAAAGACTTGTTTGATAAGTAAATAAATAAATTAGTATTATTTATTTAATCAAATAAGGAGTTTTTTTTTATTTAGTCAAATAAAAGAATAAAAATAAAAGAGTTGGATTAGGGTTTGAAGTCTATAAAGTTAAAAAGAATTATGGTTGAATTTCAGTCACCCTATATAAGTGACATGATGAAATTCGGCCAACCCTAATTAGACACTACATAGAATTCGGCAACCCTAAAGGAAAAAGAAGAAAAATTCGGCCAACCTATATATATGTTCTTATAGGGTTCGGCCACATCAATTTAATTTGGTGCTTGAGTTTTTATTTTCTTTCTTCTTCTTCTTAATTCTAAGAGAGTTTTTATTCTAGAGAGACAAAAAGGAGTGAAAAATTATTCTTTGATAGTATACAATTGCTTAAACATCAATAAGCTTGTGTACGATATCGATCTAGGTTCACGCGAGTTTCGATCATAAGATTGTGAACTCAAAAGTGACCGGAATAATTTTGACATTCTTTTGATTGTTTTGTGACTAACAAAGAAAAGAAAGTATTTGTTTGGTCCATTCACAGGTTTGCAATTCAAAGGAAAGGGAGACCACGCTCCTAGGTGATCCACGTTCATGCTCGGATTGAAGGTCTTGCGGATTACCATCGACGTAAGTCAATTGGATCACGCGACAAGAGGTAATTTACTTTTGTTGATATATATGCATGTTTATTGATTAAAAGGGTTTAAGGTTCATAAAGGAAAAATTTTAAAAGTCACTAAATCGTCTTTAGTATCGCTTCCGCTGCGTGTAACACTTTTATTTGTTTATTTTTCCCTACAATCCTAACACCCTCATTGACATCTCCAATAACATTATCTTTGTTTTAAAGATATCTAACTCGTGGAGCGGGTTCTCTAAAGTCCAAGGAAGGAACTCTATCAAGAGGTTGAATGACCTATTCATCTTGGCTTAACTTCTCAACAATAGGAGTCTCACCAACCTTCTCCAAAGGAATATCATCAACCACATCAACCTCTTCCTCATGGTTAATAGTCTTAAGCCTATAATCATTTATGACAACATTAGATGATTCCATGACACTTCGAGTCTTTAAATTGAATACACTATAGGCTCTACTATTTGGGGCATAGACAATAAAAATTCTCTTATCACTCTTGGCATCAAATTTACCAAGTTGATCACGGTCAATAAGAATGTAGCATTTTCTTCCAAAAAAGTAGAAGTAACTAACATTTGGCTTTCTACCATTTCACAACTCATAAGAGGTTTGCCTAGTACCGAGCCTTAGGAAGACTCTATTTCCTATATAACAAGCCGTATTAATGACTTCGGCCCAAAGGTTCCGAGGAAAATTGTTGCTAAGCAACATCACTCGGGCCATCTCTTAAAGGACACTATTTTTCCTCTCAACAACTCCATTTTGTTAAGGTGTCATAGAAGCCGAAGATTCATGGGAAATGTCTAAGCTATTGCAATAGCTTTCAAAGTAAGCATTCTAAAATTCATTCACATGATCATTCCTAATCCTTTTAATGCTTTTAATGTTTTTAATGTTAGAGTCTTTTTCATTTTGAATTTTAGTGCAAAGCATTTAAATTTTTCAAAGGTTTCAGATTTTTCTCTAAGAAAATATGTCCATGTAAATCTAAAAAAATCATCAACAGAAACAAAAATGTATCTCTTGCCATCGAGACTCTCGGTTTGCATAAGACCTATAAGGTCTATGTGGAGAATCTCCAGGGGCTCCTTGGTGGTGAGATACTTGCCCTTCTTATGCATGCTTTTGGCTTGTTTCCCTTGTTGACAAGGTCCACATACACCATCAACTTTCTTCCCAAGCTTGGGAAGTCCACGCACAACGTTGAATTTATCTAAGATCCTTAAATCTCAATAGTTCATGTGGCCAAGTCTTTGATGCCACAACTCAATTTGCTCACTCTTGGACATATTGCAAGAGATGACACTAGCTTCAAGACAATAACAATTGTTGCTAGATTTATTTCCTTTTAATAAGGTCTATCCATTTGGCTTTAGAATAGAGCAATCATTCTTGCTAAACATGACGGAAAGACCCTCATCACTAAGATGAGAAATGCTTATGAGATTGGCTTGCAAGCCATCAACAAACAAATCATTTGACAATAAGGGTAAATCAGAAATGGAAATGCTTCATTTCCCTATTACTTTCTGTTTATACCCCTCACCAAAGGTGACACATCCACCTTCCTCCATGACAAGAGTTTCAAATAGACTCTTGTTTCCCGTCATGTGCCTAGAGCACCCACTATCTAAATACCAAGAATTAGAATAATTTGCCTTCAAGGCAATTTGGGCAACATAGCAAAAATATTCATTTCTTCTAATCCACTTAGGTGAAACATTTTCCTTCCTAGTGGTCAGGTACATTGGTTCTAGATGTCCTAGGATCATACAAATTGGCTTTAGATTTCCTACGAACATGCATTTTGGCTATAGCCCTATTTTTCTCAATCATGTTTTTAACTCTACACATTTTAATAAACTTGAAGCAATTTGGTCTAATGTGACCATGAACACCACAAAAATGAAATGTAGGGATGAAGTAAGGAAACATACCATATCCTTGTGAATGCGTTGGAGCATTCCCATGTCTTTGAGGTAGTCTTGGGTGTTGAAATGGTTCGTTCCATTTTTGTTGTTGAACTGGTCTAGATTGCTTCCTTGGTTGAGCTTACATGATTGGCCTCTTGACTTTGTGGAATTTAAGTTAAGGAAAGTAGGCTTGAGTAACCTTCATTGGTTGAGCTTGAGCTTGACTTCTTGGTTCCATCTTGACTTGAGCATTTTATTGAGCATTCTCCTAGATTAATTTTCTTGCTAAGATGTTGTGAAGATGAAGGTTCTTTATTGCTCAAGCTCTTGATAAACATGGTCTTGCTTGGAGTGGAGATCTCTTTGTCATCTTAAAAGCCAAGTCCTCTCTTGTCACTTGGAATCATCAAGTCATTTATCATCCTATCATGCTTTTCCTTGCTTATGGTCATATTGACTAGTAGACTCCTAGCTTTGTCCATTTCTTCTCTCAACTTAACTTTAACCTGCTTGGATCTTATAACTTCCTCACTCGAGTAGGTTACTTTTGTTGAAAGCTCTAGATTTTCCTAATTTAATCTTCTAATTTCCTTTTTGCTCTTCATCCTTATGCTTTCAAACTTGGTAAGGTAGTCTTTAAGATCCATGCTCTCCACATTCCTATTTGTGGAATGAGATGAGGAGTCATCATTACTTAAGTCATTTTCCTCTTGACTCCTCTCCTCTTCATCATCAACTTCTTTGCTCTCGTGAGAGGAAGCAAACGCTATGAAGTTTGCCATTTGATCTTTGTCATCCGAAGATTCTCCTTCCTATTCCAATTTATCACCATCACTCCAAGTGGCATCCATTACCTTTCCCTTCTTCTTGTTCTTCAAATTTCCACAAATGGGAGAGATATGTCTTATGCCACCACACTTAAAGCATTAGATGCCTTTTCTTTCATTCTTCTCTTGTCTTGGTTCAAACTTCTTGAAATGAGTCTTTTTCTTCAAGTCTTGACCTTTGGGTTTGAAGCCCTTCTTTTAGAACTTCACAAACTTCTTAATCTTTTTACCAACAAAGCCATGTCTTCATTTGAGTCATCATTATCCTCCTTCTCAATCTTAGAAGCCCTTTTGCTTTTTAAGAGGTGTGGAGGTAAGACCCTTCCTAAAATCATAGGTTAGAAGCCTCCTAATCATTTCACTTGGCTTCATATTCTTGTAATCACTATTTTTGTAAATACAATCATGATTAAATTGCCTTAAGCTAGCCTAAAAGGGGGGTGAATATGTTTTAAAGCCTTTTTTGATCCCTTAACATAAACAAAAGTTTGTCCCTCTAGGTAGCTTATATCACACCTCAATAAACACAAACGAGCATGCATAGACTATTAATAAACATATTCAATTGATAGATCAAACATAGCCTATGATTTGCATGAGGAGATTATACCAAAAATACAAAAATCAACAAGTATTTGCATTCATTATAAATGTCTCAATTGTTCAAGTACATATTGTAGATACAGAGTCAATCAAAGATTGTGCCTTACAACAATGTAATCAATGATAATTTATGCAAGATCAATATGATACAAGTAAACAAATATCAAAGAGATAAGGAAAGAGAAACTTGACACAAAAGTTTTTATGTGGTAAACCTCCAAAGAGGAAACATCCACGGGTTGAATCCACAACCACCAGCAAAATGTTTATCAATAGTTAAATAACAGTACACCCTCAAAAGTGACCAATTATCATTTATCACTATATATTGGATATCCCTCATATCTATTCTCACTAGAGAGAAACTTGCCTACACTTTAACCGAGACACATCGCATGCCTCTAGAGAGTATTCTCGCTTAAACTTACTAGATATCTCACACATCTTGCCAAGACTTCCCTTGCTCAGACTTACTAAGAACCTCACACTCATCGCCAAAACATCCCTTACTCTATGTTGAGGAATCGCTCAACAACAAGAGGCTTTTTTTGCTTGGACTTACCGGATCCTCACACCTCTTGCCAATACTTCCTTTACTCGGACTTACAAAGAGCCTCACACTCTTAACCAAGACTTCCCTTGCTTGGATTTACCTATAGCCTCACACTCCTTACCAAGACTTCCATCTTTTACAAGGCAAGTGATCTATGTGATGCAAATATGATCAATATGAACAATGGAAACTAAAATTAGACAATGAGCACACAATGTATGATATTCTAGTTTGCAATCCATATGATGCAATCACACAAGATGATGCATGAACATATGAAATATATGGATTAAGTACAAATCATATAGAACTAGACTTAGTCAACAAAGCTCACAACAAAAATAGTCTAGGTCATTAATACATGAAAACCGAAATCTAGAGTGTGCTAAAACACCAAACACACTTTAATCCTAGATTTGATTCATGCAGATAAAGCTTGATATTAGACATGTTCAAGAAGCACATATACAAGCATTTAGTACATAAATGAAAATACTAAAGAAGTGAGGTTAGATCTTCAAACTTCTTCTAGAAATCAATTAGAGCATGTATTCAAATATCAATTAAGTGAATCCAACAAAAGCTTAAAAAACATACACAAACCTGTGCTATTTTCTAATATGATCAATCAATGAAACATAGCATAACTAGGAACCATTTATCATTAGAATATCAATAATCAATGCACAAATATTCCTAAATACAAAGCTAATCACAATACAACTCACAAGCATGTGAAAACATAAGTTTAAAAAACCTAACTCACATTCAAGAATCTAATCATGATCAAATTAGCTTTTAATTGAAGCTATCCTACTCAATAGCATTTGTTAACGAAAAATTGCCAACGGGGTGGAATTCCAATTAACGACTTTAAAGACCACAGTCGAGATAGACCGCAATCGGAGTGATACCACGTAGTTTGATACATGTATAACCTCAATTTAAACAAGCTGGATACAATCGTGATTATAAGTAAAGTGAAATCATAGTGAATAATACATCCATCTAAAACAAAATACAACTCAAAAACATTGATTCAAACTAGACATCAATACAGTAGTGATTTCCAATCTATTCTATAGGAGGATTCTGACACCGTCGAAGATGGCGAAATCGTATGAGTCGATAAGTAGAAAAGTTCTCCTCCCTTTGTCTGAATTCAAACATTCTTTTTTATTGCCTATACCTCTCCAATCAAATCCCCATAATTTAGACCAATTGATTGGTCGTGTTACTGAAATTGATAGGCATTGATGGAGGATATCAATTTACGCAGGAATTGCTCCCTTCAATTACGTCATGTTTCCGTTTATATTTGAAATAAGAATAAGTTGACTTGTCATGTCTCATTTATGGCGCTTGAGTTGGCAAAGGGGTCTGTAAGTACCTCTTTTTTTATGATTGGCTTATTTCATGACATACCACATTGGAGATGATTGTGTAATAGGTAGCTTAGGTCTTTTTGATGATTATCAAGGCAAGCTTCCAAGCATCCCAGTGACTTCAAAATCAAGAGCTCCAAAAGGTATATCACTTGACCTTGATTCTTGAAGAGATTAGGTGCACACATACACTTGCATGCATCTTATCTATCGTGCATTTGTTGCCATGCATGTGTGTTTTATTGTTTCGTGCATCTATGTCATTTAGCACACACACACTTTCATTGCATTTGTGTTTCTCTTAATTGTGTGCTTATATGCTTTATCATCACACTTATGCATTTTCTTATATTGCATATCTTTTGTGTGTCACATGCATGGTGATTATTCATGAAGTCTCTTCATGCATATTAAAATGATTGCATCTTGTTCATTGAAATGTCATAACATGTTTAGGCATTAGGATGCAAAGCCATGAATTCTATTCATGCATGTTTTAATTGAGTTCATCATGTTCAATGACAATGCCATGACATATTAGGCATTAGGATGCATTCAATTCCCACACTTGCACTTCATGTTTGTTAGTTTTAAGTGTGGTGTAATTCGTTTCCGTTTGTGTGATCGAAAACTTCCGAGCTTGCATGATTATGTGCATGTCTTAGCACGATGGTTGATGACTTGAGAAGGTCTCATTCTTCTCTTGGATAAGTGGTAGTTTTGGTTTGGTTGATTGGAGTAAGGTGTCTAGTTTCAAAAGATTGGATTTTAATGTTTTAAGTATTTTCAAAACTGAACTTTGCATGGTCTTGTGACCAAAACGTTTTATACAAAGCTTTAAAATGAGTTTTGAAAATTTTTGTACAAACTAGACACCCATACCTTTCCAACGGTATATTATTCGTAATATTTCAGACCGTTTATATTATTTTTGAAATCTCCAAAGTGACCAACCACCAAAACAGGGCAACTCTGTTGTTGTCCGTTTCTGACCTTTGGTCACTCAATTGACTATAACTGTTTCTATAGACATCGAAATTTCATTCTACAAAAACGAGTAGAAATTAGACATCCATACCTTTCCAACGGTATATCATACGAAAGGTTTTGATGCCGTTTGGTCATGGTTTGGGGCGCTTAAATCTCGAACAAAAGCTGAGCACTGGTCTAGCAGCGCTGGTCATCATGCCCAAATCACCAGCGCAACTTGGACAGCAGGTCTACACTCATCGTGCGCTAGTCGACTAGCACCAGACCAGCGCAATTGACACGATTTGGGTTATTCTTTTCCAAGACGACATGGTTTGGTCTTGCCCTAGTATATATGCATGCATTCTCTTCTTCTTTTGGTTGACTAAGGAGCTTAAAATACACATATTAGAGAGAGAAACCAAACCTTAGAAAGAGAAAGCTCCCAAGAACTCACCTTTACTCAACCAAACTCCTTCCCATGAGTATCTAGCATTTTCCTAGCATCATTCAAGCATGGGTTGTGTAGATTTCTTTGACTAGGACATGTTTTAAATCTTTTTGTTTCATATTTATGACATGTTTGCCTAGGATGAGCATTTAGTTGTTGATTAAATGCATGACTCTTTACTTAATGTTATTTATAACATGATTGAGTCTTTGATGTTTGGTTGAGATGAGTTGTTTGTTGATAGCTAGCATTTAGGACTATTTTTCCCTTTAGCTAAGTCTATATGATTTTCATTTAGACATTGATGTGTAGGATTCATTGATTGCATTTGTTAATTACATTTAGTGTCCTTGCCATGCTCATTGACAGCTTGTGTTGATTGGCCTTTTGATTGACAAATTCTTGATTGCATTAGTTGATTGCATGTTTTAAGGCCTTGCCATGATTAATTGACAACTTGTGTTGAAATGGCTTTGTTTGTTGACAATTAGGTTGTTAGAAATCACTACAACTAATTAACACCTCATGTATGTAAATGTAGGCTTTATTGATAACTAGGATGTTGATTTGCATTATAACATCTAGTTAAGCATTTAGTGTAGCCTAGCGTTATTTGCATTTGAATATCATCACATATTCACATAGGTTGTTTATTCTCTTCATAGAGTCAAAGTCTTGTGGCTTCTAGGTGAAGTTGCACAAGCATTGTACTAGCTCCTCTGTAAAAGGCCTACAGGTAGATTATGAGGTGTTCACTTGAGAGTGTAACATTCTCTTCATACAGAGGTTGTCTAGGGTTGGTCTAGGTTCACTATAAAAGGCCTGCGGGTAATGGTGGTGGGTTAGTAACCAAGAATGCTTGAGGTCAACCTAGGTTGTAAACATCATTACATATAGTGGATTCAAGGATCAAGTGTGGCTATCTCAATAGCTCGTGGTTTTTCCTTGTTGAAGGTTTCCACGTAAAATCAAGTGTTCTTTAATTTCTGTATTTTACACTTGATTTATTTTATTGTGTGTTTGGGTTTTTATATGCTAATATTGACTAATCCAAAATTGGTAATAATCAATTAACAACCCATTCACCCACCCCCCCCCCCCCATCTAGGTTGTTTTAGACGCACATAATTATATTTTCAGGGTTAACCCTTTCCTTCCACATTTACTTAAAGGTGAATTCTAGTATTGTATTTGTGTAGTATCACTCTTCTAGTTCAATATTGGAACCTGGGTGTAGCATTCTTACCGGGTAATTTATTCTTCTAGCATTCTTGTTGTTTAGTAGGTTGGTTCTATTAGGGATCGGGGTACCAAGGGAGTACAACAACGGGGTACTAGGTTGGTACAATTGTAGACTATTAAGATGGTGCAATAGCAGAATCCTCTGGATCTTGTAGCAGTGAGGTACCTGGATGATGGAATGGCAAAGTAATTAGATGTAGTAGCGGGGTACCTAGATATAGTAGTGAGGTACTGATTGTGCCAAATATGTAGTATATTTAGGCCCTCAAATCCCTATCCTGTGTTTTGTTTTCGTGTGTTTTGGTGTCTCTAATGGGTGGTTATGTGCTTAATTGTAGGAAATGGTGCAATGTTGGGTTTGGAAGCGTGTTATGGTGATTCCAGCAAAAAAGTGGCCAAAGGAAAGACTAATGATCATGAGCAGCTCTTCAGTGTGGGTCGTAACAGCACTCCTTCCACAGTCGGGACCTGATGCTTAAAAAAGAGTTAAAGTGCGGGTACAGTGCGGGTCATCCAACCGCACCTCACCTGTATTGTTGCTAAAACCAGAGAAGTTGATTCGCACCCGACATTAAAGTGCGAGTGAAGTGTGGGTAATCCAACCGCACTCCACCCGCACTCTAAGCAAAATCAGAGAAGTGGAATTCACATCTGACGTTAAAGTAGGGTCAAGTGCGGGTCATTCAACCGCACTCCACCTGCACTGTAGCCCAATCCAGAGAGCTGAATTTACACCTAATCATTATAGTGCAGGTGAAGTACGAGTAATCCAACCGCACTCCACCCACATTCCACGCGCGCTAGATCTCATTTTGAAGCTTAAGTGACCTATTTTTGTATGTAATATAAATAGAATGTTATAGAATTCGTTTTAGGAGGCTTTTACTTAGTTTCTTTTACACAGCCTAGATCTAGAATCTCTCTCTCTCTCTCACATTTACATTCTCTCCTCAACTTCAAGGAAGGTAGGAGATTGAAGGAACTTCAAGGAAGGAGATGTTCTCCAAGGGTTCCTTTCTCTTTCCTTTCTCTTATTTTCCTAGTTGTAATGAGTAGCTAAATCCCCTCTAAGGGCTTGATGGAGTAGTTAGTTGGATATTGGGCTTGTACATAAACTTTATTCTCTATATATATTCATGTCTATCCTTCTTTATTCTATTCTTTTTGTTAATGGTTATCATTGGTCTCTTTGGATTATGTATAAGTATTGCATTTAGATATACATCCTATTTAGTTGTTTCTTGCTCAAATGAATGGACAGAACGTCATGAATTCCAACTCTTAAACCGCGGTCATAATCTAACCTCGAACGGGTACCCGGCACTATACATCCTAGGTCGGCTCTCGTGTGAGGATTAGAAGTCAACACTATACATTCTAGGTTGGCTACGTTTAATCGGTTGAGTCTTTGATAGGTAAACGAGCTTTATTTTCAAAATCCAAACGAACAACAACCACTATACATCCTAGGTTGGTGGTTTACGACGGATTAATCCCTAATAGGTGGTCCTCGCTATACATCCTAGATTGACCACTTTCTTGGGATAAATAACCGACTCTATACATCCTAGGTCAGTTACCTTTGAATAGTCCTGTTTATTTACAATTTGTTGCATGCCTAGTATTCACTTTCGAATCTGTTAACTTCTTAGTTTCCATCATCTATATATCTTTCATTCCATTTCCCCTTTAATCTAGGTTGCATTATTAGTTTAGTTTATTAGTATGTTGAACTTTTATCACATCCTTATTTTACTAATCATTATTTACATGTATACTACTCTAGCAATAGCTAGTCTTTGCTAATCCCGTTTCCCTATGGACGATACTCCACTTACCACGTACTTGTGTTTTCTAAACCAATTAGGGCTTGTGAGGTTTTACAAATTGTTTTGACAGATGGTTTTTTAACGGCAAAAAATGTTCTATCAAATAGCGCCGTTGCTGGGGAAACGACGAGTTTAGTTTGAGTAGTTATGATTGAGTAGTATTTATTATTATTTACATTTCTGCTATTACTTCGTTTGTGTCTTTTCACGTCGTGGGTAGTTTTTTCTTTCGATATTTCAGGTGTTATGGACGACCCTTGGAATTTTGATACAATTAAGAGCTAGATAGCGATCTATTTAGTCAGGAATGGGGAAATAATCAAGATTTCCAAGAAGGTCGCAATGTGGTTGAAGAATTTTCGACTGAAGAGAAACCGGTAGCTCTTCTTAGGAACTACTTAAAAGGGTATGAAGAGACGCCATTGGTTGAAAAGAGGACAATGGAAATTATGCACTTGGTATAGACTCCAGAGGACATTAATTCAGATCAACCAAATATAGGAACCTTTGATGAATGGATATGAGAATTCATATAGTCAGCCAACCAAGATATGCAAGAGGTCCAACTGCTATAACAAGCACATGTAGAGATTTGGGAGACATACATGTGGAAGAATGAGAGGCAATCAAACTAGATAGATATGTCTATTCATAGGATTGAGTTCCAAATAGGTCAGTTGGCTGAATTGTTGCAAGAAAGGGAGAAAGGGAAATTCCTGAGCCAACCGGAACAAGTTAGTGCAAAGGCAGTCCTCAGAAGCGAAAGAGTTTTGAAAGATAATAAGGAGACCATCACAGATGAAGATGAGGTAGTTCGTATGGAAAAAGAGAGTGAGAAGGAGTTAGAAAAGGAAAACGGTGTTCAGTTAGCAGACCCAAAACCAAGACCTCAACTCCATAAGTCATCAAACCACTATGTGCCGTTGATATCCTTTCTAGGGAGATTGAAGAACTCTAAATTGGAGAAATCACATCTGGAAATCTATGATCTCCTTTCCAAGGTAACCATCAACTTACCACTCTTAGATGTTATTTAGAAAATGCCAGCTTATGGTAAATTTTTCAAAGATCTGAGTAAAGATAAAGAAAGATTTAGGCCTAAACAATAGGAGCGTCTAAATTAGAATGTCAGTGCAGTGATTCAGCGGACTTTATCCCAGAAAATGAAAGACCTGGGAAATTTTATAATTGACATAACGATTGGTGGTTCAAATCGAGAAAGAGCAATGCTGGACTCAGAAGCAAGTATTAACCTCATGCCGTTCTCGGTCTATAAGAAGCTCGGTTTTAATGACCTCAAAAACACCACCATGTCTCTTATCTTAGCGGATGTTTCGGCGTGAAGACCTAAGGGCATTGTCGAAGATGTGTTAATACAGATAGAAAAGTTAATTATACCTGCTGACTTTGTGGTGATTGAAACGGATGAAGGAAGAGACGAGAGAGATGTGAAGTTACTTTTGGGTAGGCTTTTCATGGTGACAGCTATGGTCGTGATTGATATGCATGCAGTGAAGCTTACCATGAAAGTATTAGATGTAACAGTGGAGTTCAAGATCTTTGAATCTTTGTCATACCCAATGGGTTCGCATGATTGTAACATCGTGGATTTCTTAGAAGAGGAGTAAGATGTCACTGTTGAGGAGGAATTTGAAAGGGTAGAAGACGAAGATGACTTTGTGCCAATAGAAGAGCTTCCTCCAAGAGTTGAATTGAAGGCACTCCCATCGAACCTGAAGTATTTTTTTCTAGATGAAGAAAAGAGGAACCCAGTTATCATTGTCGCTAATTTGGAAAAAAGTCAAGAAAAGGAGTTACTTACGGTGTTGAAGGAATATAGAGAAGCCGTTGGTTGGTTTATAGATGATATAAAAGGAATAAGTCCAACCATGTGTATGCATAAGATTTTGCTAGAAGAAAATGCCAAACCTACATGGGAGGCACAAAAAAGACTAAATCCAATTATGCAAGAGGTGGTGAAAAAGGAGATACTGAAGCTTCTAGACGTAGGGATTATCTATCCTATATCAGATAGTAGGTGGGTTAGTCTGATTCATGTGGTCCCAAAGAAATCCAAGGTTACAGTGGTGAAGAATGAGATGAGTGAGTTGGTGGCACAAAGACTATAGACAGGGTGGCGTGTTTGTGTACATTACCACAAGTTGAATACGGTTACCAAGAAGGATCATTTCCCCTTACCTTTCATTGATCAAGTCCTAGAACAGTTGGCAGGGCATCAGTTCTACTGCTTTCTGGATGGATATTCTGGGTATAATCAAATAGTTATTACTCCAGAGGACTAGGAGAAAACCATATTTACATGTCCCTATGGAACCTATGCTTTCCGAAGGATGCCCTTTGGCCTTTGTAATGCCCCAGGTACTTTTCAAAGGTGTATGGTTTCATTGTTTTCAGATTTGGTGGGAGAGATTATAGAAGTTTTCATGGATGATTTCTCGGTATTCGGAGACTCTTTCAGGTTGTGTCTTGACAACTTATCTTTAGTGCTACAAAGGTGTATGAAAAACAACTTGGTGTTAAATTGGGAAAAGTTCCATTTCATGGTGCATCACGAGATTGTCTTGGGCCATATAATATCTAGAAAAGGGATCGAGGTAGACAAGGTAAAGGTTGAAGTAATCAAGTGTTTGTAACCTCCACGAAATATGAAAGGCATCCGGTCTTTCCTTGGATATGTAGGGTTTTACAGGAGATTCATCAAAGACTTTACGAAGATCTCCAGACCACTGTGTTTGTTGCTACAAAAGGACAAGGATTTGTGTTTAGTGCGGAATGTGTGGTGGCATTTGAGACTTTAAAGAAGGCTTTGACCTTAACTCCAGTAATTGCACCACTAGTTTAGGATTTACCGTTTGAAGTAATATGCGATGCATCTGACTATGATGTAAGTGCAGTTTTAGGCCAAAGGGTTGGCAAAGACCCATATGTTATATATTACTCATCCCGGATTTTGAATGATGCATAGTTGAATTATTCAACAACAGAGAAGGAATTACTTGCTGTAATTTTTGCTCTTGAGAAATTCAGATAGTATTGGTGGGTGCCAAGGTTGTGGTATATTCAGACCATGTAGCTTTGCAATATTTACTCCAAAAGAAGGATGCAAAGCCTAGGCTGATTAGGTGGGTATTGTTGTTGCAAGAATTTGATTTGGAAATCCGTAACAAGAAGGGTTGTGAGAATGTGGTAGAAGACCACCTTAGTAGGATAGCTCCGGATAGCCAAATAGATAGGGATGAGATTCCGTTAAGGGAAAGTTTCCCTGATGAACATCTGTGGGCTGTATAGAGTAAGGAACCTTGGTATGCAGATCTGGAAAACTATCTGACACATGGGAATTTCCCTCTGATTTAGATTAGTAGGGTGAGAAGAGGTTTAGCAGGAGATCAAAGGAATACTTCTAGGAAGAACCTTATCTATTCAAACACGGGGCTTATCAGGTAATTAGAAAGTATGTGCCAGAAGATAAGCAGCATGATGTGTTGCGATTCTGTCATGAATTACAGTGTGGAGGCTATTTCAGTGCACGTAAGACAGCACTTAAGGTGCTGTAGTCAGGTTTCTTCTGGGTATCACTTTTTAAGGATGATTATCTGTTTTGTGTAACATGTGATAGGTGCCAGTGAGGGGAACATCGATAAGCGGAATGAGATGCCACAAACAGGGATTTTGGTGGTTGAAATATTTGACACGTTGGGTCTTGATTTTATGTGACCGTTCCCACCATCTTGTGGAAACAGCTATATTTTGGTGGGGGTTGACTATATTTCCAAATGGGTTGAGGCAATTGTCGCAAGGACTAGTGACAGTAATGTGGTGGTTAAATTCGTAAAGGAACATATTTTGACCCGATTTGGGATTCCAAGGGTGATCATTAACGATGAAGGGAGCCATTTCTGTAACAAAGTCTTAGGAACCTATTGAACAAATATGGGGTCCATTACAAGGTTGCCACACCATCCCACCCACAGACGTTAGGACAGGTTGAAGTAAGTAACAGGCATATCAAGCAGATTTTGGAGAAGACGGTCTCCTCCACTAGGAAGGATTGGGAAATGAAACTATCTGACGCCTTATGGACGTACCAGACGGCTTTCAAAACTCCTTTTGGAATGAGCCCATATAGGTTGGTTTTTGGCAGGGCTTGCCACTTTCCGGTAGAATTAGAACATAAAGCTTGGTGGTCGATTAAGAAATTGAATTGGGAGTATGGCAAGGCAGGTGAAGAACGATGCAATTAGTTGAACGAGTTGGATGAATTCATGTTGAAAGGCTATGAGAGTTCACGGCTTTACAAGGAAAAAACAAAAGTTATTCAGGACAATCAATTGGTAAGGAAAGAGTTACAACCGAGCATGCTTGTATTACTTTATGAGTCCCGTTTGAAGTTGTTCTTTGGGAAGTTGAAATCGAGATGGTCAGGTCCACACCGTGTTATTAATGTCTCACCTAATGGAGCAGTAGACATTCAGAATCTCAGAAACAGTGGAATATTCAAGGTAAATGGGCATAGGTTCAAACCGTAATTTGGACCAGAAACCTGCTGCAAGGGTGTTGGGGCCATGGAACTTACTGAGCCATAGAACGTCCCGCTGAGGTCCTTTTTTGAACTCTTAGTTTTTGTTTTTGTTTCCATTTTTATTTGTAGTTTTCTTGACTTGCGTGGACGATTTTGAACTATGTTTTTGAATTGCATTTGACCTTCGTTTGGTAGAAGTGTTGTGTGTTTGATGATAAGTTCTTAATCCTTTGGAAATCATAGGCAGTCTATGAGCTCTTGGCGATTACCGATATTATTCAAGAGGATACACTACTCCTATAAGATTTTCTAGGGTTTGAATGAGAAACATTTACTTGTTCTATCTTTATTTAAGAGTACAGTTTTAGCTCTTTAGTGGAATGAGCTAAAATTAATAGATCGGACCTAAGTGAATCATTTGTTGATTGTTATTAGGTTATGTCTATTGAAGCTTAAATTTAGATAGCCCGCCAAGATCCTCAATCCACACGGACTTGCATAGATCAATTGATATATTCTACCGAACCAGTTTATGAGTCCATCTAGAATTGTATTTAATATATTAAGAATATAATTTGTACATTATTTATTTAATGGATTATTAATTATATTAATATATTAATGGAAGACATGTGGGCTTGTTTCTTTTGGTAAGAATAGGTCTAGTTCACATATGGGCTTTTTTATTGTCTAATGGATTTAATAAAATGAAAAAACAATATATAAGCCCATATACACATGTTGGGCGGCTAGGTTGAATAAATAGCCTATTATATTGTTTTATTTTATTATTTAATTAAATGGGAATTAATTAATTAATTAATTAATTATTTAATTAAGAATCAAAATCTTTTTCTGACTAGGAAATATGTTTCTTAGCAGTATACTATTATTGGTAGTATAAAAGAAATCAAAGACTTTATTTGGTAAGTAGATAAATAAAAGAATTTATTTATCTAATCAAATAAGGAAGTCTTTAAAATAGTCACAAATACACAAAAGAGTTGGATTAGGGTTTGGAATTCTAAAGAATGATAGGAGTCATTGATGGAAATACAAATCCTTTTCAAGTAAGGATTTCGGCTAACCCTAATTGATTTAGGGAATAATTTCGGCCAACTCTATTCTTTTTAGGGGAAGAATTTCGGTCACCATATATAATCCCTATCATAGAATTCGGCCACCCTCTAGTTGCTTGAGAGAGAATTATTTTTCTAACCATATATAATCCCCATCATAGAATTCGGCCACCCTTTAGTTGCTTGAGAGAGAATTATTTTTCTAGAGCTTGAAAAATAGAATCCATCCCTTAGACTTGTGTGAAAAAATTCGGCCGAAGAAAAGATAGTGAGTAGAGACATTTTATTTCAATAGTGCATTAAAAACTTTTACACCAAAAGGTTTTGTGCACAATTTCGAATTAGGTTCACGCGAGTTTCGATCAAAGATTGATAATTCAAAAGTTACTGGAACGTTCTTTATAATCTCTTGTGAGTTTTTGTGACTAACGAAAAAGAAAAAGTTTTTTTTATCCATGCTCAGGTACTCAATTGAAAGAAAAGGAGACCAGGCTCCTAGGTGATCCATATTCGTGATTGGATTGGAAGATCTTGCGAATTACCATCGACGTAAAGTCAATCGGATCACACGACAACAGGTATGTTACTTTTGTGTATACATTAATTTAATTAAGGGTTAAGGTTCATTTTTTAAAGGGAAAATTTTTGTTATATACCAAACCTATTTTCGCATTCCGCTACGCGTATAAACCCGTTTTTCCCTACATCAAGATTCTTCTTCTTCTTGCAAGGTGTAAGCACACACACACACACATTGCATACACTTGTGTTCTTGCATCATTGTGCTAAATTGGTATAACATATTCACACACATAATGTTGTATGCAAATGCATTAGTTTCAATTTGACAACTTTTGTAAAATTGCTTGTTCTAGGACTATCTCTAGGAAATGACATACATATGTGTTCTTATGTTTGTTTGTTTGTTTGTGTTTTATGGATTTTGCACTTGAATATTTTCTCATATTATTTTTTATTGAGTTCCGGTCGTTTCGGTTACTCATTCATTAGTTTTCAAGTTCCAAGTAGGAAGTTACAATACTTTTTGTTCACTTATCATGCATTATCTTCGTCTTCATGTATATAGTCGAATTCATAACTTTTGGTCAAAGTTTCATAGTCTTCCTTGTGCATGAGGGAGTTACGGTTTGTAATCCTAAAACGGATTTGAATTCAAAGTTCAGAAGTCAGAGAATGGTCGAAGAACGCGATACAAGTGCAGAGGGAACAAAGGGGAAAAGAGGTGGCTTTTTGCCAAAACTACCCCTATCATGTGGAGGCACGTGAGCCTCATGAGAAGCCCACCCCTCTGCCCCCTTGAGGCTCACGCGCCTCCAAGAGGAGCTAAGGTGGCAAGGCTTCATTGGCAGCCCTAGTCTCTCTCCTCTTTAACTTATTTTCATCAATTTAAATTGAAATTTCGTGCAAAACTTTTCACAACTTTTGGATTTTTGTTTTGATGATATCTCTCTCATTTTAACTTTAAATTGAGTGATTCAAATGCCTAAAATGTATGTCTTTAAGAGAGGAACAAACCCCAATCATTTTTAGAGCCAAATAATGCCTTGATTTTTGTCTTAAATTGATCTCTACTTGTGATTCATCATTTGTAAGTGAATCATTTTCTTTTCATTTTCGTTTTTGATCATCTTCATGAATCTTCTTATTTGATCAATGAAAAGTGTTTAAAATGATATTGATTCAAAATTTAGGTTTTTTTTTGATTGATTTTCAAGTTTAAGCTTTATGATTTTATTTGAACATCTTTTTGCTAAACTTGATGAACATGAACTTTAATCTAGAAATGCTTTGTATTTTGAGCTTGATTGTTGATTTCTAGGCTTAGTCACATATTCTAAGAACTAGGATACTTTGATTGTGATATCTACTATTCTAATATAGTTCTTGTTTGATTCACATGCTTAGGTTTCTAGATATCTTTGTGATTGATTTTTGAAAGCCTAATCTTGTTCGCTAACTGCATATTCATAGAGTTTGTTTGATCTTCTTGCTCTATTTGATTATGATTACATCATATTACTTGTTTGCATTTCATTTAGATCATTGCCTTGCATAAGGTGGAAGTCTCCTGTTGAAGTGAGTGACACTTTAACTTGAGCAAGAAGACTTCGCTAGGAAAGTGTTCCGGATAGCCAAGTAATGAGTTTTAGTTAGGATCGGGGTGATCCAGATAACTAAGTAAGAAGTCTTATCTAGGATCGTGAGGATTTGGATAGACAATCAATGAATCTTCTTAGAGGCGTGAGCGTCTTGGATAGGAAGTTGCTTCCTAGAGATATGAGAGTCACATCTTGGATAGGGGGTAGGCAAAGTGATTCACTAGGCCCGAGGGTAGAATAGGAATTGATAGCTTGGAGAGTGTATCTTGTGTTGATTGCTTTTTGAGTGTGTATCTTTTATTTGTCATAGTGAATTACTATTTACCAGTGATTGTGGTATCGACCCGTGGATGTTTCCTCTTCGGAGGTTTACCACGAAAAAATCTCTTGTGTTGATTTTCGCATTTTAGTTTCTTTACTTACTTTATCTTGCATTGTTTTAACACTTGTTTAATTGAATTCATATTAACTTGTTAAAGCAATTCACTTGTTAAATTCTCTAAGTGTGTATAAATTGTGTTAAGTTTTTGGTTTGTCTTAGCATGTATTCCATATCAAAGCGGTGTTTTTTCTTGTATCGTTTAGTGGTCTTAGAATTGATAATTCAAAGCTTCAAAGAAAGACTTGGCCACAACACATGCAAGATGGAGTCTTCAAAGAGAAATGTGCTAAGTTGCACAATAAAGGTATTTTAGACCTCATTCCTCTTAAAAGGCTTAGGCACACACACACATGACATTCATATGTGTCCTTGCATGATTTTATATCATTGGTATAACACTTTCACACACATGGAAATATATGCTCATGCATTAGATTTAAATTGATGATCATTGGAAAATGCAAGTTCTAGGACTATGTCTAGGAAAAGGCATATGTGTGTGACTTGGTGTCTATTTGTTTTCGTTTTATATTTTTGGACTCGAACATAATCTCTTATGATTCCTTATTGAGTCCCGCTCATTTCGGTTACTCATTCATTACGTTTCGAGTCTAAACGATATAGTTACGCTACTTTGCATTCTCATTCGTTGAGTTGTCTTCGTCGTCGTTTTTCGAGATGAATTCTCAACATTTTTGCAAATTTTTGTAGTCTTTGTTATGCGTGAGGGATTCATGATTCATAATCCAAAGACAGATTCAAATTTGAAGTTTGGATGCCTGAATACGGTCAAAGAACGCGAGCGGTGCGCGAGAGGAGCGAGATTGGCCATAGACCAACCTTGCATGGCCACGTGTGAGCCACGTGTGACACATGGGCTGGACCCCTCTCTGCCCGCATGTGCCACACGTGCCCCACGGGGGCTGCTAAATTGGCAAACTATGATTGGCCGGTTCTTTCCCCCTCTCTATTTATTTTAAACTCCTCTCATTCCCACCCATTTCATTCAAGAAGAAAAACTAGAATTTCCAAAGTGCAGAATTTTCTCTTAACTTTTTCTCACCTTTCAAACACCAAAACTTTCTCATATGAAGTCAAAATTGAGTGATTCAAGTTTGATATTGTTTGTAATCGAGTCCTCTACCTTTTCCAAGTTATTTGGCAACTGTTTGATCGACTTTTCTGGTGATTGCACACAGAATACCGAACTAGCTCGAGAATCCAAGGTAGTGTTCATATCTTTGGGATTTCTTCTTTTATAACCTTCAATTTGATTGGGGTTTCTTCTTCTATATGTATGTATATGTATGGTGAATGCTATTGAGAAAGATAGCTTCATAATCAAACCTAATCAAAAGTCTAATTTGAGACATATGTGAACTAGTTTCTTTGATTATATGATTTGCACTTGTTTGAGAGTTGTATTGTGATTAGTTTGATATCTAAGGTTGTTTGAGACTTGATTGAATCATTTTGATGATAAATGACCTTGTATTTTGTTTTGATCCTATGATTGATGTAATCTAGGATTATTGTATGTGTATGTGTTTTTAGAGAAATATAGGATTTAATTGAGTAATTGTTTTATCCTTTTTTCTAATTCTTTGGCTAGAATATTAATTGAAATCATTTTATGATTTTAGCATTTTATTGTGTATGTGTACGACATCTAGAATATGTGCTTCATGAATATGATCTATTCAAGTGTTGTTTGTATGAATGAAACTAGTAGTTTTTGTGTTAGGTGTTTTCACTTACTCTAGGTTTAATTTATGTTTTTGCATCTAGACTAGTAGACTTGTGTTTCACATGTTTAGGTCTAGTTGTGCCATGGAATGTATTGATCACATGTTCTATGTTGAATTGCTTGATTGCATCATTTTGCATTCACAAGATCACACTAGGAAGTCCTTATGAAAGGCATGAAGTCTTGGTTAGAACGTGATGTTCGGATAGCCAAGCAAGAAGTCTTGCTTAGAGTTGGGATGACTTGGATAGGCAAGCAAGGAGTCATGGCTAGGATCGGGAAGGTCCGGATAGCTATGTAATGGAGGCTCTCTAGAGGCATGAGTGCCTTGGATAGAGAGTTGGCTATATTATTGGTAGGCCTTGGTGTATGGATAGACATAGACTACAATAGAGCGGGGTACACGAACGGGATGTGTATGCACTCTTGAAGAATTTCTAATCTTCCATCGATGTTGGTTTAGTATGTTGTCTAATATGGTGGTTCCGCATCATTGAGGGATTTCACACTTTCCAATAGGGTTGGGTAGACATAGACTCTACATGGGTTAGTGATCTAGGATTGGTCACTTTGTGGAATTTCTAATTTACCATCCAATATATAGTACCCAATGGTTGTAGTTTAACCCGTGGATGTTTCCTCCTTGGAGGTTTTACCATGTTAAAAAATCTCATGTGTTAATTCTTCTTATCTCTCTTTATTACTTGTATATATATATATATGTTTGCTCTTAATCTTGTAGCACATTCATCACTTGTGAAGTTTTGGAATCAAGATTTGTTAAGTGTGATTTGTAAAGCAATACATATTTGATCATTCTTATATTCTTTATTCTTTATTCTTTTGTATATTGTTATTTTGATGTATAGTTATATTTGTTAACACTTATAATTCATTGAACATATCATAATACAAGTATTCTTTATTGTTGAGATTTTTGTGTTTTATACCTCATGCAACTCCTTATATATGTAGACATTGCCTAAATGATCACATGATTATATTGTCTATGTATGGATGGTTTTGGATTATGTGTTTTATGTAAAGCTACCTTAAGGGACAAACGAATGTTTGTTTTCAAGGGATTGAAAAAGGTGTAAAAACCTATTCACCCCCCTTCTCTAGGTATACTTTAAGCAATTTAACTACATTTGTATTATTTTCAATTGGTATCAAAACGGGTCGTCGGACGGCACTCGACGAGTTTGAGTTATACATACTAGTGAATTGCTTAGGTTTTTGAAGTATGGTCTTGTAAGAAGATGTGATGATCGAAAGGGATTCAAACTCTAGGCCTCCTTTTCATAAGGGTCACAATTATGGGTTTTGGAAATTGTGAATGAAGGTTTACATTCGCTCTATTGATGAGAGAGCTTGGATGACCGTGGAAGAAGGGTACCTCTCTCCCAATAATAGTGAAAATGGAGTGACCATTTCCAAGGCTAGAAGTGAATGGTCGACCAATGAGTTTGAGTTAGCAAAGTGGCATCATCGGGGCGGTGAATGTTATTTTCGGAGGTGTGGATAGTAGGCAATTTTCCTACTTCCAAAATCTAGAGACCGCAAAGGAGGCATGGGAAGCTCTCCAAGTTACCAATGAAGGGACTAAAACGGTAAAGAAGTCTCGTCTTCAATTGCTCACAACTAAATTTGAGTCTTTACAAATGTGTGAGGAAAACAAGTTTGTTGACTTCCAAGACAAGCTTCTAGACATTGCCAACCAATGCCAAGCTCTTGGTACTCTTATCTTCGGTGAGAGGCTAAATTGGAAGATTCTAAGATCTCTACCAAAGAGATTCAAAGCCAAGGTAAAAGCCATTGAAGAGAGTAAGGACGTTGATGTCATGGGCTTAGATGGGTTGCTAGGATCTCTTCAAACCTTTGAGGCGTGCTTGAAGCCTAACGCTAAGAACAAAGGTTTAGCTCTCAAAGTCATCAAAGAAACTAGTTGTAGTGAGGATGACGAGGAGATAGCTTTATTGGTTAGGAAGTTTAGGAAGTTCTTGAGGAAAGGTGCTAAGCCAAATGGCTAGTACTCAAGAGAAAAGGAAGTCAAGAAATCATTTACTCCACCTCATGAGAGGAGTGGTCATGCTAAGAGCAATAGAAAGGTCCAATGCCTTAGGTGCAAAAAGCTAGGACATTATGCTTCGGATTGTCCTATTAGTGATACTAAGAAGGATAATAAGGGAAAAGCTATAGTGGCTATATGGAGTGAAGATGATAACTCTAGTGATGAGTCTTTTAGTGAAGAAGAGTTAGTGAGCAACTTTGTTGCATTCACAGCCTCTCACACTATCCTAGAGGATGTATGTTAAGATTCATTGGACAAGGAGGTTGATCCAAATCATCAAGAGTCTTTAAGTGATAATCCAACCTACATAGATCTTTAAGTGAAATGTCTTGAAGAGAATTTGAAGATAGCCTTAAGAGAGGTTGTTGAGAATGATGATTTGATCAAACTACAAGTGGATGAGTTTGTATTAATAACTCGGAGGCTTTTGGGTGAAAAGAATGCTCTTGCCAAGAAGCTTAGAGAAATTGAAGGGGTTGTTCTTGAAAGGGATAGGTTCATCTCTAGGTTGTCTTTAGGAGGCTCAAGCGACTTGGTAGTTAAGAAGAAGCTCATAGAATCATCACTTCCTACAAGCAAGGAAAAAGTCATTGTTGACAAGAAAGCTCCTAAGAAGAGACGTTCCAAGACCAAGAACAAATTGAAGAACAATGTACCTCTTGAATCTCCCATTTGTGTTTCTTCATCACCGAAAGGTAAAATCTCTTCTTTTATTCCCAAATTCATTGAATATTGCGAAATAGAAAATGCATCTAGGAATAAAGATATTGTGCCTCATCTTAAGCATGCTAAAGCTTTTGAATATGGAAAATATGAAAATGTCAAAAAGCATGTTAAGAATGTCTAGTTTGATAAGAGAGCAAACCTTGCTAAAATTGACAAAGCATGTGTTGCTAGCAATATTGATAAGAAGAGTATCAATGATATTATTTTGAATCACGTTGTTGAAGAACTTTACTCTAGATACAACATTGTTGTCAATAGGAATCTTGATAATGTTTGTGTAGGTTCACTCAAGATAAAGTTTGTCGAGGGTGAGTGCTCTTACCATTAAGTGTAAGATGCACATGTGAGTTAGCTTTAAGATTAGTGTTATGTTGTTAAGACAATTAGCTTGCTTGCTTTGTGTCTCCATAACATGACATGAACTTAGCTATCTCACATTTGTGTTATGATGGTCGAAATCCGTTGATTAACTTTTGAGAAGTTGTTTTTATGAAATCTATATAGTGACAATCATGTTATGGCTTTTGGAGAAAGTCAATTTTTTTTGTTTGAGTTGAAATGCATAGTCTTTAGTCTCTTGGAATCAACACACATATAACTTGTTGTCATGAGGATAAACAAGCCAAGAGGACCCATAAAACGGGTGAAGGCCTTGCATTTGATGAAAATAGCTTACGAAGGTATCTCTATATCATATTTCTTGCTTTCTTAATTTTCATCTCTCAATTCATTGTTTTTACAACTTCATGAAGCATTTCATATTAGAGAACTAATATAGTTTTTATATGGTTCTTCTTGACATTTGCTTATTTAAGATCTTTTGGTGATAATTGTTCACATTGATCTTAATCATGATGTGTGTTATTGTTTATATGATTGTTGAGTGGCATGTTTTGAAAAATATGAGCTTCATATTCTTTGAAAGCTACTTTCTTGAGAAGTAGAGATCTTAAGTAAGTATCTTTACTTGGTTTTTGATCATGTGCTTTTAAGTCGAAAAACTTGGTTTCAAAAAATGCAATTTGCTTCTCTTGTATGCTTGGTTGAGTAACTTAAGCTTGATATATGTAAGTTGTGGATACACCTTAAAGTCCTAGGACTAGTACATTTTAAGATGACTTATGGTTGGTATCCATTTGCTTCGGCAACATAGAACTCAACGAGCACCTTTATGGAAAAGGCTACATACATTGGTTGTGAAGCCGCCCAATGTAGGAAAGGGCTGCGCCATTGTGATGAGTGAAAGTCGCCATGAAGCGTATATGTTTATGTTATAAAAAATCAAAGAAGTGTTGAAAAGAATCAATTAAAAAAAATCTTTGATTCAAGCCTAAAACAAAACAAAAGTCTTTATGGAGTATAGTTGAATAATTAAGTAGCTCAGGTTGTCAAATAGAAATGAAATAACGAGCCACATGCACACACAACGCTCACATGTTGAAATATATTCTCTTTTAAAGCAAAATTCCAGATGATAATCGGTTTGACCTTTTTATGGAATGGCTTAAGATGAATAGTTGTTGAAATTGTTTGCATGTTTGATTATTAAATTACTTCTTTTCATATACTTGAAGCAAAATATTCACACACTCACTTTTGCTTATTCGGTATTTTGATACCTTAGCAACTTTTGAAGACATATGAAAGTGATTGAAAATCTTGTTGTAACTCTCTTTGATATGTGAAGCTTATTTGAAAAATGTATTGAAATTGCTTGGTGATATGAGTGTGTGGTTATTTTTGTGAACAAGTGTTTATCTAGATCTTAGATGGGGAATTTTTCAAGGGGGGGCATAATATGCTAAATTTGTGTTCTCTTTTATGATATGTCCACATGTGCTTCAAGATAGTTGTTTATTGGCATTATTCTTGTTTTAGATAAATCTTTAAGATGTTTTGTTAATTATTGACTTGCATATTGATTTATTTAAAAAATAATGATGTTGATGTTTTGTTTTTGATATATGTTTATTGGTCACTAACGTGCTTGATGTTTCTACTCATATTTGTTTTTAGTGTTAGTGTAATACAAGGTCATGGGAAAGGCAAAGAAAGGTGGGACTAGCAATCCTACAAAGGCTATTGACAAGTCAAAACCATTTTTCTCTTCCAAGAAATCCAAAGCCGATAAGTTAAAACAATTGGAAATTTTTGGGGACAAAAAGCTTATCCTTGAGAAAGGTATTAACTTAGATTCTTGTGTTGATTCGTATGTCCATAAGGTGATCATTGGTAGGAAATGGAGTACTTGGATTGAAATGTTAGGAGTGGTTAATGAAACCATGGTTAGAGAATTTTATTGTAAATTTGAGAATAGTACTACTTTCAAAATGCTCTTTTGGATATGAGAGGTGTTGTCTTTAGAGTTAATGCTTGGAAATTGAATAAGTTTCTAGGATTATCAAATGATATTGAGCCAGATTTCCTTGATGTTGGTGTCTTGGAGAACCTTGATTTGATGGGAAAAACTCTATGTGACAATGTTGATTTTGAGTAGGGAAAGCGTGCTTTTATTAAGCAAAGTGAGTTGACCAAGATAAGTGTTTTTTGACATTTATTTGTTTGTATCAATATTGTTTATATCTACTAATGCTACCGAACTTAATAGAGAAAAGATCAAGATTGTGTACGCCTTAGTGACTAACAAACCAATAAATCTTGGTGAAGTGCTTATAGAATATATTGAGATTGCGGCTTGTTCAACTCGTTTGGAAAAGAAGTTGGCATATCCGGGGTTTATCTCTCATTTGTGTTTAGCTAAAGGGTTGAAGAAACATGATAATGATGTACTATTACCTCCCTTAAAGAAGTTTAGTAATAGACGTGTTGCTACCATGTCATATAAGGAAAAAGGAAATACATTTAGGCTCTTTGGTGAATCTTATGATTCAAGTCATGTATCTAGCACACATATTCTTCCAAGTTAGGCTACACAATTGAAGAATGAGGTTGAAGAGTCATGTAGGTTGATTGAGGCGTCACAAAGGAAGATTGAGGAGCTCAATACTAAAGTAGTGCTTCAAGATGTGAAGATCAAAGAATTGGAAAGCAAAGAATCTACTTCAAAGCATTATATGAGGTCAACCAATCGGACAACTTTACTTTGTGACAAAATTGGCTAGAAATTGTTGTGAGGTATATTTTCTTACTCTTTCTTTTTGGCTTCATATCATGTCAAAAAGGGAGAGAAATATGGGGAGATATGACATAAGATAGTTTCTAGCTTGCTTAGTCTCATTTGTTGTTTCTTTGTTTTTTGGTGTATTTGGGTATCAAGTTTGAACTTTATGACATCTAATATTTTTGGTGATCTTGACTAGAATATTTTATTGGATAACATGTATTAAGGGGGAGCATACATGATCCGTTTGAACTTAAATGTTTTATATTTCTTGCCTAAGAATGAATATTGCCATATGTGTTGTCTCTTGGATATTTTTGTGCTTTCAAGTTATTTTAGGTGATATCAAGAGAAGATCAAGAAGAAGTTCAAGACTTATTGTTGGAAATTTTGTCTAGAAATGTGTAACTCATTGTACTCATTGTGACCAAATTTTCTTTGTAATTGTTTTAGTATATGTATAGGGGTTTTGACATGGAATTTGCCAAACGCGGAGATTGTTAAGTTTTGGTTTGTCTTAGCATATATTCCATATCAAAGCGGTGTTTTTTCTTGTATTATTTAGTGGTCTTAGAATTGATGAATCAAAACTTCAAAAAAAGACTTGGCCACAACACATGCAAGATGGAGTCTTCAAAGAAAAATGTGCTAAGTTGCACAATAAAGGTATTTTAGACCTCATTCCTCTTACAAGGCTTAGTCACACACACACACATGACATTCATATGTGTCCTTATATAATTTTATATCATTGGTATAACACTTTCACACACTTGGAAATATATGTTCATACATTAGATTTAAATTGATGATCATTGGAAAATGCATGTTTTAGGACTATATCTAGGAAACGGCATATGTGTGTGACTTAGTGTCTATTTTTTTTTGTTTTATTGTTTTTGGACTTGAACATGATCTCTTATGATTCCTTATTAAGTCCCGGTCATTTTGGTTACTCATTCATTAGGTTTCGAGTCCAAACGATGTAGCTACGCTACTTTGCATTCTCATTCGTTGAGTTGTCTTCGTTGTAGTTTTTCGAGATGAATTCTTAACCTTTTCACAAAGTTTTGTAGTTATCATTGTGCGTGAGAGAGTCATAATTTTTAATCTGAAGACGGATTTGAAATCGGAGTTCAGAGGCCCGAATACGGTTGAAGAATGCTAGCGGTGCGCGAGAGCAGCGAGATTGGCCATAGGCCAACCTAGCATGGCCACTTGTGGCACATGGGCTGGACCCCTCTCTGCCTACGTGTGCCACACGTGCCCCACACGGGCTGCTGACGTGGAAAGCTGTGGTTGGCCTGTTCTTTCCCTCTCTCTCTTCATTTTAAATTCTTCTCATTCCCTCCCATTTCATTTAAGAAGAAAAACTAGGATTTTCTAAGTGCAGAATTTTCTCTTAACTTTTTCTCACCTTCCAAACATCATAACTTTCTCATATGAAGTTGGAATTGAGTGATTCAAGTTGGAGATTGTTCGTAATCGAGTCCTCTACCTTTCCCAAGTGATTTAGCAACTGTTTGATCAACTTTTTTGGTGGTTGCACATAGAATACCGAACCAGCTCGAGAATCCAAGGTAGTGTTCATATCTTTGAGATTTCTTCTTTTATAACCTTCAATTTGCTTGGGGTTTCTTCTTCTATATGTATGTATATGTATGGTGAATGCTATTGAGAAAGATAGCTTCATAATCAAACCTAATCAAAAGTCTAATTAGAGACATTTGTGAACTAGTTTCTTTGATTCTATGATTTTCACATGTTTGAGAGTTGTATTATGATTAGTTTGATATCTAAGGTTGTTTGAGACTTGATTGAATCATTTTGATGATAAATGACCTTGTATTTTGTTTTGATCCTATGATTGATGTAATCTAGGATTATTGTATGTGTATGTGTTTTTAGAGAAATATAGAATTTAATTGAGTAATCGTTTTATCCTTTTCTCTTATTATTTGGCTAGAATATTAATTGAAATCATTTTATGATTCTAGCATTTTATTGTGAATGTGTGTGACATCTTGAATATGTGCTTTATGAATATGATCTATTCAAGTGTTGTTTGTATGAATGAAACTAGGAATTTTTGTATTAGGTGTTTTCACTTACTCTAGGTTTAATTTAATATTTGATCATTCTTATATTCTTTATTTTTTTTATATATTGTTACTTTTATTTATAGTTATATTTGTTAACACTTGTAATTCATTGAATAATATCATAATATAAGTATTCTTTATTGTTGAGATTTTTGTGTTTTATACCTCATGCAACTCCTTATATATGTAGACATTGTCTAAATGATCACATGATTATATTGTTTTCTAGGTATGCTTTAAGCAATTTAACTATGTTTGTATTATTTTCAAATTGGTTGTGTGAAAAAGAAGTGTGAGAATTTGGGCATACACCTATTCACCCCCCTCCTAGGTATATTTTATACTATAAGTGGTTACGGGAATTTTAGCCACGAGATTCATCAACAAGAATTGAAAATAATGAATCACCAATATCTCTTATAATTGTATTAATATTATCAATTGAAATAGAACTTTCTATATCTCTTTGAATCTTGGGTGCTGTCATTTTTAAATTTTCAGGAGCGTTTTAAGTGTTACAACTTTTACATTTTCATTATGACTGCATAACTAGTGTAAAAGCTTAAGAAAATTGCATTTGTTTCTAGATTTTTCTAATTGTTTAAAAAGATTAGAATACACGAATTTTTAATTTTAAAAATTAAAAAAATATTTTAAAATAATAAAATATTAAACTTTTTTTTTTAAAGAAAACATGAATGGTGATCTTCATTTTCATTTAGTAAATCTTAAAATCTACAAAAAATTAGAATAAAAATCATCTTCGTCTTCATTTTCATCAAGTGAAATCTTGAAAACATATTTGCATCCATCCGTCTCATCATTTCCATCATCTTCATCTAAATTCTCACCAAACTTCATCTAACAAACTGCATCCACAAAAACACAACAAAATTCTGTCTCTAACAAGATGGAGATTTCTCCATCAATCTCGATCTCCATCTCAATTTGTTTTTAATATAAAAAAATAAAAAATTACATTTTAAAAATTTTTAAATTTCCTTTTTTATTTGGTCTAATAGATCATATTACCTCCAACCGTTAAGAGTTAATGAATCCTAACTAACGATAAGGGAGGTTTATGAAGCATTTTTCTAAGATCGAGGAAAGTTTGTGAGTATATGTACAATGTTTGTAAGTTTGTCAAACCTTAGGGTGTTAGTGCAATTAGCCATTTTTCTTATACTAAAATTAAGTTACATTAATTACAGAAAAACTGGAATTCAAAAAAAAATATTTCAAAAAAAAAAGAAAGACATTTCAGAGTCTCTTTGTCTGCTCTGCTTTTCAATCGACATGGGTTTGCGATCATCCGTTAGAAAAGTCTCTTTTGAAATTCTGAGTAAAACCAGTTCTTTCGAGGATGCCGACAGATCCTCTCTCTTCTACCAATCCAACTCAGATCCGACCCGGAACCAAAACGACTCGCAATCCGAAGTTTCTTTCCAGAATCAGAAAAGTCGGAAGAGAAAGAAGCACAGGAAGAAGAAGCACACAACTCCGCTCAACGACTGCGCTGTCATTCCCGAAGATCCGGTTAACGACCACGACGACGCCGTTGTTTCGAGTGAGGTGGTTTTCGAGAACGGGAGCGATTTGAATTGTCAGAGCTACGTGAGTGGTGGGAGCGCGACGAGCGTATGTACAGTTACGAGTGATAATGTTTATAACAAAGGGAAGTTGAGGCAGAGGAATGTGAATGGGATTGAGGAGGCGGAATCGCGCGCGGAGGAGAGTTCGACAACGACAGTGGAGAAGCAGCCGCAGCAGCAACGGATGAGTGAGGCGAATGGGAGTGTTGTGACCAAGTTGGAGACGGCAGAGTCATTGGATTGGAAGCGACTCATGGCGGAGGAGGACTCTAATTGTGAGTAAACAATGAGCCTTTTCACATTGCTTTTATATGACTGTATTTTCGACAGAACAATTGTTTGTGATTGTTGGCTTATCACATCTAGGTTTTCAACGAGTATTATATTGATTCAGTTAGTTATAATCTGGGGTAGTCTTTGGCAATTCCCATTAGAAAATCTTCAAATGTGACGCTTGTCAATTCGTATTGTAATTAAATCCCCAGAAGGCAGTGACAAATGGGTTTAAGGAAGTTTTTGCATTTAAGCAGTATAAACATCATCAAAAAGAATCAGCAATTATAAGTTGTTGAATGACTTGAATCCAATATTGTTAGGTATCACAACTCATATACCAACTTGTAACCCAACCTATAATATCACAGTTTCATTTAACTGATACATCTGATGCTCATGTCAGCTAAATGAAATTGCCACATCGCAGGTAGAGATATAGCTTGGTATATGAGATGCCTAGCATTACTGAATTTGGTGATGATACTTGGATGGATAGATAATGAGGACTAAAAAATGAGCATATTGTTGAGATTTTAAGGAAGCATTGATGGGGGATGATGTAGATGTAAGGAATTCTAAGATGGAAAATAGGGTAATGGTTGTCATG
The DNA here is from genome assembly GCA_035582765.1 of Acer negundo. NCBI lineage: Eukaryota > Viridiplantae > Streptophyta > Magnoliopsida > Sapindales > Sapindaceae > Acer > Acer negundo. The sequence goes on along the minus strand of CM069236.1, from coordinate 16,942,397 downwards.
CACAGTTAATAAGTTGTATCCTATTCTCTAAAGATATAGAAAATAATAGAAATATTCCTCATCTCTTCTCTAATTCTGCTTTTATGGTATCAGAGCCTGAAATTTGAATCATTTTTTCCTTACTTTTTTTCGTGCCTCTTGCCAGCCCAGCCTTTGTGCCTCTTTGTGCCTATTCTTTTTCTATCTAGTTATTTGTTCTAATGTCAGAAACCTCTGTTCCAGCCAATGTGGTGACAAAACCTATCATCCATTTTGATAACCCCACTCTCCAGATTACACCTGAGAAACTCAATGGAAAAAATTTCCTTGAGTGGTCCCAATCGGTGCATCTCTTCTTCAAAAGCAGAGGAAAAATGGGGTACCTTTGGGGGACTATTACAGAACCAGAAGAATCAGATCCTTCTTATGATTCCTGGGAAGCTGAAAATTCCCAAATCATGACGTGCTTAATTAATTCCATGACTCCAGGAATTAGTAAACTTTTTCTCTTCCTTTCCACAACAAAAGAAATATGGGACAGTGTCTCGGAGTTACTCAAAAAAAGGAAGGGCTCCACGAAAGTTTGAACTAAAAAGGAAAATTCACAACACCAAGCAAGGAGACTCCTCTGTGACAGAGTATTTTAATACTCTTATGGTGTTATGGTAGGAGCTAGACCTTCACCAACGCTTTGCGATCAAGGACACTGATGCTGCTAAACGACTTGCTGAGATCTTGGAGGAGGATTGAGTTTTTGAATTTCTCGCTGGACTCAATTCAGATTTTGATGAAGTCAGTGGGAGGATTCTAGGAAAAGAGCCTCTTTGCTCTTTAGAGTAAAGTTTTTCTTATGTTAGCAATGAAGAAGAGATGAGGAATATTTCTATTATTTTCTATATCTTTAGAGAATAGGATACAACCTCTATTTTTTCACAGCCCTATACTAGGAGAGGATAAAACTGCCAGCTATACAAAGCACTAGTACCTATACAAACTTGAAATGAATTCCTAGGAATACACAGCAATACAGTTGTAATCCTAATTAATAATACAGCTGTAATCCTAATTAATAAATCTGCTGGTTTCAATAGTTAATAGTTATTTCTCTCTTTTGTCTTACCTGTTTGGATTTGGGTGCTATGTGTTGCTGTCAGTTACCTATTCGGTGGAGAAGTCGCCACTGAAATACTTTTTGGAAGCAATGTATAATGGAAATTCATTACAGAGCACAACAACATTTGGTGACGAAAAAGAAAGGGAGAGAGTATATGATACTATTTTCCGCTTGCCATGGAGATGTGAGATGGTAATCTTGGTTTTCCTTTTATAACCTCAAATAAAAAGTGAATGGAATCTTCTATGGAGTCTTGTATAAACTGTTCATGTTCTCCTGCACTTTCCTCATGTTTTGGTTCACTTTGTGTTCATTATGTGTCCTAATTTATTATATTATTATCACTGTTTTGGGATGATGGTAGGTGTTCCTATTTTCTAGAATGGTGGACTCTCTATCCCGCTCTGGCTATATTTCTTTTCTTCCAAATGCATTTTAGAGCTCGAATTATGGAATATTTTTCTGGTTGAATGGGTTACTGATTATTATGTTTGCATAGCTACTTTACACAATTGTTGTAAAGATTCTCAAATGTGACAATTTCTTTCTAGCTTATTGATGTAGGCTTCTTTGTCTGCTTCGATTCATTTCTGTCACTGCTAACCATAATGCCAACAAGGATTCTGATTACTCTTTGGAGGCTTCTAAGTGTGAGGTTAGTTATTTTGTTCGAAGTCTTTTGGAATTGTAGCATATACATCATATTCCTCTTAGTTTATATGTAAGGTTTATTTTAGTTAATTATTCATTAATGTTGTATATTTGCATTGACATGTCTTAGCCTTTTAGCTTATCTTTTGAAATGGTTGAGTGAGGAAATTCCTTACTATTCATTAATTGTATAAACAAAAAAATGGGCTGAAATAATTATGAAGAAAATTTGAATAATCTTTTTCTCCATTGTCCGGTCCGGTGGTTATAAAGTAATGGAGTAAGTTGTTTTCAATGGGGGATTGGGCAGCTCCTTGGTCGGTGGTCTCTTTCTTTTTGGAAGATTTTAAAGCATTTGGGGGAGGAAAGAAAGCTATGATTCTTTGGTATTATGGAATTTGTGCTGTTTCATGAGTTATTTGGTTAGAAGGATTTTTGAGGAAGCTAAAGAGGACAATTTTTTATGGGATGAAGCTTATTATTTAGCTTCTCTATGAGCATCCATCTCTAAAGTTTTTAGAGGCAATTCTTTATTTTTCATCATGTTGGATTGGAAGGCTGTTGTTTTTTAATTGAGTTCATTGTAATTTTTATTTTTGCTTAGCGTGTTGTGTTGAGTGGACTACTGATTCACTATTATACTTTCTTCATTTTTGAATAAAGCTTCTGTTTCATATCCAAAAAAAAAAAAAAACAAACAAAAAAAATTGCAGCAAAGCACTCAAATTCTGAGTAAACTAAGGGTTTCGTGGTCTTTTTACGTAGTTGCCAACCTATTTTTTTCAGCTACCGGCTGGATAATGAAAATTTGGCATTTGTCCACATCATCCTATACGCATTTTAGAGTCATGGTATGCTAAATTATTTACAGAATAACCTAACCATGCTTGTGGCAGGCAGTTCAATAGGCCTTCTGCAGCTGCACTTTGTGATTTTGCGTGTTTCATTGTGCTGGCTTGTGGAGTAACCCTTTTGCAGCAAACAGGTGCAGTAAGGACTCTAGCTCTTTCCATATTTGTAACATTGATACAAGATTAAATTGCAATGACCATTCTTGAAGCATCTCGAAACTACAGAATTATTGTAATTTATACAACTCAATTCTGAGCCCTAAACCTTGTAACAAGCACGGCACTGAGCCCGTCTTAACTCTCTATTACTAAAATGGTCAAATTTACTGATGACATGATAAAATTTTGTCATATATAGAAATGATCCTATTATCTAGATATGTACAGAGAGAGAGAGAGAGCCCTAAACCTTGTGACAAGCACGACACCATGCCTCATCTTAACTCTCCATTACTAAAATGGTCAAATTTAGTGATGGTATGATATAATTTTGTCATATATAGAAATGATCCTATTATCAAGATATGGTTAGAGAGGGAGAGGGATAGTGAGACCACACATTGATATGAAAATCTTGGTGAAATTCGTGCATTTTTAATAATTTTCAATCCTTTTGGTTTATTGAACCATTAAAAGACTATTTTTGTCATGCATTCTCCCATTTCTTGTTGAGGTTGGAGTAATCTTTTTCTATGTGGGTCATAGAGGAGAGAACTTTTTTCATTTGATTATACAATATATAAGGGTAAATCTTTTACCATCCATATACCAATAACTCTGAGAGAGGCTCAAAGTCAAGTTGATTGAAGTTTGATAAGTTATGTAGTTTATCTGAGCCTCAAGGGCAGCTACTGTAATTTACTATATTAGAAATGTCTAATTGTTGTTACAATTAAAATTTATGAACTGATTTGGAAGCATGGTTATTGTATCTTCCATTGGTTTGTCCATGAGAGGATATTACTATTTCTATGATTCTTGTTTCTTCAGATATCAGCCTAATCTATCACATGATTCGGGGCCAGGGAACAATCAAATTATATGTGGTGTACAATGTCTTGGAGGTGAGAAAACAAATTTGATGAACCTTGGATTATCTTACTATTAGGTTATAAGCTTTTGATATATAATATTTTTTGTAATTTAGAGGGAAATAAGAAATGAATAAACTGGTTCATAGTTGCATATTTTAGATGCACCTAGATCACCTATGATGAACAAGCATGGGTATGGCTTTGACTTTTGTTAACCCTGAATTTAACTTTTGTATTATTTGGCTGAAACTTGTGTGAAATGAATTTTCTTTCTTGGTGTTCTCTATTCAGATATTTGATAAAATGTGCCAAAGTTTTGGTGGAGATGTATTGCAGACTCTATTTAATTCTGCAGAAGGACTTGCAAATTGTTCAGAAGAAAACATGAGATTTTGGATTTGGAGATACATTTCTGACCAAGCATTAGCTACAGCTGCTTCAAATATCCTTTGAGTTTCCATGATTTTGTTTTTTTAACACTGCATGTATGTTTAATCATCCTAGTTGGCTCCTTGACACTTCTTACTTTTTCATTCTTTTGTTTTATTAGCTCAGGCAATTACTTTATCAACTTGTATAGTAGCTCACAATAATGCGTTGCTGGCTTTGCTGGTATCGAATAATTTTGCTGAAATAAAAAGCAATGTGTTCAAACGTTTTAGCAAGGCCAACATTCATAGTTTGGTGTACTCTGGTGAGTTTTCCTCTTTTGCACTCTATTTTTCTTTGTTTCCCTCTCTATGCTTGCTGATTTTAGAGACCAATTAACGATCTTAAATCTTAATTGACATGCTTGAGTTGAGTTGACATGGTTTCTTCTCAATGTGTTATTATTTTGGACACTTGAGAAAATTGCTATGCATGGTTTGATATCGATCTGTGTGATTTTTGTTATAGATTTAAATCTTTATTAAATTTTGCATCTGGATACTTCTGCCTCTTATGATTAGCAAATGACTATCTTTCTGCCAAATGTTAATGATCTGTGTTACACAGCAATGCAAAAGCCAACATATCATTGCTTAATGTTTGGTAGTGGCGAATGGGAGGTATTGGTGGGTGAATTGGGTTGAGTGCCAATAACCATTCAATGGAATTGCAACTCATTTGTTCTATGTTGTGTTACTCATACTTACTAAACCTGATAGATTCTAACTTAACCCAACTACTGGTTTGATCTTTTCTTTTCCTTGGGTAATGCGTAGCTGGAGGCAAAGAAACAATCATTTTCCTTAAGTTTTATTAACTCTTATTGTGTTTTATATGAGGGCAAAATTGCAAATACCAAAACTCACCTGAGGTAAGGTGTAATGCCAAATTAGCCCTCGTGGTTTGCCGTTAAACACTATTATGAAAATTGTTGACGTGGCATGGTTGGTGAATTAAATGACTATTTTTATCTCTATTCTACCTTTAATACGATAAATAAATCAACAATCTTAATTAATTACTAACATATAATTATCTAACTATGATTTTCGAGAGAATAAAAACTTTCCTAATTAATTTTTTATTTAACAAACGTAATTGCTTTTATTAAAACCTTAAAACAAAAAATTAAAATTTCCACAAAATAATTATCTTACTATGATTTTCTAGAGAGTAAAAAGTTACTTAATTTTTTTATTATTTAAAAACACAATTGTTTTTATTAAAACCTTTAATAAAAAATTAAATTAACAATAATGGATGGATGAGGCAGTCTCCTTCACCCATTGGGAAGGACAGGGGAGGCCTGCCTCCTCCCATGCTTTTTAATTAGATTGGGAGGTTTGCCTCCTATTCCAAATCAAGAGAAGGAGATACCCTTTAGGTTGATAGAGTTGCCGAATGGACTTAAATGGGTACGCAGAGGCAGCCTTTTGTACTTGTTTATGTTGAAATAGTTCTTACCCAATTACAAGCTCAATACATAAATAAGCTATGCATACCGTTTATTTTGGGTGGTGAGCGGGAGTTGGAAAAATGCTATGTGGGAATTTTGATGAATTGACACATAAGTTTGTAAGTCTTGTGTGTGCAAGCTAATTGGACCAGAAATCAGATTTTTGGTCGCACCAACACTTCTTAGCAATTACACATCTAGTTAAATTCTCTTCATTTCTATTGTTAGTTTGCTAACAAGTGCATTTCTGATTCGTTTAGTCTAATTTCAGTTACCTTTTTTCATTAAGGAGAGGATGATGTCAAACAATTTTACTCTGTTGGTTAATCCCATAAGAGAATAGAAATGCTTCACAATGTCTGGGAGTGAGTTCCCTTGATTTTTTATTCATTTAGTTGAATTTTCAGGCTTAGTTTTTTGTAGTTATATCCTGCAGGGAATCAAATGGGCTGGAGCTGGTTAACATAAGTCATTACGTCCAAAAGAACTCTCTTAACATACTTATTACTGTTGGACTACTGTGTTAAGCTAAATATGATAAAGAGTATTAAGAAGTTCAAATATAAGTACTGGCTTATTGATGAAAATCAATCTAGGTGTGAGAACATAATTATTCTAGGTCATGCTAGGTGGTTTGACTCATTAGTAATTTGTACTTCCAAAGTGTAGGCATAGAGTTGCATGTAATTTTTGTTGTAAAGTTAAACTATTAACATTTTTGGGTATATGCTATTTGCCTTCATCATAGAAAGATAAAAAAAGCTAAAAGAAATTATTTTTTAAAAGTTCCATATAGCAGACCATGGTGTATAGTTAACTCATTTTTTTTATTCCTTACTAGAAGATCAGGAAGTCAAAAAATTTTGACCTCTGGATTTATCATTTATGTTTCCTTTATGGTGAATCTATGTGGTTGATTTTCTCTCTTTTTTTTCAATTGCTCATGAACAGATTCAGTTGAGAGATTCCACATTTCAGCATTTCTCTTATTTGTTTTAGCTCAAAATATTCTAGAGGCTGAGGGTCCATGGTTTCAAAGTTTTCTTTATGTAAGTTTACGTTAAATTTTTTAGCACCGTTAAAAATGAGAGAGTTTATTGAAACATTTTAGTAGTTGAACTTGTCTGGTTTGCTTATATGATTCTATTTGTTCTCCACAGAATGCCCTCTTGGTTTTCATGTGTGAAATGTTAATAGATATTATAAAACATTCATTTCTTGCCAAATTCAACGACATAAAGCCTATTGCATACTCTGAGTTTCTTGAAGACCTTTGCAAGCAGGTATATGCTATATTGTTGCCAACTTGCCATTGCTTTTTGTGCTCTATCTAAACTCTAAAGCAGGAATATGTCAATATTTCCTTTGGATATTTTTCCATGTTAAGAAAACTTTTTCACTTTCTTCAGACTTTGAACATGCCAACTGAGAATGGGAAGAAAAACCTCACTTTTGTTCCTTTGGCACCAGCTTGTGTGGTAAGCACCTTATAATATTCTGACATGGTTTTTCCATAATATATACAACTGTTCTGTTAGTTTGGGTTTTGATATTTTTGTTGTAAAGAGATTTTTGTTTCTGACTTTCAGGTTATCCGAGTGTTGACTCCAGTTTTTTCTGCTCATCTACCTTGCAATCCTGTTCCATTGAGGCTCCTTTGGATTGTTATTTTGTCTGCCGTAACTTACATCATGCTCACAAGTCTGAAGGTGATGATTGGAATGGGACTACAAAAACATGCTACATGGTATGTGAAAAGGTGTGAAAAGAGAAGACACCATCTCCACTATGATTAAATTTGATGAATTTTCTAAAAATATTATGGCTTTACTTGTTGGCTGCCTAAGTCTTCCATCTTTGCCGCGGAAATTGTTCTTGATTTTTAGAGAAACCTCCTTGGTTTTAACATGCTAGTTGAATAGTGGCTACACAACCAGTGAATCCCATATTCCCATTGTCTAGTCCGATAGCTTCATTTCACGTGGAATTTTCCTCCAATTTTGATACAGAGAAAAGTTGCTTGATATCTGGACATCACGGTTTAAATTCATGGACGGGTTGGTTTAATTATATATGTACATCTAGGGCTTGTTTGTTAATCTGTATTATTGTATAAGCCAATTAAATTGTATTAAATAATTAAACTCAACTGTTTGGACAGGTATTGCATTATAACTAATGCAAACATTTTATTTAATACATCCATTGCTACACTAAACAATACATATAAACTACATGGGTTTATAAGAGCTGAATTATTTTTCATTTCAAACCAAATCTCTTTAAAATTAAAACTTTGTTCTGAAAAATTCTGATTACATCACATCGAATTTTTAATAGAAATAAATATATTAAATTATGTATAATGATTTTATAGATTATTTAGTTTGTTAATCATTTATAATATTATTTTTTAGTATTTTTAAAAAGTAGTATAATAAAAATATCATTTTTTTCAAAAGGATATATTTTCTTTTGAAGTATTATCAAAAAGATATTTAATTCTCTTTTTACAAAAATGTAATGCAATAATGATATGCAACATATTAAATCTAATACAACATGCCCCTAATATATTCATCAAATAAAATCACACTATTTATATATAAGAAAAAAAAAAAAATACACAAAAAGATTCAAGCTCAACCATTAATGCATTCATAGAAGATTATTACTTCGAGATCTTAGGTTGACTTGATCTTAATTAAATTTAAGGTGCAGATATTGATACCTATGAATATGATAAACACATCCATATTTACAAGTAAGTACACACTTGTCTACAATTTAAAATTAAAACATTACTATAATCATTCATCTTAATACCAATAGTATCCTTATTTAAATGAATATTTTCATTTTAATATAATTTATTTATATCCCTCTTAAATTATTAATACATCCAATTTTTAAAAATGATAAATTCTTAAGTTCATTTAAATATACATTTTGGTTTCGATAATAACCATTAATTTAAAGAAATTCATTTGAGATTTCAATAATAATCATTAATTTGACAAAACAACACTTTCGAGGTTTTGATTATAGAAATTAATAACGCATTAAGAGCTTGACCATCCGACATTTCTGATTCAAACATATCTTTCCTAGGAGCCATCAACAGAATTCAAACAGGGTAAATCCTGCAACAGAATTTCTAAGAAAATAAGCAAACAGCTACCAAAAGAGAACTAAGAAAACTAATTCTAAGATCGTCAAGAAACTCGCATCTGCTACATCATTATTATTATTATTATTATTATTATTTTGAACAACAGTCCCATCAAATGCCATTTTTCTATCTTCAACCAGTAAAATAAACCATTATTTTCATGAGAGATGCGAAAGACATTAGAAGCATCACAATACATATATAACCAGAAATTCCCCAGCCATCTTTGTTGACTGAATTTTAAATTAGGACTACTGTCATCTGGAAGCTCACATATATTATATATGCTAGGTAAGAGGTCTTTTAGTAGTCAACCGAATCCATATTGGTTAGATTACATAGACAGATGTTGACAAGGAAGAGAATAACAATTTTGATCCAGATAATACCAACTTAGATGATTGAAAACTGAATGCATCTTCCATAAGTGAACATAAATGGCTTTCTGATTCAAATTCCCTCTTGTATGACTATGAGATGGTTGAGAATAGAGACTGACCTATTAATCTGCATGAAATAAGAACGAGAAACAGTGATGGAAAATTAGCTTGACGAAAATAGCAGTGACAATTGCATGACTTCAGAATATGAGATGTTACTTGAAATAGGATTAGAGTTTAATTAAAGTTTAGACTTTATTAATAAAGTGATATAGTTGAAGATATGCGTATGATTAATGGGTGTACATAGTATTTGGTTTATTTTTAATTAAACTAATTTGTCCTTATTGGTAAATTCCTATTGGGCTATTTTTGTAATTAAAATTTTTATTAAAATATTAGTATGCTTATTATATTTATGGGTGTCAATATCGGCACCCTAAATTCAATCCAATTGATACTTTGACTGAAATATCTCCGATATAAAAAATTTATTCAAATTTATGGGTAAATATTGTGGCACAAGAGTTGTAATTAACACATATTACATTACATCATCTCATGATTTATATAGAGTTGACAATTTATATACCATATCATTTGAACAAAATTTTTGAACGGTTTAGCATTTACTCTTGAGACATTATCTGCATGGCATGACATCCTAATAAACTTTGATATCTCATTGACACATCACTCTCTTAATTTTAAGAAAATTAATTTTATGATCCATTAATATATGCTCAAAAACTTCAAACCCCCAGAGTGACAGTCATCAATTTTTTTTGATAATCTAACATTACTCTATCCATTTAATAAATTTTCCTTGTTCACATGTGTATTTAGTATTTTATTCACTTCACATGTGTAGCTATCATTTGATATTTATCGAATATGTTCTCACTTAACAATAATAATAATGTTATATATCTCACCTTTTATATCACACCTCCATCTCAATCAAGGATATGTGACAATTGGTAAGTAGATATAAATTAATTATGATTCATCTTACTTACCATATGTATCCATAACATTCGTTAGAGAACTAGGATCCTCTCCTCAAATGGATACGAGGTACAGCATATTACTCTTCACTTCACTTAATTAACATTGGACCCAAGATTCCAATGTGAAAGAAATTGGAACGCATTTCCTATATTCAATTCGAAACAAAAGAGTGCTAAGCTTTGAACAATTTGTTTACTATTATTACACTATGAAGCTGAAACTCAAAAAAGTGGATGAAACGTATTTCATGGATCTACCTTGAAATAGCTGGAAAGAAGCAAGGACAATAAGGATCTTATTTTTGAATGAGTTAAACCTACCCATCTAGATGGTGAGAACATAAATTCATATCTATGCGTGGCTATATCTATGCTCGTGAATATGAAATAAATACAGTGTCGGACTGTCGGTCCGAGATCCCTGGGTGAAATCTAAAAAATAGATCTCATACCAACAAAATTATCTCCACTTCATCCTAAAATAAAAATAAAAATTAAAAAATCCATGATTTTTTTGTCTCCGGTTGCTATTTTTTTTTTTTTTAGGTGGGTGAAAAATAGATGAAGAATATATAGGTAATAGGTGATAAAAAAATATGAAGCTTTAAAAATTTTGGCTTTGTACTAGAACAAAACGAATTTGGTCAGGTTCTAATATTTTTCGGTATTGTTTGAGCTTTTTTTTTTTTTTTGACTTTTTTTTTACAACTTAGCTAATAACAAAAACTCATATCATATATTTGAGATCTCTTGACATGACGGGCCCGGGACGAGCGCCACCTTGACCCACCCCAGGGCCGCTCCTGAATAAATATTGAATTAGTAAATGGAGGAAGAAGTAGATGCAGATGTTGGAGCTAGTAGTTCTCGTGGTGACTAACATACTGAGTATGTAACGGAGAAGGTGATTGAGATGATGGGAATCCCATCATGGGATAGTGGAGAAATTGAGTATATTATGCAAAACAAATTCCCTTTAAGCCTATCCCATCAATTTACGCATTCAACTCAAGATGAGGTTCATGATTGTAGTTTGTAGGGATGCTAGTGCAAGTATCGGGGTAATAAGAAAAAAAAATTAGACAGAAGTTGTGGCAACAATAGGGTCGAATGAGTCAAACTTATGAAAAAAAATTTACTTTGACTTTCTCTTTATTAACCATAGGTGCCGAACATAATTCGTTTGGTGATTTATAAATAGGTCTAGGTTCCAACATAACCACATTTTTCATATGAAAATTGTTTGCATATTGATCAATAACAGCGGAAATTGTTAAAAATAACCACATACAATATTAAAATTTTATTGTTGACCACAAACAAAATTTAACGGTTAGTAACAGCATTTTTAAAAAAAAAAATTAAAGTATATCAGTAATTACAAATATACACCTACAACTTAGCTTTCAAGAAAAAAAAATTCTTCTGAAAACCGTGAAATCATAAGAACAAACGTGGAATGTTGTAAGAATACTTGAAATGTTGAAAAAAAAAACTTGAAATCTTGAAACAAAAATGTGAAATATGAAAAAAAAAAAAAAAAAAAGTGGGAAATCTCATAAAAAAAAAACATGTAAATGTTTATATTTTTCAAAGGTAAAATTATTGAAACAATCCCTCCAACATCACATTTTTAACTTTTTATACAATACAATAACATAAACAACCCTCCCTTCCAGAAGAGATATTTCGATAATTTTTCATTCTTCCTTAGATTAGGTTTTTTATTTTTATTTATTTATTTATTTATTTTTACAGATCATAGTGCTGATGGGAAGGGGAAAGCTCCAGAGGCACTGTTGCATGCTTTGGGTTGCCCAGGAGCAGCATCGTTTAGGGGTGCGTTGCCTGGGTGCACGATGCCTAGGCAGCACACCGTCGAGGCCGCATGGGCTTGGGGACGACTTTGTCGGGCGTCACACACCCAGGCAACACCGTATGGTGAAGAGTTTGATGGGAAAGAGAATAGACAAGAGAGAGAGAGAGAGAGAGAGAGAGAGAGAGAGAGAGAGAGAGAGAGTTTATGGATGGTTTTTAAGTGGAAATGGTGGAAAGTATCACCTTTTCTAACTCATTTGGTGTCTTTATTACCGGTTTAATAACTTAAGTTTAAAACACACCTATTATGGTGAACTACCAAAATTGCCCTTAGATAATCATTTATGTTATTCTGTTTGTCTAGTTCTCTCTCCACACTTCCAACAAAAACGATAACTGGATTAGTCTCTCTCTCTCTCTCTCTCTCTCTCTATCTCTCTCTCAATACAAATAGAAGTTCAAGATCCAAATAACTGGGCGTGCTTCATTACAACAAGGTAATATTTCTTGCAAATACTTCTTTTCATTTGTTCACATTTTCATTGTGACAATTGTGGATCTTCGAGACTTTGTCACCTTTTTCCGAGCTTTTTAAAGTAGTATCCTAGCTTTTTAAAAATCACTCTAAGCATTTTCATGTCTTCTCCGAGCCTTTTTAAAAATCACTAATCGAGCCTTTTCATGTCTTCTTCAAGCATTTTCATGTCTTGTCCGAGCCTTTTCAAAAATCAGAAATCGAGCCTTTTGAAGTCTTGTCCAAGCTTTTTTATGTCTTGTCCGAGCCTTTTCATATCATCTCCGAGATTTTTCAAAATCACTAATCGAGCCTTTTCAAGTCTTCTCCGAGCCTTTTCAAGTCTTCTCCGAGTCTTTTCCTGTCTTCTCCGAGACTTTTAAAAAATCACTAATCGAGCATTTTCAAGTCTTCTCCGAGACTTTTAAAAAATCACTAATCGAGCTTTTTTCATGTCTTGTCCAAGCTTTTTCATGTCTTGTCCGAGCCTTTTCATATCATCTCCGAGATTTTTCAAAATCACTAATCGAGCCTTTTCAAGTCTTCTCCGAGCCTTTTCAAGTCTTCTCTGAGCCTTTTCAAGTCTTCTCCGAGTCTTTTCCTGTCTTCTCCAAGACTTTTAAAAAATCACTAATCGAGCATTTTCAAGTCTTCTCCGAGACTTTTAAAAAATCACTAATCGAGCTTTTCTCATATCTTCTCCGGGCCTTTTCAAGTCTTCTCCGAGTCTTTTCAAGTCTTCTCCGAGACTTTTCAAAAATCACTAATTGAGTCTTTTCAAGTCTTCTCCGAGCCTTTTCATGTCTTCTCAAAAATCACTAATCGAGCCTTTTCATGTCTTATCCGAGACTTTTAAAAAATCACTAATCGAGCCTTTTCAAGTCTTCTCCGAGACTTTTAAAAAATCACTAATCAAGCCTTTCAAAGTCTTCTCCGAGCCTTTTCATGTCTTCTCAAAAATCACTAATCGAGCCTTTTCATGTCTTCTCCGAGCCTTTTCATATCATCTCCGAGACTTTTCAAAAATCACTAATCGAGCCTTTTCAAGTCTTCTCCGAGACGTTTCAAGTCATCTCCGAGATGTTTCAAGTCATTTCCGAGACTTTTCAAATAATCACTAATCGAGCATTTTCAAGTCTTCTCCGAGACTTTTCATTGAATTACTAATCAAGCCTTTTAAAGTCTTTTTCGAGACCAAAAATGTCTTCTTCGAGACTTTCATGTATTCTCCGAGAATTTTATAGTGTTCTCCGAGCCTTTTAAATATCCTCACCCGAGCTTTTGTAAATGTAATTTATGAAAATCTTTTGTACTCTTGAGTTTTTATTAATAGTTTTGATTAATTTGATAGCATCATGAATCGAGTTAGAATAGTAATATCTTACAACGGTCGATGGGAGCATCTACCCGACGGAAGTCAGAGGTTTGTTGGATCCGATAACCAAGGAATGTATGTGTCAAAGAATATGACTTACGAAGAATTGTTGGCGATCGTGCATACCATTGTGAAGTATGATGTAAACAAATTCAATGTTGATCTGGCATCAATATCAATCGTTCCTGGCAGTACATGTCGTACATTTATAAGAAATAACGATGATGTTCAGTTTATGCTAGGGGAAGATCGGGTGATCCCTCAAGTATGTGTAAGTCTAACTTAGAGGACACCTGGAGATGTGATAGTGAATGATATTCCTCCTCCTGAAAATACCCAACAATTTGGATCTATTAGCGGTAGAAACCAAGTGTATCCCCAAAAGAGTTTCGCCGAAAGTGGGGAAAACATGTGTGGTGTCCCACCGGTAGTGGTTGACCAAGTAGTTGAACCTCAATTTGGCGATGTGTTTGGTTGTCGAATTGAGCAGTACAATGAGATGATCAATTACCCGAACCATAAGGTGGATAATGAGGCAAATAATGAACAAGTAGATGATCTAGAAAATGTGGATGAAGAGCGTACACAAATTCAAACACAAGGAAGACATGTACAAGGAGTTAGTTGCACTGTACCAAATATGCCTGGGACTTCCGAGGTCCAACATAGTATAACTGTATCTAATTCTGATAATACGATAACGTGGGTTATTCTCGGAGCAGATTCATACTCGTTTGGTATTGGTAGAAGTAGCACCTTGGCAATGCAAGAACCTACATGCATGATTTATAAAGGTCAATTTTTCCCGAGTAAAAAGGATTTGAAGAGGCTAGTTGGCCTTTTTTCAATGCCGGAGAATTTTGAATGGAAGGTGAAAAGGTTTAATAAGACAACGTTACATTTAGTTTGCATCATTGACAACTGTACGTGGAAATTAAGAGCGGTGAGGAGAGATGACGGGACTTACTTCCAAGTCAGAAGTTTTGTCAACCAACATAGTTGTCATTTGGAGGAGGTTCACCATCGCCACCGACAAGCTAGTGCAGTCATAATCGGAGAAGTCATTGCACCTAGACTTCAACAACATGATGGTCGTCTCATGCGTCCCAAGGACATAATCGCCGATATGAAAACAATGTATGGCATCCAAGTCATGTACAGTAAGGCACATGATGCCTTGCAATATGCATTGTGTTTGACCTATGGAACGCATGAAGAAAGTTTCAAACTGTTACCATCTTTTGCATACGTTCTGGAACAACAAAATCCTGGCACAATCACCGACTTACAATATGCAGACGATGATACATTTCTGTGCTTTTTCATGTCGTTAGGGTCCTCAATTAGAGGATTTCAGAGGTGTATGCGTCCTGTGATTGCAGTTGATGGTACCCATTTGAAGGGAAGATTCGGGGGGTACAATGTTTGTTGCAACTGCACAAGATGGAAATAAACAGGTGTACACAATTGCTTTTGGGTAAGGTGACTCAGAAAACAACTTTTCATGGGAGTGGTTTTTGGAATGCTTGAGGCGTGCCCTTGGTCATATAGATGATCTGGTTTTCATTTTCGATCGCCATGCAAGCATTGAAGCGGGGATTTCTAAAGTGTCCCTTTATGCAACCCATACTATATGTTGCTGGCATTTTGGTGAAAATATGAAGAAGCGATTCCACAGAAAAGATGTTGCCGACATAATGGATTCAGAAGCTAGGACGTACAGTGAATTCAATTATAACAGGCACATGGAGGAGTTACATAGACTGCACAAGGGTGCATTTGATTATGCCATTGCTGCCGGTCCACACAAGTGGTCTCACGTACACTGTCCCCAAAGAAGGTACAGGCTGATGACCACAAATGTTGCAGAGTGCATAAACTCATGCCTAAAATTCGCACGACAACTGCTAATGATGACACTGGCGGAGTTCATTAGGAATATGCTACAAAAGTGGTTTCACAATCGTCATGCAGCTGCACGGTCCATGCATCATCAACTGACCGATGCAGCACATCTTGTGATCCTAAAACGTGTCGAGAAGTGCAATTATATGACCGTAAATCCGATTGACTGAAACATATTCTCCGTCAAATTGAAGGGAAACCAATGGATGGTTAACTTACACTTGAAGATGTAGGGAAAAATAAACAAATAAAAGTGTTACACGCAGCGGAAGCGATACTAAAGACGATTTAGTGACTTTTAAAATTTTTCCTTTATGAACCTTAAACCCTTTTAATCAATAAACATGCATATATATCAACAAAAGTAAATTACCTCTTGTCGCGTGATCCGATTGACTTACGTCGATGGTAATCCGCAAGACCTTCAATCCGAGCACGAACGTGGATCACCTAGGAGCGTGGTCTCCCTTTCCTTTGAATTGCAAACCCGTGAATGGACCAAACAAATACTTTCTTTTCTTTGTTAGTCACAAAACAATCAAAAGAATGTTAAAATTATTCCGGTCACTTTTGAGTTCACAATCTTATGATCGAAACTCGCGTGAACCTAGATCGATATCGTATACACAAGCTTATTGATGTTTAAGCAATTGTATACTATCAAAGAATAATTTTTCACTCCTTTTTGTCTCTCTAGAATAAAAATTCTCTTAGAATTAAGAAGAAGAAGAAAAAAAAAAAACTCAAGCACCAATTAATTGATGTGGCCGAACCCTATAAGAACATATATATAGGTTGGCCGAATTTTTCTTCTTTTTCCTTTAGGGTTGCCGAATTCTATGTAGTATCTAATTAGGGTTGGCCGAATTTCATCATGTCACTTATATAGGGTGACTGAAATTCAACCCTAATTCTTTTTAACTTTATAGACTTCAAACCCTAATCCAACTCTTTTATTTTTATTCTTTTATTTGACTAAAAAAAAAAAAAAAACTGCTTATTTGATTAAATAAATAATACTAATTTATTTATTTACTTATCAAACAAGTCTTTTACTTTTAGGAAAGATTTGTTTCTTTAATTAAACAATTAATCAATGAATCAATTAATTCTTAATTAAAACAAATGAAACAAAATAATATTTTTAGGTCAAAACTTTAACCTAGCCGCCCCACTTATATATAAGATGGGCCTAATATTATTTTCCTATTTCATTTAATCCATTGGACTTTAAATAAAAAAGCCCACATGTGAACCAGACCCATTCTTACTAAAAGAAACAAGCCCACATGTCTTTCATTAATATATTAATATAATTGAGCAGCCCATTACTTAAATAATGTGCAAATTATATTCTTAATATATTAAATGCAATTCTAGATGGACCCTTAAATTGGTCCGGTAGAATATATCAAGTGATCCATGCAAGTCCGTGTGGATTGGGGATCTTGGCGGGCCATCTAAATTTAAGCTTCAATAGACATAACCTAATCACAATCAACAAATGATTCACTTAGGTCCGATCCATTAATTTTAACTCATTCCACTAAAGAGCTAAAACTGAACTCTTAAATAAAGATAGAAAAGGAAGATGCTCCTCATTCATACCCTAGACAATCATATTGGAGATAGTGTATCCTCGTGATTAATATCAGTAATCGCCAAGAGTTCATAGACCGCCTATAACTCTCCAAGTTACCATATTTACTCATATGACCACGTTTTGAACTTGGATATTTTGACTTGTCCAGAAGCCATGTTTTCAATAGACACTATTGAAAACTCAACGTTGAGATTTAATATCCAATTACCTCAAAACATCCATATGATGATATTATACTCTCATTTAATTAAATGGAGCCACGATGTCCATATCTATAAATGAAGTCCTCTATCGATTAACAAATGAATATCACCAAACTATCGAGGATAGACTATGCGATATAATCGTACTCATTGATAACTCAAATGATATCACTTGCAACCATAAGTCCATCATTTATCTCAGGATTAAGATAGACTCTCCGATTGTCCTGATAATGAAAAGACTATTATCTATTGACGGTTCTAGATAAAGCTTTTCATTGTGATCCAGTTCAATGCACCCAGTGCACTAGATCCTTTTGCTCGAAGACACTCCGATGATTTTAGACTCATCATATCTCATTTGATCCCACTCAAATGCTAGCAAAAGAATTCTACAACTTTAACAAGATAAATGTGCCCAACCTTTAACTTAAGTTGTGAACAATATTCAAGACTAACTAAAGAATTGTGTCTACCACATACATATCCAGATGTACGAACAATTCTTCTTTTCCATAGTCTTTAGACCTTATGATTATTTACTTTGACAATTATAATACAAACTATAAATGCTATACGATTTGTTAAACCAGAAATCACTTTATTAATATGAAAAAGATTGTTAATTACAACATTACACTCTTGCTATTGAGCATAATCCTAACAGAAGACTTGCACATGCAACAAATTCCAAATGGACCATTTCCCATGTTCTCATGCACTCGCAGCCGCAAGGTACATGAGATGTTACAGTTAACGATTTATATTACCCACAAACGTGAATCTCATTGTTTTCATTGTTGTAGGGAGAGAAACTTGGATTTCACATCTCTATGTGCGGACTACTACAAGAGAGAGACACTTATTGATGCATACTCGGTTTCTATTATGCCTGTTGGCCATCCTTCTTCATGGGTAGTGCCATCCGACATCGTATCTCGGGTGGTTTTAAATCCAAAGTTGAAGAGACAATCAGGTCGCCCGATGGAGGGTCGACATGCCTCGTCTTCGGAGAGGACAACCACACAGTCCTGTAGAAGATGTGGACAATCGGGACATAGTAGCAGGCGGTGCTCCAACCCACCGATGGTTAATGAAGGTCCCATCATAAGTGTTCCCGATGTATACCGTCGCAAGTGTGGCATCTGTCATTCAATTGGACACAATAAACAAATGTGCCCTGAGAAAGACTCTACCGTGGAATGAATGGAGCCGTTGAAGAAGGCGATCGAACATAACAAGGAAGTACAAGAGGCCCCTGGATTGCCACCAGAAAAGCTTGTGATTGCTAATGTGGGACGGCAAGATGCTAGGAAGCACCTTAAGGAACATGTCTCCAACTTGATGTCTTCCAACATCGTCCAGACGTTGGGAACCATGCTCGATACAGTTATGTTATGAGACCGTTGGTTATTATGCTTTTTTATGTTGAACTATTATGATATATTTATTGGTTGTTCGTTTAATGTCATACTGTATCTTTTGTTATAGTGTCTACAGTTCATTGTATTGTTTATGGATTTCCATATATCAAATGTGTGTTCAAGTGTTAATTGCAAACAACTAAATTTTTTTTTAAAATAATTTCATTTCATTACTCAAATGTTATGTACATCAACTAAATCACTAACTGGAAGACCAATCCTTTGAGTTACAAAAAACCTCCACAGCCATCTTCTCTCGGATGGTGCCTATTTCGTTTTCTGACCAGTTGAACGTATCCCTGTTCCCTGCCAGGTACTCTATCAATCTCAAAGTATGGGCACCATAGTTACCACAGCAATTCACCACATAAACAACCGTTAGAATTGAATGTTATTAAAACCGATTAAGATAGAATAAGATCTTTAAATAGTCATACCCTCTATCCTGTTGGGGCACACGGTCTCTAGACACAATGTTGAGTGGAAAGGGCTTATTCTGCAATGTGTACGTCATATCGCCCCTTCGTCTGTGACAGTGAAAGTCCACCGCATGCAGCATCGACGGTAAAAAATATCGTAAGCAAGCGAGCTGCGTTTTCCTATGGCGAAATGGTACCTCCTGTCTGAATGGGTCCATCAGGTAAATACTCCCTGTTGTGAGGTCGACGCTGGCTAGTGCCCAATGCGTACGTCTAAGGTTGCAAGGAATCAAAACCTGTATGTGTTTCAACAAAGTGTTATCAATGGAAAATTTATTTAAAATTCAAATTCAAACAATGTAAATAAAACACTGACCACGTCAACTTCGTTCCATGGTTTGGTTCCTGCCGGGACCAATCCACGTACCACCTTCAGGTCATCAGCGGACCACTGATGCTTGAACAAAGACCAATTGCAGCGGGGTTTGTCGACCCCACTTCCCATCAATATCTCCAGTCATTCAATAACCATGACTATACAAAGAAAATTTATAAAACGTTAGATAAAAGATGTACGAAACACATAAATAGATGTTCAAAAGTCGTACAACTTAAACACTTACATAGAACTGTGAATCCAGTATGTTGATCATCGGATCATAGACAGTGGAGTAATATCTCTGACGCTTCCGCAGAATATGCAAGAACGTGTCCATATGCTGACAATTTCAACATTTTGTATTGTTAGCATTCTACTATTTTAGAAACATCTTATACACAATGTTCAGGTAAGGACCATACCGTATCCTCCAACTCCATGATGTTGGTTTGAAACCGATGGAACCAAGGGACACCAACTGGCTCGAGTAGATCCACATCACGCCTGCATAATTGTTGAAGAAGTTAGATAAGAAAGTAGTTTTACTTAGCAGTTTCAAAATACAAAATAATTTTTGTAATATCTGCGATTATACTTACAATTCCCCAGTCGAGTTCCTCTTATAGGCTTGGTATACAGCAAGGTGGTCAGGATCTATCAATGCGTGGGGTGCCCATACATGTGGTGGTTGTGGCCTAATCCTTGGCCTCTTCGGCGGAGAAGGGTCAGTGTATAGGGTCCGCTGCTGCCAACCTGGCCTGCAAACCCGATCCTGACGTTGAAGGGGTGGGGGAATCCGGTCCAGCTTAGTGCGATCCATTGGATGGGTGAGCTGTAAGGAGGAATTCTGTCCCCGTGTATTGCCTCCAGAGGTGCAATGTGTTGAGGGACTATATCCCCCTGTATCGTCTGTAAGGGTGCTCTGTAAGTAGGAACTATGTCGCCGTCGATTGCCTGTAGGTGTAAGCCCTTTGGGTGCACTGAGATTGGGGATCTCTGTCCCTATGGAATGAATGAAGGGGTGATCTGCACCAGGATCGACCGGAGGGGTGTGCTGTAAGGAGGTGCTCTATACCAGGTCCTGAGAATGAACAGGCTGGTCTGGTAAAACCTACTGAGGTTCCTACTCTATCTCCATAGGTGCTGTACCTATACCATTAGTACCACGAGTAACCTCCTCTTGTGGTGTCAAACCAGGCCCCTACTGATCACCCTAATGACTATCTGTCCTCCCTTTGGGACTGAAGTCTCGGTGTCCATCATTGTCATCGAAGGGTGGGTTATCGAACCGTGTACCTCGAGTATGGGCATGTGACGTCGAACCCTGAAGCCCCCGAATCAAATCTAGCAACTCCTGATGCTGTTGATCTTGCTTCTCATTACTCTTTCGCACCTCCTCCTGTAACTCGCGTAACGCATCCATTAGTTCAATATACCGACGGTCCTGAAAGGATTTCGAAATTGTCAGTACTAAAACCGTTCACTCGATTGAAATTAAATAATACGGTAAAAAGAATTATACGTACCTCTGCTTGCCCTCCAACGCCTCCTCGTGAGTCATCTCCAGTTCGAGAGTCATCTCTAGTTCGAGGCTCTCTAGGCAACGTGAATCAAACCCGTCCAGTCCTCGCGGGACGAATATGACGACCGTCCGAGTCAGACCCTCCGTATCACTGGGTTCGAAAGACGAACTCTCATTGTCACTGGTTTCGGCAGTTGTATATTGTTCGGGGTCAGAGACGGGAACAGGTATATCACCGACATCAGCATCATACAAACTGCCTCCCTGGGAAATGCCCTCGAAGTACCGTTCAGCCCTCTCAGTTGCTGTCGGCACCAATTTCACCCTCGCAAACATCTGAAATTGTAGTTAGACCATTGTAATTGTATACATATTAATAGTTATGAACATAAAATATATATATATATATAGATATTTACACTTTCAAAGAAAATGCTATTCAACTTCTCCCCCCTCGGTCACGTACTCAACTCCCATTTTAGAATTCGGGAGGAGAGCTCGATTTCCCTCCGCTTCCCATATCTGCTGTTGCCAAGCTCGGGGATAACCTCGAAAGCAAATATCTGCAAAACAGCTAAGAACGATAAGAATCCAATACAATACATCAGTCATATGAAAAAATTAACAAATTCAAAATTCTCACCAACAGGGCATGCATTAGCCCATATATGTTGTATGTCTCCGTGGTGTGTACATCAATGCCCTTTCGTCGCTGGCGTTGTTCAAACCGCCTATGTCGACCATCCAACGCATGCTTAAAACCGTATATAGACCGCCTATACACGTGTGCACCCCACGGGAACGCATCAAAAGCGTCCAAGTCCTCGACTAGGCGAAACTACCATACTGGAACTTTCTCTCTCTCATCCAACCCCATCAGTATCCAGTTAAGCATATACAATAAGCACAGCTTAACCACATCGTACTGCTCAGAAAAAGCACCAATCCGTAGAACGGCTTTCAGCTCTGCATACTCAACCTCATCTCGACCCTCAAAGTACCGCTGGTGTATGCCATTCTCTACCATATCATAGGTCGACGTGTCAGGAAGTTCTCCGAACTTCAATTCGGTGATCAGACAAAACTCAACCTTCGAGAACCGGACCGAATGCCTTCCTAACATAAATCTCATCTCATCTTCAGGCCCATCGTGATACAACTAGTGAATAAGCAATTGATATACAATGCCAGCTGAAAACTTCATCCCACGATCCATCCGAAGGAGGTGTCCAAAACACGACTCAGTATACCGACGTCGTTCTTCGACCGCAAGATGTTCAGGTACCTTGTTAAGTGTGTTGTCGATATCTGTAAGGTCATCAAAATGGTCATGTCGAGTTATTTTCCCCGAATACCTTTCTTCCTCTGGTGTTTTAAGCGAATCTTTTAGTTGATTCCTCATCTGGATATTAGCATAAAAATATATATATTTAGTTAAATAAAATAAATAATATAAAAATGAAAGGTTTTAGACACTAAATGAAAAGTCTCGGACACTATATGAAAAGACTCGGAAACTATATGAAAAGGTTCAGAAACTATATGAAAAGGCTCGGACACTATATTAAAAGGCTCGGAAACTATATGAAAAGGCTCGGACACTATATGAAAAGGCTCAGAAACAATATGAAAGGCTCGGAGATTCTAATTCTAGAAACCTATTCATATTCCTTAAAAGGCTCGGATTACTATTTAAAAGTCTCGGACAGTGTTTTAAAAGGCTCGGATCCTATTTTAAAAGTCTCGGAGCCAGTGTGAAAGGCTCGGAGATTCAAATTGCAGAAGCTTATTTAAATTGCTTGTAAAAGGCTCGGATTACATATGACAAAGCTCGGAAAAGACTTGGAAAAGGTTTTAAAAGGCTTGGAGATTCAAATTGCAGAAACCTATTCAAATTGCTAGGAAAAGGCTCGAATTACATGTGAAAAAGCTCGGAAAAGGCTCAGATAAGGTTTTAAAAGGCTCGAAAACCTAGAACTTCATGGTGTTCAACTAAATTTTTTCATAAATTTAAACCCTAACCTAATCAACAACAAATCAAATTAAATCTAATATACATGTGTAACGAACATCCAACATCAAACGCACATAAAAGTTTCAACAACAAAAACGCGTGAGAAAATCATATCACCTTCTCGTCGACTTCAAGACTGTATCGCCACCGTCGGTAGGTTTCCGATGAGATTTAGTACCGGATTATTTGCACCCAAGATCTCTCTTTCCACTGTTATCTCTCTCTCTCAACTTCTTTCTCTTCAGACGCAAAATGACAAAAATGAGGGTATTTTTGTCTGGTCACCTAAATAGGTGCCTTTTAAACTTACATTAGTAAACCGGTGACATTCTTACAAAAGTCCCTCAAAACAGTGACAAAAAATATTTGAACCTTGGTTTTTAATACAAGAGTATTCAGGTTATTTCTAAACTTTCATATGCAGTAAAAAACGAAAGTCTAAGGCACAATTTGGTTTTGTTTTTGAAACAGTTTTGTGTTTTCAAAAACAAAAAGCAATATTAAAGTTGTTTCTTTCATCATTTTGTAAAACTGGTTTTTAAAAACAAAAAATAATTTTTTAAAAGTTATAACTAAGAAGTTAAAAACAACTTATATATATATATATTTACAAATCATAGTGCTGGCGGGAAGGGGAATGCTCTGAAGGCACTGTTGCATGCTTTGGGTTGCCCATGAGCGGCATCGCTTGGGGTGAAATTCCCTTAATGTGAATAGGTATAGGGCCAATTTTTTCCAAACTAAGATTTCTCAAATACAAAAATGAAATGTACACATGATGTGTCTTAACAATTTTATTGTTTGAATCAACACATGCGGAAATCAATTTACAAGTGATACAATCAATACATGATATGGAAGATAAGGAAACATAAAAACGAAAATTGACACAATTGTTTTTACCTGGTAAAACCTCAAAGAGGAAATATCCACGGGTCGATAACCACAACCACCAGCAAAACAATTCACTATGATGAAAATGACTTACACACTCAAGGCTATCAAAACATGATATCCACCCCAAGTTATTAACTCCTAGTCTACCTTTGGGCCTAGTGAAGCACCTTAGCCTACTTCCTATGTGTGTCCTGCACCTCTAGAAAGCAACTTTCTATCTAAGACTATGAAGCCTCTAGGAAGATTTTCTTACTTAGCTATCTAGATCACAAAGATCCTAGTCAAGCTTGTTAGGATTATGCTCAATAGCAAGAGTGTAATGTTGTAATTAACAATCTTTTTCATATTAATAAAGTGATTTCTGGTTTAACAAATCGTATAGCATTTATAGTTTGTATTATAATTGTCAAAGTAAATAATCATAAGGTCTAAAGACTATGGGAAAAGAAGAATTGTTCGTACATCTGGATATGTATGTGGTAGACACAATTCTTTAGTTAGTCTTGAATATTGTTCACAACTTAAGTTAAAGGTTGGGCACCTTTATCTTGTTAAAGTTGTAGAATTCTTTTGCTAGCATTTGAGTGGGATCAAATGAGATATGATGAGTCTAAAATCATCGGAGTGTCTTCGAGCAAAAGGATCTAGTGCACTGGGTGCATTGAACTGGATCACAATGAAAAGCTTTATCTAGAACCGTCAATAGATAATAGTCTTTTCATTATCGGGACAATCGGAGAGTCTATCTTAATCCTGAGATAAATGATGGACTTATGGTTGCAAGTGATATCATTTGAGTTATCAATGAGTACGATTATATCGCATAGTCTATCCTCGATAGTTTGGTGATATTCATTTGTTAATCGATAGAGGACTTCATTTATAGATATGGACATCGTGGCTCCATTTAATTAAATGAGAGTATAATATCATCATATGGATGTTTTGAGGTAATTGGATATTAAATCTCAACGTTGAGTTTTCAATAGTGTCTATTGAAAACATGGCTTCTGGACAAGTCAAAATATCCAAGTTCAAAACGTGGTCATATGAGTAAATATGGTAACTTGGAGAGTTATAGGCGGTCTATGAACTCTTGGCGATTACTGATATTAATCACGAGGATACACTATCTCCAATATGATTGTCTAGGGTATGAATGAGGAGCATCTTCCTTTTCTATCTTTATTTAAGAGTTCAGTTTTAGCTCTTTAGTGGAATGAGTTAAAATTAATGGATCGGACCTAAGTGAATCATTTGTTGATTGTGATTAGGTTATGTCTATTGAAGCTTAAATTTAGATGGCCCGCCAAGATCCCCAATCCACACGGACTTGCATGGATCACTTGATATATTCTACCGGACCAATTTAAGGGTCCATCTAGAATTGCATTTAATATATTAAGAATATAATTTGCACATTATTTAAGTAATGGGCTGCTCAATTATATTAATATATTAATGAAAGACATGTGGGCTTGTTTCTTTTAGTAAGAATGGGTCTGGTTCACATGTGGGCTTTTTTTATTTAAAGTCCAATGGATTAAATGAAATAGGAAAATAATATTAGGCCCATCTTATATATAAGTGGGGCGGCTAGGTTAAGGTTTTGACCTAAAAATATTATTTTGTTTCATTTGTTTTAATTAAATAAGAATTAATTGATTTATTGATTAATTGTTTAATTAAAGAAACAAATCTTTCCTAAAAGTAAAAGACTTGTTTGATAAGTAAATAAATAAATTAGTATTATTTATTTAATCAAATAAGGAGTCTTTTTTTATTTAGTCAAATAAAAGAATAAAAATAAAAGAGTTGGATTAGGGTTTGAAGTCTATAAAGTTAAAAAGAATTAGGGTTGAATTTCAGTCACCCTATATAAGTGACATGATGAAATTCGGCCAACCCTAATTAGATACTACATAGAATTCGGCAACCCTAAAGGAAAAAGAAGAAAAATTCGGCCAACCTATATATATGTTCTTATAGGGTTCGGCCACATCAATTAATTGGTGCTTGAGTTTTTATTTTCTTTCTTCTTCTTCTTAATTCTAAGAGAGTTTTTATTCTAGAGAGACAAAAAGGAGTGAAAAATTATTCTTTGATAGTATACAATTGCTTAAACATCAATAAGCTTGTGTATACGATATCGATCTAGGTTCACGCGAGTTTCGATCATAAGATTGTGAACTCAAAAGTGACCGGAATAATTTTGACATTCTTTTGATTGTTTTGTGACTAACAAAGAAAAGAAAGTATTTGTTTGGTCCATTCACAGGTTTGCAATTCAAAGGAAAGGGAGACCACGCTCCTAGGTGATCCACGTTCGTGCTCGGATTGAAGGTCTTGCGGATTACCATCGACGTAAGTCAATCGAATCACGCGACAAGAGGTAATTTACTTTTGTTGATATATACGCATGTTTATTGATTAAAAGGGTTTAAGGTTCATAAAGGAAAAATTTTAAAAGTCACTAAATCGTCTTTAGTATCGCTTCCGCTGCGTGTAACACTTTTATTTGTTTATTTTTCCCTACAAAGCTTCCCTAACTCAACCATCTGGAGTACCAAACTCCTAGCTAAAACTTTTCCTTAGTTATCTGGATCCCTTGATCCTAACTAAGACTTTATGCTTGGCTATCTGGAACACTTTCCTAGCCAAGTCTTCTTACTCAAATTAAGGCTTCACTCACCTTAACAAGAGACTTCAACCTTTCCATAAGGCAATGATCTAGATGAAAATGATGCAAACACAAGTCATCTGGATCCCCTGATCCTAACTAAGACTTTGTGCTTGGCCATCTGGAACACTTTTCTAGCCAAGTCTTCTTACTCAAATTAAGGCTTCACTCACCTTAATAAGAGACTTCAACCTTTCCATAAGGCAATGATCTAAGTGATGAAAATGATGCAAACACAAGTCAAATAAAACAAGATGATCAATTAAGCTCTATGTACAAGCTTAGTGATGATCTAGAATATGCTTTAAACACACAATCACAAATATAATCTATATAGAAGTCAAAGAATGTGAGTCAATAAGAACAAGATTAGAATATTCAATATATTACACAAAAATCTTATTTCTTATATCGTGAATTTAAACCTAGAAAATATCACGAGGCACATCATATATATCATTTCTAGAATCAATTTCAAGATTAATCAAGTTTATCTAATATATGTTCAAATGAAATCACAAAGCTAAAATTCAACAAACAATAAATCAAAAAAACCTAGAGTATGAACTAACATCATTCTTAACACATTTCATCTATCAATTAGGAAGATTAAAAAAAATGATCAAAAGAGAAAGTGAGAAAAATATGTTTCATATACAAAAGATGAGACTTGGACTGAAATCAGTTTGCTGTGAAAAATCACAAAATCATTTGGCTCTAAAAATACTTGAGGTTTGTAGCTCTCTTCAAGATCAACATTTTTGGCTTTTGAATCACTCAATTTTGAGTTGAAATGAGAGAGTTATGATCAAAACAAGAAATCAAAATTTAAGAAACAATTTCTGCTCCTCTCTTTATCAAATTTTCTTCGCACATAAGTTGGAGGGAATGAGGAGGGTATTTAAAAGAGAGAGAGAGAGAGAGGGAAAATGGGCAACTAATTGGCATGAGCCACCTTAACACCCCGTGAGGGGCGCGTGAGGTTCACGGGACAGAGGGACTACCTGGCAGTGAGACTCATGGCCACCTCAAGCGCCCTCCATGCTTTGCCGTTGGCCAAGCTTGCTCCTCTCGCGTTCTTCGGCTGTATCCGAGCCTCCGAACTTCGGATTTGAATTTTTCTTTGATTACAAACCGTGACTCCCTCACACATAAGGAAGACTATGAAACTTAGCAAAAATATTTAGTATTTGACTCGATACACGATGATGAAGACAACTCAACGTATGAGAATGACAAGTAGCGTAACTTCCTAGTTTGGACTCGAAACCTAAAGAGTGAGTAACCAAAATGATCGGAACTTAATAAGGAATCATAAGAGATCATGTTCAAGTCCAAAATATAAGAAACACAAACAAATAAATACAATGTCACACAAGTATGCCATATCCAAGCGATAGTCATAAAACATGCAATTTTATAATGTTTGTCAATATGAGACCAATGCATATGCATACTTAAATGAGTGTGAATGTGTTATACCAAATGTTTGCACAACGATGCAGGGACACACATGAATAAATTTTGTATGTGTGCATTTATGCCTTATAAGAGGAAGAAGTAACTTGATACCTTAGCATTCATATAAGCGATCTTCCTCTTGAAGACGATATTTGCATGAGAAGTTGCTTTTCTCCTTTGAAACTCTTTTCGCCAAGAATCACCTAAGCAACTAATCATTACAAATAAAGAGATTTTTGTAATTGAATCAAGCCAACACAAATCTAAGATCTTACATGGGGGTGTGTGGCCTGGGTGCACGATGCCTAGGCAGCGCACCATCGGGGCCATATGGGCTTGGGGATGACTTCATCGGGCATCACACACCCATGCAACACCATCAGGTGAAGGGTTTAATGGGAAAGAGAGGATACAAGAGAGAAAGAAAAAAAGAAGAAGAGAGTTTGGGGATGGTTTTTATACGAGGGTATTTAGGTTATTTCTCCAAAATTTGGTTATTAACATTTAAACTTTCTTATACGGTAAAAAATGAAAGTCTAAGGCACTGTTTGGTTTTGTTTTTGAAACAGTTTTGTGTTTTCAAAAACAAATAACAATTTTAAAGTTGTTTCTTTAATCATTTAGTAAAACTAGTTTTTGAAAATAAAAAAACAACTTTTTAAAAGTTATAACTAAAAAGTTAAAAACAACTTTTTATTATTTTCACCATTTTCAAAACAGGTTTTCGAAACAAACCACAACTTTTCCTTATAAACAACTATTTCACCAATTTTAAAAACATGGGGTAATTGTTCAAATGTCCCTTGAGATTTTACATAATAACACACATATGGCAATTTTAGGTATATAGACACAAACATCCTCTAACCTTAGAGAAATATTGCAATAACATCCCCAACCATTAACTTTTTCCCGTTAGCACTTAACGGCTAGGGGTAATATGGTCATTTTCACTAAAATTAAAATAAATTGATTATTTATTTGGATATTTTCAATTATCTTATTTATTTAATAAAAAAGGTTTTATTTTTTATACAATTGGAAACATATCAATAAAGATTGCAAGTTTAAAAAAAAAAATTACCTAGATTAGTTGCAGTCTTGCAGATTAAGGGTCAGTTTGGTATTGCTGTAACTTTTATAATAATCACTGTTAACTGGGCTGAAGAAATAATCAACTGTGAAGTTAATCAGTAGATGTTTGGTTAATTATACTTTTAAAAATACTGTATAGCTCAAAAGCAGTATACATATGTTTGGTAATTTTATTTCAAAAGTACTGAAATTAGTTACAATGATTAAAATATACATGATTTAGAACCTTATTTTATTTTTTTCAATAATTATATATATTAAATCAATATTTAAGTAGAATATTTAAATTAGAAAAAAAAATTCCATAAAAATAATAAAAAGATTTTTAAAAGATTTTATAAATCAAATCAATATTTAATTAGAATCTTTAATTTTAAATGAAATAAGTAATATAAATTATTTTAATTTAATTTCATAAGGATAATAATGATATTTTAAAATATTCATTAAATGCTGAAATAAATTATTTCATAATCACTTTCAAAAAGTAACCCTTTATCTATTTCTCAAAATCACTGTCAAAACATGTCAGATTATCAATTAATCACTTTTGGAAGTTTTACCAAACAACATTTTATATCAAAATTATGAAATAAGCTGATTTTAACTTCTTCAAAGCAATACCAAACTGGCCCTAAAACAAATATACAAACTTGAAAAAAAAAAAAAAAAAATTCAATAATCCACCATCTTCATCAATACAATACTCATGTTTTAATCAAATTCCTCAACAAAAAAAAAAAAAAAAAATCCAATAATCCATCTTCATTATTTAAATTCCATAAAACACTTTGTTAAAAAAAAAAAATAACTCATAAAACACAAATCTTATCCGGTAAAAAACAAAAGTCTAAGGTAGGGTTTGGTTTTGTTTTTGAAACAGTTTTGTGTTTTAAAAAACAAAAAACAATTTTAAAGTTGTTTGTTTAATCATTTTGTAAAACTGGTTTTTGAAAACAAAAACAACTTTTAAAAGTCATAACTAAAAAGTTAAAAGCAATTTTTTATTATTTTCACCATTTTCGAAACAATCCACAACTTTTCCTTATAAACAACTATTTCACCAATTTTAAAAACATGGGGTAATGGTATAAACGTCCCTTGAGATTTTACAAAATAACATGCATATGGCAGTTTTGGGTATATTGACACAAACATCCCCTAACCTTGGAGAAATATTGCAATAACATCCCCTACCCTTAACTTTTTGCCGTTAGCACTTAACGGCTAGGGGTAATATGATCTTTTTCACTAAAATTAAAATAAATTGATTATTTATTTGGTTATTTTTCATTATCTTATTTATTTAATAATTTTTTTTAATACAAATTTCTTCTTTGGAAACGTATCAATAAAGATTGCAAGTTTCAAAAAAAAAATAATAATAATTACCTGGATTAGTTGTAGTCTTGCAGATTAAAACAAACATGCAAACTTTTTTTTTTTTTAATTCAATAATCCATCATCTTTATCAATACAATAATCATGTTTTAATCAAATTCATCAACAAAAAAAAAAAAAAAACAAAACAAAACAAAAAAAAAATCCAATAACCCATCTTCATTATTTAAATTCCATGAAACACATTGTTAATTTTTTTTTTTTCCATAAAACACAAATCTTCTTCGTCAATATAGATCCAAACAGTTTCACTTTAAAACAAATATAAAGCCATTGGAAAAACTCCAATGGACTAGATGTGAACCACACGTCAACAGAACTCCTCAACGCACCGTTGTCTAACGATGGAAATCCACTAGCGATGGTAACTAGAGGTAGTTTAACATCGTCGGGACTAGGTGGTGGAGGTGGTTGGTTAAGGCTGGGAGGTAAGCCGAGGCTACGGATATAAGAGAACTTATACAATGTCATTAGTGGTGGATCTTGCAGATGGAGTAGTTTGGTGGATCTCACAGATGGAGCGGCTCCATCAATGGAGGAGTTTGCTCCATCTGTGATTGGCGGCTATGAAGATCAAGTGGGTTTGTGTTTAATTATTGTGGGATTGTGGTGTTTGTTTTGTTGGATTTTGTTATGGATGAAAAGTGATTGAGAAATGAAAATTTTTCTTTTTTGGATTTGATGGAGATGAAAAGGATATGCCAATATGGTGTGGAAATTGAGGTCGATTTTTTAATTTTTTATTTTTAATTATGTATAGATGAGGAAGAGAGTTGTTTTTATTAATTTTTTTAAAATGAAAATAAGGGGCATTCTAGTCATTTCGTTCCTTTGACCATTCACTATTGGGAGTTAATGGTAGAAAGTTAACGGTAGGGGATGTTAGTGTAATATTTCTCAAAGGTTGTGGAATGTTTGTGTCAATATGGCCAAAGTTTCCATATGTGTGTAGTTATATCAAACCTTAGGGGATGTTTGTGCAATTACCCTAAAAACATCACCAAACACATTTACATCGTTTTCTATTTTTGAAAAATACTTTTAGAAAACACTATCAAACATGCTTTTATTTTTAAAACATGATTTTCATTTTTAAAAATAGTTTTCAAAAACATCATTTTAAAAATGATACCAAACACACCCTAATATTTTGGGAGGTTATTTTTTATTTTCTCTCTTAATAATATCCACGATCATGGGTAAATCCAAACTACTCAATTTATAGATAAATTAGAAGAGATCAAGTAAGAAAGTACATGTATGTGGTAATTAGAGATGACAACGGATCATATCTGATCGGATTAGAGGTACCTCATACCTAAAACCTTATTTGCACGAGTTGCCCTAAACCTAACCCATGTCTTGAACGGGTTTTCATTTCTTTCCCCAAACCCAACTCGAAATGACAAAGGGTACCCCATACCTGACCCAAAAAGATTCGTTTCGTTTTTTTCGTAATTAAAAAAAAAAAAAAAATCTCAATCCACTTAATATATAAATCATTTAACATACAATTGAATTTTAGGTCATTGACTTAAATTTTAATATTCAATTAAATTTTAAAATACATTTACATTAATATATATATATACAATTTTTAAATATACACTTAAATACAAACATACACATAGAAAAACATTTTAACATACACTTAAAATTCATACATAAGCTTCAATTTAACAGAACACAACATCTAAGTTTAATAAACTTTAAATTAAAACATAAAATGCAATTAGGTAAAGAGACAAAAAGATTAGAGATTTATTTTTCCCTTTATATTTTTATATCAAAAAGGGGGTTTTACAATTTGGTTCCAATCTAATTGGGAATAGATATTTTTTTACTTGCTAATTGATTTTTTAACAAATTGGTCCTAATATAATTCAAAATACAACAAATTGGTCCTAATTTTTTTACTAACCTTATAACCAATTTGTTGTATTTTGAATTATATTATGACCAATTTATTGAAAAATCAATTAGCAAGTAAAAAAATATCTTTTCCCAATTAGATTGGGACCAAATTGTAAAAACCCCTATCAAAAAAAATAATTATATAAATACCGAGTTCAACGGCGCAGGTCGGAGAATAAGGGGTTGATCGATACCTGACCCGATAAAAAACCGGATCAAAAAAGTTTGATCCATACCTGATCTAAGCCCCGTTTTAAGTGCTCTAAACCCACAATGAATGGATCGGGGCCTTGTCGGTTTGGGATTGGTTGAGGATTTTTTCCATCCCTAGTGTTAATGTTAATGACAACCTTTAAAATTATGAAAACACATTTTCTTGATTTTGTCAAGCTCACATCCATTGGTCATCTCATGGTTTCCATACTAGGCCTTGATGGGCTACCATGATCTACAGTCCCGAGTCATGATTGAACTGGGCCTTGCTCGACTAATTTCACCCTTTACTCCTAACATAAAAATGGATTGGGCCTCGAGCAAAAATTTGACCGCTACACATGGTATACACACATTATCTATATTATAATTTATTGTCAAAAGGTAAATTTATTATTTGATGCATTATTTAGTTATTTTAGTTTATCCTAAAGTTTCGAGAAAAAAAATTAAACTCTATAAGCAAGTATCCATTTTTTTTTCAATTTATTTATTTAATTATTTATTTTTATGTAATATCATATCTATATAGTTATTAACCCTCCTTGTTGGTTAGGGGTAGCCCAACAAAACAATTCACTTTAGAAAGGGGGTTAAAGCAATGTGACCCGCTTTCTTTTTTTCTTTTTAATATCATTGTGGAAGGTCTGAGTTGTTTATTCATTAAGGCTCGAGAGTTGGATTTGGTGAGAGGTAGGGTCGTTTTAAACAATGAGGTTAGTCTAACTCACTCCAATTTGTGGATGACACCATTCTATTTATCGAGCATAGATTGGAGTATGTTGTAAATTTGAAAAGGATTATAAGATGTTTTGAGTTGGCGTCGGGATTAAGGATAAATTTTCATAAGCCTTGCATGGTTAATGTGGGCATTAGTGTTGGTTAATAGTAGCATGAAAAGGAAATTCACTTTAGAACAGGGGTTAAGGCAAGGTGACCGGCTTTCTCTTTTTCTTTTTGATATTGTTGTGGAAGGTTTGAGTTGTTTATTCATTAAGGCTTAAGAGTTGGGTTTAGTGAAAGGTACGGTCCTTGGAAACAATGAGGTTCATCTAACCTATCTCCAATTTATGGGTGACACCATTATGTTTATCGAGCCTAAATTGGAGTATCTTGTAAATGTGAAAAAGGATTCTAAGATGTTTTGAGTTGGAGTCGGGATTAAGGATAAATTTGCAAAAGTCTTGCATGGTTAAGATGGGCAAAAAAACTAGTTTTGAAGAAGAGTAGGCTGTCTCTTTTCGGTGTATAAATTCAGCACTTCCCATTTCGTATCTTGGTCTCCCTTTGGGAGGCAATCCAAGCAAGGAAAATTTTTGGCATTCGGTGATCAAAAAAATTGAGCACAGGTTGATTTGTTGGAAATGGAGATTTTTGTCAAGAGTAGGCCGCCTAGTTCTTATCAAAGTTATGCTGTCCAGCTGACCTTCTTATTTTATGTCAATTTTCAAAATGCCTGTTGGTGTAGCATGGAAGATTGAAGAATTACAAAGTGACTTTCTTTGGGGTGATGGGGTAGAAAAGAGGAAAATTCACACTGTGGATTAGGAGTCGGTGTGCAAAAGTAAAAGGAACTAAGGACTTAGGATTGAGAGAATGAGTGATAATAATAAAAGCTTGTTGGAAAAGTGGGTGTGGAAATTCATGAGTGAATCATATTCTGTATGGAGGAAAGTCATTTGTTCAAAGTATGGAATACCAAATAATTATCTTATGTGGAATTGGTAAAGCCACAAAAAGGTTTCTCATTTCGTTAAGGCTGTGGGGATTTTGTTTCTAAAGATCCTAAAACAAATTAGATCTTTAAAGAAGGGATGATGGCAGTGATTGGTAATGGGTTGAGTTTTGGGAAGACATAAAGTGGGACTCCATACCTCTAAGAATAGTGTTTCTGAGGATGTATGTTTTATCGATCAAAAAAGAGGGTGTGATTAATGAGTTTGGTAGGTGGGACGGATCAAAGTGGATTTGGAAAATTAAAATGAGAAGACCTTTGTTTTATTGGGAAGTGGAGCAGTGGAATGTTTTCTCTATGACTTTGGAGAGCATCATGGTTAGAGGGTTTGTAAGGGATACTTGGTCTGGACATTTTGTACAAATGAAGTCTTTTTTGTGGGCTCTTTCAGAAAATGCTTAGAAGGCGAGGAGTCGAATGACAATTTGGCAGGGGATATGTTCACTTAAGGTGAAGATTTTTGTTTGACAGTTCTACGAAGAGAGAGTGCTCGCTAGGGATGTACTGCTTCATTTTGGTTTGGGTCAGGTCACAAGTTCTGATTTTCTTTTGTGCAAGGCTAGTCTGGAAATTGTATATAATTTGTTTCCCAATTGCCCATGGTTGCAGGTGTTATGAATCACTGGCATTGGATGGTGGGGGATTCTTTTATGTTCTAACAGGACGTTAAAGGATTGGATACATGGTTGGATGGGTTTGTGTTCATCTTCGAATAGAAAAATGAGTGTGGGGTTCCTTATCCTTCACCGTGGTGTGGACTATTTAGGAGGAGAGGAACAAGGTAGTGATTGAAAGGAAAGAAGCAAATGTTACCCTCTCAAAAGAGTCAATTAAATTTCGGATTGCTTGGTGGTTCAAGCATCTAGGAGTTAGCTCTACAAATCCAATCACGTTGATTCTCCTTGACACCAAAGAGAGGTGTGTAGATAGTAAACTAGCGAAAGGTGCAAGAATCAAAGCTTGGGTTTCACCTCTTACTGATGAATTAATGTTTGATATGGATGACTTGACTAGATGTAGTCTCGGTTTGGTGGGCATGGCTTGAGTGCTTAGAGACTCTAATGGCAAGGTTGTTTGTCTGTTCTCTTCCTTTCTAGGATTTCAAGACACCATAACGACTGAGATTCTTGCCATTAAAAGAGCTTGCGAGCTGGTAACGTTGTGATCTCATCTAGTAGGTCGAAAATTGTAGTTACTAGTGACTCGAAAACTGTTGTGACTTGGGTTAACAAGGATTGTTTTGGTTCTCTTAAATAGATGGACATTGTTTTCGACATCATAGATTTCTTGTAGACGCTGAAAGGTTTGGAGATTAAGCATATTTCAAGGGCGTCAAATACTTTTACGGATAGGTTGGCTAAGTTGGGTTCAAGCTCGAAAGGCTAGAAGTTAGAGTGGGGTGATTTTTAAGGCTTATTTGTGTTGCTACGGAATTACGTTTGATGCTTAGTTTGGTAGTTTTTGGTGCATTTTTTAGTTTTGTTTTGTTAAGTTTTTGATGCTTGTTTGAGTGGGGTGTTAGTGTTTGCTTTGTCTATTTTTTGGTGGAGCTTTTTGTTTCTTGTAGGCAATTTACCGTTGTTTTTGTTTAAATAAATTTGTCATTTCAAAAAAAAGAAAGATATTAACCCTTGAAATTTTCATAAATTCAGAAGCTTAATATTGATACTGATACCAATATTTCTTTCCTTGTTCAATCATGAGCTATCCTAATTTCATGTAAAAGTTAGTCATTTTCTAATTTAGTACTAGCCTACTAGGGTAATAAACTAGATTTACAAATTTTTTCAAGGTAGATCAACTATTTGCACCTGTCTTGGATGCCTTGCCACATGACTTAAGAAATTGGACACATGATTGATTTATAGGCCATGTGATCCTATGTAGAAAAAGTTTGTGTGGACAATGATTTATAGGTCATGTGATCCTATGTAAAAATTATTTGTGTAAAGTGTCCACGGTTGAAATAGGCTAACTACATTTTATATGTAATGGTGAGTGGCGAGCAAAATATGAAATATCTACTAACAAGACCAACCTGTTTGATCTAAAGGGGATTGATTTTTATTTTTATTTTTCTAAGTTTTACCTTTTTTACTCATTAGTTTTTTGATTTTTATTTTTTTGTTGAAGTATTACAATAACTATTACAATAGGACTACGGGGACCTGCCGAAATCAAACAATACACGTACGGCTCGGATATCTACTCCATAAATGGGAGATAACTACTCCCACAACTTGCGAAGAAACTCCCCACTTATGCTTGTGCAGGATGAGATTTGAACCCTTCACCACTAATGTGGAAGAAATGTGCACTACTAGCTATACTAAAAGGTGATGTGCACTCATTAGTTTTTATTAGTTGGGATGTTTGATTAGTAACTTAAAATCAAAATGGTATATTTTAGATTGTCAAAATTTTGGTCCAAATTTCATGCCTAAACAATGTGGCATATCTTTGAATCCACCTATCTAATTCTCATTAATTTTAGGCACATCAATAAAATAAAATAGGCAAGTGTGTATGTAGATTCGTGATACCCTTAAGTAGTCTCTAACCTCTCTCAAGTGATAAAGACAACATTCATATGCACCAACAACCTATTTCTCAATGGTTATCCGAATTACATACAAATTCATTAAGAATTATGAAACACAATTGAATTCTATAAGCTAGCATTGTATATCTCTATCTTGCCAACTTCTACCATTCATTTTATCGAGCACGTTGTGTTCTTCTCCTCTCGGTGCTTCGCACAATAACCAAATAATTACCAAATGCTAGCTACACATTCAATAATAATCAAAAGCATGAAATAATACACAACACAAGCAATAGTGATAAAGTGATGCCCTTTATTGATGATTAATGGAAAAGGTTTCATCTTGGCCTTAGCCAAGATGGATGTAGTTCATATTACAAGACATGGCTATAAAAGATATGATTATCATGCAAGCCATCTCAAATACAAGTGATTAAATAGGGAGAGAAAGGTGTAGAGAAAACTATAATGAAGAACTCTTCCTCCTTTGGTGACGTGATGTGCTTGGCTTATTTCCTCTCTTGATGCTCCCCATTATGCTCCAAGACTAGGTTTTTATGATGGATAATGGTGGAAAAGTTGGATATTTGGTGTTTGGTGAAGTGGAGTTGAAGTTTGGTGACAGATTTAAGGTTGGATGTAATGATGCTGTGATTTCTTAAGGTAAAGATGTGTTCTTGGAGTTTTGGAGTTGAAGGGTCGTGCAAGAGGTGTAGAAATAGGTCTAAAATGAGGTATTTATAGTGTGTGGATTTAGGGCACGGAACCTAGAGAATGTGCTGATGTGGAAGTGTGGTTGCTGTTTAGGCGTAATACGTAGGGCGCTTGAATTGCGATGAATCTCTAGAATTGTTGTGCCAATATAGGCGCTGTACGTAGGGCACTTGAACAACGACCGTACATCGCCCATTCTCTGGAATTGGGTCGCTCTGCGCTTGACCAACAAAAGATCTTTGGAACTGCTGTGCCAATGTTGGCGCTATATGTAAGGCGCCTGAATAGCTACCATACATCGCCCGTTCTCTGGAATTAGGTCACTCTTTGAACCACACTTGTACAATGATGGATCTCTTGAATCGGGTCGCTCTTGAGAGCGCTGCACGTATGGGCAATTGTACATTGACCAATATCTTGTTTGCCTTTAGAAATTGCTGTTTTGCCCCAAATTCCTCATT
Source organism: Acer negundo (assembly GCA_035582765.1). NCBI lineage: Eukaryota > Viridiplantae > Streptophyta > Magnoliopsida > Sapindales > Sapindaceae > Acer > Acer negundo. The sequence continues at coordinate 16,904,029 of CM069236.1, read as the reverse complement.
TCTCTACATAATGCGCTTGGAAGCCTAAGAACCTGCACAAGCTTATTTAAACATTAAATATACCGGTTTACCCGGAAAATGAATGCAAACAATAGGAAAAAGGGTCTACACGATAGCTTTCGACTTCATGATTATAAGAAGAACTTAATTGTTGTTCCTATAAACAGGTTAGAGCTGTCAAAACGGGTTCGTGGGTAGACACGACCTGTTTAAGTAAACGAGTCAATCCGTTTATCATCAACTTGACATGAGCCGTTTAAGTAAATGGGTCAACCTCTTGAAACCCAACATGACGCTTAGTTAAACAGGTTTTATGGGTTAACCCGCAACACATTTAATAAGCAGTTCGGGTCGGGTCATTTGGGTTTGAATTAAATCCATGAACATAATACAAGAATTAAACTACAATTAGTAATGAGATTTGTTTGATTTAATGAGAATTGTCTGAAAATCAAAGAGACCCAACCCCAGAGAAATGTATACCAAGAAACATTTCTAGGGTTGCAACTTATGCAGTTTGCCAAATCTATAACTTGATTTTGTTATTGAAAATTTTATGACTTGCATTGTGAGATACTTTGAGAAATCTCTAGCTAATAAGTTTGAAGAGGCTTTTTGTTATGTATCACTTTTAAACAAAGATTTATGTTTCTAGATGGACATAATAACATAAACAAAGACTAGCTTTTTATCCATTAATGTAATACATAACGAACCTATTAAAGCAATTTTTTATCAATCAAATCCTATAAAAACTTTTTATTAAACAATTTTGATCTACCAAGTTCAACGTTCACTGCATCAGTCAGCACCTCCTACTCTTACTAGGTGAAACAAATACGACGGGGATGGAGATGAAGACGACGATAGAGATGGCAGATGATGACGAAGGTGGGAGACAACAACGGAGGTTGGCGAGTTGAGATATGAGTGTTAGAGTTGAGAGAGGCAGTCATGCAGAGACCAAAAAGGAGAATTAGAGAAGTGTCAACTGAGTTGTGGAATTAGGTTTAGATATAATATTATATATACCCTAAGTAAAATTATAGTTATATCCCAATGTAATTTAAAATTACAAATGTACCCTATCTGATAAACGAGTTAAACGAATCACCCATGAACCCGGTGATAGTGCCCATTTGTACACTCGGTGTAGCCCCTATTTCTTATCAATTTTACTCATTTTCGAGTATATTTGTATATTTAATGTGTTTGGTAAGCGTTGTGTAGGTTATTTGCTATAAATAAGGTATTTGAGCTTAATTGATGAGTTTTGGAAATTAAAAAGGCTGAAATGGGAAAGACTCGTGTGCAGTACACCTACATTTTGGGGGCCATATCTCCCACCTCAGATAGAACTAGGTTTTGTGCTACCTATTTTTAGAAAGCTCCAGCTGTCTACTTTCCAACGGTTTTTACGGATCACAATTCCGATATTTCTAGAGGAAGTTATACCCGTTTCCGTAACGATGCATGCTACTGGAAGCCACTGAAAAACAAAAGCACTGTACAAAGGGCTATTCGTACAGCGCTTTGTATAGCGCCCAACGGCTGCCCAGCCTGAAAAAACCATTCCAGAGAGATGTGGCGCTGTACAGGCACTGTACATACAACGACCACACTGCCACATCAACTTTTTCTAGGTTTTCGTGCCCTAATTCCCACACACAATAAATTCCTCCCTTCAGCTTCATTTGATACTCCTCTTGCATGACTCTTGAGCTCTAAAACACTTCCACGCCACATCTCAAACTCTCTAAGAACACATTTTTACCTTCCAAACCTACAAAATCACTACATCCAACCTAAAATCCATCATCCAAACTCCAAATCCACTTCACCAAACACCAAATATCAAACTTTCCCACCATTTTCCACATCAAAACCCAACATTGGAGCATAAAAGGAAGCATTAAGAGAGGAAGCAAGCCAAGCACATCAAGTCACCAAGGAGGAGTTCTTCAATATAGTTTTTTCTACACTCTCCTCTATTAATTTATTCACTTATATTTGAGATGGCTTGCATAATATTTCTATCTTTTGTAGCCACATTTTGTAATATGAACTAAAACCATCTTGGCAAAGGCCAAGATGAAACCTTTTCCATGAATCGTCAATAAAGGTAATCACTTTATAATAAATGCTTGTGTTATGTATGTGTATTTCAATTGCTTAATGCTTCTAGGTGTCTAGCTAACACTTAGTTGATATTTGGTTGTTGTATGAAGCACCGAGAGGAGAAGCACACAACGTGTTTGATGAAATGCCCGATACAAGTCTAGTAAGATAGAAATATGCGATGCTAGCTTGTAGGTTTCCATTTGAATGCCACTTTGCTTAATGAATTTGTGTGTAGTTCGGATAACCATTGAGAAATAGTTTGTTGGTGTATATGAATATTGTTTTTATCACTTGAGAGAGGTTAGAGACTAGTTAAGTGCATACAAACTACTTACACACTTGCATACTTTATTTCAATGATATGCCTAAAATTGGTGATAATTGGATAGGTGGATTCAAGGTCCTAGCCTCATTCACATATATTTACATCTAATTGCTTGAGTTTGTTTGCTTGTTTAGTTTCATTTATTGCATTATAATTGTAGCTTGTTCTAGTTTATATTAGAGTAGTGTAATCCAATCATCAAATCTTTACTTGTCTAAATAGTAATTTAATCAATCAATTGTGGTATTCAATACATCAATCCTCGTGGAACGAACTCTATTTATCATTGTACTACTTCCACGGCTCCGTACTATTGCGGGTGCTCATTTATGAGTGGTCACTCGGTTAGCTAAACACGACACGACCCGTATAATAAATAGGTCAAACGGGTTGACCTGTTTACGACTAGAACCCGTTTAAAGCCAACCCGAACCTGTTTATCAACCTCGGATTCGTATCGGGTTTGCAGGTCATTTTGAGAGCTCTGAAACAGGGTCTCCAAATTAGTCTTCAATTTTGTGCGTCAACAAATAAGATAAGGGTACAAATATTGACACCCATAAATATGATAAACACACCCATATTTATAAATACATCTATATATAAAATTTTAAAATTAAAACATTACTATAAACACTCATCTTAATGCCAATAATACCATTATTTAAATGAATGTTTTCAATTTAATACAATTTATTTATAAACCCTCTTAAGTTATTAACACAATCAATTTCACAAATGATAAATTCTTAAGTTCTCCAGGCTTGAAAACACAGTCCGGAGAATTCTTCGGGGTCGTTCGTTATAGTTTTCAAAAGCTGTTTTATATTTTCTAAATTCAAAAATCATGTAAAAACAGGGAGAATATGTCACTATTTTTAACTTCTTCTCTCAGCGTTTGTCAAAAAAAATAAAAAATAAAGTAAAATAAAATAAAATAAAATCTTTTTTTTCTCAAGTCTTAGTTGTATCTGGTTTAATCTCAAACTCATTTAAAATCAATCTATATTTTTCTCTAAAATATTCGGTTTGTATTTCAATGGCCAGATCTAAACTTCTTCATCAAAGGCAAACTTTGATGCCATTGTAATCAAATGATACAAAATTCTTGAAGTTGTTCCTCTATTTCACTCTCCTTTAGTCGAGCCTTGTTTTTCCTTTTCAACTCTGTGGCTCTGTGTATATAAAATGTACCTGTCTTTTCCTTTTAAATAGTAAAATACATATATAATATGATGATAGAGAAACAATGGCGTATCCAAGATTTTTAATTAGGGAGCTAGACTAAATTGAAGTATTACACATGTATATGACCAAAGTCATTTGGAAATTCTTTTTCCATTATTTTGTTGTATGATAATTGGAGATTTTGATACTTGAAATAGAATTAGGGTTGTGTTTTTTTATTTTATTTTATTTTATTTTTTTATAAATAAAATGATATAGTTGAAGATATGAGTGTAATTAATGAGTGTACGGTTTTTTTAATAAATAAAGTGATATAGTTGAAGATATGAGTGTAATTAATGGGTGTACATAGTATTTGGTTTATTTTTAATTAAACTAATTTGTCCTTATTGGAAAATTCCTGTTAGGATATTTTTATAATTAAAATTTTTATTAAAATATATTGTATTTATGGGTGTCAATATCGGCATCCATAAGATAATTACGTTCTTATATATATATATATATAAATTTGTCAATTAATGAAAATCTCATTAACTAAAATTGTTTGTAAAATACTATCAGACAGATTTATTCATAGATGTTTTGGGTCTTTGTAAATATATGCTTTCGTGAAAATAAAATTTTAGAAAAAGTGATTTAGAAAATTTTCTAAATAGCAAAACCATTTCAATCAAACACAAGAAAGGAAAAACAAAATGGACATATAACATATAGTATTTGTTGGAAAGTCTCGTAATTATAATACCAAAATACTCCTATTTGCATCATTTTTTTATTTTTTATTATTTATTTATTTAATTTTTTTTTTTTGTCTTTTTTTACAAAGTTCTCACATGTATATAACTAAAAATTTATAGACAAATTTATAAATGTAAATGAAAATTTTATTTATTTATATAATGAGTTTCATTGAACATAACTGATACTATAAAAACAAGTTATGAATTATTTTAGGAGTTAGGACTCATATAGATAGGGACCAATATTTTTTAAACTAAGCAACACAAAATTTTGAGTAATTAGATAATGAATTTTTTTAATTTTTAATTTATTATTTATTTTTTATTTTTATTGAAATTTTACAATAATTCGAGATTTAGATAACGAATATAAAAATTGGATTTTGATTCATATTAACTCGAGTTGTTGGGCATTCTCCTTTGTAACAATGATATTGGTTCAAGTTTTGTACAAAAGATTGAAGAATTTGAGGATTTCTCCCTCCAATACTACTAGTGTAGTGTTTTTGATCTTAACAAGTCCGGTTACAACTTTTAAGCTTGATTTGATTATTCATTTAAAAAAAAAAAAGATTTAGATTGAATAACTAAAAAGCTAAAGAGATAAATGTTAAAAATATCAAACCGACATAATTAACCAATAACAAGTATTTTAATATTACAGGATATATCTCTCCTAGATTTACTTTCTTGATTTTTATTTTTTAAATCTTATATTCTAAATAAAATTCGGAGTATATATAGGAATTATTCTCAATAGTTTTACAACTTAAATAATTCCTTAATTATCGAACAAAACTGTCCCTGCTTCACAGCTTCTTTCCTGGTTTAAGTCAAAGGGTAATATTGACATTTCCTTACCTTGATTTACGGGATTCTAATTAGAAATTATGAGTTTTTGGCAGTTTTTCTCTAAAAAGAGGAAAAAAAAAAAAAAACATAGTAGACCAAACTGAGGCCCTAAGAAAAAGCGCAATCTATATCTGTCAAACACTAACATAAATTTGACACCTTTGTCAGATTAAATTATATAAAATAATCAGGACAAATCAGGAAAAATTTCTTTCTATAAATAGTATGATACCATTTATATAACATTAAAATTAAATGTGTGATTCAAATTCACACATTTCACATACTATAGCATGCGAATGTTCAAATCACACAATTTTAATTATAAAAATTTAATGTGATTACCAATCATGAATATAATATAATCTAATTTTTGTAACAAATAATAATTTTTATTTGTTCATCATGTAATTGGATTCAATGGCAACATGTAATTTTGACTAATGGAAAACAATAATAGAATAGACAAAACATATGACATTTTAGAATTAATTCATATAGATACGATTCTAATAGGTGAAAAATACAATCGATTAATGCTCAATAAAATAATATCATAATTTTTGTAAAAAAAAATTCCTTAGAAAAAAAAAAAGGTTTATTATAAAGTTGTTACTCAGAATAATTTCTTGAAATTTGAAAAATATGATTAAAGAAGAAGGAAAGTTTATACTAAAAATATGGTTCAATATTTTCAAACTTACTTTAGAATCAGCATGAATATATAGATGTAAATATATATATATATATATATATATATAAAGGTCTACATCACACTTGAGTTAGCTATCCTGTCAATGCCATATTGTAATATTGTCCAGTGAAATTTGAACATATATGAAATCATTTATGTTTTAATGAAATTACTTTTATATAGCCTAATTTCTTTGATGGTGGTGAGACCATCCAATATAAATTTTTCTCTTCTATTAAAAGGTAAATACTTGAATGCAACAGATGCACCATAAATCCCACCGTATTATTGCCATGTAAGCAACTTTTTTACATGGCAATAACAACGTAGTGCGGGATAAATGGTGTATCAGATGCACAACTTCTACCGCCGAAGATTGCATACTCATGAACAGACACCAAAATCACATTCTCATGCGTCAGGCCCGCCCTCGACTCACTTTACATTATTTTTTCCATAAAAATAATATATATATATATATATATATATATGTATTTATAAATGATTTAATTAAAAAAGAAAAGAAAAAAACAAAAAAAGCAAGAAAGAGATTTTTATTCATTCACCTTCCCGCCTACAGTAGGACACTTCCTTTCTTAAAAAAGTGTCAAGCTTGCTAATTTAATTAAAATAAAAATAAAAGAAATTTCCATTTTGATTTTATTTTATATTATACGAACAATTAATTCTTATAAGCAAACATTCCAATTCTCATTTTTTTTTTCCATAAATAATCTCTCTACACGATTCGCTGCTTCTTATTTTTTATCCTTGAAAAGCCAGTCGAAAAATGACTGCTGTTGAGTGTTCTTGATCGTCATAAATTTTCTCTGGAACCAAACACAATCCGGAAGACGAAATGGTGAGAATTCAACAATTTGATTCTATGGAATTCGAGCCTTATAAGAAATTCGATATTTGATTTGTTGATTGATTGATTGATTGATATTGATATTGAATATTGTTGCAGGTAGGATGCAAATTTATAATAAAGACGACGAAGAGGTCGACAACGACGGAGTGGCTGAGTAGTCTCCTGCATTTCAACTTCTTCAATTCTTGCGACGAACATCAACATCTTCGAAAGAATGAACGAAACGTTTTTTGTATCGACTGCAATCTCGGGTTTTGCAGGCACTGTGAAACGGCCCACTGCCTTCACCGCCGCCTCCAGATCTGCAAGTACGTCTACCACGACGTCGTCCGACTCCAGGACATGCAAAAGCATCTCGATTGCTCCAAAATCCAGGTTTAATTAATTGTCTTCAGACAATGAACAAATTGTTTCATTATTATTGATTTCATCATTGAAGTTGAATAATTGTTATTGCAAATAAGTTGGTTTAACTGAAATTGATCAGTGTGAGTAATTAGTTAAGTAGAGTGAATTATTTCAATTCTTTTGGTTTCTTTGATTTCAATAGACATATAAAATCAATGGAGAAAAAGCAGTCCACTTAAATCCAAGGCCTCAATTGAAAGACGCAAAGCCTTCGACGAAATCCAAAACCGGCGCCTCATGTCTAGCTTGTGGGAGATATTTACAAGAATCGCCGAATCGGTTCTGTTCAATTGCTTGCAAGGTATATAAGTGACTTGAATTAACATCAATTTGATTGATTTCAGATTACTAATCCATTATTTCTTATTGTTTTTGTTGTTGTTGATAATTTTCAGTTCTCTGTAGTTCCGTTGAAGCCTAAAGATCAGCAAACAATAATGACAAATCTTCCAGTTGAGGGAGGATATACTGACATTTCATGTGCAAGTGACAAGGAATCAACTCTCTCTTTTACAGATTTTTCTGATGAAATTCCAACCCACTTGATGATGATGAGCCCAGGATTGAAGCCAATAAAGCAATTGCACAAGAGAAAAGGCGTCCCCAGAAGGGCTCCTCTCTATTGATTGCATTGCACATCAATATAAGTAAAAAATTTCCTCCTAGGATTTTTTCATTTGTATCACAGAATTATTCACAATAAGATCACAGTTTTAAATGATGATTAAATGAAGAAAAAGGTCAATTTATTAGAGCATTCGTTTTGGGATTTTAATTGGGTTAGCTGGACGAGTGTTTAAACAAAGCAAAGACTACATTCTTCAGAGCTTGGTTGTACAGCATAAAATGAATCACTATTGGAGGAGAAGGCTAGAGTTTTGATTTGATTTATTATGATTTTTGTTTTATTTTGTGAACACTTGGCATAAACTTTGATTTTTTTAACGAATTCTATAAGTAAAATTAATTCCTTTTCATGTATAAAGAATTCGTTAAAAAGTAAAAGTATGTGCTGACTGTTCCATATTTGATAATTATTATTATTATTATTATTATTATGAATTTGTTTTAGTATAATCGTTAGCTCTCTGGGGTCATATTCTTGATGGGAATGTTTCTAATTTTGTTGACATGAGTGATTGTGTTATTATTATTTTTTTTGCAAATGGTTAGCCGTCATAGATTGAGAGAGATTTGTCGCAATCTGTTGTCGAATGAGTGTGGTGTCACATTACGGCTGGGCCAATTTGGGGCCCTACCTCTCCTTACATTATGGCAAAAAAAATTGTTAATGACGGTTTCATATGATTGTGGCAGACAAAAAGAGCCGCAAAAATGGGTTTCTGACTTGTGAGTGAATTGGAATTGGATGGCGAAAATCGTTGAACAAGGAATGCAAGTAAATGGGTGAATTATTGGCATAATATTGCACATGTATCACTAGATACTTTTTCGCATGTTAGCTGGGATGGTCAGGTTTCGATATACCAAAACTCAATGCCTTGTTCGAGACTCGAGTGGGAAAATGTTGACACCAATTCACATTGGGGAGATGGTTGATACGACATCTTGATCTCAACTTCTCATTATGCTTATTATCATAATATTATAGTAAAAGTTTGAATTTTGCTTTATTTTATTTTTTTGTTATCAGTTATAAATCCATATTTAATGGAATGACCAAAAACTTTAACGGGTTAGTTACGAGGAGATATTGAATACATAATTAAAACAAATAAATGATATAATTAGGGGGTGAGCACGGTTCGGTTTTGGGTTAAACCGAATTGAACCAAAAATATTTCGGTTTACCTAAAACTAAACCGTTTAAACCGAATAAGAAATGATAACCGAACTGAATTGAACTGATTTTAATCTAATCGGTTCGGTTCGGTTCATTTCGGCTTTTGTCCTAATGGGCCTAATGCCTTAATGGATTTAATGAGTTATTTTTTTTTTTAATATGATTTTAAATTTAATGGATTGCGGGATTCTAATTTTAGGCTAAAGTTTCATAAATTTTAATGGTCTAAGCCCAAAAAAAACTGAAATAAAACCCTACTTTTTAAAGTAATAATATTTAATTTATAATTCATTCAAAAAAATCACAAATTTAATAGACAGTATTACTATTAGTCCAATTTTAAAAAGTCACAGTGAATTCAATTTTCAAAGACGACATACAAGTCCAAATCCAAATCAAATTACAATCCAAATCCAAATCAAAATTACAATAAAAACTACAATCCAAATCCAAACTCCAAATCAAAATTACAACTGAAATAAGAACTCCAAATCACTTAATTAGTAATGATAGTTTTTAACCGCCAAAAATGACAGGGGTCCGAAGAAGAATTTTTCATCCAGATTTGAAGTAGAGAGACTTCACAGAGAAGCGTCCTAGTACCCCGCTACTACATAGTCCGAGTATCTCGCTACTGCATTAAACCAGGTATCCCACCATCTCGACATATCTGTACCATAGTCCAACAAGATGCAGGATATCTAGGTACCTCGACCTCTCCTAGAACCAGCCTGCGAAGCAATAAAGCACCAGAAGAGCAGATTTATCAAGATAAGATAGGTACGCCAAATACTCCAAGATCAAGCTACAATGACAATCTGAATATGACAACTTTTAAGTAAACAAGGAAATTGCCTTGTTCCCGCCATTCAAGATTCTTATTTAAAAGTGGAGTCAACTCTTTCAGTTCTAAAAGGAATTACTTAATTCTAGGGAATCATACCCACGATCTTCTCGCCTATCACTATGGAACGCCCGGTAAATTACTAGGTCACTAGATCGAATTTATGGGAGTGAACAGCAAGAAATAATACCTATATATATGACATGATATTCTTCAAAGAGGGGGGACTAGATCTTCTTTTACCACAAAGAGCCTTTTTCTAGCCTCCACAGCCTGATCTTCTTCTTCTCCAACAAGACACATATTATTCTTTTTTTTTTTTGTACGGATGAGAGAAAAGGGCCTATGCCCACTTACTATTGTAAGCTCTCTGGAGCACTTATGATGTATTATTTTTCTACTTGTGTAAGCTCCCCGGATCACGTTTTATTGAGTAAATACATAAAGAGTGGTCACTCCCTCCATCAAATACTACCTAGGGGTTTTTCAGCATGTGATCATATGTGATGCTTTTTCCTCTAGGCCAGTCCACCTTCTATCAAAAGACTTGTCATTCTCTCTATATCTATCTATTTTATTATGCATGTATGTGTGTATGTGAGTTAGACTCTGACCCCACTGGTCTTAGTTCTCTTTTCCACCTGTTTGCATGCCAAGTCATACACAAAGAAGGGGAAAGAACATTCAGATTAGCTAGAAGAACCGAGGTGGTTTGATCCTTCATGACCACACATATATCCTTCATGACCACACAGATACTAGGTATGTGCTACGAGGTACAGGGTACCGGATACGAGGTATGGGGTATTGGATACAGGGTACAGGGTACGGGGTACGAGGTACTAGGTACGAGGTACTAGGTACGAGGTACGGGGTAAGAGGTACGGGGTACGGGGTACCAAATATGGGGTACCGAATACGGGGTATTGGATACGGGATACATGGTACGGGGTACGGTTGATAGAACATTTTTTGCCTTTAGAAAACCGTCCGTCAAAACAATTTATAAAACCACACAAGCCCTAATTGGTTTGGAAAACATAAGTACGTGGTAAGTGGGGTGTCGTCCACAGGGACATGGGATTAGCAAAGACTAGCTATTGGTAGAGTAGCATTCATGTAAATAATGATAAGTAAAATAAGGATGTGATAAAAGTGAATTAACACACTAATAAACTAAACTAATAAAGCAACCTAGAGTAAAGGGGAAATGGAATGAAAGATGTATAGATGATGGAAACTAAGGAGTTAACGGATTCGAAAGTTAACATTGGACATGCAACAAACTCGTAAATAAGCACGTCTATTCAAAGGTAACCGATCTAGGATGTATAATGTCGGTTATTTATCCCTAGAAGGTGGTCAGCCTAGGATGTATAGCGAGGACCACCTATTTGGGATTAATCCGTCGTAAACCACCAACCTAGGATGTATAGTGTTGGTTGTTTGTTCGGATTCTGGAAATGAAGCTCGTCTACCTATCAAAGACCTAACCGATTAAATGTAGCCAACCTAGGATGTATAGTGTTGACTTCTAATCCTCTCACGAGAGCCGACCTAGGATGTATAGTGCCGGGTACTCGTTCGAGGTTAGATTATGACCACGGTTTAAGAGTTAGAATTCATGACGTTCTGTCCCTTCATTCGAGCAAGAAACAACTAAATAAGATGTATATCTAAATGCAGTGCTCATAAATAATCCAAAGAGATCTTGCTAAAAGGATGTATCTAAACAAGAAATCAACGATAACCATTCATAACAAGAATAGAACAATGAAAGATAGATATGAATATATATATAAAATCAAGTTTATGTACAAGCCCAATATCCAACTAACTACTCCATCAACCCCTTAGAGGGGATTTAGCTACTCATTACAACTAGGAAAATATGAGAAATGGAATAGAAAGAACCCTTGGAAAACATCTCCTTCCTTGAAGTTGCTTCAATTTCCTACCTTCCTTGAAGTTGAGTAGAGAATGTATGTGAGGGAGAGAGAGAGAGAGAGACAGAGAGATTCTAGACCTAGGTTGTGTTAAAGAAACTAAGTAAAAGCTCTCCAAAACGAATTCTATAATATACTATTTATATTACAAACAAAAATAGGTCACTTAAGCTTTAAAATGAGATATTGCGTGGGTGGAGTGCGGTTGAATGACCCGCACTTAAACGTCAGGTGTGAATTCCACTTCTCTGTTTCAGCTCGGAGTACGGATAGAGTGCGGTTGGATTACCCGCACTTGACTCGCACTTTAATGTTAGGTGTGAATTCCACTTCTCCGGTTTTGCTTAGAGTGCGGGTGGAGTGCGGGTGGATTACCCGCACTTGACCCGCACTTTAATGTCAGTTGCAAATCGGCTTCTCTAGATTTGGCAACAGTGCGGGTGGAGTGCGGTTGGATGACTCGCACTATACCCGCACTTTAACTCTTTTTCAAGCATCAGGTCCTGGCTGTGGAAAGAGTGCGGTTGGAGTGCGGTTGCGACCCGCACTAGACTTACACTGTAGAGCTGCTCATGATCATTTGTCTTCCTCTTGCCCCTTTTTTACCGGAATCACCGTAATACACTTCCAAACCCATCATTGCACCATTTCCTACAATTACGCACTTAACAACCCATTAGAGACGCCAAAATGCACGAAAACAAAATACATTTATGGATTTGAGGGCATAAATATACTACATATTTGGCATGATCAAACACCCCCAAACCAAACCTTTGCTCGTCCTCGAGCAAACATAATCTAAAACAATAAGACGCCAAATGAAATAAGTCCTAGACACCTAAACACTAAATCAAAAATTGTCGCAAGCCCAAAAGATGATATGATACATACAGGTGTGATAGAGAGAAGAAAAACATATGCGCGAGGTCTAGACCACTTGCAGATACCAAAGGGAGGCTCACATGAACACGAATCCCACACCTAAGGCACTAATGCATTAGGGACTACTCGCTCCCATACCTCGAGCATAATTCGCTTTAATATTAAAGCTCACATGGATTCTCTCTTTCTTTCCTCACAGAATCCTAAGTTCCACATAACAACATATGCAAAGATGGATTTCGCACAACATTTTCAACAAAGAACTATCCTAGGAAAGACTCACAATGCCATGGACGTGAAAGATCGTGTATTAACCGACATTCATGAACTAGACTCATTGTGGATCAAATAGGGCTTCCATTCGGTTATAACTTGGCCATTGGGGATTGTAGGGTGATAGAGAAGAATTTGGAAAGTTAGGGTTCAAAATCACCAATCATGCTAGATACGACCACACACTATACAATGCTCTTTTTCCTTGATTACTCACACGCTAACGTCTAAGTATTTGTTTTACCCATATTTTTGATTCCAATGTTGTACTCCACATTCTGAGTACTTAGCATGAATTAATTTGAGCATCTTTTGCTTTTCTCCTTTTCTTTTACAATTCATGGCTCATAAGTACAAAATTTGGTACTTTTATAGTTTTAGCCATTTGCTCACATATTGAACATTTTTCCTTTGTACACTTTATTTGACAATTTGAGTTTAACTACTTCCGTCACCACATTTACACATCTTAACATGATTAGTCACAAAGGTAGGCATGTGTTTAGGCTATGGTATATGGTTGTATTGGTACCAAATGAAAAAGTATGTGTTTGGCCTTAAGTTTGGCTTTGGAGCACACAATAAGGATAAGAGTGTGTTTGGGCTATCATAGGTAGTTAAATTCACACACATTGCCTAATATCACTTCCACAATTCATCTATCAAGGGAATGAAAGCATCCATCACACAATCCACAATATAATCTGCAAGTCCTATGGCATATGACATATATGACAAGATAAGTGTTTAAGAATAATCAATAACAATGCTCAAAATACGCACTTTGAACACTTGTGTTTGTGATCTCACGGGAATCTCCACTATTAGAACTAAGCATGGAAACACTGAGTCCCCTAAACTTAACACCAACGGATGGGATAAACCCATAGAGGTGCAAGCGAATCCCTAAACTATCACCAAGCTACGTCACAAGTTCACAACACATACCAAGAAATTGCCAAAAACACACGCTAGAGGCATCACACCCAACTTACTCAAAGTCTAAAATTTGGACTAGCGACAAAATTGGAAAAGTTGGACACTAAAAAAACTAGAAGGACAACTGCACAAGGCATACCACACCCCCAAACCAAAACTCAACAATGTCCCCATTGTTGGTAACACAAGGTACGGCCTAGCGGGTGAAAAACACCATCCAAGATTGAAAATATTAGCACATGCATAAAGCGCAAAATATTAGCGGACGGAGGACACAATGACCCCCAAACCAGATCTAAACATAAGCTCAAAACTTTAATCGCAATGCGCATAACCATGCTCATCCATATCAACAAAACATGCACAAATCACATTCCACGAATATGAAAAACAATTAAGCACAAAATCGAAAAGTAGAAACTCCTTTAAAAGGAAGATAGCTCTATTTTCCGAGTAAGTTGTCATATGATTTCCAAAGGATCAAGAACCTATCATCAAACACATAACACTTCTACCAAACGAAGGTCAAATGCAATTCAAAAACATAGTTCAAAATCGTCCATGCAAGTCAAGAAAACTACAAATAAAAATGGAAACAAAAACTGAAACTAAGAGTTCAAAACAGGACCTTAGTGGAACGTTCTATGGCTTAGTAAGTTTCATAGCCCCAACACCCTTGTAGCAGGTTTCCGATCCAAAATATGGTTTGAGTCTATGCCCATTTACCTTGAATATTCCATCGTTTCTGAGATTCTGAATGTCTACTGCTTCATTAGGTGAGACATTAATAAAACGGTGTAGACCTGACCATCTCGATTTCAACTTCCTAGGGAACAACTTCAAACAGAACTCATAAAGCAACACAAGCATGCCCGGTTGTAACTCTTTCCTTACCAATTGTTTGTCATGAATAGCTTTTGGTTTTTCCATGTAAAGCCGTGAACTCTCATAGGCTTCCAACCTGAATTCATCCAACTCGTTCAATTGATTGCATCGTTCTTCACCTGCCTTGCCATACTCTCAATTCAATTTCTTAATCGCCCACCAAGCTTTATGTTCTAATTCTACCGGAAGGTGGAAAGCCTTGCCAAAAACCAACCTATATGGGCTCATCCCAAGAGGAGTTTTGAAAGTTGTCCGGTATGCCCACAAGGCATCGGATAGTTTTATTGCCCAATCCTTCCTAGTGGAGGAGACTGTCTTCTCCAAAATTTGCTTACTTCAACCTGTCCTGACGTCTGTGGGTGGTATGGTGTGGTAACCTTATGACGGACCCCATCTTTCTTCAATAGGTTTCCCAAGACTTTGTTATAGAAATGGCTCCATTCATCACTAATGATTACCCTTGTAATCCTAAATCGGGTCAGAATATGTTCCTTTACAAATTTTACCACCACATTACTATTATTAGTCCTTGTGGCAATTGCCTCAACCCATTTGGAAACATAGTTAACCCCCACCAAAATATAGTTGTTTCCAAAAGATAGTGGGAACGGTCCCATAAAATCAAGACCCCACGTGTCAAATATTTCAACCACCAAAATCCCTGTTTGTGGCATCTCATTCCACTTATCGATGTTCCCCATGCACTGGCACTTATCACATGTTATACAAAACAGATAAGCGTCCTTAAAAAGTGATACCCAGAAGAAACCTGACTGTAGCACCTTAAGTGTTTTCTTACATGTGCTGAAATGGCCTCCACACTGCAATCCATGATAGAATCGTAACACATCATATTACTTATCTTCTGGCATACACCTTTTAATTACCCGATCTGCCCCATGTTTGAACAGATAAGGTTCATCCCAAAAGTTTTCCCTTGATCTCCTGCTAAACCTCTTCTTACCCTGCCAATCTAAATTACGGGGAAATACCCCATGTGTCAGATAGTTTGCCAGATCTGCATACTAAGGTTCCTTACTCTGTATAGCCCACAGATGTTCGTTAGGGAAACTTTCTCTTAGCGGAATCTCATCCCCATCTAATTGACTATCCGGAATTATCCTACTAAGGTGGTCTGCTACCACATTCTCGCAACCTTTCTTGTCACAGATTTCCAAATCAAATTCCTATAACAACAATACCCACCTAATCAGCCTTGACTTTGCATCCTTCTTTTGGAGTAAATATTGCAAAGCTGCGTGGTCTGAATATACCACAACCTTGGCACCCACCAAGTACTGTCTGAATTTCTCAAGAGCAAAAATTACAGCAAGTAATTCCTTCTCTGTTGTTGAATAATTCAACTGTGCATCATTCAAAATCCAGGATGAGTAATATATAACATGTGGGTCTTTGCAAACCCTTTGGTCCAAAACTGCACCTACATCATAGTTAGATGCATCGCACATTACTTCAAACGGTAAATCCCAAACTAGTGGTGCAATTAGAGTTGAGGTCAAAGCCTCCTTTAAAGTCTCGAATGCCACCACACATTGCACACTAAACACAAAATCCTTGTCTTTTTATAGCAACAAACACAGTGGTCTGGAGATCTTCGAAAAGTCTTTGATGAATCTCTTGTAAAACCCTGCATGTCCAAGGAAAGACCGGATGTCTTTCACATTTCGCGGAGGTAGCATACTCTTGATTACTTCAACCTTTGCCTTGTCCACCTCGATCTCTTTTCTAGATATTATATGGCCCAAGACAATCCCACGCTGCACCATGAAATTGCACTTTTCTCAATTTAACACCAAGTTGTTTTTCATACACCTTTGTAGCACTAAAGATAAGTTGTCAAGACATAACTTGAAAGAGTCTCCGAATACCGAGAAATGATCCATGAAAACCTTTATAATCTCTCCCACCACATCTGAAAACAACGAAACCATACACATTTGAAAGGTACCTGGGGCGTTGCAAAGGCCAAAGGGCATCCTTTAGAAAGCATAGGTTCCATAGGGACATGTAAATGTGGTTTTCTCTTTGTCCTCTGGAGCAATAATTATTTGATTATACCAAGAATATCCATCCAGAAAGTAGTAGAACTGATGCCCTGCTAACCGCTCTAGGACTTGATCAATGAAAGGTAGGGGGAAATGATCTTTCTTGGTAACAGCATTCAACTTGCGGTAGTCTACGCAAACACGCCACCCTGTCTGTAGTCTTTGTGCCACTAACTATCTCATCTCATTTTTCACCACTGTAACCCCAGATTTCTTTGGTAACACATGAATGGGACTAACCCACCTACTATCTGATATAGGGTAGATAATCCCTGCATCCAGAAGCTTCAGTATCTCTTTTTTCACCACCTCTTGCATAATTGGATTTAGTTTCCTTTATGCCTCTTGTGTGGGTTTGGCATTTTCTACTAGCAAAATCTTATGCATACACATGGTTAGACTTATTCCTTTTATATCATCTATGAACCAACCAATGGCTTCTGTATATTCCTTCAACACCGCAAGTAACTCCTCCTTCTGACTTTCTTCCAAATTAGCGGCAATGATAACTAGGTTCCTCTTTTCTTCCTCTAGAAACACATACATCAGGTTAGATAAGAGTGCCTTCAATTCAACTCTTGGAGGAAGCCATTCTATTAGCACAAAGTCATCTTCGTCTTCTACCCTTTCGAATTCCTCCTTAATAGTGACATCTAACTCCTTCTCTAGGAAATCAACGGCGTTACAATCATACGAACCCACTAGGTATGACAAAAAGTCAAAGATGTTGAATTCCATTGTTTCATCTAATACCTTCATGGTAAGCTTCCCTGCATGTATATCAATCACAACCCTAGCTGTCGCAATGAAAGGCCTACCCAAAAGTAACTTCACATCTCTCTCGTTTCTTCTTTCATCCATTTCAATCACCATAAAGTCAGCAGATATAATTAACTTTTCTATCTGTATTAACACGACTTCGACAATGCCCTTAGGACTTCTCGCTGAAGCATCCATTAAGACAAGAGACATGGTGGTTTTTCTGAGGTCATTCAAACCAAGCTTCTTGTAGACCGAGAATGGCATGAAGTTAATGCTTGCTCCTGAGTCCATCATTGCTCTTTCTTGATTTGAACCACCAATCGATATGTCAATTATAAAACTTCCTGGGTCATTCATGTTCTGGGACAACGTCCGCTAAATCACTGCACTGACATTCTCATTCAGACGTTTCTATTGTTTCGGCCTAAATCTCTCTTTGTCTTTACTTAGATCTTTGAAAAATTTACCATAAGCCGGCATTTTCTGAATAGCATCTAAGAGTGGTAAGTTGATGGTTACCTTGGAAAGGAGATCATAGATTTCCTGATGTGATTTCTCCAATTTAAAGTTCTTTAACCTCCCTTGAAAGGGTATCAGTGGCATATAGGGGTTTGATGACTTATGGAGTTGAGGTCTTAGTTCTGGGTCTGCTAACTGAACACTATCTTCTTTTTCTAACTCCTTCTCACTCTCTGTTTCCGTACGAACTACCTCATCTTCATATGTGACGGTCTCCTTATTATCTTTCAAAACTTTTCCACTTCTGAGGATTGCCCTTGCACTAGCTTGTTCTGGTTGGCTCGGGAATTTCCCTTTCTCTCTTTCTTGCAACAATTCAGCCAACTGACCTATTTAGAGCTCAATCCTATGAATAGACGCATCCATCTTGTTTGATTGCCTTTCATTCTTCCACATGTATGACTCTTTACATGTGCTTGTTGTAGCAGTTGGACCTCTTGCGTATCTTGGCTGGATGACTGTATGAATTCTATTATCCATACATCAAAGGTTCCCATATTTGGCTGATCTGAATTGATTCCTCTGTAGTCTGTATCGAGTGCATAATTTCCCTTGTCCGCTTTTCAACTAATGGCGTCTCTTCATCCCCTTTTAAGTAGTCCCTAAGAAGAGCTGCCGGTTTCTTTTCAGTCGAAAATTCTTTAACCACATTGCGACCTTCTTGGAAATCTTGATTATTTCCCCATTCCTAACTAAATGGATCACTATCTAGCTCATAATTGTATCCTGAGTTGCTCCAAGGGTCGTCTATCACACCTGAAATATCGAAAAACAAAAACTACCCACGATGTGAAAAGACACAAACTAAGTAATAGCAGGAAAGCAAATAACAATAAATACTACTCAAGCATAACTACTCAAACTAAACTCGCCGTGTCCCCGGCAGCGGTGCCATTTGATAGAAAGTTTTTCGTTGTTAGAAAACCGTCCAAGCCTTAATTGGTTTGGAAAACACAAGTACATGGTAAGTGAGGTGTCGTCCATAGGGACACGGGATTAGAAAAGACTAGCTATTGGTAGAGTAGCATTCATGTAAATAATGATAAGTAAAATAAGGATGTGATAAAAGTGAATTAACACACTAATAAAATAAACTAATAAAGTAACCTAGAGTAAAGGGGAAATGGAATGAAAGATATATGGATGATGGAAACAAAGGAGTTAACGGATTCGAAAGTGAACACTGGGCATGCAACAAACTCGTAAATAAGCACATCTATTCAAAGGTAACCGACCTAGGATGTATAGAATTAGTTATTTATCCCTAGAAGGTGGTCAACCTAGGATATATGGCAAGGACCACCTATTTGGGATTAATCTGTCGTAAACCACCAACCTAGGATGTATAGTGTTGGTTATTCGTTCAGATTTTGGAAATGAAGCTCGTCTATCTATCAAAGACTCAACCGATTAAACGTAGCCAACCTAGGATGTATAATGTTGACTTCTAATCCTTTCACGAGAGCCGACCTAGGATGTATAGTACCGGGTACCCATTCGAGGTTAGATTATGATCGCGGTTTAAGAGTCAGAATTTATGACGTTTCGTCCATTCATTCGAGCAAGAAACAACTAAATAGGATGTATATCTAGATGCAATGCTCATAATTAATCCAAAGAGATCTTGCTAAGAGGATGTATCTAAACAAGAAATCAATGATAACCATTCAGAACAAGAATAGAACAATGAAAGATAGATATGAATATATATATATATATATATATAATCAAGTTTATGTACAAGCCCAATATCCAATTAACTACTCCATCAACCCCTTAGAGGAGATTTAGCTACTCATTACAACTAGGAAAATAAGAGAAAGGGAAGAGAAAGAACCCTTGGAAAACATCTCCTTCCTTGAAGTTGCTTCAATCTCCTACCTTCCTTGAAGTTAAGTAGAGAATGTATGTAAGAGAGAGAGAGAGAGAGAGACAGAGAGATTCTAGACCTAGGTTGTGTTAAAGAAACTAAGTAAAAGCTCTCAAAACGAATTCTATAACATTCTATTTATATTATAAACAAAAATAGGTCACTTAAGCTTCAAAATGAGATCTGGCGCGGGTGGAGTGCAGTTGAATGACCCGCACTTTAACGTCAGGTGTGAATTCCACTTCTCTGTTTCAGCTCGGAGTGCGGGTCGGGTGCGGTTGGATTACCCGCACTTTAATGTCAATTGTGAATTCCACTTCTCCGGTTTTACTTAGAGTGTGAGTGGAGTGTGGTTCGATTACCCGCACTTGACCCACACTTTAATGCCAAGTGCAAATCGGCTTCTCCGGATTTGGCAATAGTGCGGTTGGATGACTCGCACTATACCCGCACTTTAACTCTTCTTCAAGCATCAGGTCTCGGCTTTGGAAAGAGTACAGTTACGATCCGCACTGGACCCGCACTGGACCCGCACTGGACCCGCACTGTATAGCTGCTCATGATCATTTGTCTTTTTTTTGTTCTTTTTTTGTCGAAATCATCGTAACACGCTTCCAAACCCATCATTCCCCCATTTCCTACAATTATGCACATAACAACCCATTAGAGATGCCAAAACGCACGATAACAGAACACAAGATATGGATTTGAGGGTATAAATATACTACATATTTGGCACGATCAACGGGATACGAGGTACAAGATACAGGGTACCAAATATGGGGTACTAGGCATATAAAGAAGGATCAAAGTTCTTACACCAGCATGGGAAATCCAAGCGCCATATCTTCTCCACATGCTTCAAGCCCCAATGGGCGGGATGATTTTTCTCCTACCTACTGCACCTTACTCCAGATTTTTTACTCATACAAAACCATGGTACCTAGAGGTACCTACCCCACTGCAGCCTACCAGGTAGCGGTTTGAGGGTGTTAATTGAAATTCCTCACCCAGAGTGAATTTTTGGTTAACATTTTGGCGCCGTATATGGGAAGTTCACTAGACCAACATGGCTTCCTTGTCTCTAAATGAGCGTACGTTTTCTCTATCCCTTACATATTGTCACTTTACATATGATTTGACTTATTTTAATGCTATTACGTAAAAAGTTTGCATGAAATCCTGTTATGATTGATTGACATTTCGCCTAATATATGTTGCTTCTTGAATATGTTGAACATGAGGAGTGCATCTAGATGTAGATCTGTGAGATCTAGCTAATTTATTGCCATGCAAGCTTAACTTTTTACTAATGAGCCAATAGACTCATTACTCCTGTCATATTATTCATTATTTGAGATGTCCTTTCTTTATATTTGTATATACCACTTACGTACCACGTGTGGTGTTCACTTTGTCATTTGACAAGTTTTGTTTGTTGTGGAGCAAATATGGTGTGTAGGACTTTTAGTTGGGCCGGCCTACTATGCTGTCCCTATGTAGCAAACCTGCTCATATACTTGTGGAGCTCCACTACAGCAGGTCCGCTACTGGTAGATCTCTTATCCAGCAGATCCGCTCCGGTATATCTAGAGCTCTTATGCAGTAGAGCTATACCTCTCCTGCTTTCTTACAGAAGATTTGCTCCGCTACTAGTAGAGCTCCTACCCAACAGACCTACCAGATTTGCACGTGTACATACGGATCCCCTCATGACACTAGATCCACTCTTCAAAAGCTCCTAGGTAGCAGGTCAACACATGTACCTAGGAAGCCAATGCAACTGTATGATTGTAGGAGGCTCCTTACTTTGTTATACCAAGCTCCTCAATGCCCAAGTGAGCCTCCTAGGTTCCGTTTCGTCCGAGTAGAATCCAGAGCCTCGTTTTAGCTGTTGGGTACTTCTTGATGCCCTAACAAGCCTTTAGACCAGCATCATGTAGGAAGCTTCTCACTTTTTGTATTGGGCTTCTTAACGCCCGAGTGAGCCTCTTAGGTTCCGATTCCTTCAAAGAGGCATCCAAAGCCTCATTTCAGTTGCTGGGTACTTCTTGATGCCCTATCAAGCCTCTAGACCAGCATCATGTAAGAGGGTCCTCACTTTTGTCCGGACCCTTCAACTCCCAAGTGAGCCACCTACGATTCCGATTCGTTCAAGGAGGATCCAAAGCCTCATTACAGTTGTTGGGTACTTCTTGATGCCCTAGCAAGCCTCTGTACTAGCATCATGTAGGAGGCTCCTCACTTTTATACCGAGCCCTTCAATGCCCAAGTGAGCCACCTACGATTCCGATTCGTTCGAGGAGGATTCCAGAGCCTCATTTCAGTTGTCGGGTACTTATTTATGCCATAGGAAGCCTCTAGACCAGCATCATGTAGGAGGCTCCTTACTTTTGTATTGGGCCCTTCAATGCCCAAGTGAGCCACCTACGATTCCGATTCGTTCAAGGAGGATCTAGAGCCTCATTACAATTGAAGGGTACTTCTTAATGCCTTAGCAAGCTTCTAGACCAGCATCATGTAGGAGGCTCCTCATTTTTGTACCAGGCCCTTCAACGCCCAAGTGAACCACCTACGATTCTGATTCGTTCAAAGAGGATTCCAGAGCCTCATTTTAGTTGCTGGGTACTTCTTGATGCCCTAGCAAGCCTTTGGACCAGCATCATGTAGAAGGCTCCTCACTTTTGTACCAGGCCTTTCAATGCCCAAGTGAGCCACCTACGATTCTGATTCGTTCAAGGAGGATTCAAGAGCCTCATTTCAATTGTCGGGTACTTCTTGATTCCCTAGTAAGCCTCTAGACCAGCATCATGTAGGAGGCTCCTCACTTTTATACTGGGCCCTTCAACGCCTAAGTGAGCCACCTACGATTCCGATTCATTCAAGAAGGATTCCAGAGCCTCATTTCAGTTGATGGGTACTTTTTGATGCCATAGCAAGCCTCTAAACCATTATCATGTAGGAGACTCCTTACTTTTGTAGCAGTCCCTTTAATGCCCAAGTGAGCCACCTATGATCTCTGTTTGTTCCTGAGGAATCTCGAGCCCTATTATTATTGTTAAAGACTCTTATCTACTCTCAGCAGGCTTGGCTTTTAGGTTGGCTGTAGTACTTGGGGGCTAAAAGCTCACCATTCTCTCTCCCAATCCCCAAAAGAGGAATGATGACCCCTACATTCAAAGATATGACCAGGTTACTAATCTATGATTAAAATGCCTGAAGATTGGGATTTCTTGTATAGAAATACCTTTTGTCCTGGACCGGATTAATCCCTCCAAGAGGATCTCCTTTACTGAATCAAACCAGGAAGGCTACATAGCCCTCTTGATGCCCCGGATCGGTTTAACCCCTCTATGAGGAACTCCATAACTAATCGCCTCAAGACCAGGAAAAGCCGCATGGCATTCCTACTGCCTTGGTCGGGGAATACCCTCCTCCAAGAAGGATTTGGTGCACAAGTGCACAAGTGCCTAAGTGGTATAGTTGCTAGTAAGACTATGGATCTAGACTCGTGGCCCTAGTTGCCTGATGTATCCTCTAGACCAGGGGAGTCTATACGGCACTCCTGAAGCCTTGGACGGGGATTCCCCTCCCCTGGGAAAACCTAGTGCTAAAGTTGCCTTAGTTGCCTACCAAGTACAGGTCGCCTAAGGATCAGGATACCTTACTAGGATACCTGATTCCCGGGTTTGCCACACAAGAAAACCTGGTGTTAAAGTGGCCTTAGTTGCCTCCTAGGTACAGGTCACCTAAGGATCAGGATACCTTTCTAGGATACCTAATTCCTGGGTTCACCATACAAGAAAACCTGGTGTACAAGTGGCCTTAGTTGCCTAAGGATCCGGATCCCCTAGCAGGATGCCTGGTACCGAATATTCGCCAAACTGAAGATCAGGAGAGCCTATACTACACTCATGAAGCCTCGAACGGGGAATCCCTCCTCCGGGACAGATTGCTTAAGGATTAGAATCCTTTAACGGGATACTTGGTACCTTGATTCACTATATAGAATACGGGATTCCTTGTACAAGAATGCCCGATTCCTTGGACTGGGACTAGATCCCCTTCAAGAAGTGATTTGGTACTTCAGTAGCCTAGTTGTCTACCGCGATCATCATCTTACCGGGATTCCTTGTACAAGAATGCCCAATGCCTTGGACTGGGACTAGATCCCCTCCTAGAAGTGATCTGGTGCTTAAATGGCCTAGTTGCCTACCACGATCATCATTTTACCAGGATTCCTTGTACAAGAATGCCCGATACCTTGGACTGGGACTCGATCCCCTTCAAGAAGTGATCTCTAGTTGCCTATAACGATCATCATCTTACCAGGATTCCTCGTACAAGAATGCCCGATGCCTTGGACTAGGACTAGTTCTCCTCCAAGAAGTGATCTGGTGCTTAAATGGCCTAGTTGTCTACCACGATCATCATCTTACTGGGATTCATTGTACAAGAATGCCCAATGCCTTGGATTGGGACTCGATGCCCTCCAAGAAGTGATCTGGTGCTTAAACGACCTTGTTGCCTACCACGATCATCATTTTACCGGGATTCCTTGTACAAGAAAGCTCGATGCCTTGGACTGGGACTAGATCCCCTCCACGAAGTGATCTCTAGTTACTTACCACGATCATCATCTTACCGGGATTCCTCGTACAAGAATGCTCGATGCCTTGGAATAGGACTAGATCTCCTCCAAGAAGTGATCTGGTGCTTAAGTAGCCTTAGTTGCCTACTTTGATCTTTTTAGCCAAAGTACCAGGATTCCTAGAATAGGAATGCCAGGAACTTAGATTCGCCAATGTTTTCGTAAAAGTGCCCGGATTCCTAGAACAAGAATGTCAGGAATGACTAGTACCATGGTTTGCCTAAGCCAAGTATGCAGGGAATGGTTTTTTGTTTCAAATCATGGTTGCAAATGAAGAAGGATGAGCAAAATTCTTCAAGCATTACATATCCTGACTCCAACCCCAACTAGGTATCGGTGTTCAAGTCAGGGGGGACTTATGTTAACCTCCAAAAATAACAGGGGTTCGAAAAGAATTTTCCATCCAGATTTGAAGTAGAGAGACTTCACAGGGAAGCGTCTTAGTACCCACTACTACATAGTCTGGGTATCCCGTTACAGCATTAAACCAGGTATCCCACCACCTTGATATACCAGTACCATGGTCCAACAAGAGGTGGGATATCTAGGTACCCCGACCTCTCCTAGAACCAGCTTGCGAAGCAATAAAGTGCAAGAAGAGCATATTTATCAAGACAAAACAGGTATGCCAAATACGCCAAGATCAAGCTACAATGATAATTTGAATACGACAACGTTTAAGTAAACAAGGAAATTGCCTTGTTCCCGCCATTCAAGACTCTTATTCAAAAGTGGAGTTAACTCTTTCAGTTCTAAAAGGAATCACTTGATTCTAGGGAATCATTCCCACGATCTTCTCGCCTATCACTGTGAAACGCCCCGTAAATTACTATGTCACTAGATCGAATTTATGGGAGTGAACAACAACAAATAATACACACACACACACACATATATATATATGACATGATATTCTTCAGAGAGGGGGGACAGGATCTTCTTTTACCACAAAGAGCCTTTTTCTAGCCTCCACGGCTTGATCTTCTTCTTCTCTAACAATACACATATTATCCTTCTTTTTTTTTAGGGATGAGAGAAAAGGGCCTATGCCCACCTATTATTGTAAGCTCTCTAGAGCACTTATGATGTATTATTTTTCTACTTGTGTAAGCTCCTTGGAGCACACTTTATTTAGTAAATACATAGAGAGCGGTCAGTCTCTCCACCGGATACTACCTAGGGGTTTTTCAGCATGTGATCATACGTGATGCTTTTTCCCCCTAGTCCAGTCCACTTTCTATCAAAAGACTTGTCATTCTCTCCCTATCTATCTATTTTATTATGCATATATATGTTTTTGTGAGTTAGACTCTGACCCCACTGGTCTTAGTTCTCTTTTCAACCTGTCTTCACGCCAAGTCATACACAAAGAAAGGGAAAGAACATTCAGACTAGCTAGAAGAACAGAGGTGGTCTGATCCTTCATGACCACACCTATATCATTGAAGAGTACCTATCCACCCTCATTCATGCTTTGTATCTAGGTCGGGGAACAACAAAGGAGATCTAGAAAATAATACCAGATACGAGGTATGGGGTACGAGGTACGGGGTACTAGATACGGGTATGGGGTATGGGGTACTGGGTACGGGTTACGGGTTATGAGGTAAATGTACGGGGTACGAGGTACCAGATAAGGGGTACTAAATATAGGGTACTGGATACTGCGTACGAGGTACGTGGTACCAGATACGAGGTATCGAATACGAGGTACCAAGCACATAAAGAAGGATCAAAGCTTTTACACCAACATGGGAACTCCAAGTGCTATATCTTCTCCATATGCTTCAGGCCCCGATAGGCAGGGTGATTTTTCTCCTACCTACTAAACCTTACTCCAGATTTTTTTACGCATACAAAACCATGGTACCTAGAGGTACTTACCTCGTTGCAGCCTACCAGGTAGCGATTTGAGGGTGTTAATTGAAATTCCTCACCAAAGTGAATTTTTTGTTAACAACAGTAAAATAATTCCAAATTCTTGCAGTCATTGATAAAATAGTAATTAGTGATGACAGGTAGAAGGCTACAAGGCTATCATTACCAATACCAAAAAAAAATTGTAGTGAAAAATTAATCATTAAAAGCTTACCTTCATGGTTTCATTAATCATTCCTCCTTAATTTTTATCCTTCATTTGTTACTCCACTTTCATACTCTACATTAAGATTAAGACAAAAAACAAAAAACAAAAAACTAACATAGTAATAAATAACATTAATAAAAAAACAACAAATTTTATAATTCCTCATAAATATAAAATACTTACATGTTTCAACATTGATATAATGTTCTAACAACACTAGTCTAGTGTCAACATAGCAAAAACAAAAAATATATATCAACACAGGCCTACAACAATGTCAAGACTTGAAAACTCACGCTTACAACACTGTCAAGTGTCAACACAAGTAGTATTAAAATATCTTGGTATAATTTCAATTTAACAGAAGCGTAGCCAATATTTTTGAAAATAACTGGGTTTAACGTTAACGACATAATCAATACCAAGGAAAAGGAAAGTGATATTTCCTATACACATATAATCTGAATTATGAACCAAAAATTGTCTTCTGTCAATATCTATCAACAAAATATAAATAAACACAACAAAATGACCAACAATCCTAATAAACATAAAATATAAACAAACAAATTTGCAATCCTTAACACTACAGGTGAAATTGATAGAACCAAAAAAAAAAAAAAATCAAATTTGCAAATCAACATATATAGCATATAAGAATATAAGATGTAAAATGATTTAGAGCCTGATCAAAAATTCGTTCAACTTCATATGAATATTTTTAAAGTACTGTTATTTACAACCCTTGATAGTCAAAACTGATCTGTGGTGTCAGGTGTGGTGTCTTTAATCTATTAAAAACTTGAATAGCTTATCAAAGAGACAAGAACAAACCTTTGAAGCTTTGTCTCATTGAAAGAGATCGGATGAGCTGAAGAAGAGCAGATCGAATAAACTGAAGCTTTGGCTGGAGATGAAGAAGAGCAGATCGGACGAGCATGTCGGACGACTAGATTGGAGGTGAAACAAAGAAACGAAGACAAGAAAATTAGAAAAAGAATAAGACAATTATAAAAAGAAGAAGAGACAGGCGTTGATAAACCTAAGCAGATCGGAGGCAACGAAGCAGTTCGAAGGTTGAGAACAGAATTGAGGAACATATGAGACTTAAGAGAAGAGAAGTCAGAGAAGTTTGTGAAACAAAGGATGAAAGAAAAGATCAAAAGAGTTAGGGTTTTTATTTTTTATTTTTTATTTTATAGTTATATAGTCAGTTTAATCGGTTCAAACTAGTTTTAGAATACCAAAATCGGTTTGAACCGAAAGGTTTTCGATTTTCCATATTTTGAACCTGTTTAAACCGAATTCCTTCTATGAACTGAATCGAACACCCTTTTTTTGGTTTGGTTCAGTTTGGTTCGGTTCGGTTTGATTTTGAACTTAGTGCCCACCCCTAGATATAATGCCAAGTAATTGTTAAATTCAAAAGCTTAGTTCAAACAAAAACATATATCAACCATAAGTATAATCAATTGTTATATTTAAATCCAAAACTTTATACATGCAAATAACCACCCACACAATAATTTTAAATTCCCAAAACTATGGTATGATAGGGATTTGCTCTTTAGTCTTCAATGAAATGGATAATTTATATCCATAGTTCAATAGCTGGATGGATCAGGATTCTCTCATTACCTTTTTTTTTCTTAGACTTTTCAAAATCTAGTGACACCTAAGCATAACAAAAAATATATGGTTAAGATTTGGTCACTTTTTTTTAATCTCTCATGCAGGTTGGTGATTTAATTACAGTTGATCAAAAACTAAGAAAAACAAGGTCAATGAAAGGATCAAAACTTTTAATGGCTATGCCGTCCAAATTTCTATTTGATACATGAGTTTATAGCATTGATTTATTCAACAATTTAATCATTTGGTTTTAGTTATTTTTTGAAGATTATCAAATGCGATATAACATTTCTAAAGAAAAGTTATACAATAATTGAAGAAATCTACTTTGTTGATGACAAAATATGTTGTCACCTTCCCCAACCTTGGAATATAGAGGTAAGATCACCTCGTAAGGTCAAGCAACCAAGTCACCTTCCAAGGTTTAGCTCTAAAGTGGATTTGCTACAGGTTATAAAAATCAAATGGTTACTACATAATGACCAAAATAATTTGGTAGGAGTGTATTTTAACGAAGATCCCTTCCTTAGAGAATAAATTAACAAAATGCAACTTGAATATGACCTAGCAGCTTTGAAGGTACCGTGAGATCAAGTGAGGTCAGGTTTCTACCTTTTCTTCGGATTAGCATGAAGGAGTCTAGACGAATAAGTGTCCATATACATCACGTGTAGGGGTAAGCCTCATTTGGGATCTGTTGCGAGATCATAAAGACATGTCTCTTCTAGAGTCCAAGTCATGATATGAGACTAACTCTTTAAAAGTCCTAACAAAAATCAAACTATGTTGAAGCCTTATAAGACTTACACGTGTCTAGTTAAGAACCAACCAATATGCAAACATATATCTTCCTTGGCTAAGTCCAGTGTGGCATATCTTCCCAAGCAAATTTTGACCAACACAAGTCCAAACGACGAAGTTTCATACTTTGAACAAGTCTATGTCTGAGGAAGTTAACTAAGACACGTCCTGTGCAGTTCCAAACAGTTATGGTAGACAAGCTAGGAGACATACCACATTCCCTTAATCACCATGGATAAGTAGGGAAGGTCCTTCCACGATACACAAGGTGCATAAAAACTATTACTTAACCACCAGAAGGTGGGATCTATGTATAAAAAGGGTTATGAAATTCCCTAAACCACTTATAGTGTAAAATATACCTAGAGGAGGGGGGGTGAATAGGTGTATGGCTGAATTCTCGCACTTCTTTTCCACACAACCAATTTACACACACTTAGAGTATTTAACAAGTAGATTGTTTTAACACGTTAATATGAATTAAATTAGACAAGTGTTAAAACAATACAAGTTAAAGTATGTAAAGAAACTAAAAGCACTAAAATCAACAAAAGTGATTTTTACGTGGTAAAATCTTCGAAGAGGAAACATCCACAGGTTGATACCACAACCACAAGCAAGTAATTCACTAGGACGAAAAGGAGATACACACTCAAGGCAATCAACACATGATATACTCGCCAAACTATCAACTCCTAGTCTACCCTCATGCCTAGTGAGTCACCTTGCCTACTTCCTATCTAAGATGTAACCAACACACCTCTAGGAAGCAACTTCCTATCAAAGATGCTCACGTCTCTAGGAAGATTCCTTAGTTGTCTATCCAGATCCTCTCGATCCCAGATAAGGCTTCTTGCTTAGTTATTCGGATCATCCCGATCCTAACTAAGACTTCTTGGTTGGCTATCTAGAACACTTTCTTAGCCAAGTCTTCTTGCTCAAGTCAAAGATTCACTCTCTTTAACAAGAGACTTCAACCTTTCACAAGGCAATGATCTAAGTGAAGTGCACACAAGCAATATGATGCAATCACAATGAAATAGAGCAATTAGATCAAATACACTTTATGAACATGCAATTTGAGAACTAGATTATGTTTTGAAAAATCAATCACAAAGATATCTGAAAACCTAAGCATGTTAATCAAACAAGAACTAGATTAGAATAATAGAGATCATAATCAAAATATCCTAGTTCTTAGAACATGTGACTAAACCTCGAAATCAACAATTAAGCTCAAGAACATAAAGTATTTCTAGAATCAAGTCCATGTTCTTCAAGTTTATCAAAAAGATGTTCATATGAAATCAGAAAGGATAAACTCAAAAATCAATCAAACAAGTGTAAAATTTGAATCAAAAACATTCTAAACATTTTTCATCAATCAATAAAGTAGATCCCTGAAGTTGATCATAAGAAAAATGTAGAGAAGATGATTACTATACAAAGAGATGTACCTCAAACTGAAATCAAATGACTGCGTTAAACCTGGACAGCTTTTGATCTTTAAAATGCTTTGGACTTGTTCCTCTCTTCAAGATCAATGATTTCAGTTTTTAAATCACTCAATTCGGAGTTGAAATGAGAGAGATATCTCAAAATGATAAAGACAGTGCCTACACATTTATACATGCAATCAGGAGCAATCAAATTCGATTATACTATACAAAAAATGGCTTTGATACCAATTGTAGGAACCTAGGGTTACAAATTGGGTAGCGGAAGGGTTTCAAAATTTTTTATGCATTCATTAAATAAACCTAATTGTATAGTAATAATTGAAAACAATAAAGAAGGTGAAACGATTTCATACCAGCGTTGTAGGCTCCTTCTATCTTTTAATTCGACCCACTTCCTGATTTGAACCACAAGATCTTCCTAGCTATGATCTGAGATTGGTAACGGCGTGTGGGTGTGTCACGGTACTCAGGAACTACCATTGGAGGCTATTTCTCTTTAATACGATATGCTCCCTGATTTGAACCACAAGATCTTCATCTCTATGACCCAGGATTGGTAACGGCGTGTGAGCGCGTCACAGTACTCAAGAACAAGGAGGATGAAGAGACACACGAAAGCAATAGCTTACTATGGGTATAGAATGCGGCCAGGCTAAAAATAATTTTATGCTTTTTGTTTCTTGGCCACGGCACCCCTTTATGTGTTTCTCTTTTTTTATTTTCCGTGAATGTGTTGTGTGATTCAAGTGAATCAAATTCACTGATCCTTTTCAAATATATCTAATATATTAAACGAGATAATAAGTATTTTAAATTTTAACTTAAATTCAAATACTTAGATAATTGATTTAGTAAAAATAAAATAATCCTATTATTTTATCTTCACCTAGATCCAAATATCAACTAACACCCTCCTTTTATTGATTAATCGCATAATTAAATAATCTAATTATTTAATTAATTTAATCTTTAATACTTATTAATTAAATAATCTTATTATTCAATTAATTTATAAATAAATACATGTCACTTTCGTAACACAATTAATCGGACAATCAAATTAATTAACCGTGACCCTTGTTACCTTTAATCAGACGGGCTAGCAAAGGGACCTAATTGACCCACAATATTTTGAGCTCCAATAATCCTTAGAAATAATTAATTAAACTCTTTAATTAATATTTCATGATTATTAACTTCAGTGTTATTCCACTAAAAACCCGACACTGCACTCTCTCAACTGTAGACGTTTTTACACAAACCAATAACTCTTGCTGTCAATTGATATAGCTTTTACATATGGTATAATCCTCCATAAGTAGTTCATAATTAGAGCCGGGTCATAATGTCCGTTATACCCATCTAATTATATCTTTCCATTAAGTACCATTGATTCTCTAATGAACAATAAATCCTACATTTCTTACGGAATTAGGAGAGTGCTCATATTGTTCAAGCCTTGAGTCAACCTTTAAGGGAACTACTATCTACTTCTCGCAAGAAGGAGTGGATTCCATTATTGTGTACAAACCTTCCCAGCCACAAGTCAAACTGCGATTCCAAAATAAGAAGCATATTAACCGGGAATGCAACTCCGATCTCACCTATGGTGTATCAAAAACCACGATCTAACTTGAAGGAGTCGATAAGACACTCAAGATTAAAATCATCCATATATAGCCATCATTAGTTGATATATATGAATCTCATCTTGTAACGGATCTTATTGAGAGATTCATATAGATCGTGGCCTAGTCCTAAATGATCACATCATACAAGGTACCTCCATTCTCATATCACCATATGAATAATCCAAGATAAGATCACTGTACATTACAAAATGAACTGCAGCTGTAGATTAACCACAAATAAAGTACCTAGCTTTATTTGCTATCTACGGACTCTTTAGATTGCTCGTTCCAAGCTGAATCCATTTGTATATGGCTTTCATATACTTAGTTTGAAATTACATCTAGCAATCTTGGATGTTAAGTACACATGTTTTATATAAATGTAAGAAACAATTTGAATCAATAAACTACTTCTTTTATTTATGTTTAATTCACATTTATAAATTACAAGTTTTAGGGCAAAAACCCCAACAATTTCAATGACAAACCACAAGTTGGGTATGATGTAAGGGTAGCTTAGGCATTTGATGGTTGATGCTTTGCCCAACCAAGGCCCTCTCAAGACCTCAAGAGAAGAAGCACCAAAGGTAACTTTCTAGTGCTTACTTTCTTTGAAGATCTAGTTGAACACACACACAACTCATGCACATCTATACTTCTTGTATGTTATGTGTTTTATGTTGTGCATTCATGTTCTTGAATCCTCTTCATAGCATGTTTATATTGATTGCAACTTGTTTGCTAAAATGCCATGTCATGTAGGCTTTAGGATGCAACAAGTTTATATGGGTGAAACAAATTACGGTGTGTTTAATATTAATCTAGATAGGAGGGGGGGGGGGGGGTTGAATAGATTTTAACTACTTTTACCCAATTTTCGTGTATGGTCAAGATTACGAAAAATACCCCTAACTAGTCAATATAATATCGCAAGTGTAATATGGTGCAGAATTTAAATAACACTTGATATTTATGTGGAAACCTTCCCAAGGAAAAACTATGGGCTGTTATGTGCGCCACACACGAACCTCGAATCCACTTACTGCAATGACGTTTACAACTTAGGTTGACCTCAACCTCTCAAAGTCTATAACCCGCAGGCCTATAAAAGTGGACCTAGTCCAATAAACAATCAACACCAATCTTGATAATAGAATATGTTCTCAGAGCCTATGCAAGTAAGCTAGGTTACACTAAATGCTTATCTAGGATGAAAGATAACAATAATCACAATCCCAGATATCAATCTTTACTATATGACATGTCATAAAGCATAGCTATCAAAGATTAAACAATCCTAATAATAGCTATCAAAATAAAACTCTCAAACAATCAACATAATTATATCAATCTTGACAATAAAATATGTTCTATAAGCATGCAAGTGATAAATGAGATTGCTTGTTAAGAAAGACACAAAATATGTAAGATATTAGTGACCAACTTACCAAGTTAAGTGTGTTGAATAAAACCGAGGATAGATGACACCTAGATGATCTTGGATGATTGCTAGATGATGTTTGAATATGTGTTTGAGTAATCAAAGGAGAGTTCTTTAGTGATTCTTTCTCTTTGGAAAAATGCTAAGTCAAAATATGATTTGGACTCTCTTAAAACTGACTTAAAGTCAAAGTAACGTATATGTAGGGTGACAAAATGATGCTACGACGTTTTGATAAGATTTTAAAAAATTTGCCTTCATCGCTTTACACTCGCTCTACGTAGGGCGGTTGTAAGGCGGTTCACCTGGGAAATGAAGAACATGTTCTTCATGACCACTCTACGTGTAGTGCGGAAATCAGGCGAACTAGGAGCGGTTGCTCTCAGGATTTTGAGAGCCACTCTACACCCGCTCTACACAGGGCGGTTTATAGGAGATTAAAAAGTTGACTAGTGGCACCGCTCTACGTAGGGCGGTCATAGAGCGGTCAAGAGAAAATTTGCTCTAATCGCCTTACAGGCGCTGTACGTAGGGCGCCTGAAGGGCGGTTGTACAGCACCCCTACAACTTTGATGCATCCTAAGCCTAATCATTTCATGGCAATTGATACACAAGATGCAATCAAATTAAACATGCATGAAGAGAGATAAATGAACATTAATGCACACATAATAAAGACACACAATATACAAGAATAAGAGTTATGCATGTGTTGTGAGTGTGTGAAACTACATCTCTTCAAAGCAAGTAAGCACTTAGAAATTTACCTTTTGTGCTTTTTCTCTTAAGGTCATGAGAGGGCCTTGGTTGTGCAAAACGCCAACCATCACAAGCCTAAGCTACCCTTACATCTAACCTCAAATGTGGTTTGTCCATGACATAAGTCAATCAATTTATGAGACCTTACAATAGGCGATGTACACCCACTGTTGGGTCACCTTACGTACAGCGCCAATAAGGGGCAAAGAGCAAAATTTCTCTTACCCGCTGTACGACCGCCCTATGTACAGCGGGTGACTTGATGGATTTTTTTCATTACTTTTCAGCCGCTGTTCAACCGCCCTATGTAGAGTGGGTGAACAACGACTCTAAAAAACCGAATAGCACTCATCACTGGTGTGTCCCAAAGTCGCTCTTATGTAGAGCAATTCATGAAGAACATATTCTTCATTTCCCAAGTGAGTTGCTATTCAACCGCCCTACTTAGAATGGATGAATAGCGGTCAAGGAAATTTTTTTAGAAACTTATTAAAACAACATAACATCATTTTGTCACCATATATATATTCTACTTTGACTTTAGGTCGTTTTTAAGAGAGTCCAAATCATATTTTTGACTTTGCATTTTTCCAAAGAGAAAAAATCACTAAAGAACTCTCTTTTGATTACTCAAACACATATCCATGTGCATCAAACATCATCTAGTATCATCCATGGTCATCTAGGTGCCATCTATGCTTGATTTTTAGTCAACACACTTAGTTTGGTAAGTTGGTCACTAATATCTTACAGATTTTGTGTTTTTCTTAACAAGCAATCTCATTTATCACTTGTATGCTTATAGAACATATTCTATTGACAAGATTGAGATAATTGTGTTGATTGTTTGAGAGTTTTAATTTTATAGTTATTATTAGGATTGTTTAATCTTTGATAGCTATGCTTTATGCCATGTCATATAGCAAAGATTGATATCTAGGGCTGTGATTACTGTCCTCTTTCATCCTATATAAACATAACATTTAGTGTAACATAACATTATTTGCTCCTTGAATAACATATTATTCACATTAGTTTGTTTATTTTCTCCATTGAGAAGTAAGTCTTGTGACTACCGGTGAGTGGTGCAAGCAAAATGGACTAGGTTCACTTTTATAGGCTTACGGGTAGTAGTGGTAGGTTATAGACCATAAGAGGTTGAGGTCAACCTAGGTTGTAAACGTCATTGCAATTGGTGGATTTGAGGTTCGTGTGGAGCATACATAACAGCCTGTGGTTTTCCTTGTTAAAGGTTTCCATGTAAAAATCAAGTGTTATTTAAATTCCGCATTTTACACTTGATTTATTGCTTTGACTAGATTGGGATATTTTCGTAACATTGACTAATAACGAAAATTGGTAAAAAGGGTTAAAATCTATTCACCCCCATCTAAATAGTTTTATACACACCGTGAATTATTAGTTTCAATTGATATCAGAGTGGGTTCCTAGATATACTTAGGTGTTCCCTTGCTCATTTTGGTGTGTTTTGCATTTTGTGTAATTTTTGATCATTCATACATTTGAATTCATTTAATTTATTTATAAACACTATAAGTTGTGGAAACGGTTGTGGCAATGAAGGTGCTTCAAGCACAAGACCTCCACTTCTACTGACTTAAATTATGGCTCTTGTAAAGGCAAGATGGAGTCATACATATGCCAAATCCATGACCGGGCTTGGATGGCGGTTAAAGACGGTTATGCATCACCTATGATGACTTCTACGAGTGGAGGAGAGGATGTATTCAAGCCTAAAGAGCAATGGAACGCACAAAAATTTGAGGCATCCAAGTGGAATAGGAAGGCAATGCATGCCATCCTATGTGCAATGGATGAGAATCAATATAAATTGATTCAAAACATTAGGATCACTAAAGAGGCGTGGGACATCCTAGAAGTTTCACATGAGGGAACCGAAGTGGTGAAGGACTCTAAGCTTCAAGTCCTCCAAACTCAATTCGAGATGTTAAAGATGAAGAAGGATGAGTGCTTCAACGACTTTGAGATCAAGTTGATTGACACTGTCAACCAAAGTCATCAACTCGGAGACCCTTACTCGGATAGAAGGATCAAGCAAAAGATAATGAGATCGCTTCTCGAGAGGTTTGAGTCCATGGTAACGACTAGAGAGGAGAATAGTGGTTACAAGGATATGAAGCTGAGTGAGGTGATTAGGAGACTTTTATCGTATGAGTCTGGGAAGGGTCCTATCTCCATACCTCCTCAAAAGCAAAACGAAATTGCTTTGAACGCCTCCAAAGGTGAGAAGGAGGAGAAGGATGACTCGGACGAAGACATGGCCTTGTTGATGAGAAGGTTTAAGAAATTCTTGAAGACCGAGAAGAAGGGTTTTGGATCCAAGGGCCAAGACTCGAAGAAAATGACTCCTTTCAATGGTTTGAACCTAGACAAAAGAAGAATGAAAGGAAAGGGATCCAATGCTTTGAGTGTGGTGGCATAGGACATATTGCTCTGGATTGTGGAAATTTGAAGAACAAGAAAGGGAAAGTTATGGTAGCCACTTAGAGTGAAAGTGATGACTTCGATGAGAGAGATGAGTCTTTAGATGATGAAGAACTCATGGCTAACTTCATAGCCTTTGCCTCCTCCCACAAGAGCAAAGGCACTAGTGAATAAGAGGATAAGAGTCAAAAGGAAAATTACTCAAGTGATGATGGCTCTTCATCTCAATCCACAAATGGAAATGTGGATTTGATGGATCTTCAAGACTATATAGTCAAGTTTGAGAGTTCAAGGTTAAAGAACAAGAGAGAAATTAGGAGATTGAAGGAAGAAAACCTAGAACTCTCAACACAAGTTGATCACTTAAGTGAATAAGTAATGAGATCCAAAAAGAATGAAGACAAGCTAAGAGATGAGCTGGCTTTAACTATGAGGAATGAAGAAGGTTTGAAGAGGGAGTTTGAAGAAGCTAAAAGGACAATGACTAGGATAGCCTTTAGCACTAAGAAGCTTGACCATATGCTTGGTGTTGGAAAGAGTTCTTGTGACAAGAGAGGTATTAGGTTTGAAGATGGCAAGAAGACCTCCACTCCCAACAAGACCGTGTTTGTGAAGAGCTTAAACAACAAAGAAGCCTTATCGATGAAAACTCCTAGGAAGAAGATTGACCTAGGACAATGCTCATATAGTGCACAAGTGAAGGTAGCTTCTAAAAGACATCCTTAAGCTCAACTTTCAAGAGCTCCTCAAGCTAACTTTCTTTAAAAAATGGCTTACAAAGGAAAGAGACTAATCATGCAAGCTCAACCTAAGAAGCAATCTAGTCTTGGTCAACAACAAAGAAGGAGAGATCCTATCCAACAACCAAGACAACCATAAAGACAAGGGAAGGCTCTTATGCATATGCAAGGACGTGGTATGATTCCTAACTACATCCCTACATGTCATTTTTGTGGTATTGATGGTCATGTTAGACCAAATTGCTTTCATTATATTAACATGTGTAAAGTTATGTACATGATTGAAAAAAGAAAGGCAAGAGCCAAGTTGCATGTTCCTAGGAAGGATAATTCTAATATGCATAATCCTAGGACTTCTTGAGCCCAAGTACCTTTGACCACTAGAAAGAAAAGTGTTTCACCTAGGTGGATTAGAAGAGATGAATACTTTTGCCATGTTGCAAATACTTTTATATTTTATTATTATTATCCATAATATATCATGTTATTATACATTTATAATTAGGGGTATTTTTGTCAAAATACAGTTAACTCCATTCCGTTCCGTTTTTAACCAAACAAAATAATACTGATTGAGAGACTAATTCTAAAGTTCCAACCAAACAAAAAACTTAGTTTTCCTTTCCTTTCCATTCTCATTATCATTCCCATTACCATTTCGATTACCATTCCACCATGTAACCATATAGTATTGATCAATTACTCGACTATATATGTTTTAAAAAATATAATTTTATTAAAAGTTTCAATAAATATTTTTAAATATATGTTTGTCATAGAAATTAGAATTTTGATTAGTTGAATAAATTTAAATTTATCTAACAAGGTTTTTTTTTTTTTTTTTTTTTTTTTAATTTTAATTTTAATTTTTTATAATTTCTAATGACTTATATAGTTTATATATAAATATTGTTCAATTGTTAATACATCAGAGGTTGTAGTCAAGTGGTAAAGACTTACAACTTTTGAACTTGAGGTTTCAAGTTCAACTCCCACTAATGACAATAAATTGTCATTATTATCAGAGTTGGCTGGACGGTGGCCAGCGGTGGTGGGGTTAGCCTGACAATAGCTGGGGTCGGCCAACGGTGGTCGGACTGCGGCTCGTGGCCGGAACGGAGGTCTCAAGAGCTTTCTTGACAGTAGCATCCTTGACAATTTAAAAACTATCAAGGAAACCTTTCTTGGCAGTTTTTAATTGTCAAGAAAGGTATTATTTTGTTGTAGTGGAAGAATATTTCTCTATAATTTTCCTAACTTCCAAACACCATAACTTTCTCATTTGGATTCCGAATTGAGTGATTCAAGTTGGAGAATCTTTGTAATCAAGTTCCCTACCCTTTCCAAAAGAGTTTGTAGTTGTTTGATCAAGTTTTAGAGCAGTTCCACTGTCAAAACCGAACCAGCTCGGGATTTCAAGGTATTGAGTCAAACTTTGTGATTTCTTCTTTGATGATCCTCAATTGCCTTGGGTTTTCTTCTTATATATGTGTATGTATGTTTGATGAAAGCTATTGAGAATAATAGCTTCATATTTAAGCTAATCAAGTATAATTAGAGATAAATGTGAACTAGTTTTCTAGGTTTCTAGAATTTCACATGTTTGAGAGTTGTATTGTGTTTGGCTTGATATCTAGGGTTATTTGTGACTTGATTGACTTATTCTAAGATCAATAACCTTGCTAGAATATTCATTGATCATATATTATGAATCTAGCATTTTTTGGTGTATGTTTATAATATCTTGAATTTGTGTTTCATGAATATGATTTATTCAAATATTAGCTTTGTGAATGAAACTAGAAATTACATGTGTTAGGTATTTCACATATTCTAGGTTTCAATTCATTGATTTTATGACTAGGAAATATTTGACTTATGTGCTCACAAGATTAAGTCTTTATCTACATGATTTGTACTTAATCCATACATTTCATATGTTCATGCATCATTTTTGTATGATTGCATCACTTGGATTGTTGAACTAGAATATCTGACATTGTGTGCTCATTGTCTAATTCTAGTTTCCATAATTCATATTGATCATATGTCCTATGTTTTACGTGCTTGCATCATTTGCATCACATAGATCATAGCCTTGTAAAAAGTGGAAGACTTGGTTAAGAGTGTGAGGCTCTAAGTAATTCCAAGCGTGGAAGTCTTGGCTAAGAGGTGCGATGCCTCTAAGTAAGTCCAAGCGAAGTCTTGTCTAGAGGTGTGAGGCTTCGATTAGACAAGCGTGGAAGACTTGGCAAGGGGTGTGAGGCTCCTATAGGTCCGAGCAAGAAAAGTCTCTTGTTGTTGAGTGATTCTTCAACATAGAGCAAGGGCAGTCTTGGCAAGGGGAGTGAGGCTCCTATAGTTCCGAGTAAGGATATTCTCTAGAGGCATGTGATATGTCTCGGTTAGAGAATAGGCAAGTTCTTCTCTAGTGGGAATAAATAGGGAGAAATCCAATAGATTGTGATAAATAAGAGTTGGTCACATTTGAGGGTGTATTCTTATTTAACTTGTGAAAAACATTTTGCTAGTGGTTGTGGATTTAACCTATGGACATTTCCTCTTCAGAGGTTTACCATGTTAAAAATATGGTGTGTCAAGTTACTCTTTCATTGTAACTTTGATATTTGTATTCTTTAATCAAATTGATCTTATTGACATTGTAATTGATTACATCCTTGTGAGTCGAAATCTTTGATTGTATTGATATCTTTTGTATGTACTTGTATTATTGAGACATATATATTGAGTACAAGTATTGGAAATATCTATATCTTTGGTATTCCCTCCACATGTGTTCATAGGCTATGTTTGAACTAAGTTGAAAATGCTTGTTAATAGTCTATGCATGTTCATTTCTGTGTATTGTGGTGTTATATAAGATATCTAGAGGGACAAACTTTTGTTTGTTACAAGGGATCGAAAAAGGTGTTAAAACCTATTCATCCCCCTCTATGTTAGCTTAAGACAATTTAACCGTGATTGTATTTTCAGATAGTTTCTTAGTTTTCTGCACTAAGTACACCTCAACAAAATGGGGTAGCAGAAAGGAGAAATAGAACTTTTTTGGACATAGTTAGTTCTATGTTGAGTTATTCAACGCTTCCTAAATCTTTTTGGGGATATGCTTTACAAATTGCTATGTACATTCTAAATGATGTACCATCAAAGTAGGTTCCTCAAACATTGCATGAGTTGTGGACTAGGCGAAAACCTAGTTTACAAAACTTAAGGATATTTGGTTGTCTCACGCATTGTTTAAAGGAAAGACAAAAGATGGAGTCTCGTTCAGAAACATGTATAATTGTGGGGTATCCAAAAGGAACTAAAGGATATTATTTCTATAGTCCTTCA
The DNA here is from genome assembly GCA_035582765.1 of Acer negundo. Classification (NCBI taxonomy): domain Eukaryota; kingdom Viridiplantae; phylum Streptophyta; class Magnoliopsida; order Sapindales; family Sapindaceae; genus Acer; species Acer negundo. Next base: position 16,863,010 of record CM069236.1, on the reverse strand, counting down.
GGTCTTAAAGTATTTGTTCTGACAAATGCTAAATTTCTTGAAAAAGACTATATGAATTATTTTGTGGCTAAAAGTAGAATTATCCTGGATAAGATGTTAGGAGATACAATGCCACAAGAGGTTTCACAACCTAGCCCAATTGTAAGTTCCACACCATCACAAAGTCAACAACATACCATTCCTCATCGCAGTGGGAGGGTTAGTAGATAACCCAAAAGATACATCGGTCTAGGAGAGTCAGTAAAGAATCTCCTGGACGACGATGATCCCTACATGTATAAGGAAGCAATGGAGGATGTTGATTTTCGCCATTGGTAAAAGGCAATGCAATCTGAAATTGAATCCAGTTTCAATAACAAAGTTTGGTCTCTTATAGACTTGCTTAAAAGGATAAAACCCATCGGGTGCAAGTGGGTATACAAGAGGAAAAGAGGAATGGATGGAAAAGTGGAAACCTTCAAAGGTAGATTAGTAGCTAAAGGTTACACACAGAAGGAAGATATCGATTACATGGAAACCTTCTCTCCTATGGCAATGCTTAAATCCATTAGGATACTCTTATCCATGTAGCAACTCTAGACCTAGAGATTTGGAAAATGGATGTCAAGACAACTTACCTTAATGGAAGTCTTGACGAAAGCATTACATGATGCAACTAGAAGGATTCATTTAAAAAGGCCAAGAGGAAAAGGTATGCAAGTTGCAAAAGTCCAAATATGGACTAAAGCAAGCATCCATATCCTGGAACATAAGGTTCGATCAAGCTGTGAAAGGTTTTGGATTTATTCAAAACCTTGATGAACCCTGTGTGTACAAAAGGATTAAAGGTGACAAGTTGGTTTTCCTAATTTTTTATGTTGATGATATACTACTCATTGAAAACGATGTAGATGGATTGACATCACTAAAAGAATGGTTTGCAAAGCAATTTGATATGAAAAACTTAGGAGTAGCAAGTTATATTCTTGGTATCCAAGTATTAGACGATAGAAATAATAGAACGATTGCATTATCCCAAGCTTCAAACATAGACAAAATCTTATCTAGATTCTTCATGCAAGATTCCAAGAAAAGTATGTTACCTTTCAGACATGGAATCAAACTTTATAAGGAACAAGTTCCTAAGAATGAGTATGAAGAGCAATTCGTGAGTAGGGTTCCATATGCCTCGACAGTTGGAAGTCTCATGTATGCAATGCTCTATACTAGACCAGATATTTGTTTTGCTATTGGCTTAGTTACTAGTTTTCAATCGAAACCTGGTCCTGATCATTGGAAGACAGTAAAGCAAATTTTCAAGTATCTCAAGAGAATGAGAGATCATATGCTTGTATACTCCGGAGGGGATTTAATTCCCGTTGGGTATACAGATTCTGATTTCCAGTCAGATTTTGGTGGGCACTTAGAGAACATGGGAGTAACGGATATGACACACTTGCTATAGCGCAAGTGGGAGACTGTTAGGATTATGCTCAATAACAAGAGTGTAATAATGAATTTGACAATCTTTTCATATTAATAAAGTGATTTATGGTTTAACAAATCTTATAACATTTATAGTTTAATTATTATAATTGTCAAAAGTAAATAATCATAAGGTCAAAAGACTATGAGAAATGAAGAATTGTTTGTACATCTAGATATGTATGAGGTAGACACAATTCTTTAGTTAGTCTTGAATAATGTTAACAACTTAAGATAAAGGTTGGGCACCTTTACCTTGTTAAATTTGTAGATTCTTTTGCTAGCATTTGAGTGGGATCAAATGTGCTATGATGAGTCTAAAATCATCAAGGTGTCTTTAAGTAAAAGAATCTAGTGCACTAGGTGCATTGAATAGGATCAAAATTAAATACTTTATCTAGAACCGTTAGTGGATAAAAGTTTTCATTATGAGGACAATCAGAGAGTCTATCTTAATCCAGAGATAAATGATGGACTTATGGTTAAGAGTGTTATCATTTGAGCTATCAATGAGTACGATTATATAGCATAGTCTATCCTCGATAGTTTGGTGGTATTCATTTGCTAATCGATAGAGGACTTCATTTATAGATATGGACATCGTGGCTCCATTTATTAAACGAGAGTATAATATTATCATACGGATATTTTGAGGTATTGGATATTAAATCTTAATGTTGAGTTTTCGATAGCGTCTATTGAAATATGGCTTATGTACAAGTCAGAATATCCAAGTTCAAAATATGGTTATATGAGTAAATATGGTAACTAGGAGAGTTATAGGCGGTCTATGAGCTCTTGGTGATTACTGATATTATTCACAAGGATACACTATCTCCAATAAGATTGTCTAGGGTATGAATGAGAAACATTTACTTATTCTATCTTTATTTAAGAGTTCACTTTTAGTTCTTTAGTGGAATGAGCTAAAATTAATAGATTGAAGCTAAGTGAATAATTTGTTGATTGTTATTGGGTTTTGTCTATTAAAGCTTAAATTTAGATAGTCCACCAAGATCCCCAATCCACACGGACTTGCATGGATCACTTGATATATTCTACCGAACGAATTTATAGGTCTATCTAGAATTGTAATTAATACATTAAGAATATAATTTGCACATTATTTATTTAATGGGCTGTTAAATTATATTAATGTATTAATTTAAGGCATGTGGACTTGTTTCTTTTAGTAAGAATGAGTCTAGTTCATATGTGGGCTTTTTATTAAAGTCTAATGGATTTAATAAAATAGAAAATCAATATATAGCACATGCTAATGGGCATGAGTGGCAAGGCTAAGTATATTGGCCTAAAATATTGTTTTATTTTATTATTTAATTAAATGGAAGTTACTTAATTTATTAATTAATTATTTAATTAAAAATCAAAATCTTTTTCAAGCTAGGAAATATGTTTCTTAGTATTATACTATTGTTGGTAGTATAATAAATATTAAAGACCTTATTTGGTAAGTAGATAAAAGAAAGGAATTTATTTATCTAGTCAAATTAAGAAGTCTTTGATATAGTCACAAATACATTAAAGAGTTGGATTAGGGTTTGAAATTCTAAAGAATGATAGGAGTCTTTGGTGAAAACTGAAATCCTTCTTGTGAGTGGATTTCGGCCAAAGAGGAAATCTACCTAGAGTTAGAATTTAGGTCAAAAGGCATAAATCCTACTTGGGATAGATTTTGGCCACCACCTTGTTTTCCTATCATAGAATTTGGCCAACCCTAAATAATTTTAAAGAAGGAATTCGGCACCCTATATATACTATGGTATAAATTTCGGCCACCCTAATTCAAAAAAAGGGAGAATTATTTCTTTTGCTCAAAAAATAGAAATCCAACTCTAAGACATAGTGTGAAATTCATCCAAGAGAAAAGAAGATGAAGAAACGTTTTATTTTCGATAGTGCACTACTAGCTTTTACATCAAAAAGCTTTGTGCACAACTTTGAATAAGGTTCATGCGAGTTTTGATCAATAGATTGAGAATTCACAAGTGACCGAATGTTTTTTGTTTTTCTCCAAGAAGTTTATAGTGACTAACAAATGAATTTTTTTTTTTGTTCTATAACCTCAGGTACATAATTCAAAGAAAGGGAGCCTACACTCCTAGGTGATTCACATTCGTGATTGGATTGGAAGGTCTTGCAGATTACTATCGACGCAATGTCAATTGTCATGTGGAAATAGGTATGATACCCTTTTGTTATATGTTAATTAATTAGGGGTCAAGCTTCTTCTTTTAAAAGGAAACTTTTGTAATATACAATCAAACCTTTCGCTTCCGCCTTGTGTTTTTCCATACAAATTCATGTTATAAATAAGAAGAGAAGCATCAGATTTTGAATTGACAAAACCATAAGATATGAGAAAATTTTTAGTTCTGTATACCAGGCACATGGTGCTTGTTTTAACCCATATATGGCCTTGTGTAAATGACACACATGCTTGGGTTATAGGCTGTCAATAAAGTTAGGTTTTTGAGCCATATATACTTCCTTTGATAAGGACCAATGAAAAAATGCATTATTTACATCCAATTGGTGAATTTCCCATCCTTTACTTAGAGCAATAGATAAGCATAGTTTAAATAGTTGTAGGCTTAACAATCGGACTAAATATATCATGATAGTCAACCTTCAAGCATTGTTGAAACCCTTTAGCAACTAAACGTGCTTTATAGCGTGCAATACTTCCATCAACATTTTGCTTAATTCGAAACACCCATTTGCAAACCATAACATTATGATGAGAACGAGGAGGAACCAATTTCCATGTTGCATTTTTTCTAAGAGCAGTAAGCTCATCAATTATGGCAACTTGCCACCTTGGATAATTTATGGCTTGTGTGACATTTGTAGGTTCTAGAGATGGAGGGAGTGGATGTTTGGTTGTCAGGTTTAACAGTTTGGGCTTGAAAATGTTGTTTTGAGATCTGGTTATCATTGGGTGAACCCGGGTATAAGGTTGGATGGAAAGGGCCTCAGATTGAATTTGTTGTGTTGAAGGGGAAGTAGAAGGAGATTCACACCTTGAAGATATCTCCCATTCGTGTGGTGTAGTAGAATTTGTATTTGTTGCAAGTGTATCTTCTACATGCACAGAAGCAGACTCATGTGACTCATGTGATATTTTAGTGAGTCTAGGAATAGATGACTTAGTTTGTAAAGGTGACATGCTAGATGGAACAATATAGTGTGTTGGATTTAAACTAATGAGATATTTGGAGCAAGAAGTCCATGTGGGTAGGAGAGACTCAAGAGATTGGGGTTGTGGTGAGCTATGCAAATTAAAGGGAAACTAAGTCTCAACAAATTGTACATGCCGTGACAAATATATTTTATTTGTCTTTTGATCAAGACATTTGTAGGCATTGTTGAAATAACAAAAAAAAAAATACATGGTTTTGATCGCGGTTCAACTTTATGAGAATTGTAAGGACGTAATCATGGATAACACGGTTCAACTTTAAAGAGTGTAAGAATTGGCTTGATTCCATTGCAAAACACTATTTATTTTTAATAAGTGTTTCTTAGGTGGTTCTTGGTGAAAAGAAGCTTCAAAGGTTAAAACCGACGTCTTATGCAACTATCATCTTCAAGGGGAACATCGCATACTTAGATGCTAAGGTATCGAGTTTCTTCTTCCTCTTGCAAGGCGTAAGGCATACATACACATGGTATTCAATTGTGTCCCTGCATAGTTGAACAACATTTACTTAACACTTTCACACACTTGGCAATATATGCTCATGCATTAGATTTAAATTGATACTCATTGGAAAATGCATGTTCTAGGACTATGTCTAGGAAACGGCATATGTGTATAAATTGGTGTCTATTTGTTTTCATTTTATAGTTTTGGAGTTGAACATGATCTCTCATGATTCCTTATTTAGTCCCGGTCATTTTGTTACTCATTCATTAGGTTTCGAGTCCAAAAGATGTATCTACGCTACTTTGCGTTCTCATTCGTTGAGTTATCTTCGTCGTCATTTTCTAAATTGAATTCTAAACCTTTTTGCTAAGTTTTATAGTCTTCGTTGTGCGTGAGGAAGTCACAATTCATAATCCGAAGACAGATTCAAAATTAGAGTTCGGAGGCCCGAATACGGTCGAAGAACGTGAGAGGTGCACGAAAGGAGTGAGATTGGCAAAAGGCCAACCTTTGTGTGCCACGTGCGCCACACGGCTGGGATGCCTCTTTGCCCACATGTGGCACACATGCCCTACATGTTAAGGTGATGTAGCAGCTCATGATTTTTCCGTTTTTCCCTCCCTTGAATTCTTTCAAAAGCTCTCCTCCTTCCCTCCAAATATTAAGTGTAGAAAATTAGAAAAAGATGAAATCAAAAATTTCCTCTCAATTTTAGTTTTCTTATTTTGATCATAACTCTCTCATATGAACTTAAAATCGAGTGATCCAAAAACCAAAATTTTTGGTCTTGAAAAGAGCTACAAACCCAAGCATTTTCAGTGTCAAATGAATTTGTGTTTGTTCGCAACAAGCTGTTCTTCAGTCTGAGTTTCGACTTTGTATGTGAAATTTCTTCTTGTCACTTTCTCTTTGATCATTACTTTTAATCTTCTTATTTGATAGATGATTTGTGGTAAGAGTAAAGTTAATCTTTCTTCTTGTTTGATCATTCTTTAATTGAGTTTTAGCTTTTTGATTTCTCTTGAACATATATTTGCTAAACTTGATTTAACTTGAAATTGATTCTAGAAATGTTATATGTGATGTGCTTCATGATAATTTCTAGGTTTAATTTCATGATCTAAGAACTAATGTTTTTGTGATATATTGAATATTCTCATCTTGTTCTTATTGATATACATGTCTTGATTTCTAGGTACATTTGTGATTGTTTGTTGAAAGTATATCCTAAAATATATCTAAGCATGTTCATAGAGTTTGATTGATTATCTTGCTTTATTTTTCTTGTGTTTGCATCATTTGCATCACTTAGATCATTGTCTTATGGAAATGTTGAAGTCTCTTGTTAAGGTGAGTGAAGTTTTGATTTGAGTAAGAAGACTTGGCTAGGAAAGTGTTCCGTATAGCCAAGCACGAAGACTTAGTTAGGATTAAGAGGATTCTGATAACTAAGCAAAAGTCTTAGCTAGGAGTTTGGTACTCCTGATGGTTGAGCTAGAGAAGAGTGACTAGGATCATTTGTGATCTAGATTTATAAGCAAGGAAATCTTCCTAGAGGCTAGAGAGCCTTGGATAAGAGGTTGCTCTCTAGAGGTGTAGGACACATCTTGGATAAAGAATAGGCTAGGTGGTTCTCTAGGCTGTGAGGGTAGATTAAGAGTTGATAGCTTAGGGTGGATATCACTTGTTGATAGCCTTGAGTGTGTAAGTCCTTTACATATAATGGATTGCTTTGCCGGTGGTTGTGGTTATTCAACCCGTGGATGTTTCCTCTTTGAGGTTTACCACATAAAAATACTTGTGTTCACTTTCGCTTTACTTTTTATTATCTTCAATATCATGTACTGATTGTATCTCTTTTATATTGATTTTTACATGTATTGACTCATACTATACAATTGTTAAATCATATCAAGTGTACATTTCATTCTTGTAATCCGTAAATTTTGAAGTTGGAAGAAATTGGGACTATACCTATTTACCCCCCCTCTAGGTATAATATACACTACATCTCTCTAGGGAATTTCATTTGGTATTAGAGCGGGTGTCTAGACGCACTTAGATAGATCCTTTCTTTGTAGTGTTTTTGTTTTATTTGTTATAGTCATGATTAAGGAAGTGTATTCCTATGTGACTTCTTTTGTGGAACTTATTGACTTAGATGAGAAAAAGATCAATGATCTTATTTTTGAGAATGAACGCTTATCCAAAGTCAATGTGTCTCTCGATAAGAAGCTAGATAATCATGGTCTAGGCTCAAAAGATTTTAATGAACTTAAAGATAAGATCCTAAGTCTAGAAATGAACCTGAAGGATAGTAATGATAGACTTGATATCTTGAAGCTAGAAATTGAGTAAAGAGATAATTCTCTTGTTAGTGTGTAAGTTTCTCATTGTTGATTGGCTTATTTCGGTGACAAACCACAAGTGGGGTTTGTTGTAAGGGTAGCTTAAGCATTTAATGGTTGGTGCTTTGCACAACCAAAGCCCTATCAAGACCTCAAGAGATCAAGCACTTCAAAGGTAAATTTCTAAGTGCTTACTTGCTTTGAAGAGATGTAGTTGCACATACTCATAACTCATGCATAATTCTTATTTTTGTATGTTATGGTTCTTTATTATGTGTGCATTAATGTTCATTAATCTATCTTCTTGCATGTTTAACTTGATTGCATCTTGTGTGTTAAATGCCATGTTTTTGATGCATCATGTTTGTTTAGGGGTGTTGTCAAACCGCCCTACATAAGGCGGTTGAACATCGGTTAGAGCAAATTGCTCTTGACCGCTCTATGACCACCCTTTTTAGAGCAGTGCCATTGGTGGATTTTTTGATAGCCCATAAACCGCCCTACAACTGCCCTACGTAGAGCGGTGTAAGGCGATCCTCAAAATCCTGAGAGCAATCGCCCCCATTTAGCCTGAAAACCGCCCTACGTGTAGAGTGGTAATGAAGAGCATGTTCTTCATTTCCCAAGTGAACCGCCTTACAACCACCCTACGTAGGGTGGGTGTAAGGCGGTCAACACAAAATTTTTGAAAACTTTGCAAAACGATGCAGCATCAATTTGTCACTATATATATATATATGTTACTTTGATTTTATGTCAGTTTTAAGAAAGTCCAAATCATATTTTTACTTAGCATTTTTCTAAAGAGAAAATCACTAATGAACTCTCCTTTGTTTACTCAAACACATATCCAAGTGCAGCAAATCATCATCCAGCATCATCCATGATCATCTAGGTGAAATTCATGCTTGGTTTTTATTCAACACTTTTGGCTTGGTAAGTTGGTCACTAATATCACACATATTTTGTGTCTTTCTTAACAAGTAATCTCATTTATTACTTATTTATTATTTGTATGCTTATAGAACATATTCTATTGCCAAGATTGAGATAATTGTGTTGATTGTTTGAGAGTTGCATTTTGATAGCTATTTTTTAGGATTGCTTAATCTTTGATAGCTAAGCTTTATGACATGTCATATAGCAAAGATTGATATCTATGATTGTGATTATTGTCATCTTTCATCCTAGATAGGCATTTAGTGTAACCTAGCATTACTTGCTCTTTGAATATCATATTATTCACATTAGGTTGTTTATTCTCTTTATTGAGAAGTGAGTCTTATGACTACCGGTGAGTGGTGCAAGCAAATTAGACTAGGTCCACTTTTATAGGTCTGCGGGTAGCAGTGGCGGTTTATAGACCGTGAGAGGTTGAGGTCAACCTAAGTTGTAAATGTCATTGCAATTAGTGGATTCGAGGTTCCTGTGTGGCTCACATAACAGCCCGTGGTTTTTCCTTGTTGAAGGTTTCCATGTAAATATCAAGGCGTCTTTTATATTTCTGCACATATTACACTTGCTATATAAATTAACTAGTTAGGAGCATTTTCGTAAACTTGACTAATCACGGAAATTGAGTAAAATTGATTAAAATCTATTCACCCTCTTCTAGATTAATATTGAACACACCATAATTTGTTTCAATTGGTATCAGAGCGGGTTCTTAGATATACTTAGGTGATCCTTTGCTCTTTTTGGTGTGTTGTGCATTTTGTGTGATTTTTGATCATTCATACATTTGCATTCATTTCATTAATTCATAAACACTTTGAGTGGAAATGGTGGTGGAAACGGTGGTGGTAACGAAAGTGCTTCAAGCACAAGACCTTAACTTCTCACCGGGTTAAATTATGCCTCTTGGAAAGGCAAGATGGAGTCGTACATATGCCAAATCCATGACCGGGCTTGGATGGTGGTTGAAGACTGTTACGAATCACCAATGATGACTCATATGGGTGGAGGTGAGGATGTACTCAAGCCTAAGGCGCAATGGAACACGCAAGAGTTTGATGCATCAAAATGGAATAGGAAGGATATGTATGTCATCCTATGTGTAATGGACGAAAATCAATACAAATTGATTCAAAACACTAGGATAGCTAAAGAGGCATGAGACATCCTAGAGGTTGCACTTAAGGGAACCAAAGTGGTGAAGGACTGTAAACTTCAAGTCCTCCAAACTCAATTTCAGATGTTAAGAATGGAGGAGAATGAGTGCTTCAACGACTTTGAGATCAAGTTGATGGACATTGTCAACCAAAGTCATTAACTTGGTGACCCATACTCGGATAGAAGGATCAAGCAAAAGATAATGAGATCGCTTCTCTAAAGGTTTGAATCCAAGGTAATGGCTTTAGAGGAGAATAGTGGTTACAAGGATATGATGTTAAGTAAGGTGATTGGGAGATTTCTAGCGTATGAGTCTAGGAAGGGTCCTATCTCCACACCTCCTAAAAAACAAAAGGGAATTGCTTTGAAAGCCTCCAAAGTTGTGAATGAGGAAGAGAAGGATGACTCGGATGAAAACATGGCCTTATTGATGAGAAAGTTTAAGAGGTTTGTGAAGACCGAGAAGAAGGGATTTGGATCCAAGGGCCAAGATTTGAAGAAAAGGACTACTTTCAAGTGGTTTGAGCCTAGACAAGAGAAGAGTGAAAGGAAAGGGATCCAATGCTATGAGTGTGGTGGCATAGGACACATCGCTCCCGATTGTGGTAATTTGAAGAACAAGAAAGGGAGAGTGATGGCCACCACGTGGAGTGGAAGTGATGACTCCGATGAGAGAGATGAGTTTTTAGATGATGAAGTACTTATGGCTAACTTCATAGCCTTTGCCTTCTCCCACAATAGCAAAGGTGCTAGTGAAGAAGAAAATGAGAGTCAAGAGGAAATTGACTCAAGTGATGATGGCTCTTCATCACAATCCACAAATGGAAATATGGATAGGATGGATCTCCAAGACTATATAGTCAAGTTTGAGAGTTCAAGGTTAAAGAACATGAGAGAAATTAGGAGATTAAAGGAAGAAAACCTAAAGCTCTTAACACAGTTGATCACTTATGTGAACAAGTGATGAGATCTAAGAAGAATGAAGACAAACTAAGAGATGAGCTAGCTTTGTCTTTGAGGAATGAAGAAGGTTTGAAGAGGGAGCTTGAAGAAGCTAAAGGGTCAATGATTAAGATGGCCTCTAGCACAAAGAAGCTTGACCACATGCTTGGTGTTGGCAAGAGTCCTTGTGACAATAGAGGTCTTAGGTTTGAAGATGGCAAAGAGACCTCCACTCCCAACAAGACCATGTTTGTCAAGAGCTTGATCTACAAAGAAGCCTCACCGGTGCAAACTCCTAGGAAAAAGATTGATCTAAGACAATGTTCACATAGTGCACAAGTGAAGGTAGATCCAAGAAGACAACCTCAAGCTCAACCCTCAAGAGCTCCTCAAGCTAGCTTTCCTCAACAAATGGTTCACAAAGGAAAGAGACCAATCATGCAAGCTCAACCAAGGAAGAAATCTAGTCTTGGTCAATAACAAAGAAGGAGAGATCCTATCCAACAACCAAGACTACCACAAAGACAAGAGAAAGCTCTTTTGCATATGCAAGGACATGGTATGATTCTTAACTACACTCCTACATGTCATTTTTGTGGTATTGATGGTTATATTAGACCAAATTGGTTTCATTATATTAACATGTGTAGAGTTATGTACATGATTGAAAAGAGAAAGGCAAGAGCCAAGTTGCATGTTCCTAGGAAGGATAATTCTAATATGCATGATCTTAGGACTTCTAGAGCTCAAGTACCTTTAACAACTAGGAAGAAAAGTGTTTCACCTAGGTGGATTAAAAAAGATGAATACTTTTGCCATGTTGCTCAAATTGCCTTGAAGGTAAACTCTTCTAACTTTTGGTACTTATATAATGGGTGATCTAGGCACATGATGAGAAACAAGAGTTTGTTCGACACTCTTGTCATGGAGGAATAAGGATGTGTCACTTTTGGTGATAGATCTAAAAAGAGATGGCCCATGCCATGTTGCTTAGTAACACTAGGAACCTATGGGTCGAAACCATCATTACGGCTTGCTAATAGGAAATAGAGTCTTCCTAAGGCCCAGTACTAGGCAAACCTCTTATGAGTTATGGAGAGGTAGAAATCCAAATGTTAGCTACTTCCACACTTTTGGAAGCAAATGCTACATTTTAAATGACCATAATCAACTTTGCAAGTTTGATGTTAAGAGTGATGGGTATCTGTTAGGTTTTTGGTTTGTCATGGCATATATTCCATATCAAAGCAATGTTTTACTTGTATTGATTAATGGTTTTAGGATTCATGATTTGAAGCTTTAATGAAAGACTTGGCCACATTTCATGCAAGTTGGTGTTGTTCAAAGAGGAATGAGCTTCATTGCACAATAAAGGTAATATAGACCTCATTCCTCTTACAAGGATAGGCACACACACACACATGGTATTCATTTGTGTCCCTGTATAGTTGAACAACATTTATTTAACACTTTTACACACTTGGCAATATATGATCATTCATTAGAATTAAATTGATACTCATTGGAAAATGTATGTTCTAGGACTATGTCTAGGAAACGGCATATGTGCGTGATTTGGTGTCTATTTGTTTTTATTTATTGTTTTTGGACTTGAAAATGATCTCTTATGATTCCTTATTGAGTCCCGGTCATTTCGGTTACTCATTCATTAGGTTTCGAGTCCAAACGATGTAGCTACGCTACTTTGCGTTCTCATTCGTTGAGTTGTCTTTGTTGTCATTTTTGAATATGAATTCTCAACCTTCTTATAAAGTTTTGTAGTCTTCATTATGCATGAGGGAGTCAAAATTTGTAATCCGAACATGGATTCAAAATTAGAGTCTGGAGGCCCAAATACGGTTGAAGAATGCGAGCGGAGTGCTAGAGGAGCGAGATTGGTCATGGGCCAACCTTGCATGGCCACGTGTGGCACACAGGCTGGATCCCTCTCTGCCTACCTGTGCCACATGTGCCCCACACGGGCTACTGACATGGCATGCTCTGATTAGCCTGTATTTTCCCTCTATTGAATTCTTTTAAAAGTTCTCATTTCCCTCCCATTCCATTTAAGAAGAAAAATTAGAATTTCCTAAGTGCAAAATTTTCTCTCAACTTTTTCTCACCTTCCAAATACCATAACTTTTTCATACGAAGTCAGAATTGAGTGATTCAAGTTGCAGATTGTTTGTAATCGAGTCCTCTACCTTTTCCAATTGGTCTTGTAGCTGTTTGATTGATTTTCTCAATGGTTCTACATAGAAAATTGAACCAGCTCGTGATTGTGAGGTAGTGGTCTTATCTGTGGGATTTCTTCTTTTATAAACTTCTATTTGCTTGGATTTTCTTCTTCTATATGTATGTATTTGTATGGTGAATGCTATTGAGAAAGATAGCCTCATAATCAAACCTAATCAAAAGTCTAATTAGAGACATATATGAACTAGTTTCTTTGATTCTATGATTTTCACATGTTTGAGAGTTATATTGTGATTAGTTTCATATCTAAGGTTGTTTGAGATTTGATTGAATCATTTTGAGGATAAATGACCTTGTATTTGTTTTTATTCTATGATTGATGTAATCTAGGATTATTGTATGTGTATGTGTTTTTAGAGAAATCTAGGATTTAATTGAGTAATCATTTTATCCTTTCTCTAATTCTTTGGCTAGAATATTAATTGAAATCATTTTATGATTCTAGCATTTTATTTTGTATATGTATGACATCTTGAATATGTGCTTCATGAATATGATCTATTCAAGTGTTGTTTGTATGAATGAAACTAGGAGTTTTTGTACTAGGTGTTTTCGCTTACTCTAGGTTTAATTCATGTTTTTGCATCTAGACTATTAGACTTGTGTTTCACATGTTTAGGTCTATTTGTGCGATGGAATGTATTGATCACATGTTCTATGTTTAATTGCTTGATTGCATCATTTTGCATTCACATGATCACACTAGGAAGTCCTTGTGAAAGGCATGTAGTCATGGTTAAGACGTGATGTTCGGATAGCCAAGCAAGAAGTCTTGTTTAGATTTGGGATGACTCGGATAGGCAAGTAAGAAGTCATGGCTAGGATCAGGAAGGTCTAGATAGCTATGCAAGGGAGGTTCTCTAGAGGCATAAGTGCCTTGGATAGAGAGTTGGCTATATTATTAGGAGGCCTAGGTGTATGGATAGACATAGACTTCAATAGAGTACACGGGATGTGTATGCACTCTTGAGGAATTTCTAATCTTCCATTGATGTTGGTTTGGTATGTTGTCCAATATATGGTGGCTTCGTATCATTGAGGGATTTCATACTTTACAATAGGGTTGGTGATCTAGGATTGGTCACTATGTGGAATTTCTAATTTACCATCCAATATATATAGTATCCAATGGTTGTAGTTCAACTCGTGGTTGTTTCCTCCTTTGAGGTTTTATCATGTTAAAAAAAAAACTCATGTGTTAATTCTTCCTATCTCTCTTTATTACTTGTATATATATGTTTGCTCTTAATCTTGTAGTACATTCATCATTTGTGAAGTTTTGGAATCAAGATGTGTTATGTGTGATTTATAAAGCAATAAAGATTTGATCATTCTTATATTCTTTATTCCTTTGTATATTTTTACTTTGATGTATAATTGTATTTGTTAACACTTGTAATTCCATGAACAATATCATAATACAAGTATTCTTTGTTGATTGAGATTTTTTTTACCTCATGCAACTCCTTATATATGTAGACATTGCCTAAATGATCACATGATTATATTGTCTATGTATGGATGTTTTTGGATTATGTGTTGTATGTAAAGCTACCTTGAGGGACAAACGAATGTTTGTTTCAAGGATTGAAAAAGGTGTAAAAACCTATTCACCCCTCCTCTAGGTATGCGTTAAGCAATTTAACTACGTTTGTATTATTTTCAGTTGGTATCAAAGCGAGTCCTCGGACGTCACTCGACGAGATCCGGGTTATACTTACTAGTGAATTGCTTAGGTTTTTGAGCCATGGTTGTCCTCCTTTATTTGTGGAAAAGGTTATTCTTATTTGTCATTGCATTTGTCTATTAACAATTTTGTTGATGAGCTTGAAATGTGTGTTAGTTACAAAAGCAAGGAAGAAGAAATTTTTGTTCCCCATAGGATGATCAAATTAGACTTGATCACTTACTCAAGCAACACAATGAAGAAGTTTGCAAAAAGTAAGGATGACTCTAGCGAAGATGAGAGCTTAAGTGATGAGTCTTCTTATGAAGAAGAGTTCGTGAGCAACTTTGTTGCATTCACGACCTCTTACTCTACTTTAGAGGATGTATATCAAGATTTGTTGGACAAGGATGTTGATCCAAATCATCAAGAGTGCTTAAGCGAGAATCCAACCTACATAGATCTTTTGGCTAAGGTAAAATGTCTTGAAGAGAATTTGAAGATAGCCTTAAGAGAGGTTGTTGAAAAGGATAATTTGATCAAGATACAAGTGGATGAGTTTATTTCAACAACTCGGAGGCTCTTGGGTGAAAAGAATGCTCTTGCCAAGAAGCTTAAATAAGTTGAAGGGGTTGTTCTTAAGAGAGATATGATCATCTTTAGTTTGTCATTAGAAGGCTCAAGCGTATTGATAATTGAAGAGAAGTCCATCGAAGCATCACTTCCTACAAGCGAGGAAAATGTCATTACTGACAAGAAAGCTTCTAAGAAGAGACATTCCAAGACCAAGAACAAATTGAAGAACAAGGTACCTCTTGAAAGTCCTATTTGTGCTTCTCCAACTCCGGAAGGTAAAATCTCTTCTTTTGTTTCCATATGTTTTTTTTGCAATACCGTAGGTCATTTCAAGCCCAAGTGCTATAAATTCATTAGATATTGCGAAATAGAAAATGCATCTAGGAATAAAGAGATTGTGCCTCATTTTAAGCATGCTAAAGCTTTTGAATATGGAAAGCATGAAAATGTCAAAAAACATGTTAATAATGTCCGGTTTGAGAAGAAAACAAACACTGCTAATATTGGCAAAGCTTGTATTGCTAGTAATGTTAAAGCTAAGAGTATCAATGATATTCTTGTTGAGCAAGTCATAGAAAGTCTTCATTCTAGATACAACATTATTGTCAATAAGAATCTTGATAATGTTTATGTAGGTTCACCCAAGACAAAGTTTGTCAAGGGTGAGTGCTCTTACCATTAGTGTAAGTTGCACATGTGAGTTATCTTTAGGATTAGTGTTATGTTGTTAAAACACTTAGCGTGCTTGCTTGCTTTGTGTCTCTATAACATGACATGAACTTAGCTATCTAACATTTTTATTATGATGGTTGAAATCTGTTGATTAACTTTTGAGAAGTTGTTTTTATGAAATCTATATGGTGACAATCATGTTATGACTTTTGGAAAAAGTAAATTTTTTTGTTGTTTGAGTTGAAATGCATAGTCTTTTGTCTCTTGGAATCGACACACCTATAACTTGTTATCATGAGGACAAACAAGCCAAAAGGACTCAAAAAACCGGGTGAAGGCCCTGCATTTGATGAAAATAGTTTGCGAAGGTATTTCTATATCATATTGCTTGCTTTTTTAATTTTCATCTCTCAACTCTTTGTTTATACCACTTCATGAAGCATCTCATATTAGAGAACTAATATAGTGTTTATGTGGTCCTTCTTGACATTTGCTTATTTAAGATCTTTTGGTGATAATTGCACACATTGATCTTAATCATGATGTTTTTTATTGTCTATATGATTGTTGAGTGGCATGTTTTGAAAAATATGAGATTCATATTCTTTGAAAGCTACTCTCTTGAGAAGTAGAGATCTTAAGTAAGTCTCTTTACTTGCTTTTTGATCATGTGCTTTTAAGCCGAAAAACTTGGTATCAAAAATGCACTTTGCTTCTCTTGTATGTTTGGTTGAGTAAGTTGAGCTTGATATATGTAAGTTCTGGATACACCTTGCAGTCCTAGGACTAGTACATTTTAAGATGACCTATGGTTGGTATCCATTTGCATCGACAACATAGAACTCAACTAGCACCTTCATGGAAAGGGCTACACACCTTGGTTGTGAAGCCGCCCAATGTGAGAAAAGGCTACGCCATTTGTGATGAGTGAAAGCCGCCATGAAACGTATATGTTTATGTTAGAAAAAATCAAATAAATGTTGAAAAGAATCAATTAAAAAAAAATATTTGATTCAAGCCTAAAATAAAACAAAAGTCTTTATAGAGTATAGTTGAATAATCAAATTAGCTTGGGTTGTCAAATAGAAATGAAATAACGAGCCACATGCACACACACCGCTCACATGTTGAAATCTACTCTCTTTTAAAGCAAAATTTTGGATGATAATCAGTTTGACCTTTTTGTGGAATGGTTTAAGATGAATAGTTGTTAAAATTGTTTGCATGCTTGATTATCAAATTATTTCTTTTATATACTTGAAGCAAAATATTCACACACTCACTTTTGCTTATTTAGTTTTTTGATACTTTAGCAATTTTTGAAAACATATGAGAGTGATTGAAAATCTTGTTGTAACTCTCTTTGATATGTGGAGCTTATTTGAAAAATATATTGAAATTGCTTGGTGATGTGAATATGTGGCTATTTTTGTGAACAATTGTCTATTTAAGTCTTAGATAGGGCATTTATCAAGGGGGAGCATAATATGATAAATTTGTATTCTCTTTTATGATTTGTTCACATGATTCTTGAAGATTGTTGTTTGTTGGCATTATTCTTGTTTTTGATAAATCTTTAAGATGTTATGCTAATTCTTGATATGCATATTGATTTATTCAAAAATAATGATGATGATGTTTTGTCTTTGATATATGTTTATTGGTCACTAACATGCTTGATGTTTCCACTCATATTTGTTTTTAGTGTTTATGTAATACAAGGTCATGGGAAAGGCAAAGAAAGTTGGGACTAGCAATCCTACAAAGCCCGTTGAAAAGTCAAAACTTTCTTTCTCTTCCAAGAAGTCCAAAGCCAACAAGTTAGAGCAATTGGGAATTTTTGGGGACAAAAAGCTTATTCTAGATAAAGGTATTGACTTAGATTCTTGTGTTGATTCGTATGTCCATAAGGTGATCATTGATAGGAAATGGAGTACTTGGATGGAAATGCTAGGAGTGATTAATGAAACCATGGTTAGAGAATTTTATTGTAAATTCGAGAATAGTACCACTTTTCAAAATGCTCATTTGGATATGAGAGGTATTGTCTTCAGAGTTAATGCTTGGAAATTGAATGAGTTCTAGGATTATCAAATGATAATGAGTCGGATCTCCTTAATGTTGGTGTCTTGGAGAACCTTGATTTGATAGGAAAAACTCTATGTGACAATGTTGATTTTGAGTGGAGAAAACGTGCTTTTATTAAGCAAAGTGAGTTGACTAAGATAAGTGCTATTTGACATTTATTTGTTTGTACCAATTTTGTTGTATTTACTAATGCTACTGAACTTAATAGAGAGAAGATCAAGATTGTGTATGCCTTAGTGACTAACAAACCCATAAATCTTGGTGAAGTGCTTATAGAACATATTGAGATTGCGGCTTGTTCAACTCGTTTGGAAAAGAAGTTGGCATTTTCGCGATTTATCTCTCATTTGTGTTTAGCTAAAGGGTTGAAGAAATAAGATGATGTTGTGCTACTACCTCCCTTAGAGAATTTTAGTGATGGACGTGTTGCTACCATATCATATAAGGAAAAAGGGAAAGTCTAGTGATACATTTAGGCTCTTTGGTGAATCTTATGATTCAAGCCATGTATCTAGCACACATATTCATCCAAGTTGGGTTACACAATTGATGAATGAGGTTGAAGAGTCACGTAAGATGATTGAGGTGTCACAAAGTAAAATTGAAGAGCTCAATGCTAAAGTAGTGCTACAAGATGTGAAGATCAAAGAGTTGGAAAGCAAAGCATTATGTGAGGTCAACCAATCGGACAACATTCCTTGGTGACAGAGTGGCTAGAAATGGTCGTGGTATATTTTCTTACTCTTTTTATTTGGCTTCATATCATGTCAAAAAAAGGGAGAAATATGGGGAGATATGGTATATGATAGTTTCTAGCTTTCTTAGTCTCATTTGTAGTTTCTTTGTTTTTGGTATATTTTGGTATTAAGTTTGAACTTTATGGCATGTAATATTTTTTGATGATCTTGGTTAGAATATTTTGTTGGATAGCATGTATTAAGGGGGAGCATACATGATCCATTTGAACTTAAATGTTTTATATTTCTTACATAAGAATGAATATTGCCATATGTGTTGTCTCTTGGATATTCTTGTGCTTTCAAGATATTTTTAGGTGATATCAAGAGAAGACCAAGATGAAGTTCAAGACTTGTTGGAAATTTTGTCTAGAAATGTGAAACTCATTATGACCAAATTTTCTTTGTAATTGTTTTATTATATGTATATGTGTTATGATATGGAATTTGCCAAAAGGGGAGATTGTTTGGTTTTTGGTTTGTCTTGACATATATTCCATATCCAAGCGATGTTTTTCTTGTATTGATTAGTGGTCTTAGGATTGATGATTTGAAGCTTCAAAGAAAGACTCGACCACATTTCATTTAGGTTGGTGTTGTTCAAGGAGGAATATGCTTCATTGCACAATAAAGGTAATACAGACCTCATTCCTCTTACGAGGCTAGGCACACACACACTGCATTCATTTGTGTCCCTGCATAGTTGAAGAACATTTATTTAACACTTTCACACACTTTGCAATATATGCTCATGCATTAGATTTAAATTGATACTCATTGGAAAATGCATGTTCTAAGACTATGTCTAGGAAACGGCATATGTGTGTGACTTGGTGTCTATTTGTTTTCATTTAATTGTTTTTGGACTTGAACATGATCTCTTACGATTCTTTATTGAGTCCCATTAATTCGGTTACTCATTCATTAGGTTTCGAGTCCAAACGATGTAGCTATGCTACTTTGCCTTCCCATTCGTTGAGTTGTGTTCGTCGTCATTTTCCGAGATGAATTCTCAACCTTTTTGCAAAGTTTTATAGTCATTGTTGTGCATGAGAAAGTTATGATTCGTAATCTGAAGATAGATTCAAAATTGGAGTTCAGAGGCTCGAATACGGTCGAAGAATGCGAGAGGAGCGATATTGGCCATAAGCCAACCTTGTGTGGCCACGTGTGAACCAAGTGTGGGACACGGGCTGGACCCCTCTCTGCCCACGTGTGCCACATGCGCCCCACATGGGCTGTTGACGTGGCAAGCTCTAATTGGCTTGTTTTTTCCCTCTCTTGAATTCTTTTAAAAGTTCTCCTTTCCCTACCATTCCATTTAAGAAGAAAAATTAGAATTTCTTAGGTGCAGAATTTTCTCTCAACTTTTTCTTACCTTCCAAACACCATAACTTTCTCATACGAAGTCAGAATTGAGTAATTCAAGTTGGAGATTGTTTGTAATCGAGTCCTCTACCTTTTCCAAGTGGTCTTGCAGCTGTTTGATTGATTTTCTTAGTGTTTCTATACAGAAAACCGAACCAGCTCGTGATTGTGAGGTAGTTGTCTTATCTTTGAGATTTCTTCTTTTATAACCTTCAATTTGCTTGGCTTTACTTCTTCTATATTTATGTATATGTATGGTGAATGCTATTGAGAAAGATAGCTTCATAATCAAACCTAATCAAAAGTCTAATTAGAGACATATGTGAACTAGTTTCTATGATTCTATGATTTTCACATGTTTGAGAGTTGTATTGTGATTATTTTGATATCTAAGGTTGTTTGAGACTTGATTGAATAATTTTGATGATAAATGACCTTGTATTTGTCTTGATTCTATGATTGATGTAATCTAGGATTATTGTATATGTATGTGTTTTTAGATAAATCTAGGATTTAATTAAGTAATCATTTTATCCTTTCTCTAATTCTTTGTCTAGAATATTAATTGAAATCATTTTATGATTCTAGAATTTTATTGTGTATATGTATGACATCTTGAATATATGATTCATGAATATGAACTATTCAAGTGTTGTTTGTATGAACGAAACTAGGAGTTTTTTTATTTATTTATTTTTAATGTATATATATATATATATATATTCTGTTAGTAAAGAATTAAAATATTCTTAAGTTTTTTTTCTTTAACTATTTATCAGAGTTTGATAGAGAAAATATGGAAATATGATTTTTTTTTTTTTAATTGGAGAGAGATTAATTAGGAGAGTGTGTTTAAAATGGTAATAACAAATTTAGGAGAGAGAGTTTAACACGTAATATTTAATCTAATGATTTGGGAGAGACAAATTTTTTTTTAATAATTTAATTAGCTTGGAATGTCTTTAATTTTTTTTTTTTGGTCTTGTTTAGTAATTTTAATTTAGGTTAAAATTGTCATTAATAAAAAAATAATCTGGAGTGTGTATAGATAATTGATGGATTGTAAGGAAAAGCTCTCTTTCCACCCTTTGTTAACATCTGTTAGCATTTTCATTAAATACTATTTTACCCTTTCTATTTAATAGAAAAGAATTAAACAATTTTAAAATTCAATGAAAAAAAAAAATAGTGGAGATCTTGTTCATAGGATACTGCAGTTAATTTGGTAGAGATTTGTTATGTGCAAGAACAAATACCAAATCTTTAACAACAATAAAATATTTATCGCTAGAGAGTACTTGTAGTGACAAAATGTAAATTTCGTTACAACATATATACGTTCTTGAGACAATATATAAATTTCGTTACCATATACCATTTAGGCGACAAAAAATATCATTGCTATAATATATTTATGGTGACGTTAAATTACTCGTTGCCATAACATGTGTCTTAGCCACGAAAATAAGATTTGTCGTTAAAGATATATTCTAGAGACAAATATAATTTGTTACCTAAGTTTTAATAATAATTTTAAAATTAATACTACAAGAAAATTGAGATACAGGGACAAAAAGATTTAGGGGTGTTATTATTTCTCCCATAACTTTTGAGGTTATCGGTCATTTTGCACCCTTTTGTTTCAGTATTGGCCATTTTCTATCCTTTGTTAACATCTGTTAGCATTTTCATTAAAATACTATTTTACCCTTTCTATTTAATAAAAAATATTTAAACAATTTTAAAATTTAATGAAATGAAAAAAAAAAAGTGGAGATCTTGTTCATGAGATACTCCAACTAATTTGGTAGAGATTTTTTTTGTGCAAGAACTAACATCAGATCTTTAACAACAATCAAATATTTGTCGTTAGAGAGTACTTGTAGTGACAAAACGAAATTTTTTTATAATAGATATAAGTTCTTGTGACAATATATACATTTCGTTACTATATATCATTTTAGCGACAAAAAATATCGTTACTATAACACATTTATGTATGTAATATATAAATATTGCGCAATTGTTAACACATCCAATCTTGTAGTCAGGCGGTAAAGACTTACCATTTCGACTTTGAGGATGCAAGTTCAATTCCCCATAATGACAAATAATTATCATCATTATCAAGTGTGCGGTGGCCCACCGGAGGTGGCTGGCCGGCTGATAGCGGTGGCTCGTGGCCGCCCGGCCAAAGAGGTGATTGGCCGGCGACGGTTCGATGGAGGTGACCGGCTGGTGGTCAACCGGTGTCGGACGATGGGAAGAATAATTGCTTGACCAAATTGTAACGATATTTATTGTGTTGCTAAAACCTATCTTTTTACGATAGTATATATCGTTGTAAAAACTATTCATAGCGACAATAAAGTTTTGTTGCCTTAACATAGTTTTAGCCACGGAACTAATTTGTGGGTAAATATATCTGTTGTAACGAAACCAAATTTTGTTGCAATTGCTAGACCTATTGTAACGAAGTAAGAGACAAAAAAAATTTGTTGCCTAAGATCTTTTGTGATCAATTTAATGCTTTTGTGACAATTTTGATTTGTTGCTATTGCCTTTTTTTCTTGTAGTGGCTCCAATAGAACGGGGTACACGGGATGTGTATGCACTCTTGAGGAATTTCTAATATTCCATTGATATTGGTTTGGTATGTTGTCTAATATATGGTGGTTTCGCATCATTGAAAGATTTCATATTTTCTAATAGTGTTGGGTAGACATAGACTCTACATGGGTTGGTGATCTAGGATTGGCACTTTGTGGAATTTCTAATTTACCATCCAATATATATATAGTACCCAATGGTTGTAGTTCAACCCATGGATGTTTCCTCTTTGGAGGTTTTACCACGTTAAAAAAAACCTATGTGTTAATTCTTCATATCTCTCTTTATTACTTGTATATATATGTTTGCTCTTAATCTTGTAGCACATCCATCATTTGTGAAGTTTTGGAATCAAGATGTGTTAAGTGTGATTTGTAAAGCAATAAAGATTTTATCATTTTTATATTCTTTATTCTTTTGTATATTGTTACTTTGATGTATAATTGTATTTGTTAACACTTGTAATTCCTTGAACAATATCATAATAAAGGTATTCTTTGTTGATTGAGATTTTTGTATTTTATACCTTATGCAACTCCTTATATATGTAGACATTGCCTAAATGATCACATGATTATATTGTCTATGTATGGATGTTTTTGGATTATGTGTTATATGTAAAGCTACCTTAAGAGACAAACGAATGTTTGTTTCAAGGTATTTAAAAAGGTGTAAAAACCTATTCACCCCCCATCTAGGTATGCTTTAAGCAATTTAATTACGTTTGTATTATTTTCATTATCTTTATTGATTATGCCTTGAATGGTAGAGCCTATATAGTTTTCAATTTGAAGACTTGGAGCGCCATGGAATCATCAAATGTTGTCTTTGAAGATAATAGACTCAAGTCTAGTGACTATGAGGAGGCGGTTGTTATAGTTGATGATTCTCCTTTGGAGAAGGTTGTGGAGACTCCTATTTTTGGGACATCTAACCTTGATAAAGAGGACATACAACCTATTGATAAAGTTCCTCTCTTGAACTCTAAAGAACCCGCTCCATGGGTTAGACATCTTTATAACAAAGATGATGTTATTGGAGATGTGATGAGGGTGTAAGGACTAGGCGTCAAATAGCTAATCTTATTAGCTACACATGCTACTCCTCTCAAATAAAACCGAAAAAGGTTGATGAGGCCTTAAATGATAAATTTTGGGTTCTTAACATGAAAGAAGAGCTAAACCAATTCGAAAGGAATGAGGTTTGGTCTCTAGTTCCTAGGCCTAATATCACTAATGTCACAAGCACTAAATGGATATATAGGAACAAATCCAATGAGGATGGCAACATTGTGTGTAACAAGGCAAGACTTATTACACAAGGGTACTCTCAAATTGAGGGTATTGACTTTGAGGAGACGTTTGCTCTCATTGCTCGTTTAGAGTCCATTAGGCTTCTCTTGTCTATATCTTGTGTGCACAAGTTCAAATTGCACCAAATGGACGTGAAGAGTGCCTTCCTCAGTGACTTTTTACAAGAGGAAGTGTTTGTAGAACAAACAAAGGGGTTTGTGGATACATACCACCATGTCTATCGCCTCAAGAAGGCTTTATATGGGTTGAAACAAGCACCAAGGGTTTGGTATGAGCACCTCACTCAATTTCTTATTAACAATGACTACATAAGAAGTAGTGTTAACAAGACTCTATTCATCAAGAAAAACAATGATGAGCTTTTCATAGTTCAAATATATGTTGATGATATAGTGTTTGTGTTAGGATTATGCTCAATAGCAAGAGTGTAATGTTGTAATTGACAATCTTTTTCATATTAATAAAGTGATTTCTGGTTTAACAAATCATATAGCATTTATAGTTTAATATTATAATTGTCAAAGTAAATAATCATAAGGTCTAAAGACTATGAGAAAAAGAAGAATTGTTCGTACATCTGGATATGTATGTGGTAGACACAATTCTTTAGTTAGTCTTGAATAATGTTTACAACTTAAGTTAAAGGTTGGGCACCTTTATCTTGTTAAAGTTGTAGAATTCTTTTGCTAGCATTTGAGTGGGATCAAATGAGATATGATGAGTCTAAAATCATCGGAGTGTCTTCGAGCAAAAGGATCTAGTGCACTGGGTGCATTGAACTGGATCACAATGAAATACTTTATCTATAACCGTCAGTAGATAAAAGTCTTTTCATTATCAGGACAATCGGAGAGTCTATCTTAATCCTGAGATAAATGATGGACTTATGGTTGCAAATGATATCATTTGAGTTATCAATGAGTACGATTATATCGTATAGTCTATCCTCGATAGTTTGGTGATATTCATTTGTTAATCGATAGAGGACTTCATTTATATATATGGACATCGTGGCTCCATTTAATTAAATGAGAGTATAATATCATCATATGGATGTTTTGAGGTAATTGGATATTAAATCTCAACGTTTAGTTTTCGATAGTGTCTATTGAAAACATGGCTTCTGGACAAGTCAAAATATCCAAGTTCAAAACGTGGTCATATGAGTAAATATGGTAACTTGGAGAGTTATAGGCGGTCTATGAACTCTTGGCGATTACTGATATTAATCACGAGGATACACTATCTCCAATATAATTGTCTAGGGTATAAATGAGAAGCATCTTCCTTTTCTATCTTTATTTAAGAGTTCAGTTTTAGCTCTTTAGTGGAATGAGTTAAAATTAATGGATATGACCTAAGTGAATCATTTGTTGATTGTGATTAGGTTATGTCTATTGAAGCTTAAATTTAGATGGCCCGCCAAGATCCCCAATCCACACGGACTTGCATGGATTACTTGATATATTCTACCTGACCAATTTAAAGGTCCATCTAGAATTGCATTTAATATATTAAGAATATAATTTGCACATTATTTTAGTAATGGGCTGCTCAATTATATTAATATATTAATGAAAGACATATTGGTTTGTTTCTTTTAGTAAGAATGGGTCTGATTCATATGTGGGCTTTTTTATTTAAAGTCCAATGGATTAAATGAAATAAGAAAATAATATTTTGGCCCATTTACTCTAAGTGGGGCGGCAAGGGTTAGTTTAACCTAATATATTATTTTGTTTCATTATTTTAATTAAATAAGAATTAATTAATTTATTAATTAATTTTTTAATTAAAGAAACAAATCTTTTCTAATCAGGAAATATATTTCCTGAAAGTAAAATTAAAAGACTTGTTTGATAAAGAAATAAATAATTAGTTTTATTGATTTAATCAAATAAGAAGTTTTTTTTTTTTTTATTTACTCAAAATAAAAGAATAAAAGATCTATGAGTTGGATTAGAGTTTGATGTCTTAAAAACTAGATGGAAATTAGGGTGCAACATAAGCCTATGGTGTGCATGTGATTTCGGCAACCCTAGTTATTTCTAGGTTAGGATTTCGGCAACCCTAATAATAAAAGAAAAGAAGAAGCAAACTTAGGCCACCTATATATTGACAAGTATAGAATTCGGCCACGAAGATATGGGTTCATGATACAAATTTCTTCTTCTTCTCAATTCATAGAAAGCTTTTTATTTTACTAAAACAAAAAGGAGTGTTAGATTATTCTTTGATAGTATACTATTTGCTTATTCATCAATAAGCTTGTGTATACGATATCGATCTAAGTTCACGCGAGTGTCGATCATTAGATTGATAACTCAAAAGTGATCGGAATAATCTTAGTCATTCTTTTGATTGTTTTTGTGACGAACAAAGAAAAGAAAAGTTTGTTTTGTCCATTCACAGGTTTGCAATTCAAAGAAAATGGAGACCACGCTCCTAGGTGATCCACGTTCATGCTAGGATTGAAGATCTTGTGGATTACCATCGACGTAAGTCAATCGGATCACGCGACAAAAGGTATTCTACTTTTTGTTATTGTATATGTATGTTTAATTAATTAAAAGGGTTTAAGGTTCATAAAGAAATTTTTTTTAAAAGTCACTAAATCTAATTTTTAGTATCGCTTCCACTGTGTGTACTTCTTTGGTATTTTTCCCTACAATTGGTATCAGAGCCTTGGTTGAACCCTTTTAATTAATTAACGTATATATACGCGGATCTATTTCTTTTTATTGTGATTATGCATGTTTAGAAAGAGATGACACTCTAGGTATTCAAATATATAATTACATGTGGATGTATGGATTTATATATGTTTGTGTGGATTGTTATTGCTCGATTTTGGTCCTAGATTTTCAATGTAAATTTTGTTATGGAATTGTAACAAGAAGGGTGGTCTATCATCGCCATAATTCATTCTTGGTAGATTGCTAGGTTTTATTTTTTTTTATATATAGGTGCAGTATTTTTTTTTTATACTACAGCAGTTTTTTTTAATTTTTATTTTGTGCAGTTTTTTGTATGTAAAAAGGTACTGCAGTGATTAAAAAAAAAAAAAAAAACTGCAGTATTTTATTTGTTTAAATACTGCAGTAATATATTTAGGTCTTAAAGATTCGAAGACATGATGAAAAATGAAGCAACCGGAATCGAGAACGAGCACCGTACGCACCCTAGGAATGGATTGGGCTGAGCATGGCAAGCCCAAGCTTGGTGGGCTGCGCACGGCAGCCCCTTAGTGGGGTTGTGAGTTGTGCACATCCGTGGGTTGGGCCGAAGGATAAGCGTATGGTTGATGGGCCACTTGAAGAACTTGTATTCCTAAACAATTGTAATTTTACTTGTTTTTCTAGGATGGGCCAAAATTGTTGCTATTTGATTTAAGCTTAAATATTACAATATTTGTTATTGCATGATAACATGACATATAGAATAGGAGTCCCACACATATATCTCTTTTGGTATGAAAATGCATTGAATGATTTAGGTATCTAAATTGGCATCTAGATAACTCGGTAAATCATTCTATGGGATTTAATCACACGCCTTAAATAATTGAGTGGGCGAAGGTGTTTTTGTAACACCTATGGCCTCCAAGGTTAGTTGAGCTTTATTATTTATTGGTAATCCCCCCAAGGGGCTTCCATGAATGGAATTTAGCAATATACTTCCTTACAAGGATAGACTAGACAATGGACTCAAACGAGATCTACTCCCCAAGGAGGGATTTTCATGAGAGAAAATTGAGGGTCGATATCTTGGTAACACACTCAATGTAATTTTATTGATATCCTCCCAAGAGTTCTTGTCAATAAAATTGCAAGGCTAAAATTGAAAACGCTGGTTGTTATGTTAACAATTAGGTGGGACCTAGTCTAACTAGTAAATGGTGCGAACTCCCAAGGAGGCGTAACATTTAAGGGTGTTAGATCACCGTTGAATTTTATGATTGAGTTATTTATTTAATTCAAGATAAATATTTAAAAGTGTTTTATCATGATTATTTACTTATATATGTTTTGTTTTATTCAGAAATCATGACCCCATCACTTATAAACATCCTGAAAGACAACACTTTAACTGGAGATAATTATGTCACATGGAAAAGGAAAATTGGGTTGTTGCTGCAAAGTGAAAAACATAAATTTGTTCTAACTACTCCTAAACCACCTGCTCCTAATAATGAATCTAGCATAATATGTAGAGATGAGTATGAGCAGTGGAAGACTTCAAATGATATGGCAAAATGTTACATTATGGCCACTATCTCCGACGTGTTGCAACAACAGCATGAAGGAATGGAGTCCGCTGCTGATATAATGATGTCTCTAGAGGAGATGTTTGCTATGAAGTCCAGGACGACTAAGAGAGAGGCAGTGACTGCTTTTATGAATCTTAGGATGAAACCTGGACAGGCTGTGAATGATCACATGATGAAAGTCATAGCACATCTCAACATTGCTGAACTGCATGGCGCTGAGATAGATGGTGAGACAAAGATTGATATGGTTGTCAATTCATTGTCAGATTCCTTTGATCAGTTCAAATTGGACTACACTTTGAACAAAAGGGAATACACCTTACAAGGCCTGATGCAAGATGTTCAAAGTGCTGAAAAGATCCTTGTGAAAGGCAAAGGTCAAGAGATTCATATGGTTGGTAAAGTTGCTACCGTTAAGGCCCGTCAAAAGGTCAAGAAACAACAGAAGAAAAAGCAACTTGGGCCTATCAAGAAGGAGACCAAGAAAGTAACCAAGATCAAAGGAAAATGCTTCCTTTGTGGTGAAAAGGGACATTGGAAGAGAAATTGCCCAAAGTCCCAGAATAAGAAGGAATAAGGTAATGTGAATTATCTTGAAACATGTTTTTTGGCTGATTCTACAGATTCTTGGATCATAGACTCAGGAGCCACTAATCATGTTTGTTATTCCTTGCAGGGGTTTCAAGAAAGGAGAAAGCTGAGTAAGAATGAAATCAATTTGCGCTTGGGCAACGGAACGTTAGTGTCTGCAAGTGCAGTGGGAGATATTAGAGTTTATTTGGATTCTAGAAGGCATTTAGATTTAATAGACGTTTATTATGTACGTCAATTCAAGAGGAATTTAATTTCAGTTTCTTGCTTGAATAAATTTGGATATTCGGTTACTTTTAATAAAGTTTTTATTATTAGTAAGAATGACAAAATTATTTGCCAAGGTACATTGGAAAACGGTCTATACTTTTGCATAGAAATATCTCTCACTCGTTAGACACAGAAATAACGGAACCTAATCATAAAAGAGTAAAATTATCAAAAGATGAAACCTACCTTTGGCATTTACGCTTAGGTCATATTAACCTTAATAGGATTAAAAGATTGGTATGTGACGGACCTTTGAGTGACTTAAAGGTTGATGATCTACCAACTTTTGAATCTTGTTTGGAAGGTAAAATGACCAAAAGGACGTTCTCTGCCAAAGGTGCAAGAGCCACTGAATGTTTAGGATTGATACACACCGATGTATGTGGACCTATGAGCATTCAAGCTAGAGGTGGATATGAGTACTTCATCACCTTCACGTATGATTACTCAAGATTTGGTTATGTGTATCTCATGAGACATAAGTCGGATGCTTTTGACATGTTCAAAGCATTCAAAGCTGAAGTGGAAAATCAGCTTGAGAAACATATAAAAATCTTGAGATCTGATCGTGGTGGAGAATATCTATCTGGTGAGTTTCAGCAATATTTATTGATAATGGGATAGTTTCTCAGTTTTCTGCACCAGGTACACCTCAATAGAATGAGGTAGCAGAAAGGAGAAATATAACTCTTTTGGAAATGGTTAGGTCTATGTTGAGTTATTCAACACTTCCTATTTCTTTTTGGGGATATGCTTTACAAACTACTATATACTTTCTAAACGATGTACCATCTAAGTCTGTTCCTAAAACACCGCATGAGTTGTGGACTAGGCGCAAGCCTAGTTTACAACACTTAAGGATATTTGGTTGTCCTGCGCATGTGTTAAAAGGGAAGACAGAAAAGATGGAGTCCCGTTCAGAAACATGTATATTTGTTGGGTATCCAAAAGAAACTAAAGGATATTATTTCTATAGTCCTTCAGACCTTAAAGTATTTGTTTCGACAAATGCTAAATTTCTGGAAAAGGACTATATGAATGATTTTGTGCCTAGAAGTAGAATTGTCCTGAATGAGATGTCAGGAGATACAATTCCACGAGAGGTTACACAATCTAACCCAATTGTAAGTTCCGATCCAACACAAGATCAATAACATACCATTCCTCATCGTAGTGGGAGGGTTAGAACACAACCCGAAAGATACATCGGTCTGGGAGAATCAGTGGAGAATCTCTCGAATGACGATGATCCCTATACGTACAAGGAAGCTATGGAGGATGTTGATAGTCACCATTGGCAAAAGGCAATGTAATCCGAGATTGAATCTATGTTCAATTACAAAGTCTGGTCCCTTGTAGACTTGTCTAAAGGGATAAAACCCATTGGGTGCAAGTGGGTATACAAGAGGAAAAGAGGTATGGATGGAAAGGTGGAAACCTTTAAAGCTAGATTGGTAGCTAAAGGGTATACACAGAAAGAAGGTATCGATTACGAGGAAACCTTCTCTCCTGTGGCCATGCTTAAATCCATTAGGATACTCTTATCCATTGCAGCATCTTTAGATCTAGAGATTTGGCAAATGGACTTCAAGACAGCTTTCCTAAATGGAAGTCTTGACGAAAGCATCTACATGATGCAACTAGAGGGATTCATTAAAAAGGGCCAAGTGGATAAGGTATGCAAGTTGCAGAAATCCATATATGGATTAAAGCGAGCATCCAGATCCTGAAACATAAGGTTTGATCAAGCTGTCAAAGGTTTTGGATTTATTCAGAATCCTAACGAACCTTGTGTTTAAAAAAGGATTAAAGGCGACAAGTTGGTTTTCCTGATTCTTTATGTTGATGATATACTACTCATTGGAAACGATGTAGGTGTATTGACATCAGTAAAAGAATGGTTAGCAAAACAATTTGATATGAGGACTTAGGAGAAGCAAGTTTTATTCTAGGTATCCAAGTAATAAGGGATAGAAAGAATAGAACGATTGCATTGTCCCAAGCTTCATACATAGACAAGATCTTGTCTAGGTTTTCCATGCATGATTCTAAGAAAGGTATGTTACCTTTCAGACATGGAATCAAGCTTTCTAAGGAACAAGTTCCTAAGAATGAGCATGAAGAGCAATTCATGAGTAGAGTTCCATATGCCTCGGCAGTTGGAAGTCTCATGTATGCAATGCTCTGTACTAGACCAGATATTTGTTTTGCTGTTGGCATAGTTAGTAGGTTTCAATCAAAACCTGGACCTGATCACTGGACGGCAGTCAAGCATATTTTCAAGTATCTTAAGAGAATGAGAGATAATATGCTTGTATACTCTGGAGGGGATTTGGTTCCCCGTCAAGGCTGCATTCGAATTTAAAATCCATCAGTGGGCTGTGTTTACTAATGGTTGAGGAACAAGAGACGAGGAGCACAAGCAAACTTGTATTGCTGATTCCACCATGGAAGCCGAGTATGTTGCTTCATGCGAGGCTGCCAAAGAGGCTGTTTGGCTCCGCCAATTCTTGATTGACTTGGAAGTGGTTCCTAGTGCGAATAAGCAGATCACTATCTACTGTGACAACAGTGGAGCAGTGGCTAATTCGAAAGAACCAAGAAGTCACAAGAGAGGTAAACACATTGAAAGAAAGTATCATCTTTTAAGGGAGATTGTTCAAAGAGGTGACGCGACGATTACCAAAATCGCGTCAGCAGAAAATCTAGCGGATCCCTTCACAAAGGCTCTACCTCAGAAGAGTTTCGATGGGCATCTAGAGAACATGGGCTTGAGAGATATGACACATTTGCTATAGCGCAAGTGGGAGATTGTTAGGATTATGCTCAATAGCAAGAGTGTAATGTTGTAATTGACAATCTTTTTTCATATTAATAAAGTGATTTCTGGTTTAACAAATCGTATAGCATTTATAGTTTAATATTATAATTGTCAAAGTAAATAATCATAAGGTCTAAAGACTATGGGAAAAGAAGAATTGTTCGTACATCCGGATATGTATGTGGTAGACACAATTCTTTAGTTAGTCTTGAATATTGTTCACAACTTAAGTTAAAGGTTGGGCACCTTTATCTTGTTAAAGTTGTAGAATTTTTTTGCTAGCATTTGAGTGGGATCAAATGAGATATGATGAGTCTAAAATCATCGGAGTGTCTTCGAGCAAAGGATCTAGTGCACTGGGTGCATTGAACTGGATCACAATGAAAAGCTTTATCTAGAACCGTCAATAGATAATAGTCTTTTCATTATCAGGACAATCGGAGAGTCTATCTTAATCCTGAGATAAATGACGGACTTATGGTTGCAAGTGATATCATTTGAGTTATCAATGAGTACGATTATATCGCATAGTCTATCTCCGATAGTTTGGTGATATTCATTTGTTAATCGATAGAGGACTTCATTTATAGATATGGACATCGTGGCTCCATTTAATTAAATGAGAGTATAATATCATCATATGGATGTTTTGAGTAATTGGATATTAAATCTCAACGTTGAGTTTTCGATAGTGTCTATTGAAAACATGGCTTCTGGACAAGTCAAAATATCCAAGTTCAAAACGTGGTCATAGTTGTTAAATATGGTAACTCGAGAGTTATAGCGTCTGGTGAACCTCAAGGACATCAAGTATTAATCATTTCAGGATACACTATCTCCAATATGATTGTCTAGGGTATGAATGAGGAGCATCTTCCTTTTCTATCTTTATTTAAGAGTTCAGTTTTAGCTCTTTAGCGGAATGAGTTAAAATTAATGGATCGGACCTAAGTGAATCATTTGTTGATTGTGATTAGGTTATGTCTATTGAAGCTTAAATTTAGATGGCCCGCCAAGATCCCCAATCCACACTAACTTGCATGGATCACTTGATATATTCTACCGGACCAATTTAAGGGTCCATCTAGAATTGCATTTAATATATTAAGAATATAATTTGCACATTATTTAAGTAATGGGCTGCTCAATTATATTAATATATTAATGAAGGACATGTGGGCTTGTTTCTTTTAGTAAGAATGGGTCTGGTTCACATGTGGGCTTTTTTATTTAAAGTCCAATGGATTAAACGAAATAGGAAAATAATATTAGGCCCATCTTATATATAAGTGGGGCGGCTAGGTTAAGGTTTTGACCTAAAAATATTATTTTGTTTCATTTGTTTTAATTAAATAAGAATTAATTGATTTATTGATTAATTGTTTAATTAAAGAAACAAATCTTTCCTAAAAGTAAAGACTTGTTTGATAAGTAAATAAATAAATTAGTATTATTTATTTAATCAAATAAAGAGTCTTTTTTTATTTAGTCAAATAAAAGAATAAAAATAAAAGAGTTGGATTAGGGTTTGAAGTCTATAAAGTTAAAAAGAATTAGGGTTGAATTTCAGTCACCCTATATAAGTGACATGATGAAATTCGGCCAACCCTAATTTAGATACTACATAGAATTCGGCAACCCTAAAGGAAAAAGAAGAAAAATTCGGCCAACCTATATATATGTTCTTATAGGGTTCGGCCACATCAATTAATTGGTGCTGGAGTTTTTATTTTCTTCTTCTTCTTAATTCTAAGAGAGTTTTTATTCTAGAGAGACAAAAGGAGTGAAAAATTATTCTTTGATAGTATACAATTGCTTAAACATCAATAAGCTTGTGTATACGATATCGATCTAGGTTCACGCGAGTTTCGATCATAAGATTGTGAACTCAAAAGTGACCGGAATAGTTTTGACATTCTTTTGATTGTTTTGTGACTAACAAAGAAAAGAAAGTATTTGTTTGGTCCATTCACTGGTTTGCAATTCAAAGGAAAGGAGACCACGCTCCTAGGTGATCCACGTTCGTGCTCGGATTGAAGGTCTTGCGGATTACCATCGACGTAAGTCAATCGGATCACGCGACAAGAGGTAATTTACTTTTGTTGATATATATGCATGTTTATTGATTAAAAGGGTTTAAGGTTCATAAAGGAAAAATTTTAAAAGTCACTAAATCGTCTTTTAGTATCGCTTCCGCTGCGTTTACCACTTTTATTTATTATTTTTCCCTACACATATAGTCCAAGAAAAAGGTACAAGATAATGTCAACCAACATTACGAACAAACATTGCGGAGGCCATTAATAATAGGCCATTAATAATGCAATTAAAGAATGCAATGAATTGCCTATTACTGGAGTGATTGATTACATCAGAGGGGTTCTTCAGTCTTAGTTCTATGATCGATGCACAGCTGCACTTAAACTTACAACTCAGTTGACAACACCCGCAGATGTAGCCATCGGTGTTAAGGATGAGAAAGCACGATATATGCGGATCTACCCCATCACATTTTACACGTTCCTTGTTAAAGATAGGCATTTTGATGAAAATGTATATTTGACAGCAAAATCTTGCACTTATAAAGAATTTGATGTCGACCAACTTCCATATGCATATGCATTAGCTTGCATTAGGTTACGGGGATTTTCATTTGTTGATTATTATTCTCCTTATTACTCTAGTGCGTTCTTGGTTGCAGCATACAGTGAGGAAATACATCCCGTTGGACAACCCAGTGAATGGTTGGTTCATGAAGATATTGCATCAAAAATTGTTTACCCACCAGTAGGTCGTCGCGGTCCTAGAAGACCTAAAAAGAATCTCACTCCGTCATTTGGCGAGGAAGTAACTCAAAGGAGATGTACCACTTGTCATCGTGTTGGTCACAATAGCCATACATGCATCTATCCGAAGTCAAGTAGACCATCAAGTGGTATGAGAAGTACTAGTGAAATTGGTGAGGCAAACAGATCACATGATGTTGTTGCATAACTAATGTACTTGAATTATCTTTAATTTTAACATGTGTTATGAACATGTATTATTATATTATCTTTAAACATGTTGACTTTTGTTGTTATATTTATTATATCAGGTGTAGTATTGAAATGGTAGTATTTACATGTATCAAGTGAACATTTAATGTGAACTTATTGTACTATCTATTGTGGTTAGTAACGAGTAGTATTTACATGGCATATTTAAGACTTAGTATATTATTTACGAAATTATGACAGAATTTCATTCAAAATTTCAACAAATCCATATCTTCTTTTGGTACCTGCAAATTTAACACTTCTAGTAGCCATACAAGTCTCTACACCATTCACACAAATCACAACCACAAGTCTCTGCATCAAGTTGCACAACAAGTTGCATATACATATTGCATTAGGTTGATTACACATCAAGTAGGGTGTAAATTATACTTATATCAACCATTCTATTTTAACTCTAAAGGTTCTCCGTCCTTTTCATCAAAGTTGAATTGTTTTCTTGCCCATCGGTACACTAATAATTTGCACGTAAAAACCTCACAATCAGAGCTATTTCAATAAAAACATTCATTATTAACAACAATCATATAATATAAGACAAACTATAACCGTCAAGAAATAAACAAAAACATACTGATTTCCTTGACGTGGAACCCCTTTTTCGAGTCTTTCAATCGTAAATGACGAAGGATCGGTATAAATAACTAGCATCCCATGCACCAACAAAGATGGCAACATCTTTCTAAGACAAGTTGCCCATTTTAGTATTTGATCAACACTATAGGCGTCTGGCTTTGAGTCATATACTTTGATGACCCGCTCATTCAAGTCCAACTCTACAGTGACCCAATGATTTTTATTCACATTCACAGGAAACAAATTCAGAGAAATCAAGAAACAATCTGATGAATGTGTACTAAAGGTTGAATTACAACATATCAATCTGAAAATTACTTACAGTGTTGACTATAAACTAAATATATACATGAACCGTATTATTATATACATGGGGTGTATATATATAATAATACAATAGAATCAAAATTAAATATATACATGAGCTATATTATTATATATATATAATAGAGAGGCCATACTGCCTTACAATACCAGAACAAAACAACCTGAGAACAAAGTTAAAACTAGTGAACCCCAAAGAGAAACAAGGGAGCAAACAGAGACCCAAAAAATGCAGCAGACACCGAGAAAAATCAGATCCCTACTACACAGACCAAAACTAAACACAAAAATAGCCCCCCCCTCCCCCCCTACCACCCCCCACACAAAAATAGACCCCCCCACCCAGCGCAACCCCAAGCAGCACCCACCACACAACGATATCATAAGCAGCAGGAGACATTGACCAAGCAATGAAACAAAACCTGCGTATAACCAAAAAGAACCATCAAAGACCCCACTCTAACCTTTCCTGTTGGAGACCAGACCCTCCTTTAGCCAGACAATCTGCAAGAGGATTGCAGCTCCTAGCAATAAACTTGACAGATACCAAATTCGTTGACGGAAGAAACTGCCTAATGTCATAAATCCACTTCACAAAACAAAATTGCAAAAAGAAGAGAAAACTTTGAAGCTTTTTTTGTGTGCAAATTGTTGGCTTTCTGTGAGAAACTAACAAGAAGCTATGTGTGTGTCCACTGAAGGAAAAAAGAAAACCCTCATCTTGTACAATCAATAGCACATGCAAGCATCAATCAAGTCAAATTCATTGCTTTTAGGCACAATATCAAAATCCCTCAACCCTAAATGTTTAATTTCAATCAAATGAGAGGATTAGAGAGGGGTTTTTACTCGAATCTTATGTGCAAAACAATTAAACGGAATGGGACAGAGGCATGCATTCAAATATTCAAACCAATTAAACAATTAACAACTGTTGACATTCAAATAACTAGAAAACTTTGAAGGAACCAACCAAATCGGCGATGTAGGTCAGAACGACGGCTGAGAAGGAATTCGACGACGACGTCGGTGTCCTGTTGACGGAGACAATGGCGTAAAATCTCACCGACAAAGAAGTTGTTGATCATCGATCAACAACTGTTGCTAGTTAGAGAAGTCACGGCGGGCGGTTGGCGGGACGGGAAACTCCACAGCGAAGTCGGGACGGCCAACGCGATGGTTACCGGTCGGAATAGGGAGGTATCAGGCAACTTGTCGGAATAGGGAGGTATTGGGCAAGGTAGGCAGATGGTTTGGGAATGGTTAGGGCAATCAGTCAAATTGGATTTTTTTTAAAATAAGAGTAATCAGGTCATTTCAGGGTATTTTTGTAATTAATTTGGATCTTAGGGTAGATTTACAATTCAACCCCTAAAATAGGACAATTTTGCTAAAAACCCTTGTTTTTTTATGTAAAGATTGAATAGTCCTAAATATTTCTGAAGATTGAAGAAGGACTGAAATCTGAACCTGAATATCATATTTGATTTTTTTTTCTCATATCTAAATGCATTGTCAACATGTTTGTTTTTTAAAAATAAAATTGTCTGAAAACAAGTAATTTTGCATTTATACCCAAGCTAATTAAAATAAGTAATTTAACATGTATGTTCTTATGCAAACAAAGTTCAATTTAACAAAACAAAAAATTCATCAAATAATATAAATTTGCATGTTCTGCAAACATAGTTCAAGTTCAAGTTCAATTTATTATCAACAAAAAAAAAAAAAATCAAGTTATTTGCATGTTGTCCACGTTTACAGTGTATATAATTGAGGAAAGCATTATTTATTTATTTTTTAGTTTCCTAGATCATATGTATCGGAAACCAAATTTAAAAAAAAAGGATATTTTTTAAATAAATAAAAAATTAGTCTCTGAATTATATGCATCGGTCTCTATGAGAAGTGATCAGGTTTTTTTTTTTTTTTTTTTTTTTCCTTCTTTCTTCTAAAAGCCGTTTCAAATAAGAAATATGTTAAAAGAAAGATCTTTACACCATATCAAATTACGATAAATTTGGAAATATATCTTTTTGGGATGATAGACTTGGAAGAGAATATTTAAATTGTAATCTAGTGATTTTGAATTAAGTTAAAAGTCAGGATTTCTTACTTTATTTTTTAAGTTATTTATTGATATTTTTAAATTGTTTAACCACTTTAAAAATACAAAAACAAAAAAACAAAAAACAAAAAACAAAAAAATAGCTTAATGAGTTCAATTCAGGCCCATTAAGTTTTAAGTAGAAAAAACAAACGACCCCTTAGTAAAGTTCAAATCTATTCGGATTTTAGGAAGAAAAAAAAAAAACTACCTTACACAGTTATACTGTTCAGATCTCTTACTTAATGCAATTAATTTTACATAACACATAATGATGAATCAAGACCCAACGATCGCCTTTTGATTTGGTTGAAAATCAAATTGGGGATGATGTCTTCAGTTCACATTAGGGGTGTGCGGCGGATCAGATCCAATGAATTTGCCATGATCCAATCCGATCCGATCCGATTGGATCGAAGAAATTGTAATCTGATCCAATATAATTTTATAGTGGGATCCGATCCAATTACTATTAGACCCGATTTGATTGTAAAATACTTCAACCCGATCCAATCCGATCCAATCTAATTGTAAAATATTTCAGTTCAATCTAATCTGATCCGATAAGATCTGATGGATCAAATTAATATAAAGTCATTATTAATATATAAAAGTTATATAGTTCAAAAAATATATAAAAGTTATAATCTGAAATAAATAAAATCAAATAGATTATTCAAACATTACTAATTAATTCAAATACAATTAACATTAAAAAAGTACATAACATAACTTGTAAACTTTATATAGTTCAAAAATGTTTATAAACATTAAACATCAGCTCCAAATGCATACTTAATAAAATCATCCAAATGCTCAACATTAAATAAAATCATAATCGTAACATGTCTATAAGACGTGATGTTGATGAAGAAGAATAGAAGATAATGGATATTGATAAAGAAAACCTAAAATAGTAACATTAGAAATTGTATTTGGGTTGGACCTTTATAGATATTCAAAGAATCAAATTATATTTGGGTTGGGCATTTACATTAGAAAGTAGTGGATAAAGTAAATTATCCAATATAAAAATAAGGCCTAATATTTTTGGTGGATTGGTGGATTCGGCGGATTTCCAAATGAAAATCTAGGATATGATCCAATCTAATGGATTTTAGAATTTATGATCCAATCCGATCCAATTACCTCCCTGTTTCCAATCCAATCAAATGGATCATATTGGATTGGATTGGATTCTGTACACCCATAGTTCACATTTGACAAATACTTTATTTCAAAAAAAAATAATAATAAAAAAATAAAAAGGAAAGATATTTCCCTTTTATGGCAAATAAAATTGCTAGGAAGCTTCCGTACTTCCTGGGTCACCTCTTATTTAGTCTTAAATTGAGTTCATACAATCTAATAATAATTCCTTCTATATTTTCATATATAACCTTTGTATTTTTGTATTATGTTATCTACTCAAATGTACAGTTTTTTGATAAGATGATGTTGATTCAGTGGTATACTCCTCACACCTATACCACGAGGTTATCAGTCCGAGTACTTGTGTACCCTCCTCAAACCCTAAATTATTGTATGGTAAATAGTTGCAGGGGTGTCAAATCTGGACTGATTTAAATGAATGGACTATAGTGATTGATAAATAATTGGTAAATAATTTCAAGATTTGCACTCAAAAGAGTAATGCTACTTTACCCAAATTTGGTGCACAAATAATGTAGCAACTTCCTAATTTATTCATTTATATTGTATTAGATTTGCATGATTTAAATGAATGGCCTAGAGTGTTGCCATATCATTTGAGCACCAGATTTGGACACCAAATTTGAGCAAAGTAGCATTACCCTATGTAAAAACTCAAACTTGAAAATGGTAACACCATTGAGCAATTAGCATCTTAGAGTATTTCCAATACAATGTTAAATCAATGTGCTAATGTTATATTTTAGTACAAAGTAAAAAAAAAAAAACTTATTCCAACGCAATGCTAAAAGATGTACCAAATTTGGTATATGCTAAAAAATGTGCTTAATTTGACACAGTGTATAGCATATGCCAAATTTGGTACAGTAATAAAAGTAGCCGGATTTGTTGACTTTTTAATTTTAAATAATAAAAAATTTAACAAATTTGGTTTGAAAAATTAAGATTGAAAAAATTCTAAAAAAAATTCAATATATTCATTGAATGCATCGGTTGTATTTGTTAACTTTTATAATTTTAAATAATTAAAAAATAAAAAATAGTATATCAAATATAATTTTATATTTGAATACAAAACTAAAATGATGTACCAAATATAACATTTTACTGTATTTCATACAAGATATAATATGGCATATAAATCGGAGATACTCTTAAGTCCTTAAAATTGCACTGCAACTTTGAATCAATTCATAATAAAATACAATTTGTTTCCATTCACATCAAACTCAAAGCTACCCAAATTGTCAGCCATTTCGATTCACTAATTAGTTACTTCATTTCTTTTCTGCTTTCTTTTATGCTTTCTTCCATTACTTGTCATCTTCCTCTTCACCTAACTACAAAAGCCAAAGGATCGTCTCCCGTCTCCAAAAATCTCCCAAAACCTTACCCAATAATTGGACACTATTTCCACATTGCATCAAACAGAAACCGACGATTCGATTGGACAACTTCAATTCTCCAAACGCACCATCTGCAACTTATACAATCTACCCTTTACAGGGTCCAAATCAAATCTGGACTGCAAATCCTGCTAATGTCCAGCACATTCTCAATACTCGATTCCACAGCTACACCAAAGGCATCTGTTTTCGAACACCTCTCTTTGACATTCTTGGTAATGGAATCTTCAACTTCAACGGCGATAGCTGGAAATTCCAACGACAGATTTCCAGCTACGAATTCAACACCAACTCTTTTCGTAAGTTTGTGGAAATCGCGGTCGAAACCGAATTATTAGAGCGACTTATTCCGTTCCTCTCTGATGCTGCTGCTAACAAAGCCGTGATTGATTTTCAAGATATTCTTCAGAGATTCGCGTTTCATAATAGTTGCAATTAAGATTGCTTTAGGGTACGATCCTGCTTATCTGTTACCGTCTCTGCCACAAGCAGAGTTCGTACAAGCTTTTGATGATGCTATCAGCATAGGTGAGGATAGAATTAAGGAGCTTTCACCTTCGGTCTGGAAAGCAAAACGTCTTCTCAATATTGAATCTGAGAAACGTCTCAAAGCCGCAGTCTCTCAAGTGCACGGATTTGCTAAAAACGTCATAAAAGAAACGAAACAAGAACTTGAAGCGAAGCCCTCCTCTGAGTCCATGGATCTTCTCTCACGATTTTTCAGCTCTGGCCAATACGATGAGAACTTCGTCAGAGACATAGTCATTAGCTTTATACTCGCCGGACGTGACACCACATCGATAGCTTTGACATGGTTTTTCTGGCTACTCAATATGAACCCAGAAGTTTAA
This sequence comes from Acer negundo, assembly GCA_035582765.1. Classification (NCBI taxonomy): domain Eukaryota; kingdom Viridiplantae; phylum Streptophyta; class Magnoliopsida; order Sapindales; family Sapindaceae; genus Acer; species Acer negundo. The sequence goes on along the minus strand of CM069236.1, from coordinate 16,821,740 downwards.
AGAGAAATTCTCAAAGAAATCAAAGGAAAATCCGACACCCCAGATTTCGAAGGCATAAAGGAGATGGTGTTCACTCACGGATCACTGTGTGAGAGCATGCGACCGTATCCACCAGTGCCAGTAGACGGAAAGAGTGCAGAAAACGACGACGTTTTGCCAGATGGGACGGTGGTGAAGAAAGGAGATGTAGTCCAGTACAGTCCATACGCAATGGGGAGAATGGAGAGTATTTAGGGATCTGATTGGGCAGAATTCAAGCCAGAGAGGTGGTTGAAGAAAAGGAAGGTGGAAATGGAGAGAAGTGGAGTTTTGCAGGGAGAGATCCGTACACGTACCAAGTGTTTCAGGCGGGGCCGAGGATTTGTCTGGGGAAGGATATGGCGTTTTTGCAGATGAAGGGAGTGGTGGGCCTGGTGGCTGGGATTCTCAGGAGGTTTAAGGTGGTAACCTGGTGTGGAGGGTTGGCAAAAAATGGATCCAGATCCAACCCAGATCCATATCCACAAAAGGCCCATTAAAACTGAAAGGGTCCAAACCCGATCCAGATCCATTAAACAATCATCTGGTTCGGGTTTAGACCCGAACCGTTACTGTTCCGGGTTTTCCTTACCCACCTATTACCCGATTTATGTTTATTTTTACCCTCTTTTTTTAACCAGATTTCTGACCCGGATTTTTTTTAACACGGATTTTTTTGGGCCATAATTTTACAATCTACATTTTTTGGGCCATAATTTTTTGGACCTTAATATTTTTTTTTTTTACCGAAATCAATTAAATATAAATATCCAATTCAATTACAAAGTTAAAAGTCTTATAAGCCAAGCCATATTTTACCCGGATTTTAACTTATTTAAACCCGATTTCCGACCCAGATTTTTTGACCTGGATTTTTTTTTTAAGGAATTTTCATTTATTCTAATATTAATAAGTTTTACAAACAAACACAATTCATTTTTTAAAAATAACAAAACAATCAAAATTCAAACTTTTTGAAACCCAAAATCAAAATCAAGAAAAAGAATAATAATGTTGATACTAATAGTCTTCCTCATAAACTATTTTTTGTATACTTTTTCCTTTACAATGTTTCATAATTAAAAAAAAATCAATTACAAACTACAGGCAACTAACCCATATTTTATATGTTCTTGGAAAAAAGAATCCAATATTATATAAAATTATATCAAACCCTAACAAATCCTTTTTTTTTTAAATAAAAAAAAGCCTAACAAATCCAAGTCTATCTTATCACCCATCCACACACAACAAACCCAATCCCACACACACAAAACCCATTCGAGTAGTTTATATCAAACCCTAACAAATCCTTTTTTTTTTTTTCAAAAAAAAAAAAAAAAAAAACCTAACAAATCCAAGCCTATCTTATCACCTATACACACACAACAAACCCAATCCCACACACACAAAACACATTCCAGGCGTTAGCACAAAACCCCACAAAACAAAACAAAACAAGAGGGAACGAAAAGTAAGAGACTAAGAGGCATCAATGAAGATGAGAGAGAAAACGAAAAGAGATAGAGGCGGCAGAGACTGGCGACAAAGGCGACTAGAGACTAACGATAAAGGCGACCAACAACAACGGCGAGAGGGTGAAGACCTGAGATGGTGAGCAACGACGACAGCAAGATGGTGAGAGAAGAGGTGAGAGGAAACAAGAAATGAGATATGAGAGGTGAGAGTGAGAGATCAGAGAAGAGCTGAAGAGGCGTGACATAATTTTTTGTTTTTAAATGCGGTTCTTTTGTGGATCTGGGTGAGAACCGGTTTGGATCTATAACTGAACAGCTATTAATGCGGGTCTGATCAATTTAGATCCATTTGAACATTTTGAAGATGTGGATCGATTCTAGACCCAAACCACAGCATGCGGATATGGGCCGGTTCCATTGGAACCATACCTTTTTGCCAACCCTAGTGTGGAGGATGGTGTTCAGCCTCTATTTGTTGCTTATTTGACGGCGAAGATGAAATAAGGCTTTCTAGTCACCATCCAAGAGAGGAATGAGTAGTATTTAATATTTCAGATTAATAGATTATATATGGATCCTAAGGTGCAGATTCAGAGTTCGGGTCCGTGGTCAGCTTCTCAGGCTGAGCTTCGCCTCATTACAGATTCTTCTTGGGCTTCCCAGGTGGAGGAGGGTGAGTTAGTTGATGCTGAGATTGCTCAGAGAGCTTTGAGGGTTGAGCGTAGGCTGGCTTCTTTAAAGTCCGGATGCCGGGCTCCTTCAACGGTTTTCAATGATTAATGTTCTCTTTTGGAATTATCGTGGGATCCGAGGTGAGCCTACGAGGCGGGTATTAAGAGAGTTGTGTCGTTTACATAGACCTGCTTTGGTTTGTATTGCAGAGCCTATGGTTGATTTTTCCTCTATCTCTTCAGGTTTCTGGTCTTCGCTCGGTCTTCACCTGGTTGGTATGAACGATAGGGGTGGGTTGATTCCGACTATTTGGGTTTTCACTTGTGCTTCATTTCTTGAGGCTTAGATAGTTCACTGTTATGATCAACATCTTACTGTTTCGCTCTCGATCGGTTCTCTGGTGCACTATTTCACTTTTGTTTATGCGAGCACTTCTGCAGTGGTTCGTTGGTCTCTTTGGCAGTCTCTTCGAGATATGGTTAGTTTGGTTTCTTCTTCCAAGTTGGTTGTTGGGGATTTTAATGTGGTTATGGGTGCTCATGAGGCTTTAGTTTTTCGTTCTCTTGCCCGTGGTTCTTGTGAGGATTTCAAGTTGATGATTGATGATTGTGATTTGGTTGGCATTCGTTCTCAAGGTGCACGTTTCACTTGGATTAGAGGTCGCAGTAACCGCACTAGAGTTGAGAGACGATTAGATAGAGTTTTGGTTTCTGCTGGTTTCATTTCCTGTTGGCGGGAAATTTCGTGTGTGGCTCTTCCTCATATTTGTTCTGATCACTGTCCATTATTGGTTCGGTTATCAGATTTTAAGGTTTCTAGTCATCAACCGTTTTGGTTTCAGAGCATGTGGTTAGAGCATCCTGATTTTATAGCTATTGTTCATAGGATTTGGAGCTCTCCTGTTGTAGGTAGCCCTCCTCAAGTTGTTATCTATAAGCTGAGAAACTTGAAGAAGGCTCTCAAGTCTTGGAATTGGGAGGTTTTTAGGGATCTTAACTCTACCATTGCTAGGAAGTCTGCAGAGCTTCATTCTATTCAGCTGGATTTGTCTAACCGGGGTCAGATGATCTTTTTATGGCCGAGATGAGTGTTCATTTTAAGCTTGATGTGTTATTACGCAGACATGAGTGCTTTTATCATGACCGGTCTATAGTTAGATGGCTTCGTGATGGGGATCGGAACACATCTTTCTTTCATGCCTCTATCAAACGTAGGCAGTATCGTAACACTATATCAACCCTTTCGATTAATGGGGTTCTCTCGGAGGATCGGCCTACCATCAGGGATCATATCATTAGTTATTATTCTGGCCTCTTTTCCTCGGATGTTTCTCGAGTTGGGAGAGATTTATCTATTGTAGATGATGCGATTCCTTCCTTGGTAACTGCCGTAGAGAACGCTTTCTTGACTAGCGTTCCTTCTGCAGATGATATTCACGATGTGGTCTTTGCTATGGATGCTGCTTCTGCCCCTGGGCCAGATGGGTTTTCTGGTAGTTTTTATCAAAGATGTTGGGATGCTATAGGTAGTGACGTGGTCCTCGCTGTTCAGGATTTTTTCATCATTGGAGTTATTTTCCCAGGTCTTAATTCCAGCTTTATTGTTCTTCTTCCGAAACTGAGAGACTCGATTTCGGTTGATCAGTTTCGTCCAATTGTTCTTAGTAACTTTCTGTTTAAAATTTCTTCGAAGATTTTGGCCGATCGTTTAGCTCGGGTTGCCGCTAGGATTATTTCTCTTTAGCAGTTCGGCTTCATTCGAGACAGGCATATTGAGGATTGTATTGCTTTGGCTTCTGACTGTGTGAATGTGTTGCAGAAGAAGTGCTATGGGGGTAACTTAGCCATGAAGATTGATATCTGTAAGGCGTTTGACACCTTGGATTGGTCTTTCCTTTGCAGAGTGCTTCAGGCTTTTGGGTTTTCTTCTGTTTTTGTGGATTAGATAGACTGCATTCTTCGTTCGTCTAGGCTTTCAGTTCTATTTAATGGGGTCCCAGATGGGTATTTCTATTGCTCTGGAGGGGTTCTTTAGGGAGATCCACTCTCTCCACTTTTGTTTGGTATTACAGAAGACTTCCTTAGTAGATTATTGAAGAGGTTAGTGAGTTTTTCTCAGATTCTTCCAATTTCTTCCCTAAGAGGTTTTTTTTGGCTCTAACTCATTTGCTATATGCAGATGATGTTTTGATCTTTTGTAGAGACACTCGAAAGAATCTGAAGCATATCATGGGTGCTTTTAGGGATTATGGTGATATTTCAGGCCAGTTGGTTAACTGGGAAAAGTCTTTGATTTATTTCGGATCTTCTATCTCTCTCTTACAGATTGGTAGTTTGCAGTCTCTGATTGGTATGCAGATTGGGCAACTCCCATTTTCTTATTTGGGAGTCACTTTGTTTCGGGGTAAGCCTCGAAAGGCGGTGTTACGACCTATTACGGATAAGATCTTGTCTAAATTCGCTAAATGGAAAGGCAAGTCCTTCTCTCTGGCCGGTCGTACTACTCTGATCAGATTGGTCATCATTGGTTCATTTGTGCACTCTTTCATTATTTACAAGTGGCCTTCTTCTTTACTGTCACTGATTAGCTGCAAGTTGAGGAACTTTTTGTGGACTGGTTCCTGTGAGGAGACTAAGTTGGTTCGGGTCGCTTGGGATCGTTGTTGTAGGCCTTACTCACAGGGTGGTTTTGGTTTGAAAGATCTTAGGTTGCTGAATGACTCGTTGTTGCGGAAATTCACTTGGAAGTTTATAACCTCTGATGGTTTTGCTTTCTCATTTCTGCGGGAGAGGTATCTCAAGCATTTGCAGAAGCCTCATGGAGGGTATGTCACCTCCTCAATTTGGTCTTCTCTTCGGACAAATTATAGTTCCCTTCTTAAGGAAGGTATCTGGCTGATTGGAGAGAACTCTCAACGAGACTTTTGGCGGGATAATTGGTTGGGGATCCCCATTTTGGAGCTTTTAGGGATTCCAGATTATTTAGCTAATCCTCTCCGGGCAAGGGTCTCAGATTTTATTCATGAGGGTAGATGGGTGCTGGACCATAGTTTCCGAGCGCGCTTCTCGGATCTGTGTTTTCAGATTGATAGGATTGCGATTTCTGGCTAATTCTCGGGATGGTCGTGTTTCTTGTAAGACTGCTTATTCCCAGTTTCTCCGTGATATTCCTCAAGTTGTTTGGTGGAGAGATGTTTGGTCCCGTTTTATCCCCCCTTCTCGCTCAGCTTTGACCTGGAGTCTTATGTTGAACAGGCTTCCTACTGAGGATCGTCTTTGTAGGTCCGGGTTCCAGTTGGCTTATCATTGCAGTATTTGTAGGGTTAGTAGTGAATCTGCAGATCACATTTTTCTTCATTGTCCCCTGGCGGTTGCTCTTTGGGAGGCAGTTTTCTCTGCTTTCCAGCGATGTGTCTCTACAGAAACTTGGCAATCCTTTTTCTTGCAAGTCATGTCAGTTTCCTTTAGTGAGCAGGTTAGGATTTTATGGAAAACGGCTATCCATGTAGTGATATGAGAGGTGTGGACTGCCCGTAATCAATAGATCTTTGAAGGGAAGTCGGTGGACTTTAGATCCATCTTTTCTTTGGTTTGGCGTGCAGTTTCAGAGGCTAATTGACTTGATATTGGTTGTATGCATAATTGTATGGACGACTTTTTGATTCTTCGTCGTTTCGGTCTTCAGGGTCACCCTTCTAAAGCCTCGGTGATCAAGAGTGTGATTTGGTCGCCTTCGGCTCCTGGTTGGATCAAAGTGAATACAGATGGCGCTGTTATGGGCTCTCCGGGGTTTGGTGGTTGTGGTGGTATCTTTCAGAACTGTAGAGCCTTTGTGAAGGGTTGCTTTGCTATTCCTCTTGGTCAGGTTTTTGCTTTTGAGGCTGAGCTTCTGGCGGCCTCTTTGGCCATTAATTTTGCATGGAAGTATGGGTGGCATCGTCTCTGGCTTGAAAGCGATTCTTCTTATGTGGTTCAGCTTCTTTCTTGTCGTTCTGAGATGGTTCCTTGGAGGGTTCGTCAAGCGTGGCAGAGCTGTATCTTCCAGATCTCGCAGATGGATTTTCAGGTTTCCCATATTTTCAGGGAGGGGAATCAGGTTACAGATACACTTTCTAAGCATGCTTTGGAGCTTCAGGGTGATATTTGGTGGTTCTCTACCCTGCCGTTCTGTTCTACTTTAGTTGGCAACGACTGCATGGGTCGGGATTCTTTTCGTTCTTCTTTTTTTTTTTTTTTTTTTTTTTTTTGTGGCCTGCGTGCCTATTTTTGTTTGGGGTTGTTTTCCCCTTGGTTCTTTGTACTTTGTTGCTTTTTGTCATATTTATTTATTTATTTATTTATTTTTTTATATGGATTCTGTCTAAGGGTTTTTCAGTATATGATCGTTTGTGATGCTTTTTCCCCTTAGATTAGTCCAATTTTATTTTTAAAAAAAGAAAAAACTGAAATTAAAAAAAAAAGGAATATAATAATAATAATAATAATAATGATGATGATGGGATATGATTATATTGAATTAGATTTTATTGGATTGAACTTTATTATCCTTATACAATTATGTGTTATATAATATTTGGATAAAATTTTTGTTTATGAATATTTTGTTAAATAAAAAATGATATATTTTAAAAGACTAATTAATATATTATTAATATTTTTATTAAATAAATTATATTTAATATAACCAATTCCAAGAATATTTAATAATTTTTATTATTTTATTTCACATAACTGATTTTTAGATTTATACTATTATAATAACATTTTATTGATATTTTAATTAAATGGATAATTACCCTGGTGACCATCAATTTAATTACACACTATCAAAATGGACACTAGATCGAAAATTCGTTTCAAAATGACCATTTTTGACGAAAAGTGTGACACTAATGGTCATTCCATCCAATTCAATCCAATATCATCTAATTCAATCTAATGAGTGACATTTTAGTAAATAAGAGGATGTCATTAATTTATTTTAGATGTTTTTTGGAAATCAATTTTATCTTTTGTTTTTTTGAAAAGAATAATTATATATAGTGTTTGTAAATAATTATTTACACACTAAATATAATTATTTGTTTTAAAAAATAAAATGAATGGTTTAGATCAATACACATGTCTCTTCTTTGTTTTATAGATTTTTAAAATTTTGAAACCTTAATTTCTTAAAAAAGCATATGTGTGTGTGTGTGTTTTGAACTTATTAAAACATATGTATGTGGTTGGATGTCTTGAAATTATAATTTCAGAACGTCCTGACTAGAGAACTATCATATATATATATATATATGAGATATGTTATACATATATATATATATATATATACTAAATATAATTATTTGTTTCAAAAAACAAAGAAAAAATTGATTTCCAGAAAAAATCTAAAATAAATTAATGTCATCCTCTTATTTACTAAAATACCACTCATTTGATGGAATTGGATGAAATTATATAGAATTTGATGAAATGACCATTAGTGTCACACTTTTCATCAAAAATGGCCATTTTGGTACTAATTCTCAATCTAGTGGTCATTTTGATAGTATATCATGAAATTGATGGCAACCGGGGTAACTATCCCTTAATTAAATTTATTTATATAATAATTAAAATGTATTAGCTAATACAATACTATGAACAATACAAAACAAATCATTAAAATACCACACATCAAATGAACCATGAATGTGTTAGGAATTATTTGTGACCATATGTTTAACTTTATTATATATATATATGTATTTATATAATAAATGTATTAGCTAATACAATACTATAAATAATACAAAACGAGTCATTACAATACCACACATCAAACGAGCCTTGAATGTGTTAGGAATTATTGGCAGCCAAATTTTTAACTTTATCTTATATGTGTGTATTAAATATATGTGTATTTACATAATAAATGTATTAGCTAATCCAATACTATGAACAATACAAAACAAGTCATTACAATACCACACATCAAACGAGCCCTGAATGTGTTAGGAATTATTTGCGGCCAAATGTTTAACTTTATTTGTGTGTGTGTGTATGTGTGTACTGTCCTATTCTTGTGTGTGTAAAGTCCCGTTTTGGTCAATGTGCACTGATATAACTTCATCAGTGTAATGTATATGAAACACTAATTATGGAGAAGTACTGATAAATGCATACACACTTGAGTCAAAGCATGTAAATCTAGTGGTCCACATGCAACGCATTGATATAAGTTATATTAGTACACACTGACTTGAAAAAAAAAAATATATATATATATATATATATTTATACGGTCCCGTTCCTATCAGTGCATCCTTATATAACTTTATCAGGATATTGAATGCGAGCCACTCATTTATAAAAGTGATTTGACAAATACATACATACCAAGTCAAAGTATGTAAAACAAGTGGCTCACATTCAATGTCCGTATATAATTCTATTAGGGTATCCTCATATGGCAATTTCCGTATATTTATATATATGGTCTATCATAAATGATTCCTTATTTTAATTTTAGTGAGAACCTTGATAAAAATTGAAAACATATTGATGTTTATGAATTTTGATCTTAATTTTTGTGTAGATGAAAAATTCATTGAAATCTGCCTATAAATAAAATTTGAGAATTTTTCAAGTACTAGAACTATTTTTCACCAATTTTCCTATATTTCACAAAATTTTCTAATGCCTTCATATTTAAAAAAATAAAGAAAAAATAGTTCTAGTGGTTGAAACAAATTTTATTTATAGGTAGATTTCGATGAACTTATCATCCACAAAAATATTCACATTGAAATTTATAAAAATCGATGTGATTTCATTAAGTGTCTTACTGAAATTCAAACAATGGATCCCTTATGAGAGACTCACTATATATATAGTCCCTTTTTCCTCAGTGCGCACTGATATAAAATACATCAGTGTATTGCATCTGGTCTATAGATTATAGAGAAGCACTGACAAGTGCATACAGATCAAGTTAAAACATGTGAATCCAATGGTCCACAAGCAAGACATTTATATATATTCCTTAGTGCGCACTGAGGAGATTAGTTATATATATATAGTTTTTTTATTGTCAATTCGAACTTATATAAAATATATCAGTTCCTTGCATGTAGGTCATTGGATTTAAATGATTTGATTTGGCTGTATACACTTGTCAAAGCATCTTTAAATCCAATGACCCACATGTAAGGAACTGATATATTTTATATTAGTTCGAACTAATAATATAAAAACTATATATATAGGGAAAGAATCGGGGGATATAAATTTTGACACAATTTTGTAGCTTTTGGATCAATAATATATTAATGGTAAAGATTAATCCATGTTTCTCTTATTTATTTATTACATCCTTTTTTTTTAAGTTGTTTCTCTTGTAAAGTAGTGTTTGTTTTTTCGTCTGAAATTAGAATAGATATGAACTTTACTGAATTCTAAAAAGTGTCTATAATCTGAATTTGGGAAACATGTTTGTTTTTTATTTTTTAGGTCTAAATAATTATATTTGAAAACTAACGAAAAGACAATTATACCCTTAACGATTGTTAATTTGATATATTTGTAGTTAAAATAAAGTTAATGAAATATTACTAAAATATAATAATAAAATAAAATACAATGGAGAAAAAATATCTTGCTGTAGACTTGTAATAAAAAAAAATTAATTTTTTAAAGGAAAAACTAGAAAAAGAAAAAAATTAGGTATTCATCTCAAGGGAAAAGGCTAATGGCCTCCTACAACTTCAAAGAGGAGACCATCGGCCTCCTCTCCTCCAAGATCTAAGAGGAGGTCGTCATCCTCCAACTATCAAAGAGAAGGTTGCCAGCCTCCTTTGTCGTGAAGGAAGAGGTAGCCCACGACTTCCTCCCCGTTTTTCAATTTATTAAATTTTTATTTTGTACTTTGATGAAGCTTTTGAGGGTATTTCTGGAAAAAAAAATGGGTTAAAATTAGTTAGGATTTTCATACTTCAGATTTAAACTAGAATTTCCAACTTATGGGATTTCAGATGTTTTTGAAACTAATTCAGATTTTAGATCTGAAAAAAAACAAACAAAAAAACAAACAAACAAACAAACAAACAAATAAACAAACAAAAGGTCTGATAATATGTCCTTTAAGACATCTTACAAAAAACAACCTCTCCCTTAGGGGTCGTTTGTTTTTTCCACCTAAAACTTAATGGGTTTGAATTGAACTCATTAAGTTGTTTAGTTAGTTTATTTATTTATTTATTTATTTTTTAAGTGGTCAAATAACTTAAAAATATCAAAAAACAACTTTAAAAAAAAAAAGAGTAAGAAATCTTAACTTTTAACTTAATTTCAAATCACTGAATTATAATTAAAATATTCTCTTCCAAGTCTATCATTCCAAAAATGATATATTTCTAAATTTATTTTACTTTAATATGGTGTAAAATTCTTTCTTTTAACATATTTCTTATTTTAAACGGTTTTTAGAAAGAAAGAAAGAAAAAAAAACCCTAATCACCTTCTTATAGAAATCGGTGCATATAATTGAGGAACCTATTTTTTTATATAAAAAAAATCAATAACCATTTTTTTGGTTTCTAGTGCATATGATTTAGGAAAACAAAAAAAAAATTAAATATGGTTTCTTCAATTATATACACTGGAAACATGAACAACATGTAAATTTCTTGACAATAAATTGAACTTGAACTTTGTTTGCAAAACATGCAAAATTATATTCTTTGATGGTTTTGTTTTGTTTTTTTTTTTGTTAAATTGAACTTTGATAGCAGAAGAATATATAAAATTTTATAAAAAATGGTGTATATTAAATTACTTCTTTTAATTAGAATGGGTATAAATGTAAAATTACTTACTTTCAGACAATTTTATTTTTTAAAAACAAACATGTTGACAATACATTCAGATGTGAGAAAAATAAAATACCATTTAGATTTAGATTTCAAGCCCTATTCAATCTTCAGAAAAATTCATGTTTGTTTAGTTTTCATACAAAAAATCAATTGACCCCTTACGCGCATCTATACCTGGCAATTCATGTTTGTGGGGTGAGTTTGACTAAACCTGACACGACTACTTGTTTGAGAACCGGGAACTGTAGAAGAATGGCAGCTGCTTGTCTATGTAACTATGACCATTAAATTAATTTAGTTATTTTTTCTTGATAAATAATTAAGAGCTGATCAATTTATTAATAAGACCTAAAAATATTTTTTATTGTAAGTTCCTCAAGGTTTGATTGGCTTATTTCGGTAACAAACCACAATTGGGGTTTGAAATGTAAGGGTAGCTTAGGTGATTTGTGATAAAGCTCAAAGGCCCTATCATGACCTCAAGATGATAAACACTCCAAAGGTATATCACTTGTGCTTAGTTTTCATTGAATAGACTTAGTTGCACACACACACACACACACACACACACACACACACACACACACACACACACACACACACATACACACACACACACACTTCTCATGCTTGCATATGTATGCTTTGCTCTTGTGTGCATTCGATTCTCATGCTTGCATATGTATGCTTTGCTCTTGTGTGCATTCGATTCACATTTCACACTTGCACTTCTTTGTTGTATCTTGTTAGTGTGTCTAGTAATTCGTTTCCCGAAGATTGCTCGGAAACGTCCGCGTATGCATATTGGTGTATTTGGTTTAGCGCGAGGATCACCTTTGGAGAATGTCATTGGCTTCTCCTTGGTTTCACCTCATTTGGTGAAACAACGGTTGTGATCGACTGCCTGGCCACCATATGGAACCTTCATTTGATTCTAGAAGTCTCTGGGATGATTTTGCAATTATGATAGGTGGCCCTGACCACCGATCAAACAGATGAGAACTGATTGATTTTAAAATATCTCGGTCTCAAATCAGCGGTTGGAATCGGCGACCATGAAACCTCTGAACGAAACTGCCATTGATACCTAATGCTTTAGGGATCAATTTGGAAATTGTGATCGGCAGTTTCCAACCGCCGAATAAAACTGCCGATGGCCCGTTTCAAGGGCAATCTTGTCTTTTCACCAAGCTTTTTATTGCTCTCTATAAATACACCATTATGTCACTCTCTTTCACTCAGCTCTTTGATTATCAAGAACCCTAAAATAGAAAAAGAGATTTTTAAGAGAAAAGGCATAAAGATTGCTCCTTTAATTCTCTAAACTCATTTCCATGTGCATGAAACTTCATCTAAACATCATCTATGATTATCTAAGCATGAGTCTTCTTCAACACACATAGTTTGGTGAGTTGAACACTATCTTCATTCATTTTAGTGTTTTTACTTAGCAATTAATCTCTTTTATAACTTGTATGCTTTTAGATCATTTTCTAAATGCAAGATTGAGATTATTGTGTTTTTTGATTGTGAGTTGTATTTTGATAGTTATAACATCTATGATTATTTTATCTTTGATAGCTATGTTGTATATCATGTCATATAACAATATTAATATCTAGGATTGTGATTATTGTAATCTCTCATCCTAAATAAGCTTTTAGTGTAACCTAGTATTAATTTCATAATTGAAGATCATGATGTTCACTTAGGTTGTTGATCTTTTTAGTGAGAACTAAGTCTTGTGGCTAAGGTTTCTTAGTCCGCAAACAAATTGATCTAGGTTTGCTATTAAAGGCTCGTTGAGTAGTAGTGGTGGGTTAGTGACTGTGTAGGGTTTGACGTGGTCAACCTAGGTTGTAAACACCATTACAAATAGTGGATTTGAGGATCGTGTGTGGCGTACATATTAGCCCATGGTTTTTCCTTGTTGAAGGTTTCCATGTAAAAAAAATCATGGTAATTTCCGCACTTTACACTTGATTATAGTTTTGACTAGTTTGGGGTTTTTATTGAATATTGACTAATCAAGAAAAATTGATAATTAACTCGATTAAAATCTATTCACCCCCCTTCTAGATATAATTAGACACACCATATTAGTTTCATTTCTTTCCCTTATGACTCTTTATTTTCTATCAAAACTAAGGTTTCTTTGGTGAAAATAGTCAGCTGATCCTTGGTGATCACGGTTTTCACTTAGAAGGAGTGCTGGAGGCTTAGCAGGATGAATGCGGATGAAGTTGCTAGGCTTTGTGAGGCATTGTTGTTAAATGAGAAGAATGATTAGTGATGCCTTTACAGATGGACTTGAGGAATGATGGTAAGAAGCGTTTAGGGTTTCGTCTTGTTGGTAGAATTCTATCTAATAAGATGGTGAATCGAGATGCATTTATCCGTCTGATCCCTACATTCTGGCGGACGATTAAGAAAGGTGAGATTGAAGTGGTGTATGGAAATATTTTTTCATTTACCTTTAGCTCTTTGGATGACTAAAACTTGGTGTTGCATGGACGCTCCAGAACGTTTGATAAGGCACTATTGGTTATTGAAGAACGATAGGCAAAAGTGATATTCAAAAAATGGCCTTTAATAAAGCGGCTTTTTATATCAAAATTCATCGCGTCCCGTTACAGTGCATGACGAAGGAGATTTACATATTTTTGGGAAACATTACTGGTGAGGTGCTGGAAATTGACACAAGTCCTACTAATGAGTGTGTTGGTAAATACGTTCGTGTGCGAGTGCTGGTTATAGTGGATCTGCCACTTAAAAGAATCCTGACAGTGGATGTCCTTAGGGATGGTTCAGAGTCAACAATGCTACTGCGTTATGAGAAACTAACAGATCATTGTTTCAAATGTGGTAGGTTGGGTCATGTTGTCAGAGATTGCATGAAAGTGGCGGTAGATAATGGCCCTGAAGATTACAACTTGATGTTTGGGCTTTGGCTTCGTGTGACTAGCCTGACTAGAAATGGTCAATCAAAGCCTTCTAAAGGGGAGTCAAGATGGGATGGTCGGTATCGAAGTGGGGTAGGAACTGGAAGAGAGGAAGGTGGAGATGGCGGACATGGTGTAGGGCGAAATTTGTAGGAGAGGATCGGAGCCTGAGTTTAATGAAGAATCGGGTCCCGGTTAAGGTTTCAGATTGCTCTATGGTCTATGGTTGGGATATCTAGATCAGCATGGAAGGTGGTAGCAAGTTGAGTAGTGTTGTTCAGTTAGCGCATGTTGTGAATTTTGAGGGATCATATTGTAGTGCGGATTGTGCTAGAATTGTATCTAGAAATGTGCCTGAGCTGGTTACGTCTCCTACAAGTTAGAGGTTGAGTTGCAATGGAAGTCTGATTGTGGAGGGAAGTGAGAATTTAAATGGATCGATGGCTAACAAGCAGAAAGGGGTGGCTCATATAGAAGATAATCTAGGTCCTAAATCTGGCCTAATCAAGAAGGGGGCAAAAATGGATATTAACGGTGGGTTTTTTATTTTTGGGACAACTTCATATAGGACCGTAAGCTCTATTATTAAGAAAGGTAAGCAAGGTGGGTTGAAGGATGGGCCGAAGAAGGGCAAATGGAAGAGGAGGGCTAGGGATAGGTCTAAAGAAAAAGATGGGATAAAAAATGGCAATGTTGTAAAGATTCCCATTTATTAATTGACTTATTTCGTGGACAAACCATATATTGGGGCTTGATGTAAGGGTAGCTTAGGTATTTGATGGTTGGTGTTTTGCATAACCAAGACTCGTTCAAGACCTCAAGAGAAGAAGCACCAAAGGTATATTCTAGTGCTTTCTTGCTTTGAAGAGATCTGGTTGTACATACTCACAACTCATGGATATTTCTTATACTTATATGTTGTGTGTTTTTATATGTGTGCATTCATGTTCTTGAATATCTCTTCATGCATGTTTATTTGATTGCATCTAGTTTATTAAAATGCCATGACATGCTTAGGTATTAGGATACAAAGCTATGAAGTCTCTTCATGCATGTTTAATTGATTGCATCTTGTTTATTAAAATGTCATAACATGTTTAGGCATTAGGATGCAAAGCCATAAAGTCTCTTCATGCATGCTTAAATGATTGCATCTTGTTCATTGAAATGCCATAACATGTTTAGGCATTAGGATGCAAAGCCATGAATTCTATTCATGCATGTTTTAATTGAGTACATCTTGTTCAATGACAATGCCATGACATGTTAGGCATTAGGATGCATTCACTTCCTACACTTGCACTTCATGTTAGTCTTAAGTGTGGTGTAATTCGTTTCCGTTTGTGTGATCGGAAACGTCCATGCTTACACAATGGTGTGCATGTCTTAATGTGATGGTTGACCACTTGAGAATGTCTCATTCTTCTCTTGGATAAGTGTTAGTTTTGTTTTGGTTGTTTGGAGTAAAGTGTCTAGTTTCAAAAGATTGGATTTCAATGTTTTAAATGTTTTTCAAAACTGACCTTTATATGGTCTTGTGACCATAACTTTTTTTAATAAGATTTAAATTGAGTTTTGTAATTTTGGACAAAATAGACAGCCATACCTTTCCAACGGTAAATTATTCGTAATATTTCATGACCGTTTGGATTGGTTTTTGTAAATCTCCAAAGTGACCACTAAAACAGGGCATCACAGCTGTTATTCGAATCTGACCATTGGTCACTCAATTGACCATAACTTTTTCTATAGACATCAAAATATCATTCCATAAATTGGATTAGAAATTAGACTTCTATACCTTTCCAACGATATATCATCTGAAAGATTTTGATATTGTTTGGTCATGTTTTGGTGCGCTTGAATATTGAGTCGTGGGCTACGGCTAATTTCTGCGGCCTGTAACCGTAAAATAAGGGTACCAAATTGCAACCAGTATGTTGTTAGTATTTGCGCAGCAGAAGGGCGGTGGGCCCGGTTTTTAAAAATTTTCGTAAAAACCAAAAACGTTTTAGCCGAATTGTTGTGATATTGATTCTAATATTAGATATAAATAGTAGGGAAAGAAATCGTTACCTTTGTAAACTTTCCGTGATTCCCTCGAACCAAATTCCTCCATTATAGAATCTCCGTGATTCCCTAGAACCAAGTTCTTCCACACCGAATCTCCAATACCAAAGAACCGACGAGTGGGAGTCTCGGTATTAAACAGAAAAATTCAACTCACGAATTTATGTTCTCATTGTGTACTCATCACATGATACAACAACACAAATATTGAGAGACTCTCTCATAATATTTTCTGGAGGCTTAGTATTTAGAAAACAATTTATTATGATTATTATTTTTGTTAAAAACGATTCAAGAACTCTTCTTCATGTGTGCTCACTTGTGAGAAAAAAACATAGAATTCTTCTTCATGTTTTTCCACTCACCTTTTCTCTCATGTAAACAATAGCAAGAACTCTTCTTGGTATTGTTTCTTTGTGTGCTATCTTGTAAGAAAAATAAAGAACTTTTCTTCATGTTTTTCCACTCACTGTCTCTCTTATGTAAGAAAGCAAAAAACAAAACAAGAACTCTTCTCTTTTGTGCGATCTCTTGTGAGAAAAACAAAGAACTATTCTTCATATATTTTCCTCTCACAATCTTAGGAAAAATAACAAGAACACAAAACAAAAAAACCTTCTTGGAGTTGTGTATTTCTCTCTTATAATTGAAAACCAAAGAACCTTTTTTTTGTTTCTCTCTCTTGTGTAAGAAAAATTGTTGGGGATAATCCTACGAACAGATGAACGCGGAACGCCATGCCTAATACTCGCCCATAACTCATAACAATTAATAACGTCAATATAATAGAAAAATAGATGAGAGAGAATAAAACAATCACAACACAAGATATACGTGGAAAACCCAAATCGGGTATAAAACCACGGGCCGTCAGGACGACAGAGAAAATTCTACTATATGATAAACGGTTACAACCACATGCTTCAGGATTCTCTCTCACACCTAACCCTAAACCTCACTCACAAGATCCTCACCAAGAACCCCACAATATCCCCTAGGTCTCCCCTAAATATCACCCACGGATCTCTAACGTGATCCACCGATATTCCCTTAGATCCCTCCACGGATATTCCCATTGGGTCTCCTTAAATCTCACCACACTCTTTCTGATGTTACATGGTGTTCTTTTTCTCCACACAAAATAAACCTAATTACAAGGTTCTATTTATACTAGTTACATAGAGTATAAGATAAAAGGAAATCTTACTCCTAAACGTACAAGACTTACTTGTTCCACATAAATACTAGTTCTTTTTATGACAAGTCTTCTTGTAAGGAGTAAATCCTTTTTCTATAAGCACAAGAACTTCTAAAAGAATACCTTTTCTTATTCCGTGCAATATTCCCGATCTCAACAATATATCATCTCCGCCGTATTGGTCGCGGTGTGCACCCCGCTCCCAACACCACGAAACAATCCTGTTGAACATTCTGCCCCTGATCACTGCATGTGCCGCTGCCCAGGCACTTGCCTCGGCAGCAGTCCTACGCTGCACAAAATCTATTGGACTTGACCGCCCCCTGTGCCGCTTCCCAGGCACTTGCCTATGATGCGGTCTAGGCAGCGGTAATTGTAAGTTTATGTTTCTTCAGTTCTTCTTTGATCTTCAACCTCCCTCAAAATACATCATTCAACTTCCAAACGTATCTCACGTCTCCAGGAAGTAACACATCACTTGAGTCTTGTTTGGTTCACATTTGTTCACTTAGGAATACAAATCAAAACCTAACAAAAATAACAAGAACCGTTCTTGTTATTCTTTTCCTTGTTTTGTTGATCAAAACCAATCTCTCAAAACTCTATTGGGCGTGTCTTGATGTTAAGTTAGAGAGCCACAGAGAGAGCTATCTTGTGTGTTATATACATCTAGCAAGGGCGTGAGAGAGAGAGAGAGAGCAATCCACCACCTAAGTCAATAATGAATACTCATTCATAATGCAAAAACATTTACTGATGGGCGGTGCCCACACTTGACTTTGAAAAATGAGAGCTTGCATTCAAAAGGCTTTCTCTTTTTCGTAGTATAAACAAAACTTAACAACTAAAAGTTTTTATAAAACCTGTAGGGTGGCGGAACAAAGAAGCATGTGTCAGGACAATTATTGATGCTTTTCAATGTAAAAGCGAGAAGAAAAACATGGTGGTTGGGTGGTGCACAAAGTCACCACCGACCTTTGATTAATATATGTATATATATATATATTAAAATAACCAAATTATTGTTATATATATAATTAAATAATCAAAACATTATTTAATAAATAAAACAATACATAAACTATTTTATGTATAAGTGATCAATTCCAAATTAATCACTAAGCCTTATTATACCTTAATGTTCAATACAGTGTTATGGAGATGGCATGGGGACATATGGACCTATAATTTCAAGTTTCAATAAATCTATAATATTTAATCAAACTCTTTAATTAAATATTAAATTTATTAATTCCTGATTAATTCTACTAAAAAACTGAAACCACACTCTTGTCATTATAAAATTAATTACTCAAATAGGAATCGAACAGTCCATTGATATAATCATTACATATAGATCAATCCTCCATAAACTGTTCGTAACATCAGCTAGGTTCAAATCCGTTGACCTCTCAATTACATCATTATCCTTGAGTGCTCGTGATTCTCTAATGAACAATTATTTATGATCTTATCATAAATTGAGCGTTCTATTGTTCAAGACCTGAATCATTTACTCAAGAGAACTGTTTATCTACTTCAATTAAGAAGGAATGGATTCCATCTTGTATATTATCATTCCCAACTAAGTATATCATCATGTCTCCACGATACAAGG
This sequence comes from Acer negundo, assembly GCA_035582765.1. NCBI lineage: Eukaryota > Viridiplantae > Streptophyta > Magnoliopsida > Sapindales > Sapindaceae > Acer > Acer negundo. Next base: position 16,802,893 of record CM069236.1, on the reverse strand, counting down.
TTTTTAGGTTTGGCAATTAGAGCAAACCATACCGAGTAAGTCAAAAGACACAACTCTATAAGCAAGAGTCTGTTAAATACTCAGGATTAAGATCATTTCATATATGACCATCTGATTGATAAAAGGGAATACTTTATTTCAAGACGGAGATTATTAAGATTCCAATTTATCGTGTCCATGTCTTGTCTAATCTTATTATACAAAGTACCTTCATTCTAATGTCACCACATCAACAGTTCGGATAAAACTATTCCATTCTTAATGAGAATGAACCATACTATTAATTTTAATTAATTAAAGATCCCAACTTTAATTATCAAGTACAGACAATTAATATTATTATATTAAACATAATCCTCATGTATATAACAACTTATATACTATCTTTAATATTACATTTAATAATCATGGAATTGTATGTTATTAATACAATATTAATAACATTAAATGCACACAAATATATAACAGAATGTCAATCTAATTATTAATTCAACAAGAAGATTAACAACATGTGTTCTTAGGGTACTTTCCCCAACATATGTTAGGTGCATTTCTGCGCCCTTGATTATATTGGCACGGTCAACAGAATAGGGTGCCGATTTGGCCTGTAAAGTTGAGACAATTTTATCTTATCACCTAACCTTTTTTTACTCTCTATAAATATACAACTTTCTCTTAGTCTTTAAACAAGTCTTGCATTCTAAGAACCCTAGAGAGATATTTAGAGAGACTTGAGAGAAAAAGCTTAAAGATTACATCTTTATTTCTCTAAACCCATTTCCACATGCATATATTATCATCTAAGCATCATCTAGGTTCATCTAGCATGTGCTAATGAATGGGTCTTCTTCAACACGCATGGTATGGTATGGTATGTTTAACACTATTTTCTTACATAATTAGTGTTTTTACTTATTAATTTTATCTCATCTATTACTTATATGTGTTTAGATTAATTTCTACATATAAGATTGAGATTAAGTGTTAATTGGGTTATTTGTGATAGCTAGGTTTTCATGCTTATATGCCATCTAGCTAATTAATCTCATTGTATGATTGAGATTGTTTTTTGACAGCTATGTTTTCATATATATCTAATATCTAGCTAATTGATCTCATTAAAATGATTGAGATTATTTTTGATAGCTATTGTATCTAAGATTGATTATCCTCTACATAGCTAAAGTTGTATGCCATGTCATATAGCTATTTTCATATCTATGATTGATTTTATTGCATCTTGTGGCTATTGGGATTAGGTTGCCTTGGACACAAGCAATTGAAGTCTTAATCTAGGATTGCTGTTACAGGCCTGCGGGTAGTGGTGGTTACATACCGGGATTAGGGTGTAAACATCATTACAAGTAGTGGTTGCGAGGATTGAGTAATTGGACTAAGTTCACTTATACTGGGATTAGGTAGTGGTGGTGAGTTATATACCGGGATTAGGTTGTAATCACTTTCACCATTAGTGGATTCGAGGTTTGAGTGTGGCGCACTTACCAGCCCGTGGCCTTTTGAGGGTTTCCACGTAAAAATCATGTGTCATTTTAAATTCCACACCTTTACACTTGATTTATTGTATTAACTATATTGGGGTATTTTTGTAAATTGACTAAACGTTAAAATTTGGTAATAAGGGTTAAAATCTATTCACCCCCTCTAGATTACGGTGAACTTATTAGCTCGTGGTTTTTCCCTTTTAAGGGTTTCCACGTAAAAATCAAGTGTCATTTTAAATTCCGTACATTTACACTTGATTTATTGTATTGACTAGATAGGGGCATTTTCATAAATTGACTAAACGTAAAAATTTGGTAATAAGGGTTAAAATCTATTCACACCCCCTTCTCTAGATTACTATATTAGAACACGCCTTAAATTTGTTTCAAATGTGCTGGGCAAAAGAGATCCAGGTTTGGTAATAAGTGTTGTTGACAAAAAAATTGAAGCTAGACCAGGTGAACAATTTGATCCATGACACTCCTAAGGTTATATCGGTCAGCCGACTTTCTCCGGTCCACCTGTCACAATGAAAACCTTCTGTTGGAATGCTCGAGGTTTGTGTAGCCCTCGAACGTTCCAAATCGTACTTTGGTACAAGTAGGAGCTGAAGCCAGATATTATGTTTATTATGGAAACGAAGACTAATAATTTTTTTCTGGAATCTTTTCATGTTAGGTTGGGTTTTTTAGGTAAGTTAGTAGTGAATTCAGTCAGTAAAAAGGGGTGGCCTTTGTCTCTTTTGGTCAGATTCAGTTGATGTTACCCTTCTCTCTTTTTCCTTGTTTCATATTGATGTTTCTATAGTTTTGCATAGAGATATTTCTTGGAGGTTCACAGGTTTTTATGGAAATCTTGAAGTTAGACAATGAATCCACTCTTAGACTCTCCCAAGACGTCTTTCTGGTATGTCAGGGCTTCCATGGATTTGCGCTGGTGATTTTAAGAGCTTCTTGATGACTCTGAGAAGTTAGGCAGCTTGCCAAGACCTCGTGCTTTGAATAAAAAATTCCGTAATGCTCTGGATGATTTTGGTTTGTAGGACCTCGGTTTCTCTAACCCTTTATTTACTTGGTACAACAAAAGAGAGGGTGTTGATCTGATTTAGGAAAGACTCGACAGGTATATTTGTGATCTTAAGTAGAGAGAGCTATTCCCGGGGTCAATTGTTCACCACCTTGAGTATTGGAAGTTGGACCATCGACCCATTCTCTTAGAACTTCATGAGCGGTTGGGTACTCTAGATATTTAGGCAATGATTAGGCCATGTCGGTTTCATTTTAAGGAATGTTGGGCGGATGAAGAAGAGTGTGCTGATGTTGTTTCTCTGGTTTGGAGCGGTGTGAATCAACATCCCAATATGGTGGATATTAGAGTATGGATAGGTCATTACATTGCTAGACTGAAAAGTTAGTGTAATGGTAATAGGCGTTGCTTGACCAATGAGATATTTGAGAGGCAAAAAGAACTTAAAGAAGCCTCTGCTTACATCGATAATGGTTCTTGGAGGGAGATTCGTTAGATTGAGAAGGAGCTTGATGTCCTCCTTGAAAGAGAAGAGGTTTATTGGAAGTAACGATCTCATGAATCTTGGCTTCGTTGTGATGATAAGAATACGAAGTATTTCCATTCTAAGGCGTCGTCGTGGAAAGCTAGGAATGTGATTAAAGGTTTGTTTAATGGCTCAGGTATTTGGAAAGGACCATATTGATTTAGGTATGATTGTGCAACAGTATTTATTAAAAATTTTCGGTTCCAATAATCCTAGCGCTGCGGATTGGGAGAGGGTTTTCCACCATGTACAACTATCACTGTCAACTAGTAAAAGTAATCTGTTATATGGGAGTTTCACTAAGGATAAGATTAAGTGAGCTATGTTCGATATGGATCCTACAAGAGCTCTAGGTCTCGATGGTCTTCCGGCACTTTTCTACTAGAAATTTTTGCCGATTGTTGGGGATCGTGTGGTTGCTACTTTCTTGGGTGTGCTTAATGATGGGTGTGGTTTGGATGAGATTAATGGGACTTTGATCACCCTTATTCCTAAGCTTAAGAAATCAGCGAGAATAGTCTCTGTAATGTTCTCTATTAAGTGGTAGCAAAAGCTCTTGCTAATAGGCTTAGAAGAGTGTTGGGAGATGTGATTTTAGAAACACAAAGTGCGTTTATACCTAATAAAAATATCATTAATAACGCGATTGTGGGCTTTGAATGTATGCATGCCCTTTGGACACGAAAAAAAGGAAAAAAAAAAGAGCTATGGCTCTAAAGTTAGATATGGCTAAAGTGTATGATAGAGTTGAATGGGATTTTTTGGAAGGGAAGATGTTTAGGCTCAGGTTTTCTGTTGCTTGGGTCGATTGTATTATGCAGTTTGTCTCCCTTGTTTTATTCTCCTTTTTGGTTAATGACTCTATTTGTAGCTCTCTGAAACCTTCTAGAGGTTTATGGCAGGGGGATCCCTTGTCTCTTTATCTCTTTCTTCTTTGCGCTGAAGGCCTGTATAGGCTTCTTTTCTCAGCTGAAAGGTGTGGTGATGTGGTCGATTTTAGGTGTAGCCATGAGGGTCCGAAAATTTTGCATCTTTTCTTCGCCAATGATAGCTTGTTGTTTACTCAAGCAACAGAGTTGGATTGTTAGGCCATTCAATATGTTCTTGATTTCTATGCTTCCACTTCGGGTCAGGTTGTTAATTTCCAAAAGTCGACATTGTGTGTTAGTAAGAGAGTTCCTCATGGTAGAGCTATTCGGTTGGCTAGGATTTTGGAGGTTCAACAAGTTAAATGCCATGAGTGGTATCTTGGGCTACCAAGTTTCGTTGGGAAGAATAAACATGCATTATTTACATGAATTAAGGATCATGTGTGGGATAGATTAAAAGGCTGGCAAAATAAGCTCTTTTCAACTAGGGGAAGGAAGTGTTACTAAAAGTGGTGGTCCAGTCCATTCTTACATACTATATGTAGCTATTTAGGTTGCCACAGGGGTTTGTTAATGATCTTTATCGGCTTAGTGCCCGGTTTTGGTGGGGGTCGAATGATTAAAAATGTCGGCTTCATTGGTCCAGTTGGAAGCGGTTGTGCTTAGGCAAAGACGTGGGAGGTTTAGGCTTTCGTGATTTGGCTATTTTTTATAAAGCTCTAATGGCTAAACAGGTTTGGCACTTGATTCATCATCCAAATTTGCTAGCAGCCCGGGTCTTAAAGTTCTGTTATTTCCCAGATTGTCATGTTTTGAAGGCTCTGTGTCCTACGTTATGTTCGTTCCTTTAGAAGAGCTTCATTTGGGGTCAAGAAATTCTTGATACTGGCTCGCTTTGGCATATTGGTGATGGATCCTCGGTGGATATATATCATGGTCAATGGTTGCGACGGCCCTCAACCTTTAAGGATGTTTCGCCACCATTGCTTCCTGTCTTTACAAAGGTGTCGATGCTAAAATGTCCTAATGGTAAGTGGAATGAGACTCTTGTGAATGAGTCTTTTCTTCCTAATGATGCAACTATGATCTTAAGCATTCCATGTCCGAGTTTCCAGCATGGTAATGCCTTATGTTAGCACTTTGATAAGGTTGGCTTGTATTTGATTAAAAGTGGCTACCATCTTGGCTGCTCTTCGGTCTCTTCTCCTAGTTCATGTAGGCTGTCTGGATCGGAATCTTGGTGGAAATGCTTATGGAGAGTTAAGGTCCCTCTAAAGGTAAGGCTTTTCTGTGGACAACTAGCAATAATTGGCTACCAACGTGTGTTAATCTGGCCCGTCGTGGGATAGTTGTGGATGTTGTTTGCCCTATCTGTAATACTAGTCTGGAATCGACCATGCATGCCTTGTGGGTCTGTTCTTTGCTAAAGGTAATTTAGGCGCGACTTCCATTTATGAAAGAGGTTCACGGTACTGATGGTTCTCACTTCATCAATTTCATGTTGTGCTGCCGTATCTGTCTCCAAGAGAAGGAATTTGAGGTGCTTGTATTCTCCTGTGGACAGTTTGGTTTCGGCGGAATGGTCGTGTTCATAATTCTACAGGCTTTCCTGACGAAGATGTCGCGCCTTGGGTTTATAGTTTTATGGAGGAGTTTCATCGTGCTAATGAGAAAGCGGGATCAGTCTTGAGTGTTGATAGACCTGTGATGTTTTCTTGGAGTCCGCCGGATACTGGATGACTCAAGGTAAACATAGACGCTACTATTGATTGAAGGGGAATAGAGTTGGTATTGGAATTATAATTCGTGATAGTTGTGGCTCTGTCATGGCTTCGAGTGCCCAATTGATGACTCCAAGTTATTCTCCTCAAGTGGCAGAAGCTTTTGAGATCTTCCGGGGTTTGTGTTTTGCAAGAGATAGTGGTTTAATGCCTTGTACGATAGAGTCCGATGCCCAAGTGGTTGTTTAGTTTATCTCTTATAATTTTGTTCTCTACTCTGATGTGGGTCTGATAATTAAGGATATTTGACTCTTTCGTGAGATGTGAGATGTATCTTAGATGTTGTGTTAGTTTTGCTCCCAGGGGAGCAAAAAATGCGGCTCATTGCCTTGCTAAGTTTGGGTTATCCGTTGTTGAGGATAGTTTCTGGATGGATGACTGTCCTCCTTGTGTGAGACCAATTGTCTTGGGCGATTGCCCTTTTCCAGCTATTAATCCTTTTTCCTTTAATGTTTCTTTTTTTTTAAAAAAATAATAATAATTAAAAGCTGATCATTTGTAACGAGTTTATTATATATAATTTTATAGATATGAAATTAAAATATATATAATAATAATAATAATAATAATAATAATAATAATAATAATAATAATAAATAGGAAAAAAGTCATGGCCTCACTATAAAAAATGTGACCTATAATGACATTTTTTGTGACAAATTTTGATTGTATCACCGTTGACATTATTTTGTGACAAAATTTACTGTTTGTCATTATGTTTTGTTCAATTGAAAATTTTTAAAAATAATAGTCATAATTAGTTACAAAACTTGATAATTTGTGACAAATAATATAATTAGTCACAAAATTACCTTTGTAAAAGGAAAAATTTTATTTTATAAATAATTAGGTTTTTAAAAGGCAATCAAAATCAATTAATATTTACATTCAAAAAAATCAATTAATATTTCCTTTCTTTAAAAAAATAAAAAATAAAAAAAAAATAAAACCCAACAAATGCCACAATCATGCTGTGTTTTTTTTTTTTTTTTCCTTCCTTTTTTTTTTCTTTACTTTAGAAACACTTTTTAGGTTTGAAACAATGTTTTATCCGAAGAAATACTGAGATTATAAAGAAACTTTTACCCGGATAAAAATGTAAGCTTCTCTTGATTTTATTTTTTTAGAGTTTGTTTTCTTATACTTTTTTTCAGGGTCGAAATCTCAAATTCAAATTTCATACATTGAAAGTATCTTTAAATAAGGTATGCTTTATTATTTTTTATTTTTTATGTAGAATTGTATATATCTATTTAGAGATGCTTTTTAAACTTTAATTTGTTTTCAATTTTTTTTAAGGAACCTATTATTATTATTTCATGATTTATAGTTGTTTACTCTTAGATTTCCATAGTATATGTCAATATTAATTTATGTGCTTACTAACTGTTAGATAAAATGATTCTTATGGAACAACCAGTTGTTTGATGTAACATTGAAAGAAAACTCTTAAATTTCTCTTTCTCTTGATTTCATTTTTGTAGGGTTTGTTTTCTGGCACTTTTTTTATTTTTTTATTTTTTTATTTTTTTAAAGGTTGGAATCTCAAATTCGAGTTTCATATATTGAAAGTATCTTCGAATAAGGTATGATTTATTTATTTTTGTATGTAGAATTATATATATGTTTACGTATGTTTTTTAACTTTAATTTGTTTTCAAATTTTTTAAGGAACTCATTATTATTATTTGATCATGATTTATAGTTTTTTGTTTTTAAATTTTCACCGTATATGTCAATTTAGTTTATATGCATACTAACTTTTTGATGAAATGATTCTTATAGAACAACCAATTTTATATGCATACCAATTGTTTGATAAAAGAGTTCAGACGCTCAATAAGATATTTGATATTTGACTGGATGAAGAGAATGACATTATGGAGGACTTTATATAAAGATGAATAGATTAACAGTTCCAATATGTTTTATACTTGGATATCAAACTTATATAATTTATTTTATACTTGTATTATGTTTTGTCAATATTGTTTCATTTTTCATTGGTTTTATTTTGGTGACTTTAATTTGTTCTCACTATTTTCTTTTCTTCATATCTTCGTGTATATAGGTTTCCATTACAAGAAAAAGCACCTTTGTTGACAATTTTTTCTTGATGGTTTTCAAAACCTATCAAGAATTACAAATTCTTGACAGTTAAAAACTGTTAAGAAAGACCATCTTTCTTGACAATTTTTAACTGACAAGAAAGATAATTTTTATATATTATATATTTTATTATTATATATATTATACTATTATATATATTATAATATTATATGTTATTACGTATATTATATAATATATATATATTATCAGTTATTTTCTCCTCAGTGTGTCTTGATATAACTCCATCAATGTGTTGCATGTGGGCTATAGATTATGGAGAAGTTTTGACAAGTGCATATACTTTGAGTCAAAACATGTAAATCTAATGATCCATATCCAACGCACTGATGGAGTTATATCAGGACGCACTTACTTGAAAATTTTCCTATATATTATATAATATAAATATATAATATAATATATTTATATATTATGTATTATTATATTAAATAAAATAATATATATTATATATTTATATTATATAAATATATTATTATTATATATATTTTATAATATATTATATATTATTACATATATTATATAATATATATATATATAATATAAATATATAATATAATATAATATAATATAATATAATATAATACATTTATATATTATATATTATTATATTAAATAATATATATTTTATATTTATATTATATAAATATATTATATATTGTATAATATAATATATATATAATAAATTATATATATTATACATATTGTATAATATAATATAAAATACATATAAATTATATATTATATATTATATTATATATATATTATTATATGTATTATATATAATATATATATGTATTTTATATTATATATTATGAATGTTTTATAATTAGGGTATTTATCTTTAATAATTTTTTTAAACTTTTACTTCCTATTTTCAACACCAAACAAAATCCCGATATTGATTTATTTTACAGTAACATATTGGCTTTTAGGCAAACTGATATTGGATAAGTAAAATTTTAAATTTAAGAAATTTACTTTTAAATCTATTACTTTTAAAAAATTAAAAAAATTAATTTTTTAAAAATTGTTTATTTATTTTGCACCCTCTTGTTTCATACTAACAGACACATTAATAATTCAATTACTCATATAAATTAGTATCTGAGTCTTACATTTGTTCATTAAATTGTAATATGCTTGCTGAGAAATATCTCCCATGTAGTGAGAGTTGTATTCCAAATCATACTTATTACAATTGATGTCACGAGTTTCCTATATGTTATGTTTGATTGGATGAAATGGAAAGAAAGCCATTCCATTCGTTTGATTGGTTAAAATGCAATGGAATTGAGATTCTATTAGAATTGGGATTCCACCATTTTTGTGGAATGAGCATTCCATCCAAAAACTAATGGAAAGCCATTCCATTCCAAACTAAAATTTATATTCCATAGATACCTTCATATGTCCCAACTCCATTTCAAAAATACCCTCAACTCCTTTCCAAAAATAATATATTATTATTATATATTATATTATTATAATATATATAACGATATATAAACATATATTTATATATTATATTATTATATATAATATATAATTATATATTAATATTATATAAATATATTAATATATATATTTTATAATATAATTTATATAATTTATATTTATATTTATATATATTATATGTATTATATATAATATATATGTATTATATATAATATATAATATATAATATATTATTATATTAAATAATATATAATTATATATATAATATACTTTTATATTTTATTATTATTATCCATAATATATCATGTTATAATAAATTCATAATTAGGGGTATTTTGGTCAAAATACAGTTAACTTCATTCCATTCCGTTGTTAACCAAACAAAATAATACTGATTCATAGACTAATTCTGAAGTTCCAACCAAACAAAATACTTAGTTTTTCTTTCCTTTGCATTCTCATTCTCATTCCCATTACCATTCCACCATGTAACCAAACGTGACCATATAGTATTGACCAATAATTCAACTATATATGTTTTAAAAAATATAATTTTAGTAAAAGTTTCAATAAATATTTTTAAATATATGTCTGTCGTAGAAATTATAATTTTGATTAGTTGAATAAATTTAAATTTATCTAAAAAGATTTTTTTTATTTTTTATTTATTTCTAACAACTCATAGTTTATATATAAATATTGTTCATTTGTTATCACGTAAAAGGTTGTAGTCAAGTGATAAAGATTTTTAATCGACTCCCACTAATGATAATTAATTGTCATTATTATCATGTAGGTGGTGGTCGGCAGGCGACGGGTTGACGGTGGCGGGTGTGGTCTACAGCGGTGGTGGCGGGTGGTCAGTGCCAACAGGTGGTGGTGGGCGGTGCCGGTGATTGATCGCTGGATGACGGCGGTCAGGCCAGTGGCCGGAAGCCAACCGGCGGTGTGCCGGGCGACGGCGGGTGTCCAGTAACGTCAGGGCTGGTCTGGTGGGGAGGTGTACAAATGTAAAAAATGTTATTAAATATTAATATTAAATAATGAAAATTAAAATAAAAAAAATGACATACTTGACAGTTTAAAACTGTTAATAAAAGAAAAAAAAAAACTATCAAGAGCACAAAACTATTAAGACCTTTCTTGACAAGGGCTTTGTTGACAGTTTTTAACTGTCAACAAATCCCCTATTTTCTTGTAGTGTTCTCTTGTAAAACCTAAAACTTCTTTAGCTACCTAACAACTAACCGTGGATCATTGGCTTCTAATATTTCACAATCAAGACCTCGGAAGTTTCAAGTTTTTGGTTATGCACTTGGAAGTTATTGTGTGTGACCTAACACTTGTGTTAACTTAGACTAGCCGGCTTACATGTGTTATTTAGTAGTAGACTTTGAAAGATGTTGGATTACTTTTGTATCAATTCGATATTATGTTAATTTTTGTATATTTTTTAATGGAATGATTATTTATGGAACGCAATATTTAATATATTAAAATTATAATATTTAATTTTTGTATATATTTTAATGTCATTCAATTTTCATTCACTGTTCAATATTCATTAAAATTCAGCATCGTTCAATTTTCGGGTTAATTGTACAAACATACCCTCTGTTTGTCTAATAAAGCCATTTTTTAAATAAATGTCTTATTCAAACACAAACATCCCAAACTGTTAAGTGGTAACTGTTATAACTAACCGGAGATGGGTATTTTGGTCATTGCTAAAGTGACATGAAATTAATTAATTAAACAAAGGTTAAGTGAACTGTGAACCCTGATTTATCATTTCACCTCACCTCAGAGCAATGTAAGAGGGAAAGGCTTTTTCAGTTCGCACCATTACATGCATTTGTCCAATATTCGTTTACGAGTCCATTAACTCCCTAGTTCCCATATCATATATCGCACTCCATTCGCATTTCATTTAGTTTGCATTCCTAGTTTAGTTTATATTGTATTCTCATTCACACTTTACAACACCAATCATTTACTTTTTCTTTTATTACGTTAATATTGCTAGTCCCGATCCTAGTGGACGACACCCCACTTACCGCCATACTTGTTTTTTTCAAACCATGTAGGGCTTTGTGAGGTTTTTATAAATATCTTTTAACAAGTGAATTTACATACATAAACAACTTTTGTCAAAATGGCGACCTTTGTAAAAATCCGACCAATGGATTTTTCGGTTGCTTCAGACTACTGCAAGAAGCACACCAACTTGGAGTAAGAGTTGGGTTTTTGGCACGTTTTCATCTCTCACTCCCTGATTCTTAAGAAGCATAGGGCCTCAGTTAATTTAATGCAGCTATAGTCCTTCACTATATCCATCATGGAAGCTGGTCGACATTGGTTTTCTAGTCAAGAGAGAGATACTTGAACTGGGGAGCATAAAGGTAAACTATTAGCCTCTCATATTCCTTAACCTAATCACTACTTTTTGTAAGGAGGCAGGGGTAGATTTCAAGGTTGATCCTTTTGAGGGTGGCTTAAGGCTTGTTGTTAGGGCCACGTGGAACAACCAATTAAGAGAACGGGACCTTTCCGGTGTCAGAGTCAAAACTGGGACGAAAAAAACTACTCAAGTAGGCAGGCTAAGGAGGTTCCAAAACAAATGGGGTTCAAACAGGATTATATGGACTATGATCAAATGCCCCCACCTCTACAGGAGTCTTCTGACGGAATTCCTTGGCAAACCTTGCTTGTAGGTATGGAGAATCTCCAGACTGACATTCTCAAGAACAGGAAGCAGATTGAAGATAGCATAGTAGAGACCATTGGGTGTTTTGCTGATGTGACCAACATGAGGGAGGCACTTAGTCTCCCAACAAATCCAAGGAAGAAAAAGAGGTATGCCACTTCCTTACCACCTACAAGAGGCCCAACCATTGACCCGTATGCAGGAGAACTCCGGGCAGTAATGGAGATGACCAGGAAAAAACATGAGGAGAGGACTAAAGCAGAACTAGTCATAAAAGGGAAGGGGATATCTTGTGAAGTTGAGAATGAACCATCATACAAGGATTGATCCATCCATTTCTTTCATTTTTCTTGCCATTTGTTTTGAACTGTTTTATTTCATTCATACTTTTAACTAGGATGTTTCTTTTTATTTGTAGTTTCTATGGATGATGGATGTTTTGAAGTATTATTTTTAATATATTTTGAATTGCATTTGACGATCGTTTAGTAGAAGTGTTGTGCTTTAAGCTAGGTTTTTCATCTCTTTAGGAAATACATGACAGTTTGCATGGACAAAAAACATATCTTCCTTTTAAGGGAGTTTCTACCTTTCGATTTTGTGCTTTCAGTTATTGATAAATGTGGATTTGGAATATTTAGTTGATTTGGATGAACATATTTTTGTTGCATATTGATCATATACTTGTACAAGTTTTGAGCTTATGACAAGATCCAGTTTGAGGGTTGTTGTGCCCCCGTTCCACCAATTTTGTGAATATTCTTGATATAGGTTACGTTTGTATGACATGTTGTATAAATCGCCTTGATTGGATGAGCCTTTTTTAGTCTTGTAAGGTGCCCCCAGACCCCACCCCGGTAGGCCGTGCTCTTTGGTTTCCAACAATGGGAAATTGTTGAGTCATCTTTTTAAGAGTCTTGAGTCTTTTTAGTGTCCAATTTTTTCAAATTTGTTGCTTATCCAAAATTTTCAACCTTTAATTAGTTTGGGTGTGATGCCTTTAGCATGTGCTTTTCAAGAGTTTTCGTATGCATATTGAACTTGTGATGTAGCTTGTTACCACTTTATGGTTTCGCTTGCACCTTCATGGGCTTGTCCCATCCTTTTGGTGTTAAGTTGAGAGGACTCGGCACTTTCATGCCTTGTTCTATTAGTGGAGATTTCCGTGAGATCACAAACACAAGCCTTCAAATTGTGCATTTTGAGTGTTATTATTGATTATTCTTAAACACTTCTCTCATCATACGTGTCACATGCCATAGTACATGCATATCATATAGTGGATTGCTTGATGGATGCCTTCATTCCCTTGATAGATGGATTGTGGAAATGATATTAGGCAAAGTGTGTGCACTTAATTACCTATAATAGCCTAAACACTCTCCTATCCTTATTGTGTGCTCCAAAGCCAAACTTGAGGCTAAACACATACATGTCACTTGGTACCATATACAACCATATACCATAGCCGAAACACATGCCTACCTTTGTTACTAATCATGCTACGATGTGTAAATGTGGTAATGATATGAGTTAAGTTCTAATTTGACAAATAACATGTACTAAGGCAAAACATTGTAAATGTGTTAAGCAAATGGCTGAAAAATGTAAAGTACGAAAAAAAAAAGGAAATCTGTACTTGTGAGCTTTAAGTGCCAAATAGATATTTGTGTACTTCGAAAGAAAGAAAAAGGAGAAAATAAAAAATTTTGTGAGAAAAGCAAAAGATCCTTTACATTGTCTGATGCTAAGTACTTACTATGTAGAGTACAATATTGGAAGCATAAATGTGTGTAAATTAAATGCCTAGACGCTAGCGGGTGCGTAATCATGAAAAAAAAGCATTGTATGGGGTGTGTAGACATATTCTAGCATGATTGGTAATTTTGAACTCCAAAATTTCCCACTTCTTTGTATCACCTCATGTAACCCCATTACCCCATTATAACAAAAGCAAAAGACCTTTTTGATCCATAATGAGTCTAGATTGGGAATGTCGGTTGACACATGATCTTTCACATTCATAGCATAGTGGTTCTTTCCTAGGATAGTTCTCTTGAAAGTAACGATTTTGCAAATGCTTAATTTATATGCAACGCATTAGATTTCTATGCATAATTTCATTTTTGCATATCTTGCATGTGTGGGACTTAGGACTTTGAGCGGAAAGAAAAGAGAGAATCCACATGAACTTTAGAGTTGAAGCGAATTATGCTCGATGTGGAGTGTAAATTGTCCCCAACGAATGAGTACCTGTTGGTGTGGGATTTGTGTTCGTGTGAGTCTCCTTTTGGTATCTCCAAGTTGCTCTAGATCATCTGCATATGTTTACTTCTCTCGATCACACATTTTTGTATCACATCACTAGTTGGACTTGCGGCCATTTTGAAATTTTTGATTAGGTGTCTACGAAATTTTTCAGTCAAGTCAGTTGGTTAGTGTGTCTTATTTGTTTATCTTATGTTTGCTCGAGGATGAGCAAATGTTTGGTTTGGGGGCGTTTGATCATGTCAAATATATTGTATATTACGGCCCTAATTTTTCATATAATTTGTTTTGTTTTCTTGCGTTTTAAAGTCTCTTATGGGCTCTTTGTTCGTAATTGCAGGCATTCGTACATTTCTGGTGTTAGAAGCGTATTGCAGGACTTTCGGGCGAAAAGGGACCAAAAGATGCAAAAAGAAGGACAAAAGCCATTAGAGGCGCCAAGAGTGCGGGTCATCCAACCGCACTCCACCCGCACTGCTGATAAAACTCGAGACCTAACATCTAAAGAGAAGATAAAGTGCAGGTCAGTGCGGTTCATCTAATCGCACTCCACCCGCACTCTAGGAGAAACTCGGGAGTTGAAATTGTGAAGACCTGATAAAGTGCGGTGGTGTGCAGTTTGGTCAGTGCGCGTCATCCAACTCACTCCACCCGCACTCTTGTCAAAACCCGGGAGCTGAAAGTTTAAAGAAATTGATAAAGTGCGGGTGAGTGCGAGTCCATGAACCACACTTCACCCGCACTCTTGCCAAAACCCGAGAGTTGAAAGTTTGAATAAATTGATATAGTGCGAGTGAGTGCGGGTCCGTGAACTGCACTCCATGCATGCTAGATTTCGTTTTAAAGCATTTGTGACCTATTTTTTGTAAGTAATATAAATATAAAGTGGTTAGATCAAAACGGGATTTTTTTACACTTAGAAATTCAGAAATCTTGTAACTTAGATCTAGGAATACATTCTATCTCTCTCATTCACTTTTCAACCCAACAAAAAGGGATCTAAGAGATTAAAGGGAACTTCAAGGAAGGAGATGATCTTCAAGGGTTCTCTCTCCATCCTTTCTCTTATTTATATTGTTGTAATGAGTAGCTAAATCCAAACTAAAGGGTTGATGGATTAGTTTGATGGATATTGGGCTTTTGTAAATAAACTCTATTCTATATACATATCTATCTTGTATGATATATTCTCTTGCATTATTTGAGTTCCATTGTTGGCTTGTCTTGGATACACCCTCTTAGCAAGTTCCATTTGGAATCTATTTGAGTAGAAAACTAGGTATACACCCTATTTGGTTGTCTAATGCTCTATTGAAAGTAAGGGTTTCCTGAAATCCAGCTTAATAACCATGGTCTTAATCTAATCTCAAATGAGTGGCTTTTACTATATACCCTAGGCCAGCCACTTGTGAGAAAATTAGAAGCTTCCACTATACACCCTAGGTTGGCTACATTGGTGATTTTGCAAGAACTAACATTCAAGTAGAATCCGGTTAAATAACCTCTAGCCTCATTTAATCTTAAACAGGTGGCCTTCACTATACACCCTAGGTTGGCCACTTGTAAGAGAATTGGAAATCATCACCATACACCCTAGGATGGCTACATTAGTAAGATGTTAAGCCCTTAATAGATAGATGAGCATTCATGGTTAGAATCCCAAATGAGCAACTAGCACTATACACCCTAGGTTGGTAGCTTAGGAGGGATTAATCCATAGTAGGAGGTCTTCACTATACACTCTAGGTTGACCCCTTACTAGATATAATAACCAACACTATACAACCTAGGTTGGTTACTTTTGACAAAATGTGCTTAATTACAAGTTTGTTGCATTTTCCCAATGTTTGCTTACAAGTCCATTAGCTCCTTAGTTCTTATATCATATATCTCACTCCATTCGCATTCCAATTAGTTTGCATTCCTACTTTAGTTTATATTGTATTCTCATTCACACTTTACAACACCAATCATTTACTTTTTCTTTTATTATGTTAATATTGCTAAAGTATTAATCAGTCATTGCTAGTTCTTATCCTTATGGACAACACCCAACTTACCGCCATACTTATGTTTTTCAAACCATTTAGGGCTTTGTGAGGTTTTTATAAATATCTTTTGACAATTGAATATACATACACAAACGAACTTTGTCTGTGAGCTCCACCAAAACACATTTAAGGGACCAGTTGGAGCTCCAAAAATAAGCTAAGAGAGACTGTTAGAGATGCTCTAATAAACACTATAAGATATTTTTTGTTTTCTTCTTGCTTTTGATTATGTTTATCAATTTTCTCAACAACAGATAATAAGTATTTAATAACTTACTTACTTACATGTATAACATGATGCTCTCTCGATCTAAACCCATCTTATCATCATCACTTTGATTGTTGGTGTGTCTATACTCATCTTGACTAGGGACTAAAATGAATAGTAATTGCCGGGATTGCCTTTGACTTGGATATTTGATCAAGTCAAAATTGGTATGATTTTGGCTTTCATTCCCGACTCTTTTTGCTTGATTCTCAGTCATTTCCTCATATTTACTATTGCTAAATCAAGTGTTTCTGGTTTACTTAGGTTTTAGGGGCATTTGGGATAAAGGGCAAGACTTGGTGCAAAAAGAGCTCAAGTTGGCAAAACAGGGTATTTTCGCCACCTTGATGAAGATGTGTCGCCATTGGCGACATGATGACATAAATGGCGATATTTACATTTCTCAGAAATAAAAGCATCAGGTTTTGTCGCCACTTTGTGTCGCCATGGCACAAAGTGGCAATAGAATGAAGCTTCAAGCATCAGGTGTTGTCGCCACTTTGTGTCGCCATGATGACAAAGTGGCGACATTTCAATTTCTTCATTGTCGCCACTTGCATGATTGGCGAAAAAGATGAGAAAGATGGCGACATATGAATCTCAGAATGAGCAACCGTTTGTTGCCATGATGTCGCTAATGGCCACATAAGTGGCGACATCACTCCACATCAGATTTTCAAGCAGTTATTAGTACATTTCCGAGTGTGACTATATATATCCCTCTCTTCCAACTTGAAAGGGATCTAAGCATTTAGAAAGCAATATATTTTATAGAGCATTAGACTTAGTTTCTCTTCCATACATCACCCTCTCAACTTCCTCCATTCTTTAAACTTGAACTATCTTTTCCATCCAAAACCGCCACACCAATGTTTTGATTACTTCACTCAACCATTCCTCTCTTACCATTCTCTACATTTCAATACCTTTGTCACTCACCATTAGACACCCACATATCTAGACATATCCTCTTCTACCATTCTTGACACTAAGAGCAAACAAAGGAAAGGAAGGAGCAAGCACTAAAGAAAGAGTCCTAAGGGTGATTTCCTTAACTATTACTTCATATTCATTTGGTTTGTAACTATGTGTAACTAAACCCCTAATCTAAGGGATAGATGTGAAAAACATTTGTTGTGGGTTTTTGTTTAAGCATTATGTAATTAAATCTCTATTTTTTTCTATTCACTTAATATTGAGATTCTATAAATTTTGTGATTTGCATTGTATATCACTAGTAGATCATATTATTATGTGGGATAATTTGCTGTGAAACCAATCTTGGATTGACACCCTTGATTGGTTAAGAAACTTAGTGAATAGAATAGATTAGTGGTGGATATATCAACCCCACTAATCAAAACCCTTGATTTGTACAAAACTAATCCCACCTTGACCCCCTTTCCTTAATCGATTAGGCATTGAGGTGGGAAGATGTTTAGTATCCATAAAAATGGCATAAACACACTATAGGAAACAAATGGTTAATATCTATGAGACTTGGTCATTAATGAAGCTTTGAAGAGCATTACCCATGACACTTGTGACTCCATCAATTCCCTAGCATATACTCTATTTGTTTGCATCATCCTTCTTATCAAGATTGTTGAGTCTTCTATTTTTCCTATCATTTTTGTATGTTTATTTTAATTGCATTTTAGGTGGCTTGTTAAACCACACAACTATCCATTCATTATGATTTATCTTATTGTAAAATAGATTAGTCAATCAATCTAACGTATTACTCCATTTCCTTGTGGAATGAATCTTGCTTACCACTTGCTAAGAATTAACATATTAAAGGATTTTTAAGTGGTTAAAACATGGTTTTCAAGAGAACATAAAAGAGTATTTTGTTGAGCACATAAACAACCTCATCAAAATTGGTGCCGCTGCTGAGGATTTAGTAGCGATTGTTAAATTGATTGACTTTTTTTTTTGTAATCTACTATTCATTAGTTAGCTTCTAGTGTTTACTTATACATAATTATTGTAAGTTTTCTTTTTTTTTTTTAGATTTTCGTAGTTCTTTTTACCTTTTTCTTGTGTTTTCTTTATCAATTCCATTTTCAAGAGTTTAGGTGCATGCACGGTAGAAAATCCTTAGGAAGAGGATTGCACCCACCACGGGAGGAATCTAGCCGTGTTGGAAGGATTGCAAGGGAATTCGAAGAAATTCCAAGGTAAAATATGAACAATGAAGGACAAGAACCAAGAAGGGAAGATGAAGCTCCTCCTAGGGAAGAAGTGACTCAAGAGACTTTCACTAACCAAGGCCAAAAGATGACCATGGCGGAGTACTCATTGTCCGCAATTGGCAATCAACCTTCGCCAATTGTCTTGGATCCAGTTGCAAGAGGATATGAGCTAAGGACTTTGCATGTCAACCTATTGCCCGCTTTCTATGGAAAGTTGAATGAGGATTGCTTGCAATTTATGAAAGAGTTTAGCACAATTATTGAGACATTCCTTATCATGCATCTCACTCGAGAGCAACTTCACATGAGGTGTTTCCAATATTGCCTAAAGGACTTGGCAATAAAGTGGTTGATGGGGCTAAGGCCGAGATCTTTGACAAGTTGGGGACAAATTTGTGGTGTATTCTTCAACAGGTTTTTCCCTGCTAAGAAGGCTAAAGAGCTCAAGGTGAAGATAGCGGACTTCAATGAGAATGAAGGGGAGCTTTTTCATGATTCATGGGAGAGATATCAACTCCTTTTGGCCCAATGTCCTCCTCACATGTTTACAGAAGAATACAAGGTATCTAGCTTCCAAAGTAGTCTTACACGTTTCTCCCAAGATTTGGTGGATAATGCTTGCGGAGGTTCTTATGACACAAAGAACACAACGGAGATATGAGATATATGAGATGTTAGCACAAAACTCTCAACAAAGGAATGCTAATAGTATTCAGGGAGGAAGGTTTGATGTGAGTGCAAACACAGAAACCACCATTGAGATTTCTAGAATGAACAAGAAGATGGAGTCTTTAACATCTTGCATTGAGAGCATGGGATTTCCCAAAGCCGGGTAAAGGTGCTAGGAAGGCAAGAGGGTAGCTTTAGTGATCAATTCAATGATGGTGAAGGATTCCATGACATGAATCAAGAGCAGGAGCAAGAGAAAGTTCAAGCTATGGGTTTCCAAGGCCAAGGGAACAACCCTTACTCAAACATTTACCCCAGGATTAAGAAACAATCCAAATCTCTCTTGGTCAAACAATAACAACATATTGAACCCACAACCTAAGAACCAATAAGGAGGATACCAATAAGGCGGAAACAATCAATGAGGATACCATCAAAGAGAGCAACAAGACGGGTATCAACAAGGTAGATATCAATAAGGTGTATATCAGCAAGGTGGATGAAACAAATAATAGTGTGTATAACATACTAATCTAGAGGGGGTGAATAGATTTTATCCGATTTTATCCGATTTTTGCTATAGGTCAAATTGATGAAAATACCCCTAAGTAGTCACAATAATATCACAAGTGTAATATGTGTGGAATTTAAATAACACGTGATATTTACGTGGAAACCCTTTCGGGAAAAACCACGGGTTGTTATGTGAGCCACACATGAACCTCGAATCCACTAAATGTGTTAAAGATTAAAACATAATCCTAGAAGTAATCACACACCTACCTAATCCCCGTATAAGTGGACCTAGTCCAATTGCTTGTGATCTAAGCAACCTACTCCCGGAAGCTACACACAGGACTTACTTCTCAATGGAGGGATAAAATGGCCTAAGTGAATATATGATGATATTCAATGAACAAACAAGGCTAGTGAACCTTAGATGCTTATCTAGGATGATGAATATGCAATAAAAAGCAATCCTAAATATCAATAGCTAAATGACATGTCAAATAGCTTAGCAATCAAGATTAAACAAAACCTAGAAGGCAATCACAATACAACACTCAATCATTTCATCACAGAAAATCTCTATCTTGTATCTAGCATGTGTTCTAAAAACATACAAGTGAATAAAGAGAAGACTTGTTAAGAAAGACACTAAAATTAGATGAAGTTAATGAGAATCTTACCATGCAAGATGTGATGATGCAAAACAATGCATGGATGCACTCTATGTGAGCATAGATGATGCAATATGAAGTTTGATACAAAAAAGAAATGCTTTGAGTGATTAAAGGTGAGTTCTTAAGGATTTTTGGCTCTTAAAAAGTGTTCTAAGAGAAAAATATGCTTTTGGAACCCTTGGAGACGACCTAAAATGAAAGTGGGATATTTATAGGCTCCCAACAAAACTACAGCGTTTTGGTCTTTCACGCAAGGCGGACTGTTGCTGTTGGACAACAGCGGCACAGAGAAAAGATCTCTGTCGCCTAGCTTGCCGCGGTTACCCAACCGTAGCACTACAACCACGTCAGTGAGAGGCAAGGCCTTCTCACGCGGTTTCTCACACAATGAACATGCAACAAGTGCAAGTGTGTGAGTGAAAAGAATGCATCCTAATGCCTAACATGTTATGGCATTTAACAAACTAGATGCAATCAAATACACATGCAAGAAGAGAGGTTAATGAGCATTAATGCACACAAAATAAACACACACAACATATAAGAATAAGACTTATGCATGGGTTGTGGGTGTGTGTAACTATCTCTTCAAAGCAAGTAAGCACATAGAAATTTACATTTGAATTGCTTGATCTCTTAAGGTATTGAAAGAGACTTAGATCTCAAATCTCAAACACCTAAACTACCCTTACATTCAAACCCCAACATGTGGTTTGTCCACGAAATAAGCCAATCAAATAAACGAGATCTTTCAATCACCCCCTTTGACTATTTCGTGACAAAACCACCACTCACATTGATTCCTTACAACAAAATAGAAACTACGAGACAACAAGATATTCTACATTACAAAGAGATAAGAAGGTAAAAAAAATTCAAGTCTTCAATCTCTTGTAGAATTATCAACCCTTCAAAACAAAGTTTCTACACATTTTAGCTCAATGAAATGTGAGATTAATCAAGTGAGAATATAAACAAGCATTTGTATTCTAAGCAATTATAGCACAACATCATGCAATGTATGCGAATGCAATGCTCCCCCTCAAAGGGTTACTCTCCTTTAATATGTATTCTCCCCAACATGTTACCCCTTACCACATCCTACTCCCTCTTTTTGTCATGAGATGGGCAAAGGAGTCTCCCCCAAACAGGTCACTTGCAGCAAAGAGAGATAGAAGTATACATGTCATTTGCATAATCATATAAAGCACTTTATGCAACTCAATCAAATGGAAGAATACAAGGAGATTTATTTTTATTGAAAATGTGTGATTAAAATGCTTTTCATGCAAGACATATTGCATTCAAGTCCAAAAATCAATAGAGTTTGGCAAAGCAAAATGAAAAAGGTTTCCTATAAGAATTCAAACCAATTTCACCATTCATCATGAATAAAAGCAAGGATATAAAGAATTTATTGATTTCAATTTTAGACTATATCCAACTTTATAAGCGAAACATATTATGAGCAACTTTGCATCCTAGTTGATTTTTTTGGATAAGATATCCGTATGATAGTAGACATATTCAACAAATAAAGAAAGAGAGATATTTTGATTTTCATTTGAGTCTCATTTGTTTTTACACATATTGTTTTGCATTTAAGAATTGCAATCATCAATTCATGCTTTTTCATATTGAGCATGTTAATAAAAAGAATCATCATGTCATGGAGATCATTGTAGGACATTCAAAAATATTTCCTAAGTATATCTCCTAGTCCAAAAGTGCATGTTTGAACATAAATATGACATTGATTGCATTTAAAGCAAGGTTCACACTTATAGATAAAAACATATCAATATATGTGAAACCAAGATACTCAAGCAATTAAAAAAGGAACATAAAAATTTTCAAATATTGCATGCAACAAGTATGCAATTGCTCTCTTTGCTTGAGTTCCCCATATGGGGTCAATCACCAAAATACATCACTCCATAAGACATATCCCAATAGATCTACTAAGTGTTTTAAATCGAGTAGCATTTAAGGGTTTAGTAAATATGTCCGCTAGTAGATCATTAGTGCCTACATGATCAAGCACTATGCATTTATTTTCAACAAGCTCTCTAATGAAGTGATGATGGATGTCAATATGTTTAGTCCTAGAGTGTTGTATCGAATTGAAGGAAATATTAATAGCACTCATATTATCACAAAAGAGAGTGAGTGTACCTTGGTTGAATCCGTAGTCGACTAGCATTTGCTTCATCCATAGGAGTTGTGTGCATCCACTCCCCACGGCTATGTACTGGGCCTCGACCGTAGACAAGGAAATCGAGTTTTGCTTCTTACAAAACCAAGACACCAAGTTGTTGCCTAGAAAGAAGAAACTACCCAATGTGCTCTTCCTATCATCGCAATTTCCTACCCAATCCGCATCACTAAAGCCAACTAAATTAGCATTAGTGTCAAAGGAGTACCAAATCCCATAGTTGGATGTCCTATTCACATCACGAATGATTTTCTTTACAGAAGAGCGATAGGACTTCTTAGGATTCGCTTGGTACCTAGCACACACATCCACACTAGAAGATATATCGAGCCTACTTGCGGTCAAATAAAGCAAGCTACCAATCATGCCTCGATATAGAGTTTGTTCAACACTTTTTCCACTAACATCCTTGCTTAGCTTTAAAGTGGTACTCATGGGTGTATCACAATGTTTGGCATTTTTTAGACCAAACTTCTTCACTAGGTTTTTGGTATATTGGGCTTGGGTTATAAAAATTCCATTATTTAATTGCTTAATTTGCAAACCTAGGAAGTAACTTAGCTCACCAACAAGACTCATCTCAAATTTATGAGACATAACTTTAACAAATTGTTGGACCTTGGTGTTGTTGGTGGAGCCAAATACAACATCATCAACATAGATTTAAGCTATAAATAACTCATCTTTGTTTCTCTTGATGAATAAGATCTTGTCAACACTACCCTTTGTGTAGTCATTGTCAACAAGAAATTGAGTGAAGCGCTCATACCAAGCCCTCGGTGCTTGTTTCAACCCATATAGAGCCTTTTTGAGGCGATAGACATAGTTGGGGTGGTGAGCATCCACAAACCCCTTGGGTTGTTCAACAAACACTTCCTCTTAGAAGAAGCCATTGATGAAGGAACTCTTGACGTCCATTTGGTGCAATTTGAACTTGTGCACACAAGAAATGGACAAGAGAAGCCTAATAGACTATAAACGGGCAACGGGAGCAAATGTCTCCTCAAAGTCAATACCCTCAATTTGAGAGTACCTTTGTGCAACAAGTCTAGCCTTGTTACGCACTATGTTGCCATCCTTATCATATTTGTTCCTATAGATCCACTTGGTGCCTATCACATTTGTGCTTTTAGGCCTAGGAACTAGAGTTCAAACCTCATTCCTTTCGAATTGGTTTAGCCCAAAACTCATCATTCAAGGTCTCATCAACCTTTTTGGGTTCTATTTAAGAGGTGTAACAAGTGTAGCTAATAAGATTAGCTATTTGACGTTTAGTCCTAACACCCTCATTCACATCTCTAATGATGTCATCTTTATCATGGAGCTTTCTAACCCATGGAGTAGGTTCATTAAAGTCCAAGAGAAGGACTTTATCTAGAGGTTGAGCGACCTTTTCATGTAGGTTAGACGTCCCAACATTGGGAGTTTCCACAACTTTCTCAAAATGAGAATCATCTACAACAACCTCATCCTCATGATTACTAAACTTCACCCTTTCATCATCAATGACAACATTGGATGATTCCATGACGCTCCGAGTTTTCAAATTAAAAACTTTATAGGCTCTACTATTCAAGACATAGCCAATGAATATACCCTCATCACTCTTAGCATCGAATTTGCCAAGTTGATCACGGTCATTCGAAATGTAGCATTTGCTTCCAAAAGTGTGGAAGTAACTAACATTTGGTCTTTTACCTTTCCATAACTCATAAGAGGTGTTTCTAGTTCCGGGCCTTAGGAAAACTTTATTCCCTATATAGCAAGCCGTATTGACGGCTTCGGCCTATAGGTTCATAGGGACATTGTTGCTAAGCAAAACATCACACGGGCCATCTCTTGAAGGACCCTATTTTTCCTCTTAATAACTCCATTTTGTTGAGGTGTCCTAGGAGTCGAAAACTCATGAGAGATGCCAACATTATCACAATAGGTTTCAAAAGAGGCATTCTCAAATTCCCTCCTATGGTCACTTCTAATCCGTTTTATGCTTTTAATCTTTGAGTTCATTTCATTTTGAATTTTAGTGCAAAGCATTTTAAACTTATCAAAACTTTCGGATTTTTCTCTAAGAAAATATGTCCATGTGAACTTAGAGAAATCATCAACATAAACAAAAATGTATCTCTTGCCACCTAAACTCTCGGTTTGTATAGGACCCATGAGATCCATGTGAAAAAGCTTTAGGGGCTCCTTAGTGGAGAGATACTTGCCCTTTTTGTGTATGCTTTTGGTTTGTTTTCCTTGTTGGCAAGGTCCACAAACCCCATTGGCTTTCTTCCCAAGCTTAGGGAGGCCACGCACACAATTGAACTTTCCAAGGGTTCGTAAATCCCGAAAGTTCATGTGGCCAAGTCTTTCATGCCACAACTCAATTTGCTCATCCATGGACACATTATTTGAGACTATTCTAGCTTCAAGACAATAGCAATTGTCGCTAGATCTCATACCTTTTAACAAGGTTTGTCCATTGGGCAATAGGATAAAGCAATCATCTTTACTAAATAAGATAGAAAGTCTTTCATCACTTAGATGTGAAATGCTTATCAAATTGGCTTTTAAGCCATCAACAAACAAAGTATTGGACAAGGAGGGTAGACCGGGAATGGAAATGGTTCCTTTCCCTACAACTCTCTTTTTGGATCCATCACTAAAGGTGACACATCTTCCTTCCTCCATGACAAGAGTCTCGAAAAAACTCTTGTTTCTCATCATGTGCCTAGAGCACCCACTATCAAGATACCAAAATTTAGAAGAATTTGCTCTTAAAGCAATTTGTGCAACATGGCAAACATTTTCATTCTTTCTAATCCACTTAGATACTAACTTTTCTTTTCTAGTGGTTTTTGGTACATGAGCTCTAAATGTTCTAGGATCATACAAATCAATTTTCTCATTCCTAGGAACATGCATCATGGCTCTATTCTTTCTCTTTTCAATTATGCTTCTAATTCTACACATTTTAATGTATCGAAAGTAATTTGGTCTAATATGACTATCAAATCCATAAAAATGACATGTAGGAATGAAATAAGGAATCATACCTTGTCCTTGTACACACAAGAGAGCTTGTCCATGTCTTTATGGTTGAGTGGATTCAATCCATCTTCGTTGTTGAACCGGTCTAGCTTGCTTCCTAGCTTAAGGTTGCATGATTGGTCTATTTCCCTTGTGTGTCATTTGTTGAGGAATGTTGACTTGAGGGACTCTTGTGGGTTGAGCTTGAGGTTGCCTCATTGGCACTACTTTCACTTGTGTACTATAAGAACATTGTCTCAGTTCTAACTTCTTCCTAGGAGTTTGCACCTATGAAGCTTCTTGGTTTCCCAAACTCATGACAAATATGGTCTTCTTAGAAGTGCAGGTCTCCTGACCATCTTCAAACCCAATACCTCTTTTGTCACATGGACTCTTTCCAACACCAAGTATATGATCAAGCTTCTTGGTGCTAGAATCTATCTTAGCTAAATATTTTTTCACTTCTTGAAGCTCCCTCTTCAAATCTTCTTCATTCCTCTTAGATAAGACTAAATCCCTTCTTAACTTATCTTCAATTTTCTTCAATCTATCCACTTGTTCACTTAAGTGGACATTATGAGATGAAAGCTCAAGATTTTCTTCTCTCAACATTTTTATTTTTTTAGAGGTCTTCTTCTCTAAGCTCTTGAATTCAGAATAGTGTTCAACAAAAACCTCTCTCTCCACATATCCACTTGCGGAGTGAGTTGATGATCCATCTTCACTTGAGTCATTTTCCTCTTGACTCTCTTCCTCTTCTTCACTTTTACTTTTGTTCTTATGAGAGGAGGCAAAAGTTATGAAGTAAACCACTTCATCATCCGAAGTTTCTTCTCCTTCAATAGAGGCATCACTACTACCACTCCATGTGGCGGCCATCACTTTACCCTTCTTCTTGATTAAGTGATTTGCACATTTGGGGGCAAAATGACCTCTACTACCACACTCAAAACATTGGAACCCTTTCCTTTCGGTCTTCTCTTGCTTAGGCTCAAACTTGTTATAGGAACCCTTTTTTTCTTGTAGTTTTAACCTTTGGATCCAAAATCCTTTTTCTTGAACTTCATAAGCTTCTTGAACCTATTCACAAATTAGGCAAGGTCTTCGTCCGAGTCATTCTTTTCCACCTTTTCATCCTTGGAGGCTTTCAAAGCAATTCCCTTTTCGCTTTTTAAGAGGAGTAGATTTAGAAGCCTTCCTAAACTCGTAGGCGAGGAGTTTTCCAATTACCTCGCTCGGCGTCATGTCCTTATATCCACTATTTTCTACTAACACCATCACTTTTGATTCAAACCTATCGGGGAGAGACCTTATGATTTTCTGCTTGACTCTCCTATCCAAATATGGGTCTCCAAGTTGGTGACTTTGATTGATGATATCCATCAACTTGGTTTTGAAATCATTAAAGCATTCGTCCTCCTCGATCCTAAGCAACTCAAATTGAGTTTGAAGGACTTGAAGCTTGGATTCCTTCACCACATCGTTTCCTTCATGTG
The DNA here is from genome assembly GCA_035582765.1 of Acer negundo. Taxonomy (NCBI): domain Eukaryota; kingdom Viridiplantae; phylum Streptophyta; class Magnoliopsida; order Sapindales; family Sapindaceae; genus Acer; species Acer negundo. The sequence goes on along the minus strand of CM069236.1, from coordinate 16,775,529 downwards.
CAATTTGCAAGATGTCCCAAGCCACTTTCGCCACTTGAGTATTCTGAACTAACTTGTACTGATTTTCATCCATTGCACAAATGATGGCGTGCATAGCCTTCCTATTCCATCTTGAAGCCTCAAATTCTTATGGACTCCATTGAGCCTTTGGCTTTAAAACTTCCTCTCCTCCACCTGCAGGAGTCATCATAGGTAGATCATATCCATCTTCAACCGCCATCCATGCACGGTCATGAATTTGATATATATAGGATTTCATTTTCCCTTTCCATTGGGAATAGTTCAAACCGGTGAGGATAGGAGGTCTCGTGCTAGAAGCTCCCTCATTTAATATGTGCGGAATTTAAATAACACGTGATATTTACGTGGAAACCCTTTCAGGAAAAACCACAGGCTGTTATGTGAGCCACACACGAACCTCGAATCCACTAAATGTGTTAAAGATTAAAACCTAATCCTAGAAGTAATCACACACCTACCTAATCCCGGTATAAGTGGACTTAGTCCAATTGCTTGCGATCTAAGCAACCTACTCCCGGAAGCTACACACAGGACTTACTTCTCAATGGAGAGATAAAATGGCCTAAGTGAATATATGATGATATTCAATGAACAAACAAGGCTAGGGAACCGTAGATGCTTATCTAAGATGATGAATATGTAATAAAAAGCAATCCTAAATATCAATAGCTAAATGACATGTCAAATAGCTTAGCAATCAAGATTAAACACAACCTAGAAGGCTATCACAATACAACAATCAATCATTTCATCACAGAAAATCTCTATCTTGTATCTAGCAAATGTTCTAAAAACATACAAGTGAATAAAGAGAAGACTTGTTAAGAAAGGCACTAAAATTAGATGAAGTTAGTGAGAATCTTACCAAGCAAGATGTGATGTTGCAAAACCATGCATGGATGCACTCTATGTGAGCATAGATGATGCAATATGAAGTTTGATGCAAAAAGGAAATGCTTTGAGTGATTAAAGGTGAGCTCTTGAGGATTTTTGGCTCTTAAAAATTGTTCTAAGAGAAAAATATGTTTTTGGAACTCTTGGAGACGACCTAAAATGAAAGTGGGATATTTATAGGCTCCCAACAAAACTGTTGCGGTTGGACAACCGCGGCACAGAGAAAAGATCTTTGTTACCTAGCTTACCACGGTTACCCAACCGCAGCACTACAACCATGGCAGTGAGAGGCAAGGCCTTCTCACACGGTTTCTCACACAATGAACATGCAACAAGTGCGAGTGTGTGAGTGAAAAGAATGCATCCTAATGCCTAACATGTTATGGTATTTAACAAACTATATGCAATCAAATACACATGCAAGAAGAGAGGTTAATGAGCATTAATGCACACAAAATAAACACACACAACATATAAGAATAAGACTTATGCATGGGTTGTGGGTGTATGTAACTATCTCTTCAAAGTAAGTAAGCACATAGAAATTTACCTTTGAAGTGCTTGATCTCTTGAGGTCTTGAAAGAGACTTTGATCTTGAATCTCAAACACCTAAACTACCCTTACATTCAAACCCTAACATATGGTTTGTCCATGAAATAAGCCAATCAAATAAATGAGACCTTACAGTGGATACTCCCAATGAGGAAACCAATGGGGAGGAAATTAATGGTCCAACAACAACAATGCTCAGTTTAGTAACTCTCAACCTCGCCATAATGTGGATGAAGAAATGAGAGGAATGATGCAAGGCTTTCAAATAGCGGAACACACTTTGACAAATTTCATGCAAGCAAGTGGCCAAAGGTTTGGCAACTTGGAAGCTTCATTCGGAAAATTGGAGGCTCAAATGAGGCAAATTGCCGAAGCCCTTCAAAAGCAAGAAAAGGGGAAGTTTCCGAGCAACACCGAGCAAGCTAAGGAGGTGAATTTTTTCAATAGAGATAAAGCTATGATGTTTGAAGAGACTTTCCAAACCAAGGTTGATGATCCAGGGTGTTTTGTGATTCCCATAAAAATTAGAGATAGTGGATTTCTTAAGGGGGTGCTCGATTTAGGTGCAAGCATCAATATGATGCCACTATCAATGTATGAGGAATTTGGTTGGGTAGGTTTGAAGCCAACTGGGAAGAAGTTATTGATGGTGGACAAAACTTCACGAGCACCACTTAGAGAGATACAAGACTTGCTTATTCTAGTGTATGAAATAGTGATCTCTACCAATTTCATGGTGCTAGACGTAGAAGACAAATTTAATGTCAACAGGATGTGGCAAGTTCTACTTGGTAGACCCTTCATGGCAACCGTTCAAATAAATATTGATGTGTGCAAGAGAAAAGTCATAATGCACTCATTTAAGAAAGAGCTTGAGATTGAGATCATCACATGAAATGATGACCTAAAAAGCATTGAGAGTTGCTTTGTGATAGATGTGCAAACACCAAGGAGTAAGGGTGGAAGGGTGAACAACTCGGTCCAATTGTATGAAAATAGTAGCCAAGAAGATGAAGAGAGTGTAGGTGATTCAGAGATTGAAGGGCTCAAAAATGTAAATCAAGAGCTCATGCTTGAAGTAGAGGTTTTCAATGAGGAAAAATATGATCTTGAGAATAAAGTTGATGACCTATCCAAGAAGAATCATAAGTTGAAGAAACTCAACAAAGCACTCGCAATTGAGAATGAGTCAATGGTGCAAGAGCTTGAGGACTTAGCAAAGCTCACCGAAGAATTTGAGAAGGAAACCTCAAGGAAGATGCTGAAGACCCTAATGAGTATTGACGCCAAGAACAAGGCAATAAAGGAGGTAAAAGAGGAAATGATCAAGAAAGATGTGGCTTTAAAAATTGCAAAAGTCAAGGAATATGACTATTTGGTGGAGATGGAAAGGATGGAGCAAGCCATCAAGTCGCTTGCCAAGGAGGGTCTCTCTGAACCTCAAGCTCCAACACAAAAAGGGAGGATTTCTTTCTCCTCTTTATCTTGTTATTTTTGTCATAGGAAGGGTCATGTAAAATCTAAGTGTTTTGAATATTTAAAGCATGCTGATGATGAGCAAGCAAGACCTAAGATGAAACCTAATCATGTTAAGAAAGTTTGGGTTAGGAAGCATTTGGTGGATAAAGTTCGAATTGATTCTAAAGGACCAATTTGGGTAGTCAAGAGAAAGATGAATGAACGCTTGATTGACCCTTGTGGTGAGCATCATGGTCCCAATTTGCATGTTAGGATGCGGTAGTGTGGACTTGTAACTTTACATTTTTATGCTTTTAATAAATTTGTTTGTTGTGTTTTAATTTTTGTAGGATATTTCTTGCTAGTTTTTACATTCTAATAAGTATTCCAATGTCATGTGTAATGCTTTGCATTCTTATGTTGTATTTGGTGGTGTTATTGTAGGAACAAGCTCAAAGAAATTGCTAAGGGATTAAGTGTCATCATTTCAAGGAGAGACAAAGTGGCGACCACTTACCTGTTGATGTCGCCACATGAAGACCCGTTTGTCGCCACTTTGCAAAGAGGCGACACCTTGGCAACAACATGGAAAAAGCCACACCTGATAGCTTCGCCACAAAGAATTCAAGTGTCGCCGCTTTGCAAAGTGGTGACACCTTGGCGACACCATGCAACATATTATAAACGACAGTGTTTTGACATGTTGCCACTTTCAAAGTGGCGACACTCAAAATAACAACCTAGGGCGTACACATATAACAGTCGTTCAAAACATAGCAGTCGCATAAAGAATCAATCTCTCTCAAATTCTTTCATTCTCTCAAGCCGTGACACGCACGAAATTGCTGAAATTGGTAAGTACACACTCTAGTTCTTCAATTTTTCCATTCACATTCAATCTCCATTGCATTTAGATATCCTAGGAGGGGATTTTGTTTTTGATTTGAAGTGATTAGTGCCTAGGATTGGATTTTGTGGAAATATTGTGCACATTAGAGTGTTGGAGCATTGTTTGTGTGATTTTGGAGAGGAATAGTGTTTGGTTGTGGTAGTGTTATTGAAGCACCGTTGTGCTGCCGGATTTTTGTGTCACACTTGACATCAAAATTTGACATCAATGGTGTTAGGATTATGCTCAATAGCAAGAGTGTAATGTTGTAATTAACAATCTTTTTCATATTAATAAAGTGATTTCTGGTTTAACAAATCGTATAGCATTTATAGTTTGTATTATAATTGTCAAAGTAAATAATCATAAGGTCTAAAGACTATGGGAAAAGAAGAATTGTTCGTACATCTGGATATGTATGTGGTAGACACAATTCTTTAGTTAGTCTTGAATATTGTTCACAACTTAAGTTAAAGGTTGGGCACCTTTATCTTGTTAAAGTTGTAGAATTCTTTTGCTAGCATTTGAGTGGGATCAAATGAGATATGATGAGTCTAAAATCATCGGAGTGTCTTCGAGCAAAAGGATCTAGTGCACTGGGTGCATTGAACTGGATCACAATGAAAAGCTTTATCTAGAACCGTCAATAGATAATAGTCTTTTCATTATCAGGACAATCGGAGAGTCTATCTTAATCCTGAGATAAATGATGGACTTATGGTTGCAAGTGATATCATTTGAGTTATCAATGAGTACGATTATATCGCATAGTCTATCCTCGATAGTTTGGTGATATTCATTTGTTAATCGATAGAGGACTTCATTTATAGATATGGACATCGTGGCTCCATTTAATTAAATGAGAGTATAATATCATCATATGGATGTTTTGAGGTAATTGGATATTAAATCTCAACGTTGAGTTTTCGATAGTGTCTATTGAAAACATGGCTTCTGGACAAGTCAAAATATCCAAGTTCAAAACGTGGTCATATGAGTAAATATGGTAACTTGGAGAGTTATAGGCGGTCTATGAACTCTTGGCGATTACTGATATTAATCACGAGGATACACTATCTCCAATATGATTGTCTAGGGTATGAATGAGGAGCATCTTCCTTTTCTATCTTTATTTAAGAGTTCAGTTTTAGCTCTTTAGTGGAATGAGTTAAAATTAATGGATCGGACCTAAGTGAATCATTTGTTGATTGTGATTAGGTTATGTCTATTGAAGCTTAAATTTAGATGGCCCGCCAAGATCCCCAATCCACACGGACTTGCATGGATCACTTGATATATTCTACCGGACCAATTTAAGGGTCCATCTAGAATTGCATTTAATATATTAAGAATATAATTTGCACATTATTTAAGTAATGGGCTGCTCAATTATATTAATATATTAATGAAAGACATGTGGGCTTGTTCTTTTAGTAAGAATGGGTCTGGTTCACATGTGGGCTTTTTTATTTAAAGTCCAATGGATTAAATGAAATAGGAAAATAATATTAGGCCCATCTTATATATAAGTGGGGCGGCTAGGTTAAGGTTTTGACCTAAAAATATTATTTTGTTTCATTTGTTTTAATTAAATAAGAATTAATTGATTTATTGATTAATTGTTTAATTAAAGAAACAAAACTTTCCTAAAAGTAAAAGACTTGTTTGATAAGTAAATAAATAAATTAGTATTATTTATTTAATCAAATAAGGAGTCTTTTTTTATTTAGTCAAATAAAAGAATAAAAATAAAAGAGTTGGATTAGGGTTTGAAGTCTATAAAGTTAAAAAGAATTAGGGTTGAATTTCAGTCACCCTATATAAGTGACATGATGAAATTCGGCCAACCCTAATTAGATACTACATAGAATTCGGCAACCCTAAAGGAAAAAGAAGAAAAATTCGGCCAACCTATATATATGTTCTTATAGGGTTCGGCCACATCAATTAATTGGTGCTTGAGTTTTTATTTTCTTTCTTCTTCTTCTTAATTCTAAGAGAGTTTTTATTCTAGAGAGACAAAAAGGAGTGAAAAATTATTCTTTGATAGTATACAATTGCTTAAACATCAATAAGCTTGTGTATACGATATCGATCTAGGTTCACGCGAGTTTCGATCATAAGATTGTGAACTAAAAATTGACCGGAATAATTTTGACATTCTTTTGATTGTTTTGTGACTAACAAAGAAAAGAAAGTATTTGTTTGGTCCATTCACAGGTTTGCAATTCAAAGGAAAGGGAGACCACGCTCCTAGGTGATCCACGTTCGTGCTCGGATTGAAGGTCTTGCGGATTACCATCGACGTAAGTCAATCGGATCATGCGACAAGAGGTAATTTACTTTTGTTGATATATATGCATGTTTATTGATTAAAAGGGTTTAAGGTTCATAAAGGAAAAATTTTAAAAGTCACTAAATCGTCTTTAGTATCGCTTCCGCTGCGTGTAACACTTTTATTTGTTTATTTTTCCCTACAAATGGCTCCTAAGATGAAATTACCAAGTAAGGGGGGAAAGGGTAGTAAGGCCTAAACGTCACGGATGGAAAGTCTAGCGGCACAGAAGAAGAAGAGTAAATAAGGACTTTGATGAGTGATTGAGTTAGCCGTAGTCTGTTCTCTCACAGATCGGGGAGCGCGCTCTACAGAAGGTCCCAGGGTGGATAAGGCCACTGCTCGTAGGAGATTGGCAGAGGCGTGGGCCTGTAGAGAGTCTAGAGAGGTAAGGCGGAAGGACCCGAAAGGGAAGAGCATAGTTGAGCATGCACAGGACGAGGAGGATTCATATTAGTACCACCATTTTTTACTATCTCATGTTCATCATGCATTTGGACTTGGATATTTGTTTTTAGCACTTTTATTTGTAGATATTTCTTCACTTTTATTTGTTTTCAGTTGTTATTCTTGGATATTTCTTTGCTTTCCATTTCAGTGCATTTTTCATTCTGGATATTTTATATTCTATATTTTTGTTCTTATTTCGCTTTTGCTTAGAATAAGGGTGTGATTTGGATTTTGGTAGAGGATTTAGGAAGATTGTGCCTAATTGAAAATTTTTGTTGAATGGAGTTTTATGATATGCTTTTCTTAATTGAATATTTTTGTGGAAGATTTGTGCATATGAGAATGAGAGGGTATCTTGCCAAATTTTTGATAGACATTGCATATTTTTGTTGATGTATGAATTCTTTGCTTGACAAGTGTTGGGGTGTGCTTTTCATCATATATTTATCTCCCATGAACATTGAGGACAATATCCAATTTAGATTTGCGGGTACATTTGTGCAACACCACTTTGCTTGTTTTGCTTGATTTTAAAATGTGAACCTAATTTTTCAAATTCTTGCGATAATGCCATATTTTGAGCATACCTTGCTTGTTGAGATTGATCTTTACATGAATAGTGAGGAAATAGGAATCTTTTCCTCTTGACCGGAAAGATGAATGAATGCTTGTTAATCTCAAAACAGCTTTTCGATCACATCTATAACTGCAGTTCTTGAATTTAATCAAGCCTCCATTAATCTCATTACTATCAATATGTGAAGCCTCCATACAATCAAATTTGAAAAAAAAAATCTAGAAAAGTATTACAAAATTTAAAGACTTGGTTAAACCTTCATATATGAATTGTCTGTAAATTGCAGTTTAATAGGCAATTTTTTTCTTTTACCGTCTGAGCATCAGCTCTTCGATCGCATCTACAACTGCGGTTCTTGAATTTGATCAAGTATATGCTAGAATTATATGATTGAATTGGGCAAGTATTATGGGATTGAATTGAGCAATATTAATAGTTAATGATTGCCTTTATTCTCCTCTTAATTATAGGATATTCTCAATCATGATTGAGATTATCTAGTTCAATAAAGATTGATTTGCTTAATTCGTGTAGTTGACTATAGATTGATTTGCTTGATTGTAACTTGATTCTTTCCTTGTAAATGTCTCTTGCATGTATTCTATAAATTGTAAAAACACAATAAATAAAATTATCAAAAAAATTATTTCACAATTGTGTTATATTTTGGATATGGTATTAGAGCCACCTTCAATCTTCTCTTCTTTACCCTAGGAATTGGAAGTTTGGTCCTACATTCACAATTGTTCTTTCTGTTCTTATTATTCCACTATTAAGTTCTTTTTTTTTTTTTTAGTTTCTTTATTACTATGACTGATTTAAAGAATAGTGGTAAAGATTCTCAAACAAAGAAGAATGAATGTACTATTCTATCTGGACTTGTTACTGAGTCAAGTATGTCTACTCTGCTATTAAACTTTCGTATTTTACTGAAAATAGTGATTGGATAATTGACTCTGGTGCAACAGATCATATGACTTGTGATCGTTATATGTTTAGTCATTTATCTTCTAAATATTCCAAAACTACCATTATCAATGCCAATATATGGTATATCATCTCCAATTATTGGAATTTGTACTATCCCTTTATCTTTTACGTTTACTATTAAAGATGTCTTGTTTGTTCCATCACTAAATTGCAATCTTCTCTCTGTTAATCAAATAGCCAAGTATCATAATTTTGTTACTCTATTTTTTGGGATATAATCATTTTCCCCCTTGTAATTTGCTATATTAGCACCTCTAGTTTCAATAATGGTCATTTTCCCCTGAAAACCAAAATATTAGACATTTTACCCCATCTAATTTTCAAATGGCCATTTCCTCCCATAAAAACTAAAATATTAGACATTTTGCACCCTAATTGACGCGCCCGATCCGGTTCTACAAAAACTATGCTACTCTATGTCGGTTATGCTAAAGGGACGTGCGAGTGTTTCACCTTTCGCAAGTGCACAAGTAGTTAAATTAGTATAGGGTGCACAAGTATGGGTTATCATTCCCATGGGACAACGGATTTACGTTTAACAAAACTAGCAAGTAATAACTCTTGTAACTAAACTAATGCAATGCCAATTAATTAACTAAGGTGATCAAACATTAACTAAGCTAAGATGAGAATTGATTAAGATTAACAACTACAATTACTTGGTTCAAATTCTAGATTAAAGATTGCTAGGGGAAAGATTCATTCGAGTAATAACCTATTAGCTAATCAATCATTCATTAAGCACACTCATAATGACCCTAACATGCATCTATTCATGTTAAATTATAAGACACTAAATCCTTCACTTTAATCACAACCTAAGGTTAGAGGAGTGCATTAAAGGAGGTTTACGCAAAAGTGTTAGTAGAGATTATCAAGGTTAATATATCTTTACAACATAGATGGCATAAGAGTCATAAGCATTAATGGTCTTAATGCATATTGGTTCATCAAACATTTGTGCATTCAATGAGAGAAAGGTGGTTGCAACCACCATAATTCATAATTAGAGTAGTAAGCACACATACAAGCTTGAGGAGTGAAATACACATATATTAATTATATAATAAGGTTACAACAAGAATTACATCTATCCCTAACAAAAGGGGTTTTAGTTACACATAGAATAAAAGCAACAGGGAAATACAATTGAAGAAAACATCATCGGTTGGTAACTCTTGTGATAAAGATGTGATCCTCTTTGCAATCCTAGCAACAACTTCTTTTATGCAAACTTGAGATTAAATAAGCTAAGGTACTAAAATGGGTGTTTGGTTTCCTAGAAAGTGCCAAGAAAACTAACCTGGTTCTTTCTTTCTAAGAGAATAAAACTAAAAACTAAGTCTAGCTAGCTTCTAAGTTAAATCTAAGTGTGTTCTAAGTATGGCTAACTAGCTAGATGTAAGTGGGATGGATGTGCAAAAAAGGTAGCCTTTCAAAGACAATAGAAGGCTCCTCGGTCCTTTCCTCAAACTCCTTAAGCAAATGGATGGCAAAAGGGGGTGATTTGATTGGTTGGGGACAAGATACGATCCAATTGCAGCTCGTCATAGTGCCCCGCAGGTTTGTTCTGTGACTTCTTTCTCACGGCATGGACTCGTGGATGACCTTTCCCTTTCTGCGCGGACTCCTTCCAAGGCTTTGTTCTCTTCGAGCAATTGGTCTGAACCCGCTAGACTCTTCTGTGGCTTTGTGCAGCGGCTTTGTTTTCGCGGAACAGAAGAGCTGAACTCACTGGTTTTGATAGTTTGATGATCTTGTGGCTTTATGCTGCGGGTTTATTCCCGCGAGACAAATGAGCTGAACTCGCTGACTTATCCCATCTTCTCCATGGCTTTGCTTCACTGGTTCTTTCCCGTAGGGTTTTGTCCACAAACCCCCGGGAGCAGAGTTTCCTATGTTTTTCTACCTTATTTGTCTTCTTTTCATCATTTTGGACCCAAATGCCTTTGAAACGCCTTTGTCACCTGAAAACACCTATTTACAACATTAAACACATAAAATACTCAGAAAATAGTAACAAAAACCAAGTAAATGGAGTGCTAAATGTGAATATTTAAACGCGATCACTAACCGTTAGGAAGTCTGTTAGTTAACAACTTTAACCGTCAAAAAATCAATTAAATGACCTTATTACTCTTGAACACATTAGTTATGCCCCCTAACAACACCATTAATTGTTTTTATAGAAAAAAAATCAGATATTCAAAAAAAAAAATTAAAACTAAAAAAAGTATTTTAAAAAAACATAAATGAAAATAAAAAATAATAAAATTTAATTAAACTTTAATAAAAAATTATTTAAAAAAAATAAATGTAAAGAATTAAATGTACAAATAAAAAATGTATTTGAAAAACATTAATATAAAGAATAAAATATAAAAATAAAAATTTCATTTAAAAAACATCAATATAAAGAATGAAATATTAAAAAAAAATTTAATTAATGTAAAAATAATGTAAAAAAACATTAATATTTTTTTTGAAATACAGAATAATTTATTTTAAAAAACATTGATATAAAGAATGAAATGTAAAAATAAAAATTTCATTTAAAAAACATTAATATAAAGAATGAAATGTAAAAATAAAAATTTCATTTAAAAAACATCAATATAAAGAATGAAATATTAAAAAAAAAATTAATTAATGTACAAAAAAATGTAAAAAACATTAATATTTTTTTTGAAATACGGAATAATTTATTTTAAAAAACATGGATATAAAGAATGAAATGTAAAAATAAAAATTTCATTTAAAAAACATTAATATAAAGAATGAAATGTAAAAACAATTAAAATTTTTAATTAAGGTAAAAATAATGTAAAAAACATTAATATATTTTTTTCAAATAATTTTTTTTATTTAAAGTTTAATTAAATTTTATAATTTTTTATTTTCAAAAATGTTTTTTTTTTAAAATACTTTTATTAGTTTAAAAAAAATTTATTAAAAATATATATATATAGACTGGTGTCATTAGGGGGCATAACTAATGGGTTCAAGGGTAATAATGTCATTTAATTATTTTTTTACGGTCAAAGTTGTTGACTAATGGAGTACCTAATGGTTAGGGGGTAAAATGTCAAATATTTTAGCTTTCAAGGGGAAAAATGATCATTACTGAAACTAGAGGGAGCAAAGTGTCTAATATGACGCACTACATAGGGGGAAAATGATTATTTCCCCAATTTTTTCCAACTCACTGTATTTTTCAGAATATCCATACCAAGGAGAAGATTGGTAGTGGTAAATAAAGTGAAGGATTGTACTATCTGGAGGATGAGTTCCAACCAAATCTCTTCTTTCTTCTTGTTCACCAAATTTTTTCATAGAGAAGGGCAAACTCACTTGGTGAATGAAAATTTGGTGAACAAGAAGAAAGAAGAGATTCGGTTGTGGTATAGACAACTAGGACATCCCTCACTTAGTTGTCATAGAAGATTGTTTTCAATCTTTATTTAGTGGTTGCAATTTTTCGGATTTTATTTGTGAAACTTGTGTGATGGCAAAGAGTTATCGTATCGTTTTCCATTTGAGTTAGAATAAAGCAGATCTTCCTTTTTCATTAGTTCATTTGGATGTTTGGGGACCGATACCAATTTATACTTATAGTGGAATGAAATGTTTTGTTACTTTTGTGAATGACTGTACTAGAATGACTTGGGTTTATCAATTGAAGCACAAGAGTGATGTTTACACAATTTTTCGCATGTTTCATCAGGTCGTGACTACACGGTTTGACATTCAGATAAAAGTCCTTCATTCCGATAATTTGGGTGAATACTTCAAGAAAGAATTGTCGAACTTCATACGTTCGGTGGGTGTTATTGACGAAACAACTTGTCTTTATTCCCCTCAATAAAATGGTGTCGCGGAGAGAAAAAATCGACAATTATTGGAAGTTGGTCGGTCTCTCTTGATTGGTGGACATGTTCCTTCCCACTTATGGGATGAAGTTTTGAGTTCGGCGGTCTACTTGATCAACTGTACACCTTCAAATGTCCTCAGTTTTAGAAGACCATTGAATGCACTTTCCGATCATTACACTATTCCTTCAATGATAATTCTAGCTCCCCGGATTTTTGGATATGCTGTCTATGTTCACTTACATCCACATCAACATACTAAGCTTGATTCTCGTGCTTTGAAGTGTTTGTTTGTGGGATATAGAATCAATCAAAAAGGCTATAAGTGTTATGATCTGTCTTCTAAGAGGTTTTATGTTTCCATGGATGTCATTTTTCATGAGAAAAAGTTCTTCTATCAGCCACCTACTGATTTATCACTTCAATGGGAGAATCAAGAAAAAGTGATAAATCTTGAAGAATTACATGTGTTTTTTCCAAGAGATTCAGACTTCTCCAGTATCTAGGTGACCGGAAGTGACATTGCCAATTGATTGGATGAAGACAACCGAACAATCAAAAATGATACCATCGATCAATTGGATGATCGGGAAAGGCTCCCAATTGATGAATTAACGACTCCAAACATTGAAGATGATTCTCTCCATAATAGTATAATGTCTCCTAACAATCCAACACAGCCACTGGGCCAATCTTCTCTTGAGACTCCTTTAAAGGTACCCATTAATCCTAATTCTACAATTGTTGATGATGTTAATTTTGAATCTCAATTGTCTCAATATCGTCTTCCACCTCGTTCTAACCGTGGCATTCCACCTATTAAATATGAACCTGACCTTAAATCAAAAGCTAGATATCCTATTAGTGACCATGTATCTTCACAAAAATTATCCAAGTCATATGCTTCTTATGTGCTACAGTTATCGTCTATCTCTATTCTAAGTACAATGCAGAAAGCTTTAGCAGATGCTAGATGGACCCAAGCTATGGAAAAAGAAATGGTAGCATTTGAGAAGAATTCTACTTGGGAACTTGTACCTCTACCTATGGGAAAGAAGACAGTGGGATGTAGAGGGTGTTTACGGTCAAACATAAGGCGAATGGGACGATTAAAAAGTATAAAACTCGATTGGTTGCAAAAGGGTATACACAATTTTATGGGATTAACTATCAAGACACTTTTACACCAATTGTCAAGCTTAATACGGTTAGAGCGCTCTTATTTTTGGCAGCCAATAGGGATTGGCCACTTTTCCACTTTGATGTAAAGAATGCTTTCTGGTATGGAGATTTAGAAGAAGAAGTGTTTATGGACCCTCCTCCGGATATAGAAAAGTACTCAAATACTATAATGGTATGAAAACTCAAGAAGGCATTGTATGGGTTAAAGCAATCTCCAAAGGCTTGGTTCGGTAGATTCACCAAGTCTATGAAGAAATTCGGCTATAAACAAAGCAACTCAGATTACACGTTGTTCTTGAAACGCCAAAAGGGTAAAATTACTGCTTTGATTATCTATGTTGATGATATGGTGGTGATAGGTGATGATCAAGATGAAATTGAGAGTTTGCAATGACACTTGGCCTCAAAGTTTGAAATAAAGCAGCTTGGTGACTTGAAATACTTTCTTGGGATCGAGATAGCACGATCAAATAATGGTATTTTCTTATCTCAGCAAAAATACATTCTTGATTTGTTAACTAAAACGGGTATACTTGGATGTAAACCTACTAAGACTCCTATGGAACAAAATCATAAATTGTTTGTGTTTGAATGCAACTTCTACTGATAAGGCAAGATACTAGAGCCTTGTGGGAAAATTGATCTATTTGTCCCATATTAGACCAAATATTTCCTATGTAGTATGTGTAGTGTGTTAGTTTATGCATAATACCCGTAAACCTCACATGGATGACATGGAACGTATATTGAGATAATTGAAGACTGCTCCAGACAAAGGATTACTCTTCACCAAACATAATCACCTAAATGTACGAGGTTACACTGAGGCAGATTGGGCAGGTTCAGTTGATAACAGAAGATCTACTTCAAGATACTTCACTTTTGTAGGTGGAAATCTTATGACTTTGAGGAGTAAAAAACAACCAGTGGTAGCAAGATCTAGAGTGCAGAAGCTGAGTCTAGTGGCATGGCTTTTGGAGTATGCGAGTTATTGTGGTTGATAAACTTGCTTATGGAATTGGGTGTTGATTCTGAAGAAGCAATGAAGTTGTATTGTGATAACACTTCAGCTATAGAGATTGCTCACAATCCAGTTCAACACAACCGGACAAAACATGTTGAAAGACACTTCATTAAGGAAAAACTTGAAGATGAGATTATTATGTTTCCTTTTGTGAAGTCTAAAGATCAATTAGCCTATATTATTACCAAAGCTATAGCCAGCAATGCTTTTAATGACTCTTTAAACAAGTTAGACATGTGCGATATCCATGCTCCAACTTAAAGGGGGGGGGGGGGGTTTGTGGTGCTAGAATTATGGGATTGAATTAGGCAATATTTTTAGTCAATGAGCCTGGGATTAAATTGAGCAATATTTTTAGTCAATGAGCCTTTATTCTCCTTTTAATTATATGATATTCTTAATCATGATTGAGATTGTATAGTTGACTATAAGTTAATTTGCTTAATTCTTGTAGTTGACTATAAATTGATTTGCTTGATTATAACTTGATTCTTTCCTTGTAAATGGTCCTTGTATGTTTTCTATATATTATAAAAACATAATAAATAAAATTATCAGAAAATTATTTCACAATTATTTTATTTTGATAGTATATCCAATAACCACATTACTAACACTATGTGAAGCTTTCATACATTTAAATTTGAAAAAGAAAAAAAAAATTCAAAAAAGATTTACAAAATTTAAAGATTTGTTGAAACCTTCATATATGAACTTGTGCAGTTAAAATAGGCAATTTTTTTTTTACCGTCTCAGCATCAACGGTAAAATGGACTAATGGTAAAAAGATATCTTGAGTGTAATATCATAATTGAAATGTGTATTCATGCGTGAAAGACTTTAAAACAAAAAGTAATGATTATGGCATGTAAAGTCATATCAGTTCATTACTTAATTAAGGATACTATTAAGGATACTATTGACTTTCCATATGCCAGCACCCTTCTCCTATTGGTTCTAAGTTCTAACGTTGACCACTTAGTAGTTTGAGATATTTGTATTTAAATAGGGCATTTATTTGAAAAATTACTTTATTAGACTAATAGAATGTGTGATTGTGCAGTTACCCATCAATTTTCATTAAAATTCAGCACAGTTAACATTTAAAAAATAAATAAAAAATATCAATAGCAACTTTAGTGTTGGAACCCAATCACAAGTTGACATTCATTTGTATTGCCACAAAGGATTTTGCATGAAGCAGTAAAGGTTGGCTTCTTACACGTTGATCGCAACCAAATTCGGTGGCACCTTGCATGAAGCCACAGCGCTTCTTACACGTTGATTGCAAGTTGCAACCATATTTTGTGCCAGCTTGCATGAAGCCATAACTGGGCTTTGTTACATGCGGGTGACACCTATACCTATGTAATTAATTTACGGAGGTGAGGTGGCACACATGCACAACATATTGTACATATATATAAAGTTTATCCCATGGAGTCACTCCTACTTGGAACCAATTTGATCTGATTTCTCAACTCACACACGAAACACTTAAATTTTACTGGAAGAGAGCTAAATCTAAAATCATCCTCTTCAGAAAGTCGACAATTACTTCACAGAGTGATCAAAGAACGTGATTTGAATAGAAGAATGTACTCACCACCTCGGTGTCCAGGTAATTAATGCAGTTACGTTGTTCTGATTTCTTCAATTATATATGCATAATTTGAACCTGCTTTCTGGGCCGGGGTAGTTTATAATAATTAATTAACTTGATATATTATAATATGATAAGCAGGGAAGAATTCGTGGCCGGAGTTGATAGGTGCAAACGGTGAGGCTGCTGCTGCAACGATTGAGAATGAGAATAGTAATGTTAATGCCATCGTTGTAGTTGATGGGGTTCCTGTGATTATGGACTTCAGGTGCACCAGAGTTTGGGTCTGGGTCAACCGTGCTGGCAATGTTGTCAGAGTTCCTCGGATAGGTTGAATTTCCATTAACTAATAATTGAACTAATAATATAAGCTGTGCATGTGTTGCCTACGTACATCAATAATAAATTATTAATAATAATAATAATAATGTTGTTGTCTACCAAACATCCTTAGGAATCGAAATATGAACTGCTCGTTTAACTTTGTTAAGTGTTTTCTATTAGATCAATAAAAGTAATTGAATGAATAAATCTATTTTTATTTTCTTGCGTATTCCAATTATGTTCAGTAATTTAAATTTGTGAATCCTATTAAAACCAAATCAGTCGATTAGGTCCCGATAAGGATCTAGTTTTTGCATTAAATTTATTTAATTTGGTATTGCTTTTAAAAATCAAGCTTATTTTTATATTTATATTTTTGATAGAAAATTATATTTGGTAAAATTTTTAAAACTGATTAATTAATAATCTGGTAAATTTTAACATTGATTTTGAGAAAAAGTATGGTAAATTTTAACGGTGATTTTGAGAAGTGTGTTGATGGTTATTTTTTTAAAAGTAATTATGTTATAATCTATTTCAATATTTAATGAATCTTTTTAAATATCATTATTATTTTTATGAAAAAAATTAAAATCATGTATATACGTTATTTATTTTAAAATTAAATATTCTATTTAAATATTAAATTGATATTTCAAATTTTTTTAAAAAAAATTATAGAATTTTTTTTCTAATTTAAATATTAAATATTAATTTAATATATATAATTAATGGAAAAAAATAAATAGGGTTTTAAAATCATAGTCATTGTAATTAATCTTAGTATTTCTGTAATAAAATTATTTACTAAATATATTTATATTGTTTTTGAGTTTTAGGGTAGTTTTAAAAGTACAATTAATCAAATATATATTGATTAACTTTATATTTGATTATTTTTATAAGTACAATTAACCATTAATTTTATAGTTGATTATTTCTATAGTTCATTATTTCTAACTATGGTGATTATAAGAAAAGTTGTACCAATATAAGAAAAGTTACAGGTCCTTAAATTGAATTAATCAATTTGAAAAGATTTATTAAAATTTGTTACGTCATAATCAGTAGAATTAATAGAAAGTACGTGGGCGGATCATCACAAGTTAAAAGGATCTTGAATCGAAAAAGGCTTATGTTTGGAGCAGAGAAAAAAAAAGATGGGTATTTGACACTTGTTTAAATATAAAGTTTGAAGGCCCGACTGGACTTCACTTGATTTGAGGCTGACTCGAGGCCCGTAGACGACCACTTTCTTTTGGATCAAGTCGAGTGTTAATTGCACTGTTATAAAAAGATGATCAGGATTCGTTTCCAATTCCTATACTTTTCTTAATAATAATCTACTAACACTTTAGTATGAAGAACGGAAAATATATGATTTAAGATTTAATTATTTCTTTTTCTCTCAAGTGGGTGTTTCAAACTTTCACTTGTTCCCAGGAAAAAACAAGGCTGGGAAAGGATTTTAAATTTTATAAAAAATATGGCGTGAGTTATAAGAGAAAAACGTGCATTGATGGAATGAAATATCAATATGTTTTTAAGACTATAATTACACTGTTATATCAGTACGCGATGTTCATTTATGGTGTTTTAACATTTAGGGCATGTTTGTATTAGAGATTTTAAAATGTATTAGGCAATGTAACGTAACTTTTTGGACAGTTTCATTGTTTTGCACTAATCAGTGCGAACAGTGATTCCAATACAATAAACACAACACTTTCTAATACATAGAAATACAATAAACATGCCAACAGGGGCGTAAGTCAGCTGGTAGATAGACAGGCTTGAGGTTTAAACAAATAACTCACAGGTCAGCAACTCGAATCCTAACAATAGCGGAAACTTTCAATAAAATACTTAGTCCCGAATTAATAGATATTTTCAACCAAAAAAAAAAAAAAATACAATAAACACAACACTATCTAATACATAGAAAAAGGATGGGTTTATGTTATAATACTATTAGCGAGATTTATTATTTATTATTTTTTTTTTTCAAATCAAGTTACAAAAACCTAAATGGGGTTTTGGGGGTGGGTGTGGGGGCAAATTTGCCTCCAAATCCTAAATGGGGGTGTGGGTGGGGAACCTCCCCCCACCCCATTTCCCCATTACCTAAATGGGGGGGGGGGCCCCAATTCCCCAGTATATTGTTATTTATATAATTTTATTTTTATTTTCTTTAAAAAAAAAATCTCTAACTCTATTAGTCTATTAATACTAATTTAGATTGATCGAAGATTTTAAATTTGTTTAGACTTTTATGTGTAATACACTAATACTATATTATTATAGTTATTTGTATTAATTTTGGATTAAATTAAATCAATTATATATTTTAAATTGTATATTTTGTTAATTATTGGATTGGATATTGAAGCAGAGTGAAACAAAAGTTTGGTCTGATCGAATTTCTAATTCTAAATCCTAAATACTGGATTTTGGATCGAATTTTTTTAAGATTAGAAATGGGGGAAATTGAGGAAATGGGGGACGGGTGTGTGGGCAAGGGAACCTCCCCCCAAACACCCCCATCCCTAGCTCCCCCAGATGGGATTTGGGGGCGGGGGTAGGGGAGGTTTTAGGAATGGGGGTGGGGGTGGGGGTTAGGGGACCCTCCCTTGCCCCATTAGGCCTCCATTCCCATCCCTATACAATACCTCACCAAACACAATACTGCATAAAGATAATCCAGTCCAATACAATCCAATTCTATATAGTATAATACTATATAGTATAATACAATATAGTACGATGTACCAAACATGCCCTCAGGCTCAGGGAAAAGATGTCGACCTATTCACATATATAAAAATAATAATTTATTTTCATTTAATTTTTAATTGTGAGAATAAGATTGAGTTATTCCAAGGTGGTTGACAAGAAAAAATGTACGGCTTACATTAAATGAAAGGAGAGTGTTTGTGGGGCAATGTTTCAATGAGCGGGCTTAGCTACTATACCGACATAGGTATTCGGTATGAAAGTACCAAAAGTATGAAAGTACCAAAATCAGGAAACCACTTAAAGTTAAATTTGGAAAACAATTAGATTTTTAGGAACCATTCTTGCATTAAAATCAATCAAAAAGTGGTTTTCAATTTTTTGTGCTACCATACTATGTGGGTATAGTAGCCAGACCCTGTAATGAGCCGTCCGTCAATAGGCATTAGAATTTCACTAATGCTAGACAACCTAAAAATTTAGTTAAAATTTCAACTCAAATGATGACCAGTGGTTTTTTCATTAACCACATCATCACATGTGTGTGGTGATGACAAATCACTTACCATATCATTTGAGTTAAAATTTAGATTAATTTATTTGGATTGTATACCATTACTTTTAGAATTTGGGCATTAGAATTTAGAGCACACAATACACAGTACCTGAAGGTTTTGATACTGTATATGGTTTCATTTAACTATGAGCAACTGCAATAGGGTGTACTATAAGAGTATTTTGTTGAGAATTTGAACCGAAGAACGCGAAAACGATATGCCTAATATCCGCTCATAATTCATAGCAATTAACGTATATAGCAGAAAAATAAGATGAGAGAAAATAAACAATCACATAACATAAGATATACGTGGAAAACCCTAAATTAGGGGGAAAAAAAACACGGGCCATCACGACAATAGAGAAAGTTTTTTTATATGATAAATTGTTACAACCATATACTCCAGGATTCTCTCTCACACCTCAACCCTAAACCACATAACTTTACCAAGTCTCCAAGCTCACAACAGAGCTTTACATCATGACTCTGGGCTCAAAAGATATTCACCAAGAATGCCCATCCCCCCCCCCCCCAAAAAAAAAAAAAAACCCGAATATTCCATAGGTCCCTCCTAAATACAACCCACAGATTTCTAACTTGATCCATAAATATTACCCAGATCCCTCCCTGGATAATTGATCGTGCCATAAAAGTACCTATTTTATACCCATATTTCCGGTTGCATTGTGCTTGTTTATTGGGTAAAACCGGGTATTTAATGGATTAAATAAGTGTTTCAGGTAAACAGGAAAGTTCAGGGGCATTATGGTAATTTTGCCAAAATCAGAGGCTAAAATGCAATATTCGATAAATTATTGAAGATTCTGTGAATAAGGAAACATTCAGGGCTGCTGATTGTAATTTTCTAGCAAAGCAGCGGAGTAACACCACGTCACCTACAAAGACGACGTTGTTGTTTTGGGTTGTGCATGGCTGACGTCAGCGATGAAGTTAGGTCGTCTTCACGCTTCAGCCAACCCGACCCGACCCGACCTGACCCGCTTTGACTCGGTGATTGACCCAACGATTTCCAACATTTTCTGACCAGTTTTCAAGTGTTGTTCCACCCAAATCATCGTCCCAACTTCTTTCAATCACAATACACCCATTTCCAGGTGTTCATGCATGTGATTCTCTCACCTCTAAGTCCTCAAATCCTCTATAGCAATCCAAGCTAAGCTTCTTTACAACGACAAAGACGTCCAAACCCGCGAAATCTCTGCAAGTTTATGCCAAGGGAAAGAACGTGCGAAATAGGGGGACTAAACTCTCGGTCAACTTCCAAAAATCACTGCGAATTCCGCTGGAGAAAACAAACCCGCGAGGCAGTATTTTGAACCCACGAGACCACCGACTTTGGAGGATATTTATGTCCAAAACTTGTCCAAACCTTTCCTTATATAAATATACCTCTTTTTTCACCTTAAACACAATCCCTAATATCCTAACTAACTTACAATAACCTAGAATAGCTTAGATAACCTAGAATTACAACATTACATTGTTTCATGTGGAATTCCTAGCTTGGAAGAGTAAGAAACAATGCTTAATTGAAGAACAAGAAGCTTACTTCTTATCTATTACTTCTCTTCCTTTTATTGTAATTCATGTAACATGTATGTGTAAAACACTATCAGTGTTGAGGGATGGATTTTCATGTGACTTAATCTTGTAATTAGTTGATCCTTGCCTTTAATATATCCATCTTGAGCTATTAAATGTGATTGGAGTTTGATTGAATGGATGCATGTTGTTGATTGACGAATTAGTAACATGTAGCCTTGTTTTATAACATTTGATGAATTGAGTGTCATGTTTTAAAGACTATTTTAGCATGGTGTTGATTTCTTGCTCTATTGGAGAGGACTTGGTTAGTAATTGCATGTCCATTGCTTATTAACTAATTCTTATGTTCTAGGTGGTAATCTCTCTATTATGGTCATTCTATAACCATTAGTTGATAATAGTTAGAGTGGTAGTTGTTGGATTTAATATGCCATAGAACAAATGTGCTTAGTTGTGATCAAATGATATTATCCCTCATCATTTACATCATCACTCTTGCATAACCTTTGCAAGAGTTTTAGTTAAGTCAAGTTAGCTAATGATAATTTAGTTAGTTGTAGCTAATTTACTGTAACTTAGTTGTATTGAGTTAATTGTTAATTTACTTGCTTACTTTGTTGCCAATCTAGTCAATTTAAGTTAATTATATTTGTCTTGTGATCCCACCTCTTTAATTTGTAGTTGTAGTATAGTGATTATGTATCCTTGACCATAGGATTCGCATAGTTTTAGTTCTCCTCATTAGTGTAATTCAACCGCGATTTACTTTTATTGCATATAAGTAGTGTAAATAGCTTGTTCATAATATAAAACTTAGAACCGACTTAAGTGTACCATACCTTCTTGTGGGAACAAACCGTACTTGCTGCTACGCGATCGTAACGATCTGTGCACTTCGCCGATAAACAAGCACGCTCACATATTTTAGGGAACCGTCCCGATTCACGTCAAGTTTTTGGCACTGCTGTCGGGGAGGCATATCGTACATTTTTGTTAGATCTAATCTTTGTTTTATTTTTATTTTTAATTATTCATATTCTATCTTGTTCGACGTGATTCTTGTTTAGTTTGTTTGGTTGTTTCAGATTTTAAATCGACACATGGAGAGGGGTAACTCAATGTTAGCCATGCAATTGGTCGGCTTATCAAAAGTAGTGAAGACTCTCTTGGCACAATATAAGCAACAACCGGTTGTAGTTTATCTGCCTTATAGGTGGAAAGAACACATGATGGACTTAGGTCCGCAAGGAGAGCAATGGTCGAATATGGAGAAATACCTCCGATGTATCCTTATCAAGATTACAACAATCAAGAATGGCAAGACCATCAATGGAGCAACCATGACAACTTCTTATCGACTGAAAAAATAATGCTTGACATAGAAGAAGGCGTAGAGAGGGTTGAATTTAAATTGAGGGAAATATCACAAGTGCAAGACAAAGAGAAGTCCCTAACCAACCTGTTGTAAGTTCCTTAAGGTTGATTGGCTTATTTCGGTGATAAATCACAAGTGGGGCTTGTTGTAAGGATAGCTTAGGCATTTGATGGTTGGTGTTTTGCACAACCATGACCCTCTAAAGACCTTAAGAGATCAAGCATATCAAAGGTAAATTTCTAAGTGCTTACTTGCTTTGAAGAGATATAGTTGCACACACTCACAACATATGCATAATTCTTATTTTTGTATGTTGTATGTCTTTATAATGTGTGCTTTAATGTTCATTAATCTCTCTTCTTGCATGTTTAATTTGATTGCATCTTGTGTGTTAAATGTCATGTTTTTGATACATCATGTTTGTTTAGAGGTGCTGTCAAATCGCCCTATGAACGGCGGTTTAACAGCAATTAGAGCAAATTTGCTCTTGACTGCTCTACGACCGCCCTTCGTAGAGTTGTGCCACTGGTCGATTTTTTAATCGCCTACAAATCGCCCTACGCAGAGCGGGTGTAAGTTGGTCCTCAAAATCCTGAGAGCAATCGTCCCCATTTAGCCTGAAAACCCCTCTACGCATAGAGCGGTCATGAAGAACATTTTCTTCATTTCCCAGGTGAACCGCCTTACAACCGCCCTACGTAGAGCAGGTGTAAGGCGGTCAAGGCAAAATTTTTGAAAACTTTGTAAAACGAAATAGCATCAATTTGTCACCTTATATATATGCTACTTTGACTTTATGTCAGTTTTAAGAGAGTCCAAATCATATTTTGACTTAGCATTTTTCCAAAGAGAAAAAATCACTAAAGAACTCTCCTTTGTTTACTCAAACACATATCCAAGTGCATCAAATCATCATCCATGATTATCTAGGTGTCTTCTATGCTTGGTTTTTATTCAACACTTTTAGCTTGGTAAGTTGGTCACTAATATCACATATATTTTGTGTCTTTCTTAACAAGCAATCTCATGTATTATTTGTATGCTTATAAAACATATTTTGTTGACAAGATTGAGATAATTGTGTTGATTGTTTGAGAGCTGTATTTTGATAGCTATTTTTAGGATTGCTTAATCTTTGATTGCTAAGCTTTATGACATGTCATATAAAAAAGATTGATATCTAGGATTGTGATTATTGTTATCTTTCATCCTAGATAGGCATTTAGTGTAACCTAGCATTACTTGCTCTTTGAATATCATATTATTCACATTAGGTTGTTTATTCTCTTCATTAAAAAGTGAGTCTTGTGACTACCGGTGAGTGGTGTAAGCAAATTGGACTAGGTCCACTTTTATAGGCATGCGGGTAGTAGTGGCAGGTTATAGATCGTGATAGGTTGAGGTCAACCTAGGTTGTAAACGTCATTGCAATTAGTGGATTTGAGGTTCATGTGTGACGCATATAACAACCCGTGGTTTTTCCTTATTGAAGGTTTCCACGTAAATATCAAGTGTCTTTTATATTTCCGCACATATTACACTTGCTATATAAATTGACTAGTTAGGGGCATTTTCGTAAACTTGACTAATCACGAAAATTGGGTAAAATTGATTAAAATCTATTCACCCCCTCCCCCCTTCTAGATTAATATTGAACACACCATAATTTGTTTTACAACTTTTTACAAGAGGTTGAAGAGGAGAAGGAAGAGCCTCTAAAACTCCCTCAATCAACCTATCCTTTATGTTCACATGAAGAAGTGCATGAACCGATACAAACTCCAAGTAGCTCGGAAGATGACTCATATGAGGTTTTCATAAATTTTGAAGATGAGCTAAAGAAGGAAGAGGAAGAAAAAAGGGTAGATGTAACGTATGTGATCAATGAGAACATGGAATTGACAAGTAAATATATGGACTTGATTGGGAAGGTTGACTCACTTGAAAAAGAGAGAGAGAGACTCGAAAATTCAAAAATCAGAAGCTCTCTCCAAATTGATGGAAGAACAAGCGGAAGAGTTCGCTCGAAAATTACATGAAAGGCAATTGAAAGTAGTGAAAGGGACAAGGCATTAGTAGAAATGCATAAAGAGCTCAACATAAGAGACAATGCCTTGGAGATCTCAAAGGTCAAGGAGAATGCCATGATAGTGGAGATAGACAATGTCAACAACACTCTCCAAACCTTGACAAAGACGAGGACCGAGCAAGAAGAAGAACCAAGGAAGCCTTGCACTTCCTATGGTGATGCATGCCATCCAAAATCCCCCTAAAAAGAAGGAAAAAGGAGGAAGAGCGAGAACAAAGGTACTTTTCCAACTCATTCTCCTAAATTCTATTTTTGCTCAATTAGAGGCCACAAGATGGTCGAGTACTTAAAATATAATGAATTTTGCAAAACTAGGAATGTCACACTTAGTAAAATTGTAGGAGAAGCTAGACAAGCTTGGGTCCGAAAGGATCAACTTGTACATGAGAAAAGACTCCCTTTGTTAATGGAACAAGCACACCAAGTGATATGGTGTGGGTTGTAAAAAGTGGTAAATCTTTTATTTCATTATAAACACCTTCAAATTTCCATGAGTTGCATGATGATTTTTCGAGTGATTTGCGAATATTACTGAACATATAAACTTTTTGATGTGTGCTTGCATGTGTAGGTGTTATACCTTCTAGAGGGAGCTACTTTGAGGCGGATGGTGTTTTAGCACATCGCTCGCTTTATGGCCCATTTGAGCCAAGTAATATATTTATATTTGTTGTTTTTAGTTTATAATTATTTTAAACAATAACTACTTAGTGTTAAGAGTCTTGAGTCCTTATTTATCCACTTGCAATATTGCAATTGTGCTTAAATGATAAATGATAAGATGCATGGAAATAGATAGGTTTGGGGGTTTAGACTCCTTACTTATATACTTGCATAGCATGTGCTTGTGGTGTTTTTGGTGTGATTTTTGTGTGTGCAGGGGTTGGAATCAAGAAGAAATGCATACCGTGGGATGAGTCCGTAGGAATAAGCCCGTGAAACAAAGCCGCGGGGTTCTCTTGAAACCTCGCCCGAGATACATCCGTGAGAAAGTTCCCGCTAGCTAGAACAAATGAACCCTCGAAATTCTCTACAGCAGACCGCTACTTCAAGTCCGCGGGAACAGGAAATCAAAGCCCGCGCACCTCCACGACTTTACATCCACGGGAATGAACCCACTGCACAAACCCGCGCCTAAAAAATGCACTATCACACCATACCACAAAGCTGCACCAACCTAGGAATGCTAAATCTCAGGTCCAATCTTCTACTTTTGAGCTTTTACTTCAAGTTGATATCTCTTGCTTAGCTTAAGGGTGTGAATTGATTGTGTTTGCCTAGTGACTATGGTTGGTTGTGTGATGTGATTAATGGTGGATATATAGGAATGTATATATGTGTTTACATGTTAGTGGTAGATATTAGGATTGTATATATGTGTTATTGTTGTATTTTTGTTTTTGTTTTTCGAGTTGTATTTCAAACCTAGTGAAGATGCCCTGTTTTGAAATTTTGAGGCAAAATATTTCTTGAAAACTATACTAATCGGTGAAGAAATAAATTATTCTTCCCTCGTTGAGTTTATTTTTTTTTGGATACGATTCCAATGATATAAAGAACGTAAATTTCTGGATGGTGGTTTAAAAGTTATAAGTGTTTCTTCGACTGAAGGTCATGGACGTGCCCTGTTTTCAAAATTCTGCACGTGACCTGTCTTCAACATCTGTTTTCACACTTTTCCGATTTGAATTTTGAAATATTTTCTACATAAAAAGTGTTCAATTGCATGTCTATATTCTTGTGTCAAAATTTGAGCAAGTTTTTATAGAGCATCTTTGAAAATATGCATTAAAGAGCAGACATTGTTCGAATTCGAAAGTTGACAGTTTTTGTTGGAATGTTGTCCGTCATATTTAGATGCTTCTTTCACATGGTGTTTTTGTTTGTTATTAAATTTATCTTTTGTTATATATATATATATATATATATTTATATTTTGTATGTGTGTCGTTGTAGTATAATGGTAAGTATTGTACATATGTGTTAGTATATTTTGTGCTCGGATTTTCAAACCAATGAACTATTTGTCCATGTTATAAATTTTTTCAAAATTGAGGACAATGTCGAGTTTAGGTTTAGGGGTGTGGACTTGTGAATATGGTGTTTTTGTGTCTTTCTCAAATAAAAATTTTCAAAATTTTTGCGAATTTAACTATCTTTGAACAAATTGTTTGAATGAGATGTTTTGAGTTGTGCCGTTGAAGAGTTTTTCTGAGTCCTAGCTAACTTCTTGTCAGTCTAGGAATTTTTTGCGCATGATGTGAATTTAATCCCTTTCTCTTAGTGTCTAAGTGGACGTGACTCCGTACTCGAATGTTAGGATTAATTGTGAAGACTACCCGTGAATTTTGTGCCTTAGCATTCATTTCTGAGGATAAATTCTGTTTTTATTCTTAAACACTCTTCAAATATATTTTTCATTGTGATCTCATTACATCAATTGCATTGTTTGCCATAGAACATTCATAAATATGGATAACATGTTGAATTTGTATTCACATTGCAGAGGACTTCTAGAAATGATATTAGGACTTTGTTAATGTTTCACGACTAAATTGACTAAACACATCCGTATCCCTATTATATGTACTTCATTGCAAATTGTGGCCAAAACACTTGCCCTAAAAACATAAACCTACCCATATCACCACATAAACCACTAACCTAAACACTTAGCCTTACCCTAGTTATTAATCTTGTCAAGGTGTACAAATTAGAAGATTTAATTGATAAGCTCTAAAATCTGTAAAAGCATGTACTGAGGCGTATTTTATGTTTGTACTAAAAGAAAGGCCTTCAAAAATTAAGTGTTAAAAATAAAACACTTAAAGCCTATGTACTTCAATGCAATGTTACTCAAAATTAGAGTAACCAATTAGCACAAATCGAAATTAAAATTGTAGCCTAGACACTTTTTCGAAAATGTAAAGTTTAAAGTAATATAGAGCTTAGTATTCTAAAGTGTATTGTATAAACACCTTGGCATGATTAGTAGTTTTCCATATCCTATCTCTACCATTCCATACACCACATATCACCCTTGGCCAAATTATGAATTACGCAGAGTCTGATAGATCTTTTAGGAAGTCTATTTCGGAAATACAAGTTTTTATATGCTTTACCACGTTCATGGCATTCAATTCCTTCATGAGATCAATTCAATCAAAATGTGCTTTATTTCAAATACTCACATGCGTTACATATTTGATTGCCATTTACATAACTTCCAAATCGCATGTGTTTGATAGAGAGTGTGCCTAGGACTCTGAGAGAAATATCGAGTGAAATCCAATGAGGATTAAAGTCGACGCGAATTACATCCGAAGCATTTGAGTATGTTATATTTGATGCTATGCCATTAAGAGTGTGGGATTTGCATTGTGTGTATCATTCACTTTGAATGACTTTAGGTTTCCCTTCACTCAGAGGTTTTCACATGTGTGGCTCCTCATATACACGACACTTTTAATATCTCATTTTGTATGGCTTTCGTAAAGTGTTTTGAATTGTAGTTTTTAATTTTTTGCTTTACGTTTGTGGGTATCGTAGCGGTAAACCCTCATGAGACTACACTCCTCCTACTAAGGACACCTAAGAGTTTAAAAGGCTTGTGGCACGTGTTAAGTGTCATTGTTTCTCCCACAACAGTGGACTAGCTTAGTTTATGTTTATTTATGCTTTAGTGTTTTGTTTATTTGTTTTGTTTTGCTCGAGGACTAGCAAAAGTTAGGTTTGGGGGCTTAATCGTGTCATAAAAGTGCCTATTTTATGCCCTTATTTCCTATTGCTTTATGCTTGTTTCACGGGTAAAATCTAGTATTTAATGGATTAAATAAGTATTTCAGGTAAATAGGAAAGTTCAGGGGCATTGTGGTAATTCTACCGAAATTAGGGGCTAAAATGCAATATTCAGGAAATTATTGAAGATTCTGTGAATAAGGAAACGTTCAGGGGTGTTGATTGTAATTTTCCACAAAGCAGCAACACAATGCCACGTCACCTACTAAGACCACGTCGTTTCGGGCTATGCATGGCTAACATCAACGATGAGGTCAGGTCGTCTTGAAGCTTTAACCAACCCGACCCGACTCACATATGACCCATTTCGACCCACTTTGACCTGACGATTTCCAGCGTTTTTGGACCAGTTTTCTGATGCCGTTCCGCCCAGATCGACTTCCCAACTTCTTCCGATCACGATACACCCATTTCCAGGTCTCCATGTACGTGATTCTCTCACCTCCATGTCCTCAAATCCTCCATAGCAATCCAAGCTTGGAGGCTCACCACCAGATGCTTCTTTCCCGCGCCAAAGACGTCCAAACCCATGGAATCTCTGTGATTTTATGCCAAAGGAAAAAAACCACAAAGCAAAGGGACTGAACTAGCGGTCAACTTCCAGAAATCACAGCGAGTTCCTTCGGAGAGAACAAACCCGCAAGGCAGTATTTCGAACCCGCGAGCCCACCGACTTTGGAGGATATTTATGACCAAACCTTTCCTTATATAAATATACATCTTTTGTCACCTTAAACACAATCCATAATATCCTAACTAGCTTACAATAACCTAGAATAGCTTAGATAACCTAGAATTACAACACTACATTGTTTCATGTGGAATCCTAGCTTGGAAGAGTAAGAAAAGGTGATTAATTGAAGAACAAGAAGCTTACTTCTTATCTCCTAAACCATACACCATGCATCACCTTCTTACCAATGTCTTGTGCACAATTATGGACCCAATAGCAGCAACATATCATCTTCCATAACCAGTGGAGAAACCTGTGAAAAGGATAAATGTGTCATTACATCACACAACTTGGTGAAAGACTTTATGTTAGTACTTAAAGTGCTTTGCCTAATAAGCTCCACTTCGCACCAAAGTTTTTTTTCTTTTTATGTTCATGAGTATTTTTTATATCACCTTTTGTCACCCAGATTGGGTCTCCATGACTCGTACTTGCCACCATAAGCCAAACTGCCTCTCTATCAATATTCGTCTTTTCATCAAACCCTACCAAGTTTGAAACCACTTTCAAGACATATCTTCTTTGCTAAAACATGCTAGGCAACCATGAATCATCATCCCAATACCACTAAGTCCTCCATACGATCTCCTATAAAGACTTGAAAACTGACATCGCCAAATCATGTGGCTCTGATACCAATTCTTGGGAATTTGAACAGAAAAATGCAGAAACGACATAGCTAATATTCGTCCATAACTCATAGCAATTAACGTCTATAACAAAAAAATAAGATAAGAGAAAATAAACAATAACACAACACAAGATACACGTGGAAAAACCTAAATCAGGGAAAAAACCATGGGCCCTCGAGACGACAGAGAAAGTTTCTCTATATGATAAATTGTAACAACCATATACTCCATGATTCTCTCTTACACCTCAACACCAAACCACCTAGTCTTATCAAGTTCCCAAGCTCACAACCGAGATTTACATCATAACTCTTTGCTCACAACACTCATACGCTCATAAGATCCTCAACAAGAACCCCCCCACCACACACACACACAAAATATCCCCTAGGTCTCCTTTGAATATCACCCACAGATATCTAACTTGATCCACTGTAATACCCTAGATCCCTCCCCAGATAGTCCTTGGAGTCTCCCCCATATCTCACCACTCTCTGATGTTACATGTGTTCTTCTACTCCACACAAATAACCTAGTTACAAGGTTTTATGTATACTAGTTACAAGGAGTTTAAACTTACAAGGAAATCCATCTCTTATACATACGTACATGACTTTCTTGTTCACATAAATACTATTTCCTTTTATGCACAAGTATTCATGTAAAGAGAAATCATTTTCCTTCAAGCACAAGAACTTCCCAAAAAGAAATAACTTCCATTTCCACTGAAGATTTGTCATTCCATACAAATCTTCACCAAACCGTTGTGGGTACCATTGTATACAGCACAGCGTTTCCCATAGCGTGACTCTCTGGCATTGGACCGATGTCCTTACTGCTGTGCAATGCACATCGGTTTCTTCGTTAATGGAAATCACTTCCTAGACTATTGTGCAAGGCACAATGCTAGGTATAACGCGACTATTTAGTCTTCGTTTCTTCAATTTTTCTTAGTCTTCAAACCTCCCTCAAACACTAATGAAATATACAATCGTAGTTAAATTGCCTAAAGCATACTTAGAGGAGGTGAATAGGTTTTTACACCTTTTTCAATCCCTTGAAACAAACTTAAGTTTGTCCCTCAAGATAGCTTTCACAACAACACATAAACCATACATACATGTATAGACAAGATAATCATGTAGTCATTAAAGCATTGTCTATATATCAACATGTAACAAGAGGAAGAATAACGTTAAAATACAATAACAAAGAATACTTATATTTCCAATAATGTTCAATGTGCTACAAGTATCAATAAAAAATATAACTATACAAAAGAATCAATGAACAAAAGAATTATATATACAACTATGATCAAAATGAATTGCTTACAAATCACACTTAACAAAATCTTGTCTCAAGATATATCACAAGTGAATATTATGCAACAAGATAGAAACATAAACATATACAAAGATTTTTTAACGTGGTAAAACCTCCAAGGAAGAAACATCCACGGGTTAAACTATAACCGTTGGGTACTATATATATAATGGATGACAGATTAGAAATTCCTCAAAAGTGACAAATCATATAATCTACTTCCTATAGGAGTCTATGTCAACCCAATCCTTATTGCTATGTATGAAATCCATCAATGATGCAGAACCACCGTATATTGGACTCCATCTCTAGCCAACATCGTTGGAAGATTAGAAATTCCTTAAAAGTCAATGCACATCCCATGTAACACTCTCTATTGGAGTCTATGTCTAACCAAACGCCCTGGACTACCAATAATGTAGTCAACTCCCTATCCAAAGCACTCATACCTCTAGAGAGCCTCTCATGTATAGCTATCCGGACCTTCCCGATCCTAGCCATGACTTCTTGCTCAGTTATCCGGACCTCTTGTCCTAACCAAGACTTCCTCGCTTAACTATCTAGATCTCTTGTCCTAGTCAAGACTTCTTGCATTTTTTTTTTCTTGAAACAATAATTTATTGATAATAAACCCCAAAAGGCAGGGAAAACAGAGCAAAAGAGGGGCAGCAGACCCCAAAACAGGCTGAGAAGCCAAACAACACGAAAAACATAATTGAAACTTAAAACTATACTACATAAGGAGCTCCTAAAATTGATCCAAAGCTACATAGCACAACCATATTTTCCCAAAACGAAGATGAAATCCAATTGCCGTCAGATTAGAAAACAGTCACATAATACTTTCAAGCAAAACATTCTTTCAACCTCCCACACCTCGCACCAGCGACCTATATCGCACCAAAAGCTTCTTGCACCACCTTATTTAAACCAAACCTGAAGCTGAAAACCAGTTGTCACCAATTTAAACCAGTCACATAATACTTCAAACAAAACTTTTCTTGCAACCTCCACCCCTAACACCAGCAGCCAAAACCATACAACCTACAAGAAAACAAACTTCCTCACCACAATACAGACATCATACACTACTCCATAACAACTTATCGCCCGCCCTACTAGAACCCAATTTAGCTAAACAATCAGCAGCAACATTGAAACCACGCCGCCTAAAGATAATAGAAACCAAATTATACTTGAGAAGAAATTCATGGATATCATATAACTGTTGAACCAAATACATGTTGCCAAAACCCTCCCCATTTGCCCAAGCAACCGTCAATCGAGAGTCACTAATGATTGTCACACATCGATTAAACAACTTCGATTTCGACTCAATAAGCAGAAAGGCTCTATGAATCGCAAACACCTCCGCCGAATTCGCATCATAGATGCCTAAGAAAGCAAAAACTAAACAAATAATCCTACCCTCTGAGTTCCTAAGAACACCACCCAACCCAGCCATTCCCGAACTCCCTAAAGCCGAACCATCCACATTGAAAAACAAATTATCCCCCACAGGTGGAGTCCATACAGAGTGGCGGAATTCTTTCTCACCATACTATCAACACATCTACCACTGATGTCAAGTAATAACAATGATAGGTCCACCTTAGAACCCCTACCAATATGCTTAAAACAAAAGGCTACTCTAAATCTAACAGTATCCATTGCCTAGTACAAATCAGCCACCTTGTTCTTGAATACCAAATCATTATGAATTTCCCAAATTGTCCACACAACTGCAAAATACAATGTATTCCACACACGCTTGCTGGACACATTTGGACATAAGCCAGACCAACATCTCATCCATCCCAACATAGAGCTAGAAAGACAAGCATTCATACCCCACCAAAACATACATCCGGACCAAGACCATGGACAGTGCAAAAAAAGGTGGTTCACTAATTCACTACAGCTCATACAGAGGGGACAAATAGCGGAAGCCGCTGACACTACACCTAGCTTCTGAATCACATCCCGAACCATAACTCTCCCCTTGCTCAATGCCAAGCAAATAACTCTACTTTTGGAAGACATACACCCTACCGCAACCAGTTGTTATAACCACAACGGAAACACCCACCTCTTTACAACATCTCCGAAAAGAGCTCACGAAAAAACAGCCATTTAAACCAATTGCCAACCTAAAGCATCACCACAAAACTGTCTGACCTTAAACTCCTCCAAAACCAACAAAAAGCCTTTCCATTGTTCCAATTCCTAATCAAAAAGAGATCTCTTTAGCGACACCACCCACTTCCATTTATTACCTTCCCAAAACCCAAAATCCCTCACTCTTCCATTTTTGATATTAGATAATGCAAAAATTTGGGGAAACATCATACACAATGGAACCAAATCTTTCTTCAAATCCTGCCATAATCTAATTCTATCACCCTTGCCCAGCACGACACAAAAATCATCTCTAAGAACTTTGCTAGTCCAACTATCATTCCTAAAAAGATTACGGACAGCCTTAATAAAGGAAGAAGCAACCATCGACACCTTCCAATCCCAAAGTAACAAATTACGATCCATACCATATTTTTCACAAATCACCAATTTCCATAAAGACGCATCCTCCTTACCAAATCTCCATATCTACTTTGCTAACAAGCTTACCCCTTTATCCATGATCCTACCAATTCCCAACCGACCATTCTTTTTACTTCTACGCATAATGGACCAATCAACTAGATGGATTTTTCTTTTACCACCTCTATCATTCCAAAAAAATTGACTCTGAAGCTTTTCAATACTCATCGACACACCAATCGAAATACTAAAAACTGGCATAAAATAGGTCGGTAAACTAGAGAGAAAAGATTTAATTAATACCAATCTCCCATCTTTAGACATGAAACCTCTCTTCCAAGCTGCAAGCCTTTTCCATACCTTCTCAACAACTGGTAACCAAGATGCTTCCCTTTTCAAATTTCCACCCAAAGGAAGACCAAGATAAGTAATAGGAAGCTTAGCTTGAGCACACCGAAAATAATCCACCCAATCCTCCTCAACCGACCATTTCTTCCCAACTTTAACAAGACAGGACTTGTGAAAATTAATTTTCAACCCAGACACAATGAATGCAAATTAATGCAAATTAATTTTCCCAACTTCTTGTCTTTTACAAGGACTTCCTAGTGTAATCAATGAATGCAAATGATGCAAACAAGCAAATTCAACATAGACCATATAATCAATACATTCCATTGAAAATATACTTAATCATGTGAGAACACAAGTCAAAATAGTCTAGTTATACAAATTGAATTAAAACCTAGAGCATGTGAAAACATCTAACACATATGGCTCCTAGTTTCATTCACAAATCTAATACTTGAATAAATCATATTCATGAAGAACATATTCAAGATATTAGAAACATACACAAAAATGCTAGAATCACAAAATGTATTCAATGAATATTCTAGCCAAAGATTTAGAGCAAGGATAAAATGGTAAATCAATTAAATCCTAGATAGATCTAAAAACAAATACACATGTACTAATCCTAGATTTATTCAATCAAGGATCTAAGTGCATTTCAAGGTTATTGATCGTAAATTATATCAATACAATCACAAATAACCCTAGATATCAAACTAATCACAATACAAAACTCAAACATGTAAGAAACTACAATCCTAGAAAATTAGTTCATATTTGTCTCTAATTAGACTTGATTAGGTTTGATTATGAAGCTATCTTTCTCAATAGCATTTATCATACATACATACACATATAGAAGAAGAAATCCCAAGGTAATTGAAGGTTATAAAAGAAGAAAATACAAAGATAGGTCAACTACCTATGATTCATGAGCTGGTTCGGTTTTGAAGGTGAAGCCACCACAAAACACAATCAAACAGCTGCCAAACCACTTGAAAAAGGTAGAGAACTCGATTATGAAGATTCTCCAACTTGAATCACTCAATTCCAACTTTGTATGAGAATGTTATGGTGTTTGGAAGGTGAGAAAGTTTGAGAGAAAAATTCTACACTTAATGTTTTCAAGCTTTTCTTTTTGAAATGAATGGGAGGGAAAAGGAGGATATTTAAATAAAATGGAGAGAGGGAAAAAGACAAAAAATCAGAGGCTACCACCTCATCTGGGCCATGAGGGGTGCGTGAGCCTCATGGGGTAGAAAGGCTACTTGGCTGTGAGGCTCACGGCCTCCTCACGCGTATTTCCTTGCTTGTCTATTAGCCAAGCTTGCTTCCCTAGTGCTCCTCTCTCGTTCTTCGGCCCCATTCAGGCCTCCGAACTTCGATTTTAAATCCGTCTTCGAATTACAAATCGTGACTCCCTCACGCACGTGGAAGACTATAAAACTTTAACAAAAAGTTGAGAATTCGACTCGGTACATGACGACGAAGATAACTCAACGAATGAGAACGTAAAGTAGCATAGCTTTCTAGTTTAGATTCAAAACCTAATGATTGAGTAGCCAAAATGATCGAGACCCAATAAGGAATCAAATGAGATCATATTCAAGTCCAAAAAAAAAAAAAAAAAAAAAACCTAAAACTAATAAACACCAAGTCACACACGTATGCAATTTCCTAGACATAGTCCTAGAACATACAAATCACAAAGATTGTCAAATTGAAACTAATGCATGTGCATACATTACCAAGTGTGTAAAAGTGTTTTACCAATGGTGTACAACTATGTAGGGACACAAATGAATGTCATGTGAGTGTGTGCCTATGCCTTGTAAGACGAAAGAGATCTATTATACCTTTGATGAGCAACATAGCTCATTTCCTCTTGAAGACAACATCTTGCATGAAGAGTTGTCAAGTACTCCTTGAAGCTTCAATTATCATCAATCTAAGTCAACTAAACATTACAAGATAAGCACCGTTTTGATATGGAATATATGTCAATACAAACCAAAATCTTAACAACTAACTCAAACTTCCAAATGTTCCTTACGTCTCCAAGAAGTTTCATATCAGTTGAGTCTCGTTTAGTTCACATTTGGTTCACTTAAGAATACGAGTCAAAAGCTAACAATTCTCCCATTTAGCAAGTATTCCAAGACCTTTGTCCACAGCCACAATTCTCATCATGACTGATAATCAAAATAACCCACCATAAAGTATAACCACTTAACAACGAACAATCCTAAGATATTTTTTTTGTTCATTGTTCTACCACCATGTTGATATAACATATTGAAATTGTAGTGCAATTCCTCACATCAGATCTCAAGGGAGTTCATCAGCCATTGACATCCTTGTCCACTATACATCTTGTATCACCTTCTGACCAATGCCTTATGCACAATTATGGACCCACTAGAAGCAACATATCCTCTTCCATGACCAATGGAGAAACTTGTCAAAAGGATAAATGTGTCCTTACATCACCCAACCCGATTAAAGACTTGTTGTTAGTACTTAGAGCGCATTGCTGGATAAGCTCCACACCACACTAGAGTTTTTTTTTTTTATGGCGCTTAAGAGTTTTTTCTTTTTTTTTTTATGTTATCGTATTGTGTAACACAGATTGGATCTCCATGACTCGTACTTGCCACCACATGTCAAACTTCTCCTCGATCAATATTCGCCTTTTACCAAACCTTACCATGTTCGAAACCACTTTTAAGACCTATCTCATTTGCTAACCCATCGCCAAACCATGGGGCTTTGATACCAATTATTGGAAATTTGAACCAATAAACCCAGAAACGAAATCTCTAATATTTGCCTATAACTCATAGCAATTAACTTCTATAGCAGAAAAATAAGATGATAGAAAATAAACAATCACACAACACAAGATATACGTGGAAAACCCTAAATCAGGGAAAAAACCAAGTGCTGTCAAGACGACAATGAAAGTTCCACTATATGATAAATTGTTTTAACCGTATACTTCAGAATTCTCTCTCACACCTCAACCCTAAACCACAGAGTCTTACCAAGTCCCTAAGCTCACAACCGAGCTTTGCATCATGACTATCAGCTTACAACACTCACAAGATCCTCACCAGAACGCCCCCCCCCCCCCCCCATATATCCCCTAGTCCTCCCCTCAATATCACCCACGGAGCTCTAACTTGATCCACTGATATTCCCTGAGGTCTCTCCGGGATCTCACCACTCTCTAATGTTACAGGTGTTCTTCTACTCCACACAAATAACCTAGTTATAATGTTCTATTTACACTAGTTACAGAGAGTTTAAACCTACAAGGAAATCCATATCCTATACATACAAGACTTTCTTGTTTCACATAAAATCACATAAATACTATTTCTTTTTTTGCACAAGTCTTCTTGTAAAGAGAAATCATTTTCCTTCAAGTACAAGAACTTCCCAAAAAGAAATAACTTCATTTTCCATTAAAGATTTCCCGTTCCACATAAATCTCTGCCAAACTGCTTTGGGTACCGCTGTCTGCAGCACAACATTTCCCATAGCATGAATCTCTAGCATTGGACCAATGTCCTTACCGATGTGCAATGCACAACGCACGACAACGCTATACATAGCGCAACTAGTTAGTCTTCATTTCTTCAGTTCTTCTTAGTCTTCAAACCTCCCTCAAATACTAACTCTAACTTCCAAACGTTCCTCACGTCTCTAGGAAGTTTCATATCATTTGAATCGTTTAATTAACACTGGATTCACTTGAGAATATGAGTCAAAACCTAACATATTTACACTAATTTAGTGCACCAAATTGCAAGTCCCGGGCACTTTATTTGTGTTTGGTGTTGCATTGTAGCTAACACCCAATATTTTTCCTTTTTTTTTTAATTCACATCAAAACTTTTTATTTTTCAAAATTCCTAATTTAACCATCCCATACTTAATTACAACAATATTTATTTTAAAAAATATAACGTTAGAAAGATTTTGTTGAGATCTTTAAAATGACACCAATATTAATATGCATATTTAATTTATTTAATTTACTTATTAATTATATATTTAACTAATGTTAAATTTCATATTAACTTTAAAGGTTAATTGGAAGAATATTCTATAAAGAAGTTTTTTTGATGTAAAATTTGATGTGGAGTATTGGAGTGTAGGAGTGTAAAATTTTTTGATGTATTCATATTTCCTAAAGATGCTTTAATACCAAATCGATGTAAAATTCAGTGTAATTCTATGCGTATGAATGTAGTCAAAGGAAGCCCCAACTTTATCACTATACATAAATTAAAATAAATAAATAAATAAAAATAATAAATAAATAAATAATAAAAATAAAAATAAATAAATAAATATAAAATAAAAAAAAAAAAAAACAAAAAAAAAAAAAACTGATCACTACATACGTGATGGCCAATACTAATTTCGATGAAATGCCATATTGCTAGATACTGGAATGTTTTTCTAGGTAATTTGTATCTCCAAATATCCCGGGTTTTGTTATGGAAATTCAAAAGTCATGAGTATCATGGCCGACATTATTTTGTATTAGGAAACTTCAAGTCCTTTTTTTTTTTTTAAAGGCAACTAAAGCACTAGGAAATTCGAATGAGAAGATACAACCACAACAGTTGAATAAAAGAGAAGTTCAATAAAATATTCTTTCAGGCTTCAACATGAACATTTTCTATATATGAGTCACCAAACTGAAAAATAAAGATGCCACGGACAATTTATTTCACAAGTTCAACAGGTCTAGGTATCTAAAAATTTATATTATATATCTGCTTAACGCATATATTGATCCATGGGTATTTAGGTAGCATTTTGTTCATGATTTCATAACAGTTTCTTAAACATTAAAAATATTGAGTTAAACTAATTAACCACAAAAGCCTAGACTACGATATTAAAGTCAACAACTGTTTGCATACAAGTTATAAGATTGTGTAATATTGCTTGTCGTTACAGCACATGTCAAGAACTGAAATACGTGAATAAAAAATCTTTATTTTATCTTTAAAGACAATCAAAATCATGATTCCATGTCTTGCGCTGTGCTAGCTCTTAGGGCTTGATAAGTAGAGGATCCAAAAGTTAAAACATATATAGTAGAATTGACGGTGATTCAAGATAATTTTTTATTTTTTATTTTTTTTAATATACCACTTATTAGTGTCTGTGATTCCAAAGCTAGATTGAGCTTTCTTAGTTACCGGAGAACTACATTGGGCGGCGGTGGTTATTCATTATAACTAGTTCAATAGTACTGCTTCAATTTGATTATCTGTGATAGTTTATGACAAGCAATAAATATCACACTTAATAATAGAGAATAAATAGAACGAGGATCACATGATTCTGACTAACTATATCTTTTTTCTCAAATGATTGTCGGAATCTCATAATAATTGAAGTATGCTGTGTCATTGCTACTGCCTACTGGATTGAAATTCCTTTTTTTTTTTTAATTCCCGTCACAAAATAATCATCCATAAACCATAATAACTTTTTTTTTTTTTTAGGAAACAAAATTCATAAAACCAAAGAGAGATACACTAGGAGGACACTCCTCCAACCAGATCTTATCACTCTCAACATTCAAGCCAAGCTTGGCAAGATAATGAACCAATAAATTGGCTTTCCTAGGAACAAAACCCACCCTACACACAAGGGCACTAACCAGCAGCTGATTAATATCCAGGATGATCAACCCAATCTACGACCGTGGAATATCGGCCTTGTTAATGAGGTCCACCACCACCTTAGCATCTCTCTGCACAGCAAGGCCAAAGTCCCACCTCTTGCGCTAGACTTAAACCCCGCAGCAAAGCCAAAGCCTCAGCAACCTGTGGAGAATAATCAAAATCCATCCGTTGTGGAGAATAATCAAAATCCATCCGTTGCGCACTAGCTGCTAGGACACTACCAGCATTGTCACGAATAACAATCCCAAAGCCAACTCTACAATTAACCCTATCCACTGCCGCATCCGTGTTTAGCTTATAACCTCTTTCGTCTGGGGGCTCCCATCTTGAAACCGAACCACCATCTCCCCAACACACCCACCAGTCTGCTCGTTAGCTCGCCGGAAGTCATTAAGGAAAGCAGCTGCCCAATTAACCACATCCTCCTCATGGAACATGGAATTATCATGAACTTTTCTGTTACGCTTGAACTAAATCCGCCACATGACTAAACAAAGAAGCTCCAATAAAAAGAAATAGATATAAGAACATAAACCGATTAGAGTCATGAAGTTTGGGGCAGAGAATATGAATGCAAAAGAAATTTATAAAATAGAAACCATTCTCTTTACTGTATGTCAAAAAGATGAATGCAAGCGACGTCCTATTTCATATCTCGATTTGTATCTAAATTTGTGCGGTGTGGATTTATTTCACCTGACACATGTCATATAAATCACTAACATCTTACAAATTGGAATATAAATTGAGATATGAGTTGGAAAGTCTAGCATTAGACATATATATATATATATAATTTCAAGTCAGTGCATCCTGATATAACTTCATGAAGATATTGAATGTGAGACACTAGTTTTATATGCTTTGACTCAAGTGTGTATGCACTTGTCAAAACTTCTTCATAATAAGTTTCTCACGTTCAATATCCTGATGAAGTTATATCAGGACGTCCTGACCAGATCGGGACTATATATATATAAATAGTTTATGGTAGCTACTAAACAAATATATATTAATTTGCTCCAATAATTTTTTTTTTTTTTTTTTTTTTTTTTTGATGCATAGTGCCATAGTGATACCCTTTATCGTCTTCGACTATAAAACGGCAGCTTGCGGGTGTAGTTCTAAACAAATTGCATAAACTACACTTGCTTCGATTTTCTTTCTTCACTATTAAGTTTAATCTCTAGGTGATCACTGATCGTTAGAATCATCAATCAAGTCCAAAAAGCTCCATTCTCCATAAAACAATGGAATTCAGCACGAAAACCCTGTTTATTATAATGAAAGTGATACTCTTTATCGTATTGATTTCTACCACCAAAGTTGTAGTCGCATTCAGGCCTTACAAAGAAGAGAAGCCGCAAAGTGATGATAATAGTTTGGTCTATGTTCCGCTACAAAAAAATCTAGTACCGCCCTACGGATCTTCCCCCTGCACTTACATTCCCAGTCAAGGAGGTCATTGCCACAATCAGAGCATACATGACTAGATTACTGTGGTGCAATTGATCCCCCTCTCCATCAGCCTAATTAAGATATGATCATCAAATATAGTACTATTGGTATTATAAGTATCAACTAAAGAATAAGACTATGACTTCGATCTTCTTTTTTCTTGTATTTAATTATTTTGATTGGCATACTTTTTTATTTCGATCGGCCATCATAATTGTATGTATATTATAGTTTGATGTAATAATAGTATTTGTGTATGTTTGAGTGCTTTAAATGATTTTTCTTCTTCGTCTCCCAACTTGTTCTTCTACTTCATGTTGATGTTCATATCGAAATCTTTAATCGAAGTTATACATAGGCAAGATAAAACTAACAAGAAAACATCTAGTTATCACTGAAGTACTTTTGATAATCAAATATGTGCATGAGAAACTCTTCTTTGATTGATTCTTTAAGCATTCTTTCCTTCAACTGATTGTTTTTGTTTGCATCAACTGGTTCTCTATTGCACTCCCTACCCTATACATAAGCAGCTTTCTTCTTCTTCTCAAATGCTTTTTCAGCTTTTTCTTCCTAGTTGCTGAAGGATACTATATCTGATCATCCCACTGAGAACCCTAGAAACTTTATACAGATCGAAATTAAAAGATTGTATAGTATATGGCGGTGACTTTCCAATATCTATGCTATTAGGGTTTACTAAAAAAAACCTAAGGATTTGCCATTAATGTAAGTCATATAATCTGCTTCTGTAGCATGATGATCACTTGATATCTCTAGCTAGTGAAAGAATTAATGACCAAGGAAACCTGTCCTTGGCTTTAGTTATTGTTTCGATAAGATCTAGTATATATGTATTTTCAGTATCAACTAATTTTCTCTCTAGTTTTATGATCTTATGACGTTTTTTTTAGAGAGTTTGGATGTAAAATGCTCGAGCAATAACTGAGATTTTCCATTAACATATTCTGTGTTTTGGACACACACAATAATTAGCTTTATTTCTTCAGTTCCAGTACTCTGGTTGAGAAAGTTCAAAGCAATTTCTTCGTGCCGTCCATTGTGTTTTTATTTTTTTTTAATAAAAAAACGATTGAGAAAGTTCTTAAGGGTTGCTAGAATGTTTGCTAATGATTATTAATAGTTAGGCCTTGAAAAACGAAAAGATAAAGTTAGTAATTTAGTCGTATATTATCAGGATCATTAGAATATTCATTATTATTATTACATTATATATATATATATATATATATATATATATATCACGTTTCATTTTTTGTAGGATTTCAATAGATACGGTATATTAATTAAAACAATTTTCAATTAATATTGGTATTAATTTGAAATCCCGTACTTGATTTTTGAATGTCTCGACACTTACTACATATATTTTATTGTCTCTTTGTAGCAGGGAGCACCTGATATTCCTTTTGTTTTGTTTTGGGTACGTATAAGGTTGAAGACAACACGGCATCACTACTTTAATTTGATTTAATTAATCAAGGACTTTATTTAATAGTTAGATAAGCCTTAACATTATGTTTTCTTGGCCGTTAACAGTTACTTATCAAAATTGATAACCACCGAAACTAAGAACCAGTGTGAACATGAATTTGTTTATCTCTCTATTATCAGTTCCTCCTGATAATAAATATATCAGGACAAAAAATATAGAACATAGATTATAGAGAAGTTTTGACAAACACTTTGAGTAAAAGTATATAAATCTAGTGGTTCATATTCTTCGTCTTGATATATTTATTGTCAAGACGAACTGACAATAGAAAATATATATATATATATACAGTTTTTATATTATCAATTCGTCCTAATATAAAATATATCATAACGAAGAATGTGGACCATTAGATTTATATATTTTGACTCAAAGTGTATTCACTTGCCAAAACTTCTTTATTATTTATGATACATATTCTTTGTCCTGATATATTTTATATCATAACGAACTGACGGTAGAAAGACTATATATATATATATATATATAATAAGAACAATACAAATGCTTTAATTTTATAGATTTTGCTTTCTCTTTAACTCATCTTTTTTTATAACATTTTAAAATATGTGATTGGTTGTGATAAAATGGCCGTGGAAACCAATCACATATTATCCACACATTCATTGCAATACTTATGTGTCATGAAACTAAATGAACACATTCATTGCAATGCTTATTTGTCATGAAATTAAATGAGATCAGGAAAAATATGAGATAATGAGAGGATCCAAATCCTAA
Source organism: Acer negundo (assembly GCA_035582765.1). Classification (NCBI taxonomy): domain Eukaryota; kingdom Viridiplantae; phylum Streptophyta; class Magnoliopsida; order Sapindales; family Sapindaceae; genus Acer; species Acer negundo. Next base: position 16,732,225 of record CM069236.1, on the reverse strand, counting down.
TTTTATATGCATCATAAACTGATAATAGGTTTTTATATAGTACAGCAATATAATAGGTTTATGAATTATCATCAAAGCTTTAGTCCTATGACATCTCTCTTTTGTTATCATTATTATTTTTTATATTGACATGAGACTCGCATACATGTAGGACTTTCTTATTCACTAAATACAACTTCACAATTTTGACTAATGACAACAAATAAAAGCATCGACAGCAACCAACATTATTGTCAATAATGATAAAGTTGTTACTTTTCGAAAAAATAAAAATAATGATAAAAAGGTAAACCTATGTGAGGAATATTGATTGGAATTCTATCTAGTATCTATGTATAAGTGGAACATGGAACATTTTACGGTTCATTAGCATACCTCATTAAATGTTAATGCTGAAAAAGAAATGAGCTTGATCTAGTGGTAAATCTCTCACATATGCACTACGATGTTACAAGTTCGAGTCCTCCTTCTCAAAAAAAATCTCAAATTTATGTAACAATTGAAATTAACTTAATAGTAAGAACACAAGAACACAAGAAGAAATCAAGAGATAGATAACATATAAATATGATATTTTATTCACTACTCAATGGTATTTACAACTTGGTGAGACCTCCATTTTATAGGCTCACAATGTAGTAGTTACAAATGAAAAGACATAAGCAATAAACTTGAGAATCAATGGAGCCATAAACTTGAGAGTAAATGGTACCATAAACTAGAAAATAAATTAGGAAAGGTGAAGGATCACAAGTTACATTGTGAGATTGGACATTCACTTATATTGTATTTTCATAACACTTCCCCTTGAATGTCCATTTTACATAGAATATGCATCGTTAAAACCTTTGAAAAAACCCTGTGTGAAAAAAATACTAGTGAAGGAAAAAGAGTACATTATTCATATGTATCTTAAAAATAATATTGGAGGTGATAACAACTGCCTCATTAAAACCTTACGGAGAAAAACCCTGTGGGATAAAAACTCAGTGAAGGAAAAAGAGTATATTATATAGATTTCCTTCAAAACAATTACTCCCCCTCATCAATATGCTTATTTTGATATTGCCGTCTCAATTGTTTGAGAAATACTTTTCAATTGCCGCATCCCAATATTATGCACTAACTTCGTGAATGTTGCGGTTGGCAACGCTTTTGTGAATAAATCTGCAAGATTTTCACTTGAGCGTATTTTTTGAACATCTATTTCATCATTCTTTTAGAGCTCATGTGTATAAAAGAATTTTGGTGAAATGTGCTTAGTTCGATCACCTTTAATATAGCCTCCTTTAATCTGTGTAATGCAAGCAGCATTATCTTCATATAATATTGTGGGACTATTTTTTATTGAAGATAGTCCACATATTTCCCGAATATGTTGTATGATAGATCTTAACCAAATAGACTCTCTACTAGCTTCATGAATCGCCAATATCTCCGAATGGTTTGAGGAAGTGGCAACCATTGTTTGTTTAACAGATCTCCATGAGATAGCAATATTTCCACAGGTAAATAAATATCCTGTTTGTGATCGGGCTTTATGTGGATCATAAAGGTATCCAGCATCCGCATATCCGGATAATTCTGATTTTGATCCCCTTGAGTAAAATAATCTCATATCAATTGTTCCAAAAAGATAACGCAATACATGTTTAACGCCATTCCAATGTCTTCTAGTTGGTGCAGAACTATACCTTGCTAGTAAATTGACTGCAAATGCAATGTCAGGCCTTGTACAATTTGCAAGGTACATAAGTGCTCCAATTGCATTTAAATATGGTACTTCAGGACCAAGAAGCTCTTCACCAACTTCTTTTGGACGAAATGGATCTTCATCTGTATTAAGTGATTGAACAACCATTGGAGTGCTTAATGGATAAGCTTTATCCATATAAAAACGCTTTAAGACTTTTTCCGTATATGTTGATTGATGAATAAATATTCCGTTTGGTAAATGCTCGATCTGCAGGCCGAGGTAAAATTTCGTTTTACCAAGATCTTTCATTTCAAATTCATCTTTTAAGTAAGAAGCAGTTTTGTGAGTTCTTCAAGATTGCCAATGAGATTTAAATCATCAACATATACCGCAATGATAGCGAATCCAATTTCTGATTTTTTTAATGAACACACATGGGCAAATTGGATTATTTGCATATCCTTCTTTCAATAAACTTATTAGTAAGAACACAAGAACACAAGAAGAAATCAAGAGATAGATAACATATAAATATGATATTTTATTCACTTCTCAATAAATATTCACTTAAGCGATTGTACCACATGCGCCCAGATTGTTTTAACCCGTATAAGGATCTTTGTAGCTTAATTGAATACAAGCTTCTATGTTTTAAATTTTCATTCATTTTATATCATTTAGGGATTTCATATATATATATATATAAGTATCAATAGATCAATACAGGTATGTTGTTACTACGTCCATAAGACGCATATCAAGCCCTTCTGAGGCTGTTAAACTAATCAAAAATCGAAATGTGATTGCATCCATTACTGGGGAATAAGTCTCCTCATAGTCAATACCTGGTTTTTGCGAGAAACCTTGTGCTACGAGTCGTGCTTTATATCTCACAATTTCATTTTTCTCATTTCGTTTTCTAACAAAAACCCATTTATACCTGACAGGTTTGACGTCTTCAGGCGTCAAGACAACAGGTCCAAAAACTTCACATTTTTCGAGTGAATTTAGTTCAGCTTGGATTGCTTCTTTCCATTTTGGCCAATATTTTCTATGTCGACATCTTTCTACTGCTGTTGGTTCAACATCTTCATCATTATTCATAATATCAAGAGCGACAGCAAATGCAAATTTATCATCAATGTTAATATTTCTTCGATCCAGGAATTTCTTAGAACCAACATAATCTATTGAGATTCGTTCATGAGTCTAATCTGGGGAGATTAAAATTTCTTTATTTTGTAAATCTACATGATCATTTTGTTCCTCTTTAGGGGAATTTTGTATTTCCTTAGTTGTTGATACATATACTTCTTCGGGAGTAATTTGATCATTTTCGGATCGATTAATTTTTTCTGTCTTATTTTCAACGATGGCTTCTTCTGGAGAGCCACTTTTATTTTGAAGCTTCATTTGTATTCTCCTTTTCCTTGGAGTTAAGTCTTTTGCACCAATTGGTCTACCACGCTTCAAGCGTGGTTTAATTTCATTACCTTATCTGATTGTCCTTCAGGGACATCAACCCTTGCTGGGACATTTTCTGCAGGTATATGTGATTTTACTATACTCTTTGAATCGGTAAATGCATCTGGAATTTGATTTGCAAATATTTGCAACTAAATAATCCTTTGAACTTCAAGTTCACATCGATTTGTTCGAGGATCAAACTGAGATAAAGATGATGCATTCCATATAAGTTCTTGTCGTTTATCTGTCTTTTCTCCCCCTAACGACGGAAAAACTCGTTCATCAAATTGGCAATCCACAAATCTTGCTGTGAAAATATCCCCTGTTAAAGGCTCAAGATATCTAATTATTAAAGGAGAATCATAGCCAACATAAATTCAAAGTTTTCGTTAAGGACCCATTTTTGTCCTTTGTGGGGGTGAAATTGGACATAAACAGCACAACCAAAAATTCTCAAATGAGAAATATTTGGTTGTTGGCCAAGTACAAGTTGTGAAGTTGAAAAATTATGATAACTAGTCGGTCGAATACGAATTAACGATGCAGCATGTAATATTGCATGTCCACATGAAGAAATGGGTAATTTTGATTTTAAAAGCAAAGGTCTGGCAATTAATTGAAGACGTTTTATCAAGGATTCTATCAAACCATTTTGAGTATGGACATGTACAACAGGATGCTCTATATCAATACTGATTGACATGCAATAATCATCAAAAGCCTTAGATGTAAATTCACCTGCATTATCTAGTCTAATTTTTGTAATTTGATAATCAGGAAATTGTGCTCGTAATTTAATAATTTGAGCAAGAAGTCTTGCAAATGCAACAGTACGGGTAGAGAGCAAACAAACATGTGACCACCTAGTTGATGCATCTATTAAAACAATGAAATATCGAAAAGGTCCACAAGATGGGTGAATGGGTCCACAAATATCACCCTGAATTCTTTCCAAAAAACTTGGAGATTCAAAATTGACCTTTGTTATGGATGGTCTTGTAATTAATTTGCCTTGAGAACAAACTGCACATGGGTTATCAGAAGGCAAAAGAATCTTCAGGTTCTTTATAGAATGTCCATGTGAGTTTGATCCTAGGTGACCAAGTTTATCATGCCAAAGCATAAAAGTCTTTGGATCATTGAACTTCTGGCTTAATACAAGATTTGTTTCTATAGTTCATATGGTAGTTTGATATAACCCAGAAGAAAGTCCAAAAAATCTTTCTAGTATCTGCTTCTGGCATGATACAATAGAAGTAATGCAAAGGTATTCTATATTATCTTCGTTAGTAGTCTCAATGTGGTACTGATTAAGACGGATATCTTTAAAACTTAGCAAATTTCTTCTGGAATTGCTAGAATATAAAACATCATTAATTTGTAATTTTGTCCCATTTGGTAACAAAATATTTGCTCTTCCGGAGCCGTCTATCAGGTTTGTAGTACCTAATATTGTGTTAACATTAGCTTTAGCTAATTTTAAATGAGTGAAATAATTTTTGTTTTGAAGGATTGTATGCGTTGTGGCACTGTCTACAAGACATTCATCTTCATCATTCATCTTTCGATTGTTGAAATCATTAGTATGATCTGAAACCATCTTCACATATATAAACTTAAGTTAATATAAATATATATAAAATAAATTTTGAGGAGATTACAATTTAATTAAGAAATAATTGAAAATAAAACTCGAACTTCATTTAAAAGCAAACTAAATAATAAGACAAATCTATCTCTCAAAAGCACACACTGTAGGAAATTTTATTACAATCACTCTCAAAATACGCTAGAACACTCAAAAACAAACTTAAACATAGTGAAAAACTCTTAAACATAATGATAAATAAGTACTAGCAACACACCAAAAGCATAATGAAAAACACACTGAAAAATAATATCAAACATGCTAATTGGCATTAACATGTCCATCGCCAATCAAGTGGCCGATATTTCCATTTGGGTCCTTAAAGAAATCTGAAACGTCCAGATGAGTTATGTCAACAGGCTCATCATGATCAATGAAATTTGTTTCCACCTCTTTTCCTTTTGCCTTCAATGATGCTTGATAAAGTTCCACAAGATGTTTAGGCGTACGACAGGTACGCGACCAATGCCCTTTTACTCCACATCTGAAACAAGCATTGTCATGATTTTTAGAGGGTTTGTTTTGAAAAACTTTCCCCCTTTCCTGTTTTTCATTATTGTTATTCCACTTCTGGTGGTTTAATTTAGACTTCTTATTATGACCCCCTCGGCCTTGTGAATGACCACGGCCACCATAACCGCCACGGTTATTTGATGAATTAGCATTTGCTTCTGGGAATACTACAGTTCCAATTGGGCGAGATTGATGATTTTTCATCAAAAGCTCATTATTTTGCTCAGCCACAAGAAGACATAAAATTAACTCAGAATATTTGGTAAATCTACGCTCTCGATATTGCTGCAGCAGGAGCAAATTCGAGGCATGAAAAGTAGAAAATGTTTTGTCTAACATGTCTTGTTCAGTTGTTGTCTCTCCACATGATTTCAATTGAGAGACAATCTTAAATAATGAAGAATTATACTCATGGACCGATTTGAAATCTTGTAATCGTAAATGCATCCAGGCATAACGAGCATTTGGAAAAATCACCGTTTTCTAGTGATTAAATCTCTCTTTTAAATTTGTCCAAAGCTCAAATGGATTTTTGACAGTAAGATACTCAGATTTCAATCCTTCATGGAGATGGTGTCGAAGGAAAATCATTGCTCTAGCACGGTCCTATGAAGATGCTTCATTTTTTTCTTTAATCGTTTCTCCCAGATTCTTAGCATCAAGATGAATTTCAGCATCAAGATGAATTTCAGCATCAAGAATCCATGACAGATAGTTGTCACCAGAAATATCAAGAGCAGCAAATTCAAGTTTTGTGATGTTCGACATATTCAGTTGGCTAAATCAAAAAATGATTTTTAGAAATTTCTAAACACAAATATGTCAAATACTATAACAAAATATGTAAGGGTAAAAATATACATGTTAAATCCATGATATTTTATAATATGAAAAATAATGAATATTATTGCAGTGAGTTAATAATAAATTACAACATTTTCATACCTTGTGAAAATGGAATGAATAAAGAAGAATATTTACCTTATCAGAGCTACGTCGTGCTGATAACGTGAAATAAACTTAATAGTAAGAACACAAAAACACAAGAAGAAATCAAGAGATAGATAACATATAAATATGATATTTTATTCACTTCTCAATGGTATTTGCAACTTGGTGAGACCTCAATTTTATAGGCTCACAATGTAGTAGTTATAAATGAAAAGACACAAGCAATAAACTTGAGAATCAATGGAGCCATAAACTTGAGAGTAAATGGTACTATAAACTAGAGAATAAATTGGGGAATGTGAAGGATCACAAGTTACATTGTGAGATTAGACATTCACTTATATTGTATTTTCATAACAACAGCGTAATAATTAAAAATAAAAAATAAAATAAATAAATAAAAAAGAGCTCAATGGATTGATACATTCATACACTAACGATCTGCAACATGTTAGCTTTACATGAGATAAAAGATTTGCAACTAACAGATTTGCCGTTATTATTAAAAAAAAATTCACAGAACTGATCATTATTATTGCGCGCAATCCATAATAAATAAATAAAATTTCCAATCAATCTATTGCGTTTTAGCCAGAGGCCAGAATACCACATGAATAATGTATTTGTGTTATTTTTTTCTCATAATGACACCACTTGGCAATATGGGATGCACCATATATGCATTTTGAATTAATTAATTATTAGGTTTTAGATAGCATTCTAACTGCAGGTAGAAAATAGAAATGATTAAAAGTTGAAACTTTCCAAGAAGCTTGGTGGTGACTGGTGGGTCTTCTGAATTATAATATATATTTAACCATTAACTTAACATATAAAAACAGAATCCACATGCAGTCACTCTCAATAAATTGTTTATTAATTAATATTAATGATTATTAGCCATTCTCATCATACTCGAATGCCATTAATAACGTGCTCCATAAACATATATTATTATTATTATTATATTAATTTAAATTTTCGATTTAATTTTTTAACTTTAATATCGGATTAAAGAATATATATATAATGTCAATGTATAACCTGATTCTATTATATATATAATCCAATAATTTATTGGTGTATTAAAAGTGAATCAACAGTACTCTTATTTTTAATTAAAAAGGCTGATGTTAAAACCATGCATATAAGAGCAAGTGGGACTAAAGCACTTGCAAAATTCAGACACTAGATGTCGCTTGCTGTCCTTTTCAATGGATTTTCACTCTTAACATCAGAGGATTCCATTACCGAACTTATGGCTGCACCTTATATAAATATATATTTATATATATATATATATATAAATAATTTTTTTAATTCGTTCTGATATAAAATATATCAAGACGAAAAATATGGATCATTAGATATACATACTTTTGACTTACACTTATCAAAACCTCTCTATAATTTATGATACACATTCTTCGTCCTACTATATTCTATATCAGAACAAACTGATAATAGAAAGGCTATAGATAATATTTTAGATCGATTCATTAACTAATAACTGAATGGTGAAGAATATTAATTGCCTAAAACTTAAAGCATATTGGTACGGTGGATGCGAATATTGTTCATAATACCCACTGCTCACCGTAGTTTAAAATATCCATAGTTTTGTGATATATTCGTTGATATTTTTTGTAATTTAAGTGCATATGTATAGATATAGGCTATAATATCGTTTATGTAAAATATTTGTAAATATCCATGATATTTCAGTAAAATATTCATATCAGTGAACTTGTAGTGTAGTTTTACATAATATTGTGGATATTTCAATATCCATGAAATATCCACAATATTTCTGTGATATTTCTATGAAATCTTGGTGATATTCCCGACAATGTAAAGTGAAAATTTATGATGTTCTCTGATGTATATATCTATTTTTTGTTATTATTCTTTTTTCTTTTCTTTTTTTGATATAATATATTACTTCCATGACATGAAAATTGAGTACATAATGAATATAAAATGAAAATTTTAAACTATTCTTTTTTTTGAAAGAAAATTTTAAATTATTCAAAAATTAAAAGTAAAGTTGTAAATTATAAATTTGAAATATCTATTACTTACTCATCGTTCAAAAACATGAAAGAATACTTTAAAGAAAAGAAAAGAGAAAAACAAAAACAAAAACAAAAACAAAAATATTTTAAAGATAAAGAAAAAACGAAAATGTAAGAAACCCGTTAAAATTCTATAACATGTTTGTATTAACTAAGATGGTAGCCCCACATCATGTTTGAACCACTTATGTCTTCTTCATTTATTTATTTATTTATTTTTTTGTATTAAAATTTATATGACTTGTATGAAGTAAACTTTTAGATAATGAAATTTCAATGGAGACTTTTCAATTTTATATAGCTCAAATGTGCATTATATTGATATATACCGTATAGTTGTTACATACTATATGTCTTTGAAAAAAATTTTCTATTTTACTAGATTATTGAATATTTTAACCTTTATTTATATTTTTAATCAAATTTTTGTACTATCCATAAATTTTACATCAATATCCATTGATATTGATATTTCTATAAAATTATAACATCGATATCCATCCAAAAATATATTTTCTTCTCCCATCTCAATAGAGTTGAGATTTTAAGTTTAAGTTTCATTCCCTAATAAAAAAAAATTGAATAATATCTCAAATAAATAAATCATATCGGCATTTAGTTGGTGGTATCGGAATAATAAATAGTGAGGTCGTGGAACGATGCGCCGAGTGCGATGACAGTGAACTGACGACAGCTGGTACTGTCCAAAGAAAAAAATTGATATTAATTTTTTTTTTTTTTTGAACAATAATATTAATTAAACCCAATTTCAAAAAAAAAAAATTAAAAAAATTTAATACTATTGGCTACATATATATATATATATATATCTACATCCATTTAATAAAGAAACAAACCTTTAATAAAGTGACTACACCAAATGTTAAGAAAGCCTATGAACTCGGAAAAGTTTATATTAAACCACTAAAAAAAACTGTATGGTACTAATATTACTACGCATAAAACTAATTAGTATATTTATATTTTATTAAAAAAAAATCTAATTATAAAATTATCTCAGTAGAAATTTATCAATAAAAACAAATTACTTGAATTAAAAATAAACTAAATAATATTTACACTCATTAATTATACTCATCTTCAACCATATCTCTTTATTAAAAAATAAAAATATATAAATAAATATATATAAAAAAAATAATAAAAAAAAAACTTATAATAAACTCTAATTTTATTTTAAGTATCAAACTTTCTCATCATCACATGATTATCATATAATAAAGTAATGGAAAAAGAATTTTCAGAGGACTCTGATCATACAGAGGTAGGTATTATTTTACTTTTTTTTGTCTTTCTTTTCTGTATGTCGACCAATAGATGGACGAGCTTGGGGCGTGGACAAATGACTCATAAGTCAGCGAATCGAATCCTACAAATGGTAAAAAGCTTTAGAAAAGACTTGATCTAGATAAGGGGATAAATGGTTACAGTCAAGAAATAAATAAATAAATAGTTCGATCAATAAACAAAATAATTTTTTTAAAGAGAGTTTTTGCTAGATATCAATGATTTTATTATTATTATTATTATTATTATTATTATTATTATTATTATTATTTTAAGATAGGTGTACGATGATTCTCTTATTAATATCCCTGTTTATTCCTCCAGAGTGGAAGTAAGGCCTGCTTCTTCAAAGGGCCCCTCTTCGATTCTTGATATTTCAGCTGGTATCATTGTCTTGATCTCTTCAGTTGTTTCGATGGTCAAGCAAGGGTTAAAGGTTTGTAGGGATTATGTTTCTCCGTTGGTTTCTTTTGCTCAACCCATTGTTTTATCAAAGGTTTCGGTTGATGAGTTGGACAATAGGGTGGGTATAGTTTCTCTTTTGGTTGAGAAGGCTGAAAGGGTTGTTTTGAGGAATGGATCCAGATGTTCATATTCCCCTATTTTGGTTGTGGACTCTGATGTTCTATTCCAGGGTCTTGAGCGTCCACTGTCTGATTCCCAAACTGAACTTTGCCTCATTGTTGATTCTTCCTAAGCTGATCAGGTTGAGGAAGAAGAGTTAAATGATATACTATTACTCGAAGGTCCACTAGGATTGCACACATATTGGCTTCTTATAAGTCCGGATCCCAAACTTTTTCGAGGGTTTCTGATGATTAGTGTCCTATATTGAAGTAGTCATGGGATTTGGAATGGTTCTACGAGGCGGGTTTCTGATGTTCAGGTGTCCCATATTTTTAGAGAAGACAATCAGGTTGCAGATGCTCTTTCCAAGCATGTTTGGGGGCTAGAGGTTGATTTTTGGTGGTTTTCCACTCCTTCCTTCTGTTCTTCGTTGGTGGGCAATGACTGCATAGGTCGAGAGCTTTTTTGTTTTTCTTGATGTGTTTTGTTTTCTTGTGTGGCATGTGCGCCACTTTTCTAGTTGAGGATTTGTTTCCGGTGTTTTTGTGGCTTGTTTGGCATGTGCTACATTTTTTTTTTCCTTCTTTTATTATTTATATAGTTCTAGATAATACCTAAGGATTTTTCAGCATATGATCGTTTGTGATGTTTTTTCCCCATAGATCAATCCAATTTAAAAAATAAATAAATAAATAAGAGAATTTCATATTGAAAATCTCATGACCCCATAAACAATATAGTTCTCCATCTCCCCTTTCATAAGGCTTCTACATTCAAGACATTTCCACAACCAAATTAGACTATCATTAGAAGTGGATTTGATTCCAAAAATAATATGATTTTTTTTAATAAATTAGGTGTGTTTATAATTTAAAAGGATTTATAATTTAGATGTATTAAAATGAATATATTCATTTAAATAAAGGTACTATTTGCATTAAGATAGCTGTTTTTAGTAATATTTATTTTTTAAATTTTAGACATGGGTGTACTTATAAAAATGGGTGTACTAATTAGTTTTATAGGTTACAATATCCGCGAACACACACACACACACACACACATATATATATATATATATATATTTATATATATTTATATAGTTTTTTTACTGTCAGTTCATCCTGATATAAAATATATCAGGGCGAAGAAAGTGGATCATAGATTATAGAGAAGTTTTGACAAGTGTATACACTTTGAGTCAAAGTATGTAAATCTAATGGTCCACATTTTTTGCCTTGATATATTTTATATCAGGACGAATGTACTGACAATAGAAAATTTGTATATATATATATATATAAACTTTTGGGTTTGTAGCTTCTGCTGGGCGTTAGGTGTTTGTTGCAATTGTAGGGGGTTTTTTTTCAGGGTTTTGGTTGTGGTTTGGGTAGCTCTCTACTGCTTTACTTTTGCTGTTTGTGTTGTTTTCCTGTGTTGTTTTGGTTGCTGGTGTTGTTTGCCGTTGGTTTCCTTTCTAATAAAGTTTGATGTTCAAAAAAAATATATATATATATATATATATATATAGAGAGAGAGAGAGAGAGAGAGAGAGAGAGAGAGAGAGAGAGAGAGAGATTTTCCAATGAGAACTTTTTATAATACACATTTTAAGCACTTTTGATAAAATTTAATAGAATATATTGAATCTTGATGTGATTTTTTGTATGGATGATAAAAACATTAAAATACATTTGAAAAAATTTGAAAAATTTCGGGTATAAGAACAACTTTTTTCCGACTTTTCTGAAGATAAAACATTTAAAAAGGGGAAATATAAGAAACAATAGTTCTCAATTCCAAAAAATTTCTGAATTTTTACTAAATTTGTATTTTAATTTTCTTAGGATGCATACAAAACATTTCATCTAAAAACATTCAATTGCATGCAATTTCATCAAAGGTGCTCATTGTATTAAAATAAGGGGGTGCTGATAGGAAAAGTTCTATATATATATATATATATATATATATATTCTCACCTACAAACCTCCTGACAAAAGGTTATATACAAACCTATTTGTCAGTCTTGAGGTCAAAATCCAAGGAATGTTATGTAAAAGCATCTTCAACTATGCTCTCTAAATTTTAGTTATTTTGACTAAAAAGTTATTTTAGCTAGTAACTTTTCATAAGGTTACTCCAATCATCATCTCTATTATAGTTAGTCATTAATATTTTAATATTTTTTGACCTTTAGATATAAATACATTTATTTTGTTCCAAAATTGACATCATTTTTTTAATAAGAAATTTAGTTTTAAAATAATAAAATAATAGGAGAGAAAAAATAGCTAGCAAAGAATGACAGTTCTCTAAAATAGAGAGCCATAATAGAGAGTGGTTGGAGTGCCAAAAACCATCCCCACTAGCTATTTTGGCTAAGGAGTGGCTTTAGGGAGCATGGTTGGAGATGCTCTAAGTAGTGGGCTAGAAGAGAGAACACATAACATCTCTTGGATTTTGATCAAAATGCTAACAAATAGGTTTATATTTAACTTTATGTTAGAGGGTTTGTAGGCGAGAAGCTCATATATACATATATATAGTTTTCTCTCTTCGGGACGAACTGATTTTATTTATATAAGTTCCACAACTATCAACCATTAGATTTGCATACTTCAGCTTAGTTAAAGTCTTCGTAAACTTAATCAATAACTCATAAGTCTTGTCCTAATTTTAAATGTTCAGTTCGGTCTTGAAGAGAGAAAAACTATATATATATATATATATGATAAGAAATGAAATCTATTTGTGAAAGAAATTAAAACTTTTAAACACTAACTATATTTTCATTTTCCCTATATTTCCCTTTTTTAGTGTTTTATATCCCAAAAAATTGAAGCGTAACACTTCAAACTTTTTTCACAACTATATTTCATTTCACGTGAAATTCAATCATGAAGATCTTAATGTAAGTTATCCGGTACTAAAAATTCATTGTGTATTTGGTTAGTTATATGGATGAAAAATATTCAAAAGGAAACGTTCAATGATTAATGTGGTATAGAAGAGCATATTTCAATTTTTTTTTTAAATACCCATAATTTAAGGAAAATGCTTGGGTACTGACCGGTCAGTACCCAAGTATACTGACCACCGAATGGGGTATTACCACGTGGTCAAAACTCTTTCACTTTTTACATTTTTCTCCTTACTTTGGGTTATGTGGCAACCAACCATTGGTTGGTCAGTATCTTGGATACTGACCGGTCAGCACCCAAGTGTTGTCCATAATTTTATAGTTCCTCCATTGATCTATACATCAACTAATCATAAATGATACCACCGTTAATTGTGGTTTCGCGATAAAATACCAATCATGTTTAAGGTTTGAGTCGCTATATCCATCGGTGGTATCAAATATAATAATAGTCTTTTTGAATCTGAAACTAACATGTAGTATATTAATTAATGCTTACAAAATAATAATAAAATCATATATCATATAATATGTTATAATATCATATATAATAATAATATAATCATTTATCATATATCATATCATATATAACTTTTTTAACCGGAAGTTGGCATGTGTAATCTTAATTAAAACTTACAAAATAATCACAAAATTACAATATAATCATTTATAATCACATAATAATAGTCTTTTTTAACCGGAAGGTGAAATGTATTATCTTAATTAATACATTGTATAATAATATAAAATGAAATTCCCACCATATAATAAGATGTTAATTTCAAATGTTAAGTAAATTCTTATTTAATGCTTTTGTCCATTGAAATCTCTTATTTTGAGGTTTTTTTCTTATCATTTTTTATTTTGAGATGAAACTCCCACAATTTAATAATTTCAAGTGTTATTAATATCTTATTTAATACATATTTCCATTGAAATCTTTAACTTTAATATTCTATTATTTTATTTTATTTTTGAGATTAAACTCCCACCATCACTACAAGAAAAATGACCTATTGGGACAAAAATCTATTGGGACGAATTTATTTTGTCCCAATAGGTTTTCTTTCTATTTAAAATTATAATAATTAATTAATTTTATTGACCTTTAGAGACGAATTGTTTTCATCGCAATAGACCTCCTATTGGGACGAAATACAAAATTCATCTCAATAGACACTATATTGGGACGAATTTATTTCGTCCCAATAGGTTTTCTTTTTATTTAAAATTATAATAATTAATTAATTTTGTTGACCTTTAGAGACGAATTGATTTTGTCCCAATAGACCTCCTATTGGGACGAAATACAAAATTCGTCCCAATAGACTGCCTATTGGGACGAATTTATTTCGTCCCAATAGGTTTTCTATTTGTTTAAAATTATAATAATTAATTAATTTTGTTGAAAATTCATGATATTTTTGAAGTTTTTCTTTAAAGATAGATTTATAATTAAATTACAATATAAATTAGAAAATGATGCAATATAGATCATTTTGTTCGTCCAAAGTGGTTCTCTATCGAGATGAATTTTGTTTCTTTCCAATAAGTTCTTCATAAGGATCAATAAATATTAGTCTTGAAAGGTTTTCTATTATTATTTTTTTTTAAAAAGAACCGAACCATCGGAACTGGAATCGAAACCGCTGGTTCCGAATAGAAAACCGAAACCGCTAGGTTCAAATCGAAAATCGAAACCACTAATTCCGAATTGAGAATCAGAACCGGAGTCATGTCTAATTCCGAGTATGACTAATGATTGACTTTTTGATCTGACCAATATATTATTTTATCAAAATAGTTTAATTAAATGTTATAATAATTTTTTTTAATATCAATTTATTTATCATATAAAAATAAAATTTAATTTAATGGAATCAATCTACAAATAAAATTTTGATTGAAAAATAATCAATATAAATTTAATAATAAGTAGATGTTATATATAAAAAGTATGCCCCAATCAAAGGAGCAGCAAGGTGGTTGGGCGTGTGTGGGAGGGGGTATGAGTGTGGTTCGATCCACCATGACCACGCCAATTAATCTTATTTGTGCAATGGCTGGTGGGTGGGCATTGGGGTTTGGTGGTGTGTGTGGCCTGGCCATTTGAATTTTTTTTTGTTTCTTTTTTTGTTTAAATTTTCGTCCCTATAGGTTGTCAAAGGGGACGAAAATACATTCGTCCCTACAAGTTGTCTATAGAGACAAATAATTTCGTCCCTATACATTATCAATTGGGACGAAAATTGAAATTTGTCTTTATACGTAGTTTTAAGGGATGAATTTCAATTTTCGTCCCAAAGAAGCTATTGCGACCCACCTGAGGCGACGGATTTTGGGACGAATTTTATTCGTCCCAATAGACCTCTTGGGACGATTTTTGGCATATAGGGACGAAAAACAAAATCCCAATAGCCAATTTTTTTTGTAGTGCATTTAATAAGATGTTAATTTCAAGTATTTTTTTTTATTTTTATTTTTTATAATTGGATTACAACAACCGGAATGGATTAAAACAACAACTGGGACCCTGCGAGGATGAGACTCGACTACAAGCACAACCTAGACAAAAGCTCCCACAAATGGGGAGACGACACCCACACAAAGGTGGGATACAAGCCACACAAATAGTGGGATAACATCCACCCACTAGTGGACCAAGGAAAATTGCATATATAAATGCACATCATGGCACTCGAACAGTGGTGGTGGAGGGCTCTAACCGAGGGTCCAACCAACTTGGCAATAGGCCTTGGCCTAATTTCAAGTATTATTTAAAGTAATAAACATTCTTCTCACCTCCTTACCTTCCGTCTCCCTCCATTTCTATTCCGTTTCCTTTTTTTTTTAGTTTCTATTTTTCAATAGTATATATATATATAGGTTTTCTACTATATTTATATATATATATATATATATATAAAGTAGAACCCCTCTAAACTAATATTCTTAGGACCTATCATTGAGTATTAATTTTAAGGAGTTATTAATTTGAAGGGTTTTACATTGTAAAATGTTATTTAATCTTAAAAAATGTGTGGAAGTCGGTTTTTTTTTTTATTTAGGGAAAGTTCCTTTTCAGGATTTCTTGTTTAATTGGTTTTCTTCTTTAGAAAAAATTCTTTTTTTCTTCTTCTTCAAGATTCCTTGTTTAAGAAAGATTTATTAAGAAAATTTCCAATTCCTTTTAGGAATGTGATTACTTTGTAATCAAAGATACTCACCCTATAAATAGTGAGACTTATTTTTTGGTTGTATAAAACAAAAGAGATCTCATGATATACCTAAAAATTCTATTCCTAATGGCTCTTAAAAATTCTCTCTTTTAATGAATGATGAAATAAAAAATATTAAGCATGGTGGCCTTGTGCAAATTAACATCTTGAAGTACTTTTCTAGTTCTTGATTATTATGTAATATATTTTATAATTTTATGGAATTATTAATTTATGCTACATTTGGGACCGAAATTTTACACTGGGTTTCAAAAAGAAATTATTAATTATTACGATAGAAGGGTTTATAAATTTTGTACACTGGCCCAAGTTGGGATCGGGATATTTTATTAATTTAGAGAGTATATTAATTTATAGGAGATTAATTTACCGGGGTTCTACTGTATATATATATATATATATATCTCGAATATTGATAAATCATAATATAATCTTTCTACTTCATTTGACATTTTTTTATATTCAATTTTATGTTTTTTAAAGGGCCAACATTTTTTAATTTTTTTTCCCTTAATTATATGATGAAAGTGAAGTATCAATAAATTTTTTATTAGTTTTATCATCTCCCTCATGGGAATATAACTTTTGTTGCATGCGTTTTATCAAGATTTTATGCAACTTTAGTCGGCGAGACGTATAATTTTCTCACTCATCTCTTTCTTTATGCTTGTGTTTAGTTAGGTTTTGTAATATGTTGATTAACTACATTATGTTAATCTGAATTTTTTATAATCTATTTTTTTTCATGACAAGATTTTACCAGTCTTGAGTCAACAATACATGCAATTTCTTCACCCATTTCTTTCCCATGTGCATGTGTACTGGAATTTTTTTTTTTTTTTAATTTATTAATTTTGATTGTGTGATTTGCAGGAGATTGGACTTTTGATGAAGAAAGAAAAATGTTTAAACCTCAAAGATAGATGAATAATAATTAAATATAGGAATACTTTTTATAGGAACAGTTAGGTTTTGGTGAAATATTTGCACACCTTTTTCATTGATTTATGAACAATATATATATACATTAGTGATAAGAGTCCTACCTTCCCAAGCAACCTTAGGAGATAGAATATATCATGTATAAGGAATGTAATTTGAAATAGGAAAGCTACCTAAAACAATATTTACTGGGTTATAATTTAATTGAATACTTGTCATCTAACATGCCCCCTCAAGATGGCCATGGTTAGAGAGGCCAATCTTGGACTTCAACGGTTGAAATGTAGCATGAGGGAGCGGTTTTGTGAGTGCATCCGCAAGCTGATCCTTAGAGGACACATGAGTCACCCGTAACAAACCGGATTGGACTTGATTCCCGATGAAGTAAAAATCTATAGCAACATGCTTCATTCGTGAATGAAATATAGGATTCGAGCACAGCTAAGTCGCACCTACATTATCATAGAAAATGATTGGGGCTATCGGCAATATGAGACCAAGATCAGTAAGAAGAAAGCATAGCCAATTCAGCTCGGCAGCGGTGGAGGCAACAATGTGATACTCAGCCTCTGTGGATGAGCAAGCAATGGTGTTTTGTTTCTTTGAGCTCCAAGAGATGGGATTGTGGCCGAGATACACAATATAAGCACTTATGGAAGAATAGTCATCTTTGTTTCCGGCCCAATCGGCATCTGAGAAGGCATGAAGCGTGACCGGAGAGTCACGATACAAGAGAATACCTTCATCTAAGGTACCATAGAGATACTACAACACTCTTTTCACAAGATCCTAATGATCAGTTGTAGGTTGATGCATGAATTGAGACAGTTTATTGACCGCAAAGGAAATGTCTGGATGTGTGAGCAATAAGTATTGAAGGTAGAAAAATTGTTTGAGAGAGAGAGAAGATCAGCGGCTCTAATACCATATAAGAACAGTTAGGTTTTTGTGAAATATTTGCACACCTTTTTCATTGATTTATGAACAATATATAAACATCAGTGATACGAGTCCTACCTTCCTAAGCAACCCTAGGAGATAGAATATATCCTGTATAAGGAATGTAATTTGAAATAGGAAAGCTACCTAAAACAATATTTACTGAGTTATAATTTAATTGAATACTTGTCACCTAACACTTTTTGTTTCCAAAATAACAATATAAAGAACAAAATATGAGTTGAACCTAAATATTATACATTAATTTTAATTTTATACATTAATTTTAATTTGTTTGATTATTGATTTATAATTTTAATGTACCCTTAATCTTTTGAGAGGCTCTATAATTGCCACCTATAGATGTTCTCCATATACCCATTTGTAATGAAAGTTATTTAATTTATTCAAATTTAATTTGCTGAAAATAATTCCATCATTACTTAAGGAAAAACATAAACATTTAAAAATATTAAATTTTAGTGTATCTTTCTTTTCCATATTTAATTGTTATATCAAATAATCAAATAGCAAACTCATGCATTTTACATTTTTCTAACAACTATATGATACGATAATGTTTTTAATAATAACCATGCGATAGCACATCACCTCTTAGCAGAGTTAGTAGTGCACCTTTCTTCCACCTAAGTGGTGAGGGGGTCAAATCTCATCATGCACATTTTACAAACATATGTGAGGAGTTTTCTTCCCGGGTTATGGAAGTAGATATCCGGACCGTATATATTGTTTTATTTTGACAAATCCCGACAATTTTATTATAATAGTTCTTGTAATTCTTTGAAATAATAATAATAATAATAACAACAACCATAAGGTATGATATATTATAAAATAAAATAAAATAAAATATAAAAAAAACTATAGGAATAATAATAATAATAACAACCATACGGTATGATAATGTTCTTAACAAATCCCGTGCGAACACGGGTTGACAAATTAGTATCCTATAAAAATAGGAATAATGGACGACTATAATAGTCTTTATTATCCTTTCCTTTCTTTCTACCAACCAAAACCACAAAAAGAAGATAGAGAAAATTGAGAAATTTAAATTATAAAAATGATCATTAACTAAGAAAAAGATGTAAAAATGGCAAGAGAATCGTTAGATTAATGAGTTGATTAATCAGTATCAACGGTCTATGAGTAAAAACGTACAGGATTTGGTCATGTCCGTTCCAACAAAGAAGACAAGCGCCGATACAACTTGTTAGTGGAATATAAGCTTTTAATTTTATAAGCTAGAACCTATCTATAGGCATGAATAATGCACTTTGAACTCAATAGATTCTTCGATTCACACATAAATGTACAAAGATATATATATTTATATATAATTTTATGAGTATGGTGGGGGGACAAAAAGACGTGTGTGGTCTCTGTTAGTGCATGATGAATATGGTATGTTAAGTCTTTTTCATTAAATATGTACATTTCTTTCTTTTTAGAGCAATATATATATTATATATTTATATTATTATATACACCTCTCACTCTCAGTCACCTTCGATCTCCTCCTGGGGATAGAATAGATGAAGGGAATTTCTCAACTAATTCCTAGTTAGTAATTAATAGTGTACACACGCATGCCCTTTCATTTTGTTATTTTTTTTATTAACTGATTTCAAAAGAAGATCACAAAATGTGTATACGAAAATTATCAGTTGTGAAATTATGTAACTTTTTTTTATAAGATCCTAATTACTATCGATATTAATTCAATATATACCAATGTTTATTTGGAATTCCACATAAAAAATGGGTTGAATCTTGTACCTGATAAATACTCATATATATATATAGAATAATGCTAGACATCTCAAATTTTTTTCTCAAATGATGTGGCACGTGAGGTGTTAACATCATATTAGTTACTATATAATCTCATGATTTATAAGATGCTGACACCTAATGTACCACATCATTTGGGACAGAATTTAGAAAAAAATTTGAAATATCTAACATTACTCATATATATAATATGTGGTAGGATAAATGTATACAAATTTTGACACCATTTTTTATATAATATATTGACCTTTAGATAAAGATAGTTTGAATTTTTCAGACAAAGTTATGCATTTAAGTATACAAAGTTTTATATAATAAGATAGGGTTAGCTCAATGATATGCCTTTCACACTTATGACACCTACACTTTGTGGTTTGAAGTCATGTCTCCCTCCCTACATCTCGAATCATTGTAATATTTCATTTTAAAAAATTACATAATTTATCTCTTCTTTAATGAAAAAAAAAAAAAAAGTGATGGTGAAAAAAGAAAAAAAAAAAAAAACGGTATCTTGTATCTTTTTTAGTTTTCTTTTTTAATTATCATTTTTTTTTTTTGGCTTTAATGAACAACAAAACAAATCTCGTCTTTAATGAAAAAAAAAAAATCAACTTTTTTTTATAAAGGATATAATCATTTTCTCCCCGCTATATATATATATAATACTGCACAAGTTTATGATTTTTTGAAGATTTAAGGGTAAAAAAGTCTTTTTGAGACTTGTCTCATACATGTGACAAGTTTGGCCTAGGGTCTTGAGTGTGACAGAATTTGGTGATTTTTGTCCCACCTTGTCCGGTGCTATCCCATGCTAAAATTATGTCAAACGTGGGACAAGAAGAAATCGTCTCATGTTGTCATGTCCTGTCTCGCGTACCAAACGCACCCTATAAGACAATTTGTTCTCACTAGTTTCAGTAATGACCGTTCTTCCCTTTTGAAACAAAAATATTAGATGTTTTACCCCTGTTGTCAGACTTCCATTTAGACTAACACTTTGACCATCAACAAATTAATTGAAAGACCTTATTGCCCTTGAACACCTAAGTTACGGTGAAAATACGTTTTTACCCTTAATGGCCCTTTCACCAAACTTCACCAAAATATTCACTAACTTTCTACATAATACTTAGTTTTAAAAAATAGACGGAGGAGATTTGGCCTCCTGATGATCTCAATGGTTGATATTTTTTCTTTATTTAATTCTCTATTCTTTTTTTGAAAAAGACACAAAGAAACATCAGATGAAAAAAAAAATCTATCTCTTCACTTTTCTCATCTCACCTTACAATTACATGGAACTGAATGTGATGGTCAGAAGTCAGAATCTTATGTTTGGAGCGGTTTTATTCTTTGTATTTTAGATGTTTTTTTTTTTTTTGTGTGCCTAAATTGCTATAAATCTCCCATCATTCTTTTCTTTCTTTTCATCTAATTGTGATGCATTTTCAATTGAGTAGTTCTACTTTATTCAAATTTAGTGTTCAAATTTGATGCCCAAATAATGTAGCATCAATGTAATTCATTGCAATGTCCTTCAAAGGAGCAATTGAGAAGAATATTGTCTGAGTGAGAGAGAGAGAGAGTTGGAGAAGAATCAGAACTGTAAATGAGGCAAAATTGCGTAATATTCGTTTTATTCAAGTTTATTAGAAAATGACAACTTATACTATTCTGGAATTGTAAAAAGCAAATGATAA
This sequence comes from Acer negundo, assembly GCA_035582765.1. Lineage (NCBI taxonomy): Eukaryota > Viridiplantae > Streptophyta > Magnoliopsida > Sapindales > Sapindaceae > Acer > Acer negundo. The sequence goes on along the minus strand of CM069236.1, from coordinate 16,710,439 downwards.
GTGGCCTGGAAATATTTCCCTAAGATAGGCTCACAGTTGCACTAGCTACAAATTGGAAATTGATAAAACAGGAAATGGATAATTGCAATTGTGGCCTCATAGGCCCAACAATGCTTCAGGTCCAACGAGCCTAAGTGAGATTACCTCACCACAAAGCACATCGCTTTGAGTAGGGCTCTGAGATGACCTATAAAAACCTCGCAATTCATTTGTCTTAATGTTGTCTGAAAGCATCCCCAATTCTCCCACGAAATCCCTAGTTTAAAATTCCCTAAAACTACAATCTTCTTCAATCAACCCACAAATGATCCTTATTCTTCTCTCTTGACATTAATTCATTTAAATTATATTAATCTAATACAATTTAAATCAATTGATTATAACGATGCTACATCATTCGGATACCAGATTTTGATACCAAATTTAGATAAAACAGAATAATTGTTTTCAATTATTTATAGTCAAGAATATTATATATTAAAGAAAACGGTCATTTCAGCTGATTTTTAGTATTTGAATAAGAAAATAAATCCAGTTATTTTGAATGTACGAAATAAGAGAGGATATATATATATATATTTATATAAGATAAGAGAATTGGTGAGACCGTGAGACCAACTTAAGAGAAGAAAGGATATGGAAAATAAATAGGAGAAATAAATTTATGATGGGATTAGATTGTGTAGTTTAAAGGGTATACGAAGATTAATTTTAACCTTTCAATATTTTATAGAGTTAAAATTAAAAACCTCCCACCTTGTAGATGGGTAGAGAAATATACGTTTTTTTTTTTTTTTTTTTTAAAAAAAAAAAAAAAACCTCATCCAGATTGTAAAACCGTTAAGATTTCTATGAGGAAGGTAAAGGCAAACTATTACATTTTATAGCCGGGGCCAGCCCATGGGGGCAATAAGCCCAGCCATTTACTGGGGCTCCCAATTGACCCAATTTACTTCTTCTTATTTTATAAAATCAAGAGCCTTAGGACCCAATCTATTTAAGTTTAAAAACTGGGTCTAATTCCCAACCTTTTACTATTTTTGTTTATTTATTTTTCTTTTAAAATCAAGACCCAATGAATTAATTCAATTAATTAAAAATAAACTTCAAAGGCCTAATATATTTGTGATTCTGATTTCTGAGACTACACTATTTAAAACAAAAATAAACAGCAAATTAATTCAAAACAACAACAATGACCTAAAGACTAAGGTTCTAAATGAATAGAAAATTTTGATGGTAATAGTATAATTAGTAAATTTGTACTTTAAAAATCAAGAAGAATAGAAATTTAAACAATGTTTTGTTTTTATGTTATTAGATACAATAATTTTTTTTTGTATAATTTATATGGAGTACATTGTATTTGGTATATTAAAAATTATTTATTTAATTTTTTTTATTTTTATGTTAATGATAATAATTTTTATATGGGGCCCCGATTTTTGTTAATATCATTAAATGGATGGGGCTCCAAAATGTCTGGAGATGGCCCTGTTCATAGCCACATGTGGATTTAGGGGACCCATACCTCATTTTAAGATTTTTAATTCCTATTATTTCATGTATTATTACTTTATTAGCGTGTAATATATATATATATATATATATACGGTCCCGTTCCTATCAGGACATCCTTATATAACTTTATCAGGATATTGAATGTGAGTCACTCATTTATAAAAGTGATTTGACAAGTGCATGAATACCAAGTCAAAGTATGTAAAACGAGTGGCTCACATTCAATGTCCTTATATAATTCTATCAGGGTATCCTCATAAGAAAATTTCCATATATATATATATATATATATAGTTTTTCTATTGTTAGTTCGTCCTAATATAAAATATATCAGGTTAAAGAATGTGGATCATTAGATTTATATATGATTATATATATATATATATAATATTTTTAGATTTTACTGAAACAAGCAAAGTAAGAGAATTTTCAATACATGAATGGCTTGTGAAAAAAAGACATGCCACGTAGGATAAATATACAGTATATTAATAAATATATCTCTAATACAGTTGTTTATATTCAATATCAAACTGATGTTGTAAAAAATATATATATTATACACCGTCAACGTTGACATTTGTTGTAGTCAAAAGTTGTCATTAGGCCCATAAAGGGACGGTCCAATCGAAGCCCAGAAGCTTGTTTCACTAAGCAAAGCTTCATTTGACCAGGTTCGTCAGTTATAAGATATTGATAACTTCCACGTTTGAATTCAAATGATATCAGGATGAAAGATCTCAAGGATCAGTGCCCTTCATCGATCAAATCACAAGCTCATATGTTAATATAAATACAAGGAATCAAATCCGCTGTCAAATTTTGGTTCCTTAATTTGTGTCCAACCAACCAAATTGGGACATGTATACATATTCATGGAAGCAGTTAAAAAAATAAGGGGTTTTTACAATTTGGTCCCTATCTAATTTGAAAAAGACACTTTTTACTTGTTAATTGATTTTTCAACAAATTGGTCCTAATATAATTTAAAATACAACAAATTGGTTCTATAGTTTGTAAAAAATTAGGACCAATTTGTTGTATTTTGAATTATATTAGGACCAATTTGTTGTATTTTAAGACCAATTTGTTGTATTTTGAATTATATTAGGACTAATTTGTTGAAAAATCAATTAGCAAGTAAAAAAGTGTCTTTTTCCAATTAGATAGGGACCAAATTATAAAAACTCTAAAAAATAATAATTAAATGTGTACACATATCCCAATTTGATTGGTTAGACACAAATAGAGACACCAAAATTTAACAGCCGATTTGAGTCCTAAATACAACCCCCACTTGATAGAAAAGGGGTTCTGAATTCCTTCCAACAACTAAAGCAAATTAGCATACTGAAACTCTATCAAGATCACTTCTACGGCCATTAGAATCATTAATTCACTTTACTCTGACCCTCTGATTCATTGATTCCGACACGATACATCATACTTCCATCATTTAAATCCACTCCTTCATTGTAGTTATTATCTTAAAGCTTCACGCTTATCTTGACGAGCGCTCGACAAACTCAACGGGAGCTCTACGGTTTGATATACTATTTAAATATTCGATATATCATTCATTTCGATTAATTCATTATTTCATTCTACACTGCATATTTTCTATTAACATATTACTGACTAGAGCATCAGAAAGTCCCCCCGACCACCCCATCTCACTCCATTTTTCCTTCCTCTTGTTTTGTAGGATAGTTGAACGCTTGATGATTTTAACTGTCTAGCTCTATCCACAGGTTGCAGATTCCCACACCAAAACAACTATAGAGCGATCCCCTACAGTTTGGCGACTATTGTAGGGCCCTAACAATCTCTTTACGAGCAAAGATAGAAATGGAGTGAACACTCCAATACGAAGATGTCAGACGACAGAAATCCACCAACCATTAAGGCACAACTAGCCGCACTCACATCACAGATGAACGCTAATGCAGACAGACTGCATGAGCTTGAAGCCAAAAATGCAACGATACGTGCCAGGGATGTAGAGCTTCAAGCGAAGGTCGAAGTTGCCCCAAACAACACGATTCCAATGGCTCCAATGCCAATGGTCGACAATGCTCAAAACATCGAACGAACTGCTCCGCTCGCACCAGGACTGGATTTCCAGATGCACAAGCAGCAATTTCATGTAAGTGAGGGGAGCTCGACAAGAGAGAACCCCCAGTGCCAACTCAAACGGTCCAAACAGAGGCTATTCTTGCCAATCTAGTGACTCCATTTGAGTAGCAAATGAGCCTAACTAGAATAGCCTACATTTATGTAACCGTGTAATACTTATTTAAAAAAATATATATGTTGAATGGATTGATGCACTCATGTACTAAAGATGAACGTGCACCAGTGCTGTAATATATTAGCTTTACATGAGATAAAAGATTTTACGTTATTATTAAAAAAAAAAATCACAGAACCGATCATCATTATTATGCGCAATCCATGATATATAGAGATGCACATTTGGGAAATGAGGATGGATATAGGTCCCCACATCCCTATCCCCATCCTTATTTTCCAGAACCTTCTCCCATCCCCTCCCATACCTCCATCTGGGGAAAATGGGGATGAGGAATTTTAGGGGAAAGTATATCCATACCTAACCCCAATTCCTCATTTTTTCCGTTTTTTTTCGGTTTCTGCCGTTCCCCCATTTTTCCATTTGACTAAAAATTATAAATTAAACTAAACAAACATTTCCATTAGAAATCTTGATAGGAGATTTTAGATTTAGGTTTTGGGTTTTGGGTTTTGTCTTTAAAAAGAGTAAATGAGTATATATAGTTAGAGTTTTCAAAGAATAAAAAAAATTTAAAATTTATATTTATATATGCTTGGGAAAATGGGGAAATAAGGATGGGGGGCCTCCCCCCATCCCTATCCCCATTTCAATATAATTGTGGGGAAAATGGTCGGGAGAAGTCCCCCGATCCCCATCCTCATTTCAATTTAGGGATGAAAACCATCTCCCATCCCACCCTCCCCCCCCCCCCCCCAAATTTTCTATTTTTCCATAAAAAAAAAATCCCCAAATAGGGATGGGGACATGGGGATTTAGGGATCCGGAAAAAAATGTGTATCTCTAATAATATATATATATATATATATATATATATATATAAATTCCCAATCAATCTATTGCGTTTTAGCTAAAGGCCAGAGTGCCACATATGAATGATGTATCATGTTACATTTTTCTCATAATGATGCCACTTGGCAATATGGTATGCACCATATATACATTTTGAATTGAGTAAATAGGACTTTTTAGTCAAAAATTAAGAGGTGTTATTGTTTTTATCTAACATTGTCTTTTTTATTGTTTTTGTCTTCAATATGGCTGTGAAGAGATAATTGCTCCTCATTTATTCATTTTTATTATTTCTCTTAAAAGACGTTCTCTCTCTTATTTATTGCATTTATTCATTTTTCTTTTACTTTTTATACCTCTCACCGATCTCTCTTTACTCTTTCACAGTCACCATTTATTTTCTTTGAAAAGTTTTTTTCTTCTCTTCAATTTCCTCTAATGTCCTATCTCTCGTCTCCTATTTTCGTTTATCTTCAACTGCCGGTCTCCCATGCACAATTCTTCAACCGTCGGTGACCCATTTTCGAAAAATATTTAGTTTATAATTCTCTTTTCAATCTTTTCAATCTCTATCATTTTTGAAACTACAAAGCCATTTTCGTTTCTTCAGAAACTGTAAAACTCATATAGGAGATTCAGATTTTGCTTTGAATTTCACGGATTGGGATTTGTATTTCAAAAGTTTGGCTTTGGCTTCGGCTTCGGCTTTGTTTTTTCAAAATGAATCAAGATGCTCCCGGTCCTTCTTCTAGAGGTATTTTTTCTATATTAGAAACCTTATTTTAATTTTTTTAATATACAGATGTTATGATGAACTGAGGTTGAAGGAGATGGTTTACTTTGGTGTGTTTAATTGATAAGACCTGGTGTGTTTAATTGATTACGTTTGGTGTGTTTAATTTGGTTTCTGTGATGTGTTTAATTGATTTGCTCTGGTGTGTTTAATTTGATGTGTTATGGTGTGTTTAATCGCTTTGTCCTGTTGTGTGTAAGTTGGTTTCCGTGTTGTGTTTAATTGGTTTGCCCTAGTGTGTTTAATTTAATGTGTTATGGTGTGTTTAATCGCTTTGTCCTGGTGTGTTTAAGTTGATTTCTGTATTGTGTTTAATTGGTTTACCCTGGTGTGTTTAATGCGATGTGCCTTGGTGTGTTTAATTGGTTTACCCTTGTGTGTTTAATATGATGTGCCTTGGTGTGTTTAATCGGTTTACCCCGGTGTGTTTAATGTGATGTGCTTTGGTGTGTTTGATCGGTTTGCCTTGATGTGTTTAATGTGATATACCTTGGTGTGTTTAAATGGTTTGCCTTGGTGTGTTTAATGTGATGTGTCTTGGTTTGTTTAATTGGTTTGACCTGGTGTGTTTAATTTGATGTGCCTTGGTGTGTTTAAATAGTTTGCCTTGTGTGTTTAATTGGTTTTCCCTGATGTGTTTAATGTGACATGCATTGGTGTGTTTAACTGATTTGCCCTTGTGTGTTTAATTTGGTTTTTCCACTGACATTTAATTGTTGTTTCCCTAGTGTGTTTAATAAATTGAAATCTTAATGTGAGATTTTCATTGGTTGAAATGCAGGAATGGACCCAATGAAACTGGTAATCACGTATGGTGGCAAATGGGTAGGGAACTTTTACGAGGGTGGTGAAACAGACTTGAAAAAAGTTCTTAGAATTTGACGTATGCAGAGTTGTCTAGGTTGGTACAAGGCGTTGCGAATGTTGACTTAACAAAGTTTACTATTGAGTTAAGAACTTTAGTTGATACCTGTGTTATGCTTAGGACTACCCGACCGAAGATTAAAGATGACAGCGATGTGGAAATCTTCTTGCGCGATGATGGACATGTTCCAGAGGTGTATGTTAGTGTTGTTGGGAAAGTTAGTATAGAACTTGGTCATGTGGGTGTTCCAACTGATCTGTCTGTTTATCAAAGCTTTTTATAACAATTGACGGCATAGTTTCAATCCGCCGGTGGAAGCAATAACGTTATGGGTTCTATACCAATAACAGACCATGCTGTTAAAACCTCGAGTGTGAACCCTGTAATTTATAAGGACCCAACCATTAACAAAGTGATGTCAGAACCTTATATCGAGGATGAGAGATCGATCCCAGATTACAATCCATATAGTGGGTATTGATTAGATGATTTCGACGAAGATTACATTGGTCACGGTGGCAGTCGTGGGGTTGTGAATGATGGAATAGAATTGGATCCATCTGAGGGTGGTCGTAGCGGGTCTCTTCCATCAATTCGAGATACATGTGAAGATGATGCCATTAATGTTGGCGATGGGTCCGAAACTGTAGTTTCCCAACCTTGGATAATTCCTGAAGTTTCAAGCTACTCTTCAAAGTAGTTAGAACAGAGGAATCTAGTTCATGTAACTGCTTATCCAAAGGTGGGATGTTCCAAACCAAAAAAGGTTTGAAGTTAGCGTTGCATAATTGCAAACTGAAGGATAATTTTGAAATCCGTGTCACAAGGTCACGCCTGACCAGATATGAAGTTGGTTGTAAGGATCCAGAGTGTAAATTTCAATTCCGTGCAGCTAAGATGAAAGGTGAAAATTATTGGATAGTTTGGAAATTTGAGGAAGAACATAGTTGTACAATTAATGATTTGCACAACTGTAACCGTCAAGCGAACTTATGGCTTATTGGTGAAATACTTGCACCAAAACTTGCATTTAGTGGTCGATCTTTGAAACCAAAAGAAATCATGGCTGATATGCAAGTGGAACATGGACTTAGTTTACTTTATTCAAAGGCATTGGGAGGAAAAAGAACTTGTTGAACAAAACATTTTTGGTCCTCCTAATCTTTCATATCAGTTGTTGCCTGCATACTGCCACCAATTGAAGCTCGTGAATCCTGGTACTGTAATAGCAATTAAGACAAACGCTGCTCAACAATTCGAATATTTTTTTATTGTTCTCAGTGCTTCACTTGTTGGGTTTCAGACTACCATACGACCTGCAATTTGCATTGCTGTAACTCATTTGAAGGGTAAGTTAGGCGGTGTCATGTTTATTGTGGCGTGCCAAGATGCAAACAATCAGGTGTTCCCTCTAGCTTATGGTTGGGGTGATGTTGAATGCGAGGATTCATGGACTTGGTTTTTAAAGGAGTTGAAAAAGGTAATAGGATGTCCTGCGAATTGTATCATCATTTTCGATCGTAGTCCTACAATCAAGGTAGCAATGGATAAATAGTCACTTGAAATAACACATGGCCTTTGTGGTTTTTATATGAACATGAACCTTAAGAACATATTCAAAAGCCATGTTGTATGCAATTTGTTCCATGAAACTTCAAGGGCACATCGACAATCAGAGTTCTTGGAGAAGATGCAGGAGTTGAGCTGCATAAATAAACGAGCTTTGAATATCTAATGAGAGTTGGGCCTCATAAATGGTCTCGTGCATACTATCTGATTAGGCGTTATCGGGGGATGACTTCTAACATCGTGGAGTGCATGAACAATTGTTTGCAGCGCTCATCAATTGCCAATAACAACGTTGATTGAGTACATTAAAGATAAGATGCAAAAATGGTTTCATGAACCACGTGAAACCACAACGAAAAATACAACAAAATTGTCTCGGTGGGTTATCAAGAAATTAACCAAAAAGAATGAAAAATCACATAAGTACACGGTGCGCCCAATAGATCATGTAAATTTCAATATGAAGGACGGTGAGAAAGATGGCTTAGTAAACCTGTCTGAGAAGACTTGTAGTTGTAGGGAATTTTAGAATGACATATTACCTTGTTGTCATGCATTAGCTGCTATAAGGTATATATTCTCCTAAATATTTATATGCATTTGTTTATAATGATTAAGCATAATGATATTTGTTTGACTGTCTTTGTAGGTTCTATAAAAAAAAATTAATCGACTTCTATTTTGATTTCTACAAAACAAGCACCTGGTTGGAAAGCTATTCTGGTGTCATCTTTTCCGTTGGACACCCAAGCGAATGGAATACTCATGAGGAAGTACGTTTCAAAATTGTTCTTCCACTAGAGCCGCGACCTTAAGCCGGTAGGCCGAGAAAGAATAGGGTTCCATCTGCAGGCGAGCATGGTCATAGGACTAGGTACTGTACCATATGCAAGAAATTTGGCCACAATAGACAAAATTTTCTAAACCCTTCGGCCAATCAGCAAGCTGTAGGAACCTAGGGTTACAGATTGCATAGCGGACGGGTTTTAAGTTTTTTTTTATGCAATCATAAACTAACTCATTTATACAGTAATAATCAAAATACAAAAAGAATGAGATGAAGCTATTTCATACCAACGTTTGTAGGCTCCTTCTTCTTTTCTATATGCTTCATGATTTGAACCATAAGAACTTCCTGGCTATCACCCGGGATTGGTGACGACGTGTGGGTGCGTCACGGTATACAGGAACAAGGAGGATGAAGAGACACAAGAAAGCAACCTCTTGCCTTGTATGATGAAGTTTGGCCACCCTATGTCACAAAAGCAAGAAAAAAATTTATTTTCCCTTTTTGTTCTTTGTTGGTCGCAACCTTTTTTTTTTTTTTTTTTTTTTTTTTTTTTTTGCCTTAAAATAGGTTCAAATAAGGTTTATTGATACCTTTATCACTATTTAATATATTATCTAGTTATATTAAATATATCTCTATATCTTTTTCAAACTAGATTATTATCTCTTTCCAAATATATCTCAATATTTTCAAAAGATAATTAGTATTTAAGTGTCCTAGGTAGAGTAGGATTCTAACTCCCACAAAACTCTAGTTGACTTAAACTTAAATACTATACCTAATTAAGAATAAAATAATCTAATTATTTTATGTTTCAGTTATGATTTGAACCTGTAACCTCCATTTAATAATTAATTAATAATTAATAATTACTAATTCATTAATTAAATAATCTAATGATTTAATTAATTTAATTATTAATATATTAATTAAATAATATAATTATTCAATTAATCCTTGAAAAAATAGGTGTCACTTTCGTAACATAATTAATTGGACAATCCAATTAATTAACCGTGACCCTTGTTACCTTTAATCAATCATGCTAGCAAGGGGACCTAATGAACCCATAATATTTTGAGCTCCAATAATCCTTTAGAAATAATTAATTAAACTCTTTAATTAATATTTCATGATTATTAACTTCGGCGTTATTCCACTAAAAACCCGAAGCTATACTCTTTCAACTGTAGATGTTTTTACACAAACCAATAACATTCGATGTCCATCGATATAGCTATTACATATGGTATGTTCATCCACAAATAGTTCATAATTATAGTTGGGCCATAATGTCCGTTATACCCCTATAATTATATCTTTCCATTAAGTACCATTGATTCTCTAATGAACAATAAATCATATATTCCTACGGAATTATGAAAGCGCTCATATTGTTCAAGCCTCGAATCAACCCTTAAGGGGACTACTATCTACTTCTCGCAAGAAGGAGTGGATTCCACTATTGTGTACAAACCTTCTCAGCCACAAGCCAAACCGCGATTCCAACATACGAAGCATATTGACCGAGAATGTAACTCCGATCTAACCTGAAAGGGGTTGATAAGACACTGAGGATTAAGATCACCCATATATATCCATCTTTTGTCGATATATATATGAATCTCATCATGTAACGGATCTTATTGAGAGATTCATATAGATCGTGGCCCAATTCTATATGATCATTTTATACAAGGTGCCTCCATTCTCATATCATCATATGAATGATCCAGTATAAAATCACCGTATATTACGGAATGGACCGCAACTGTAGATTAACCACAAATAAAGTACCCAGCTTTATTTGCTATCTACGGACTTTTTAGATTGCTCGTTTGAAACTCAATCCATTTGTATATGACATTCATATACTCAGTTTGAAATTACATCCGGCAATCTTGGGTGTTAAGTACACATGTTATATATAAATGTATGAGACAATTTGAATGAATAAATTACTTCTTTTATTTATGTTCAATTCGCATTTACAAATTACAAGCTTTAGGGTAAAAACCTCAACACAAGCAAATGTTCTGGACCCACAAACAGATCCACAATCGTGCCGATGTCGCAAATGCGTCTCATGTGGACAAGAGGGACATAACATAATGACGTGTCTAACATGGCCATATGATTACCCTACGGACCAAGACATTGATGTTGAATGAGGTATGCTCCCATATTAATTCCATATCTTAAAAGAATGTTTAATTTTCTATTATTTCAAATGTCCACTGTAATAAAATAGTTCTCTATTTACAGCAATTTTAGAGCGGGCAAATAAATCAAGGGTATTGCATGGACACTAAAAGTTACGGAAGAAGCAGTTGGCTAAAAAAAGGGGTGAGAGGAGAGAAGTTTGTTCCATGATTATATTTTGTTTCTCAGTTTGTAATTGTTTGACGGATCATTCTTTTATTAATGCAAGGACACCTTATGCAAAATGAGAACTTCAATTTTAGGTTGTTTTTTTTTTTTTTTTTTTTACTTCGTTTTGTTTGTGGATGAAATAGGTACAAATACACTTTAAAAAAAAAAGGCCTGGTTCTCTAAAGGCATGAGACAACCGAAAACAAAACTACGTCAATACCCGAAGATACATGCTCAAAAGCGTCTACTTAAAATATCTAATTCAAACCATAAGGCAACCAAAATATCTAAAACAAAATAAACTAGAAATAAACTGGCAATAAAATCCAAATTATCAGCTACAACAGATATAATATCAAAAATAGTTAGAATATCCAAAATGTAAAAATAGAATAACTACACATGCAGTGAAAATCAATCAAAGATGTGACTTTGCAGTAAAAATCAAGCAGATGAGGCTGGCCTCCTCCTATGATACGGCTTCAGGCGTAACTCTTTCCTAATGCCAGCTGTATCATCCCTCTGATGTCGTAACTCTGCTTTGATCAAGTCCATCCTCTTGTGGAGCATTTTGGTTCGCTCCTTGATTTCCTTCACTGTAGATAAAACCTGATCCAGCTTGGAACCACTAGAAACAGCCTCATAGTCATCATCCTCATCATCAGACCCCAGCTCAGCACCCTCAAAATCAAACTCCCCGTCTGTGTCCTCAGGACCGGACCCGGTGGCACTGGACTAACCTCCGCTAATCCTTTGTCTCTTTTTCCCCTTGGTCTTAATGGTGATGTCCTGGCAAGATCTCAAATTGAGGTCACCCATTGTGTTGGACCTCATCTTATCACTGTTAAGCTCTGACACTCCTTCCTTTTTTAGAAGGGCAGTGATAAGGCTGAGGAAAATAATAGGCTTTAATTTCGTATCTGAACGCACATTGATCCTCCAAGCATTAATGATGGCATTGTGTATCACTTGCCCTATGTCTATCCTTTTCTCTACCAAAAAATAGCACAGTATCAAAGCCCAAACCTCACTTAAGGTGGTTTTGTTGAGTGTTGGCAGGAGGGAGAATGAGAGGAAAATATTCCAAAATGCTACAATTGGGGGAGTTCTGATTGCTTCAACTCGTGCTTGCTGTCCCAACGACCATCCTCTGTTGCGCGGAGCGCCTTGGCTAGCGTTGGCTTTAAGCACACCTAGAAGTTGTGAGATCTCTTATTTTACAATGCGATCCAAAAAATCCAGAAGTGCCTTCACTGCCTCCAATAAATCGGTGATCCTATCACCACCCTTAAGTTTAAATTTATAATACACACACATTTGTTTCGTTATGAATGATAATAAAAGGAAAACATAAAATTAAAAAAATAATAATAAATAACATTCTACTTTACTTACCCTAGATCGAGGTTCCTGTCGGGATGACATAAGTGGGGGAGGTTGCTGAAAGGATGACCAAGTTCGATGCGGTGGGAGAGGTAGGTGTAGCATGTCTTCAACAGGGGTAGGTGTATACTCTGGTATAAACTAGTCATGAGGTGTAGGTGGATATCCTGATGTAAAGTCTTCAGGAGTATGTGTATATCCTGGTGAATATGTAGACTGTAGTAGATCTTATTCATCAAGACTAGTGATTGAGACTGATTTCCTCTGCTTCTTCTTCACCAATGACCTTTTTCTTCTTTTTTAGTGCCTTCCGCTTCACTGTAATTTTCCGTGTTGGTGCTTCATCATCACCATCACCTCCATCATCACCATCATCACTATCATCCCCATCATCTTCATCATCCAACGATTCATTCTTTTCCTTCATTTCCATTTCCATTAGAGGTATAAATTGCGGACCCACCGACATATCAAAGTCAACTCCGACCATGTAATCTGTTTGAGCCTCATCATCTGTTGTCTCTGATACCTCTAAGACTTGAGCCTGTAATAATGTCATAATAATAAATGGTCTAAGATATTGTAAACAATTTCATAAATATATATATATATATATAAATATATGTATGTGTGTGTATGCGAATAACCCACCTTCCCACTACGAATGTTTGCTTCAAGATCTGAAATCGTTTTCACAAAATTACGAGGCCTCTTATGCATCGTCCAACGTCTCATCCTAGGCAAAGTATGTTCTAATCTCAGGCTAAACCCATCAATCAAAGTCTCTACAGCCTCCATCTCCCATACCTGAAAATGACAAGTTAAGACAACTATAAAAGTTAATAACTTTTAATCTACACACCAATAGTAAATAAAGAAATAAAGTAGTCGGAATTAACCTCAATAGCCTATGGGAAACTGTATAATTAGTATCTGACCTTGTCATTCCCTTTTTTGGGGTTTCTCAATCGAAATCTGTGGCTCAAGTAGTACATCGTCATCTTAAATACATAATGGCCCCACGCAAAAAAATTAAATACATCCAAATCATCAACCAAATTAAAAAGCCAATTGGTGACTTTTTCATCATAAGACTAACCAAACAAAACATTGTTTGCTATTAGCAAAAGTGTCATCTTCAATGAATCGTCGAGCTCTTGGAATTTGCATGCTAAAAACCGATCATACATTGTGGACAATTTCAAATCGTGGCCTTCTTCTCCAGGCCAATACATTTCCTAGATGCCGTTTGCATTTCTCACATACGGCGTGTTTATAATGTCTAAGAGTTCGCCAAAACATAGACCGATAACCATACAAAATTCCCTCTGTCCAAATCTTGCTTTTTTGCCACGCAATGACATAAACAACTCGTTCTCTGTTGCACCATCTACCATAATTTCCCTCAACAGTACACTGTGCACAATCTGAGTTTAAAACAACCCATTTGTAGGGAAGTTGTTGAATTGCTTGAAACAACTGGTCATGAATTGATTGTGCTTCCCTTCCTTGCGTAAGATATCCTCTATCATAGCTAAGTTCTTCAACCTATAACCGACGTTGATTAATGCTTCAGGATTCCATTTATTCCTTTTTACCTTCAGATACTGGTTATAATCAATGTTTTCCATCTGTATAATTCAAATAACTTGGGTTCAATTAAGTAAACACATCAGTTCAAAAAAATTAAACACATCAGTCATGCCCAATTAAATACACAGTTCACAACAATTAAACAGACCATTCATACTCAATTAAACACACAGTTCAAAAAAAATTAAACATACCAGTTCACAACTATTTAACACACCGGTCATGACTAATTAAACACACCAATTCACATGATTTAAACACACCAGTTCACATCATTTAAACACATCAGTCATGCTCAATTAAACACATCACTTATAACCAATTAAGCAAACCAGTTCACATAATTTAAACATATCAGTTCAAATCATTTAAGGACACCCTCAATACATTTAAACACACTAGTTCAGATCATTTAAACACACCCTCAATTCATTTAAACACACCAGTTCACATCATTTATACACACCCTTAATTCATTTAAACACACTAGTTTACATCAATTAAACACATTAGTTCACATTATGAAGATTCCATCAACTTACAAACCTAACCTAACCTAAAAACACTTTGTGCGATCTGGGTCAATTCTTATATGACAGAAAAACCAAAAGGTGTGTTTAACACATGCATCAAACACAAGCAGGCAACAAAATAAAGCTCAATTTCAAATGAAAATCAAAATCATATTCGAAATCGAAATGAAAAACAAACAACATATATTTAAATCAAAATCGATTCAAATTAAAATCGAAATCGAAATCAAATTCAAATTCGAAAGCCAAATCCAAATCCAAATCCAAATCAACTCCATCTCAAATGCACAAATGCAACCAAAAATATAAATAAAAAGAAACCCTAAAAAAAATTGCTCAACTGCATACCTTTTGGTTTCAACGTCGTCGTGGAATCACAGTCGAGGTCAAATCAAACCGGATCGGGGTTGTAGCACAATCGGTCATCTTGAACATCGTTGTCTTGCTCGTCGGGTTCGGGTCTTGCTCGTCTTCACCGTCGACGTCGTCGTCATCATCGGATGTTTGTCGTCGACGAAATTAGGTCGTCGGCGGATCGAGGTCTTTGCGGTTTCACAAACCGAAAATGTTTTGCTTTTCAAACTGTTGTTTACTTTTGTTTTTTTTTATTTCATTTGTTTATTAATTCTTTTTTATTATCTTTTGTTTTATTTTATTTTGTTTTGTTTTTCAATTCTTTTTCACTGAAGGGTAATTCTGTCCCAAAAGTGGATATTTTGATAAAAAATAATAAAAATAATAATCTTGGACAAAAACAATAAACCCACTAATTTTTTGGCTAGTTTTAAAGTTCTCCCTTTTGAATTAATTAATTATTAGGTTTTAGATAACACTCTAACTGCAGGTAGAAAATAGAAATTATTTTGAAACTTTCCAAGAAGCTTGGTGGTGACCGGTGGGTCTTCTGAATTATAATATATATTTAACAATTAACTTAACATATAAAAACAGATCTCGCCAGGTCCCAACTATTGTTGTATTTAAAAAAATAAAAAATAAAAAAATAATAAAAATCCACATGTAGTCACTCTCAATAAATTGTTTATTAATTTATATTAATGATTATTAGCCATCACTTTTCATTCCAATAGTCAGTCTATTGGGAGGAATTATATATTTCGTCGCAACAGACAGTCAATTGGGACGAATCGTTGCCTATTCGTCCCTATAGACTTTAGTCCCAATAGAATGTCTATTAGGAAAAATTCGTCCCTATAGACTTCTGTCCTAATAGAATGTCTATTTAGACAGATTTTGTCCAATTTGGTAAGACTTTTAGAGATGAATTGTTTTCGTCTCAATAGAAAGTCTATTGTGACGAAATATATAATTCGTCCTGATAGACTGTCTATTGGAACAAATTTATTTCATCCCAATAAACATCCTATGGGCGAATTTTTTTCGTCCCAATAGGATGTCTATTGGGACGAAATAAATAATTTGTCCCAATAGACTGCCTATTGAGACGAATTTCTTTCGTCTCAATAGACATCCTATTATTGGACATATATTTTTTTTTGGATTGGAATTTTTTTGACAGAATCAAAATACTGGAATTTATGATATAAAATATGTTATCCATTCAAAAATCCAAAAAAAATAAAAAATCAAAGAACTAATTAATTAATTTTGTTGAAAATTCTTGATTTTTTTAAAGTTTTTTTTGTACAGATAGATTAATAATTAAATTACCATGCATATTAGGAAATGATGCAATATTGATCATTTTGTTCGTCTAAAGTGGTTCTCCATCGAGATGAATTTTATTTTTTCCCAATAAGTTCTTCATAAGGATCAATAACTATTAGTCTTGAAAAAATTTCTATTATTTTTTAAAAAAGGAACTGAACCGTTGGAGTTGAATTTTGTTTTTTTCCAATAAGTTCTTCATAAGGATCAATAACTATTAGTCTTGAAAAGTTTTCTATTATTTTTTTAAAAAGGAACCGAACCGTTGGAACCGAAACTGAAACCGCTGATTCCGAATCGAAAGCCAAAACGTGGAAATTGTGAAAAATGTCACATTTTTAAGGTGGTTTTGTAAGAAAGTCACCACCTTAATAACTTAAGCTTAAAATACACCTATTATGGTGAACGGACAAAAATACCCTTACTTTACACACATTCTCTTACTTTGAAGTTTTTTTTTTTTAATTTTTTTTTTATTATTCTTTCATCTTCTTTGTAGAGGTTTGTTTAACAGATCTTCAATGGAAGTTTAACATCATTGGATAATTAGTTTAGTGACGCTATGCAGACGCATTCGGGGGTCGAGCTCCCTGTTGAGCTCGCAGTGGTCATATCTAAACCAAAACCGCTAGTTCCGAATCGAAAACTGGAACTGGGTTCATATCTAATTCTGAGTACGATTAACGATTGACTCTTTGATCTGACAAAATAGTTTAATTAAATGTTATAATAAACGTTTTTTAATATCAATTTGTTTATCATATAAAAATAAAATTTAAATTAGTGGAATCAATCTACAAAAAAAAATTTGATTGAAAAATTATCAATAAAAATTTAATAACAAGCAGGGGTTATATATATATATATATATATATTATGCTTTTAATATCATAATCAACTTAACAGCAAAACGGATAAGGCACTCCCTCATGAGTGTGCCAGGTTCGACGCCAAGCAATCACAATTAAAATTGTGATTTCGGTGGGCATGGGATGCAATATTTCGTCCCTACAGGTTGTCAAAGGGGATGAACAAAAATTGTTTATCAATTGGGACGAACAAAAATATTCCCTATAGATAGTTTTAAGGGACGAATTTCAATTTTCGTCCCAAAGAAGCAATTGCGACCCATCTGAGGCGATGCATTTTGGGATGAATTTTATTTGTCCCAAAGGCCTCTTGGGACGAGTTTTGGCCTATAGGGACGAAAAAAAATCGTCTCGATAGCCAATTTTTTTGTAGTGCATTCTCATCATACTGGAGTGCTAATGAAATCATTAAAAATGTGCTCCATAAACATATATTATTATTATTATTATTATATCAGTTTAAATTTTTGATTTAATTTTTTAACTTTAATATCTCAACCGTTAGATTAAAGAATATATATATATATATATATATACAATTCTTTTTGCATCAGTGCATCTTGATATAAATCCATCAGTTCGTTGCATGTAGGCTATAGATTATGAAGAAGTTTTGACAAGTGCATACACTTTGAGTTAAAGCATGTAAATTTAATGGTCCACATCCAATGCAGTGATGAAGTTATATCAAGACGCACTGATTTAAAATTTTTTCTATATATATAATGTCAATATATAACCCGATCCTATTATATATATAATCTAATAATTTATTGGTGTATTAAAAGTGAATCAACAGTACTTGATCTTATTTTTAATTAAAAAGGTTGATGCTAAAAGCATGATGTTAGGTTTTTGGTTTGTCTTGACATAAATTCCATATCAAAGCGATGTTTTTCTTGTATTGATTAGTGGTCTTAGGATTGACGATTTGAAGCTTCAAAGAAAGATTCGGCCACATTTCATGTAAGTTGGTGTTGTTCAAGGAGGAATGTGCTTCATTGCACAATAAAGGTAATCTAAACCTCATTCCTCTTACAAGGCAAGACGCATGCACACATGGTATTCATTTGTGTCCCTACATAGTTGAACAACATTTATTTAATACTTTCACACACTTGGAAATATATGCTCATGCATTAGATTTAAATTGATAATCATTGGAAAATGTATGTTCTAGGACTATGTCTAGGAAACGACATATGTGTGTGACTTGGTGTCTATTTGTTTTCATTTTACTATTTTTGCACTTAAACATGATCTCTTATAATTCCTTATTGAGTCCCGGTCATTTTGGTTACTCATTCATTAGGTTTCGAGTCCAAACGATATAGTTACGCTACTTTGCATTCTCATTCATTGAGTTATCTTCGTCGTTGTTTTCCAAGATGAATTCTCAACCTTTTTACAGAGTTTTGTAATCTTTGTTGTGCGTGAGGGAGTCATGATTCTTAATCCGAAGACTGATTCGAAATCGGAGTTCGGAGGCTCGAATACGGTCGAAGAACGCTAGCGGAGCGTGAGAAGACCAAGCAAGGCCAACGGCCAAGCTTGGTGGTCACGTGTGCCACACGGCTAGCATGACCCTCTACCCACATGTGCCACACACAATGCTGACGTTGCACATGCTGGTTGGCTGCCTCTTTCCCTTTGTCTCTCTCTTCAATTTAAATTTCTCTCATTCCCTCCCATTCCATTAAAAGAAGAAAAATTAGAATTTAATGTGTAGAATTTTTTCTCAACCTTTTCTCACATTTCAAACACCATAACTTTCTCATACAAAGTTTGAATTGAGTGATACAAGTTGGAGATTGTTTGTAATCGAGTCCTCTACCTTTTCCAAGTTATCTTGCAACTGTTTGATCAATTTTTCTAGTGGTTCTACACAGAAAACCGAACCAGTTCATGATCTTGAGGTAGTTATCTTATCTTTGAGATTTCTTCTTTTATAACCTTCAATTTTCTTGGGGGTTTCTTTTTCTATATGTATGTATATGTATGATGAATGCTATTGAGAAATATAGCTTTTTAATCAAACCTAATCAAAAGTCTAATTAGAGACATATGTGAACTAGTTTATTTGATTCTATGATTTTTCACATGTTTGAGAGTTGTATTGTGATTAGTTTGATATCTAAGGTTGTTTGAGACTTGATTGAATCATTTTGATGATAAATGACCTTGAATTTTGTTTTGATCCTATGATTGATGTAATCTAGGATTATTGTATGTATATGTGTTTTTAGAGAAATCTAGTTTTTAATTAAGTAATCATTTTATCCTTTCTCTAATTCTTTGGTTAAAATATTCATTTAAATCATTTTATGATTCTAGTATTTTATTGTGTATGTATGACATTTTGAATATGTGCTTCATAAATATGATCTATTCAAGTGTTGTTTGTTTGAATGAAACTAGGAATTTTTTGTGTTAGGTGTTTACACTTACTCTAGGTTTAATTCATGTTTTTACATCTAAACTATTATACTTGTATTTCACATGTTTAGGTCTATTTGAGTCATGGAATGTATTGATCACATGTTCTATGTTAAATTGCTTGATTGCATCATTTTGCATTCACATGATCACACTATGAAGTCCTTGTGAAAGACATGTAGTCTTGGTTAGGACAGGATGTCCGGATAGCCAAGCAAGAAGTCTTGTTTAGAGTTGGGATGACTCGAATAGGCAAACAAGAAGTCATGGTTAGGATCAGGAAGGTCTGGATAGCTATGCAAGGGAGGCTCTCTAGAGGCATGAGTGCCTTGGATAGAGAGTTGACTACATTATTGGTTGTCCTAGGTGTATGAACAGACATAGACTCCAATAGAGCGGGGTACACGGGATGTGTATGCACTCTTGAGGAATTTCTAATCTTCCATCGATGTTGGTTTGGTATGTTGTCCAATATAAGTGGCTCCGTATCATTGAGGAATTTCATACTTTCCAATAGGGTTGGGTAAACAAAGACTCTACATGGGTTGGTGATCTAGGATTAGTCACTTTGTGGAATTTCTAATTTACTATCCAATATATATAGTACCCAATGATTGTAGTTCAACCCGTGGATATTTCCTCCTTGGAGGTTTTACCACGTTAAAATAACCCATGTGTTAATTCTTCATATCTCTCTTTATTACTTGTATATATATGTTTGCTTTTAATTTTTTAGTACATTCATCATTTGTGAAGTTTTGGAATCAAGATGTGTTAAATGTGATTTGTAAAACAATAAAGATTTGATCATTCTTATATTCTTTATAATTGTGTATATTGTTACTTTGATGTATAATTGTATTTGTTAACACTTGTAATTCCTTAAACAATATCATAATACAAATATTCTTTGTTGATTGAGGTTTTTGTATTTTATACCTCATACAACTCCTTATGTATGTAGATATTGCATAAATGATCACATGATTAGATTGTCTATGTATGGATATTTTTGAATTATGTGTTGTATGTAAAGCTACCTTGAGGGACAAACAAATGGTTGTTTCAAGGGATTGAAATATGTTTGCTCTTAATCTTGTAGTACATTCATCAATTATGAAGTTTTGGAATCAAGATTTGTTAAGTGTGATTTGTAAAACAATAAAGATTTGATCATTCTTATATTCTTTATTCTTTTGTATATTGTTACTTTGATGTATAATTGTATTTATTAACACTAATAATTCCTTGAACAATATCATAATACAAGTATTTCTTGTTGATTGAGATTTTTGTATTTTATACATCATGCAACTCCTTATATATGTAGATATTTCCTAAATGATCACATGATTAGATTGTCTATGTATGGATATTTTTGGATTATGTGTTGTATGTAAAATTACCTTCAGGAACAAATGAATGTTTGTTTCAATAGATTGAAAAAGGTGTAAAAACCTATTCACCCTTTTAGGTATGCTTTAAGCAATTTAACAACGAATTATTATTTTCACATGCATATAAGAGCAAGTGGGACTCAAGCACATGCCAAATTCAGACACCAGATGTCGCTTGCTGTCCTTTTCATTGGCTTTTCGACTCTTAACATAAGAGGATTCCATTAACGAACTTATGGCTGCACATCAAATAGTTTATTTGACTGGATACAATTGTCATGAGGAGGTAACTAGCTAGGGTGATGGTTATTTTTTTAAAAAATTATTATTATTATTTTGATAATCCAGAAATCTCCTGGACCCTCTTATTGAACTTGAGTTCTAAACTATGGAGCCTGCCAAACCTAGTGTCACCTTATTATAATCTTTAAAAAATAGAAAACTATGATCTTTTTGGCCATGTAAATATATCCATAGGAGGATTCAAACCACAGAAATTAATTGTCGGAGCAAATGACAAATAATATAACAATTTGCTAAGCTTTTCGTAGGTTGTAGTAGGTGATGATTTTTTATTAACAATTTTATATAGGGGTTTAATCTAAATATGATAGTTGTTTATCAGATAGAGGATTCAGATGCACTTAAACTTGATATTCTTTAAACTTATATAAACTATAGGAAATAGGGGTTTATAGTCAAA
Source organism: Acer negundo (assembly GCA_035582765.1). Classification (NCBI taxonomy): domain Eukaryota; kingdom Viridiplantae; phylum Streptophyta; class Magnoliopsida; order Sapindales; family Sapindaceae; genus Acer; species Acer negundo. The sequence goes on along the minus strand of CM069236.1, from coordinate 16,688,822 downwards.
AATTATAGGGCTTCATTGGTTTTGTCAACAATTATTATTTTTATTGCTTTTGTCAACAATATAGCTGTAAGGACATAATTGTTCATATATTTTTTTTCTTAATCTCTTCTCTCTCCTTCTCTCTCTCATTTTCATAAGAATCACTTTTTTTTTTCTTTCTCTCTCTCTCCTTTTCTCTCTCACACGTTCTTCTTCTTCTTCTTTCTCTCCTCTCTTCTCTTCTCTCATGCCGTGTTCTTCTTCTTTCTCTCCTTTTCTCAACCACTCCTTCTCTCCTTCTTCGTTTTCTCTTTCTCTCCTCCCTTCTCTTTCTCTTTCAAGTTTTTTTCCAGATTTTTTTTTAAAATTCAGAATTTTTTTTAAACAAAAATTTTTATATTTCATTTTTTTTCAAAGAATATTTCTAGATTTAAGGGTGGTTGTTGTGTTTATGAATTGTGGGATGTTTGGGTTTAGGTTTTGTTAAAAAAAAAAAAAAATCAGATTTTTATTTTTTTTTAAAATTCAGATTTGATTTTTTTTAATTTTTTTTTTCAGATCTCATTTTTTTTTTCTATATTTCATTTTGTTTTAATTTTTTTGTATGATTATGTTTAAGTTTGTGTTGTGGTTGTGGTTGTGTTTAATTTTCAGATTTAATTTTTAATTTTTTTTTTCAGATCTCATTTTTTTCCAGGTTGTGGTTGTTGTTATGGTTGTTGTTGGGCTTAAATTGAGTGTTGTTTGTTTAAAAAAATTTCAGATTTTGTTATGTTTAAATTTTTCTCTAGATTTTTCAGATTTTTAGTGTTGTTTTTGTTTTTTTTTTTAATAATTTTTTTTCCAAATTTTCGTTTGAAGTTGAAGAGTCCAGATATTCCAGATATTTTTTCCAAACTGGTGTGTTTAATTGGTTATAACTAGTGTATGTAATTGTTTATTACTGGTGTGTTTAATTGAGTGCTAACGGTGTGTTTAATTGGTGTGTTTAAATGGTTTAAACTGGTGTGTGTAAATCAGGTGTAAATCAATTAAACACACCGGGGCAACCCAATTAAACACACAAAGTGTAAATCAATTAAACACACCAGGTGTAAATCAATTAAACATATCAGGACAAATCAATTAAACACACCGGGGAACCCAATTAAACACACCAAGACTGACCAATTAAACACACCAGACTAACGAAACACACTATGTGTAAATCAATTAAACACACTAGGGTAACCTCATTAAACATATCAGGTGTAAATAAATTAAACACACCAGGGAAAACTCATTAAAAACACCAGGTAAAACTCATTAAACACACTAGGGGTAAAAACAATTAAACACACCAAGGCAAAACAAATTAAACATACCAAGGTAAAACGAATTAAACATACCATGGTAAAACGAATTAAACACATCAAGCAAAATGAATTAAACACACTAAGGCAAAAACAATAAACACATCAGGCAAAACAAATTAAACATAGGGGCTGGTTTGTTTAATTGTTTTTGTCCGGTGTGTTTAATTCGTTTTGTCTGGTGTGTTTAATTCGTTTTGCCCTGGTGTGTTTAATTAATTGGTGATCTAGTGTGTTTAATTGGTGACATGGTGTGTTTAAACAAAATGAAATCTGAAAATTTTGTTTGAAAAAAATCAAACAATAAAAATCTAGAGAACCAAATTTGAATTTTTTTTTTTATAAATAAAAATCTGATTTTGTTTTTTTAACAAAACTCAAACACAAACACAACAACCACCCTCAAATTTGAAAATTTTCTTTGAAAAAAAAACGAAATTTGAAATTTTTTGTTTAAAAAAAATCTGAATTTTTTTTAAAAATCTGGAAAAAAAGGGTGAAAGAGAAAGAGAAGAGAGGAGAGAAAGAGAAGAGGAAGAAGGAGAGAAGGCGTGAGAGAGAAAGAGAAGAGTGGAGAGAAAAAAGAAGAAGAAGAAGAAGAACAAGTGAGAGAAAGAAAGAGAGAGAGAGAGAGAGAGAGAAAGAAAAAAAAAGATTATGTGTAAAATGAGAGAGTGAAAAGGAGAGAGAAGAAGGAAAAGAAAAAAAAAAGAGAATTTTTTTTTATAAAAAAGGTCAATCTTGTCCAAAAAGTGGATATGTTGACAAAAACAATAAAAACGATAATCTTGGACAAAAACAATAAACTCACTAATTGTTTGGCTAGTTTTAAAGTCCTCCCTATAAACTAGCTAAAATAAATGATAGTATAAAAAAAATGTTCAAATTCTTAAATAGCCATAAAATTATTGAAAATTTTGCAAATAGCCTCTATGGAATTTTTTTCAATTTTTTATGATATTATACATTTTTATTTACCTTTTAGTAATTCTCACCTCCTCCAACTCATTAAAATAGTAAAAACTAGAGGGATGAATCATTTTGAACTTTGAAAGAGAGAATTACTGTCAACATTAGAGAGGGCAATCAATCACCGATTGAAAATAGAGAGAGAAACTCACTAAAACTAGAGAGAAACCTATTTTTGTTCTTAATGGTGAATATTTTCTTAGTTTCTCTTTACATGTAAATATTTTTACTCATAACATATGAAGATTTTTATTTTTGGGCATGTGAAGATTCTAGTGTGATATTAAACACTTTCAAATTAGTGACTTTAGGGGTCAAATGATATTGGATTTGTGCCTATATTATGTCATTGGAAATGTTTTGACGTGAAAAGCAAAGTTATAGAGAGAAGACGGAGAAAGAGAGAGTTTTAGATCAAGAGAAAAACTTGTAGAGAGATGAACACAAATAAAAAGAGAGACAAGAGCGGTGAAAGAGAAAAGAGAGGAGAGGCTGGGAGAATCCTAGTGGAGAGGGAAAAAAAGTAGTAGAGAGAAAAAATTATAGTGATAAAAACAAATAGATGAGAGATGGGTGAGATAACTCATGTTATTAGGAGAGATGGGGGATAAAATTACCAGATGGGTAATTAGTCCTTCATCTTATTATCTGGACATATTTTTGTTGCTCAAAATTTTTTTATCACTATTTGGACTGGGTTTTGTACGAAAGTCATCACTTTAATAATTTAAGTTTAAAAGACATCTATTATGGTGAACAGACAAAAATGTCCACCATAGTAACTTTCTTCACCATTCTGTTTTTTTTTTTTTTTTTTCTTTTCAAAATCCTCCATCAATGGATGGCAGTGGATCATAAACACGAGTATGTCACCATCGACGACCACGACCAAACACAATAGCGATTTTTTTTTATATCCGAGCCTTTATTAGTTGCATTTGAGATACAAACCCTCTTGTTAATTGCTGTTATTTTTTTTCAATTTGAAACCCTCTTTTATAAACCTTAAGCTGATTGTGTGGAAAAAGAAAAATTGATTGTTAAAAAGACTCAGAAAAGTCTTGGACAAAGCTTAGAAAAGGTTTAGAGAACAAATGAAAAGGCTCAGATGTTCAAAATTAACAAAAAAAAAATGATTGTTGAAAAGACTCGAAGTACAAATGAAAAGGCTCGGAGAATAAATGAAAAGGCTCGAAGAACAAATGAAAAGTCTCGACCACCGCGAGCTTAGCGGGGAGCTTGACCCCCGAATGCGTCTACATAGTGCCACTAAACTAATATCCAATGAAGATGCATTGATAATGTTATAATGTTCAATCTCTATTAGAGTTGTGTTAAATAAACCTCTATGAAGAAAATGAAAGAATAAAATCTCAGAAAACTTCAAAGTAAGAAAATGTGTAACGTAAAGGCATTTTTGGAAATCACTTACTTTAGTGTCTTTTAAAACTTAAGTTATTAAAGTAGTAACTTTCTTATAAAGCCCAGTCAAAAAGGTGACATTTTAATTCCCACCATTTCCATCGTATTTTTGTCAACTCAGTGGATAAATTATGATAAGAAAAGAAAAAATTTCAGTGATGAATAGTTTTGAAATTATCAAACATTTTAAGGCCAAAGCAAGTAATTTCCTAAAAAAAATTGATGATTAAAACCGGTTAATAAATAAGTAATTTTTTCTGTCAAATATTTTATGGGTGGGGTCTATTGCCACCCAAAAAATTTCTTTATACACTGATTCTTCTCCTTACAACCATATTAAAAAATTAAAATTATTAATTTTACTCTCTCACCCTTAAAATACCAAAAATATCATTTAAGTATTTTTTTAAAAAAATTTAAACATATATGTCTTCTTGAAAAAAAAAAAAAAAAAGGTGTTTTTTAAAGGGAATTGGAGAGGCTTGTTCATAATCACAAAGCAAAACTTTTTTGGTTTTTGGTCTTCCTACACAAATTCTTCCAAATTCATCTGTAATTGAAGTTAATCGGTTATATTGGCTACACTATTTCTCTGGAATGTTTTTCTAGGTAATTTGTTTGTTTACAAATTACCTAGAAAAACATTCCAGAGAAATAGTGTAGCCAATATAACCGATTAAATCACCAAATATCCCGGGTTTTGGAATGGAAATTCAAAAGTCATGAGTATCATGGCCGACATTATTTTGTATTAGGAAACTTCAAGTCCTTTAAAGCACTAGGAAATTCAAATGAAGAAGATACAACCACAACCGTTCAATAAAAGAGAAGTTCAATAAAATATTCCTTCAACATGAACATTTTCTATATATGAGTCACCATGCAAACTGTAAAATTAAGATACCACGGGGACAACTTATTTCACAAGTTAAACGCATTCAGCATTAAGTTAAACTACTTTCCACTTTGATATCCATGGAAATTTAGGTAGCATTTTCTTAATGATTTCATAACATTTTCTAAACATTAAAAATAAAAATATTGAGTTAAACTAATTACTACCATATTAACGTAATATTTCCAGTGCTTCGATGCCTTGAAACCATGCTCTTAGGCCTGATAAGAGAAGCCAAAAGTTAAAACATATATTGTTGTAGAATTCATGGTGATTCACTGATTCATGATAACATGTTAAATAGTACTGCTTCAATTTGATCATTTGGAGAAATACTTCCATACATCCGGCATATAAGTTAATTCAACTCAAATTTTGTCACGTGGCATGAATCTCTTATGTGATTAGTTATTCATAACACATTGTCTTATTGAATGTATTTGAGAGTATACATGCTGAACGTATTAAAGCATTTCTCGATCAAATGTGACAGTGTACAACGAGCAATTAATATCACACTTAATAATATAACAAAAATAGAATCACCATTAATATTAGGTTTTTATTTATCAATTATCATCTGAGAAATTAGAAAACAAGTGAGATATGAGTTGAAATAACTACCATTACTCATCAAAATTGTTTATGGTGGCTGCTAAACAAATATATATTAATTTGCTCCACTAATTTTTTTGATGCGGAATGCTAATGTCAAATGTGATACCTTTTATCGTCTATAAATTAAATACAGCAGCATGGGGTTGTAGTGCTTCACAAATTTCATAAACTACTCTTGCTTCTATTTTCTTTCCTCGCTATTAAGATTAATCTCTTGGTGATCTCTGATTAGAATCATCAATCAAGTCCAAAAGCTCCCATTCTCCACAAAACAATGAAACTCAGCACAAAAACCCTATTTATTGCTATGAAAGTGATTGTATTTATCGTATTGATATCTACCACCAAAGCTGCAGTTGCATTTAGGCCCAACAAAGGAGAGAAGCCTCAAAGTGATGATAATAGTTTGGTCTCTGTTCCGCTACAAAAAAACCCACCAGTACCGCCCTCTGGATCCTCCCCATGTACTTACATTCCCAGTCCAGGAGGTCATTGCCACAATCAGAGCAAACATGACTAGATTACTGTGGTGCAATTACCCATCTCCATCAGCTTAATTATAATTATGATATTATCGAATTTAGTAATTATTGTTATTATATTAAGTATCACAGTATCAACTTAAGAATAAGACTATATGACTTTTCGTTTCTTGTATTTATATTTTGATTCGCATGCTTGTGTATATTATAGTATGATTGTAACAATGGTATTTACGTATGTTTGGGTGGTTTAAATAGGTTTTTCTTCTTCGTCTCCCACTTAACATGCTCTTATACTTTCATCTTCACTTCGTCAATGTTCATAGATCTGAGTATAGTGTTATTTATCCAAATATATTGTTAATCGAAGTGATATATAGGCATGATAAATTCTGCATTTGAGAACTCTTCTTGAATCAATTGATTCAGCTTTCTTTTGGGTTCAATTAATACTTATTTTATTCCTTCAACTTATATTGTTTGCATCGATCAGATACCGGGTTCTCTATTACATTTCCTCTTTAATTAGGGTTCTATCCACTTTCCCCTCTCTCACTGCTTGTACTTGGATCATTATCGGACATTGAGTAATACCTGGGCTTAACAGGTGATCACTATTTAGAATTCACGAGTTTTCTCTTCATTTATCTAAATGGATGTTATTTTGAAGTTTGGGTGGGAACAGAGGAATATTTCTTTACCTGATCTGTATCATTGCATACCGAGAAGCTTATTTTCCATAATCAGCTAGCTCTCTTCACCTTCTTGCACAAGGGTATCTGAGATCCCACTGAAAACCCTATAAAAGATTGTATAGTATACGGTATTGACTTTCCATTATCAGTTATTTGCACCTTAGTCCTTATATAGTATAATATTATCTAAGCCTCCTATCTATGTTATAATTAGGATTTACTAGAAAAGATTAAGGATTTACAATTAATGAAAGTCATATAATCTGCTTTTCTAGAATCACTTGATATCATTAGCTAGCTAGTGACTAAAATAGACAAGTGAAAAAATTGTTGATATCACAAGATATGGAGGTGACTTTCCACCTATGCGTGGCTTTTTGTGCTCTTACCACTTGCATAGTTATTGGTTTGAAATTTAAATCCACTCATTATCACCGTAGAATAATTTGACGACATATAAACACTAAAATGAATATATTTTGATTAGAATCAGTTTAATTTTTTGATCTAGCTAGATTTATGATCCTAAGAAGTTTTTTTAGAGTTTGGATAAAAAATGCTTGAGGAATATCATTTGAGATTTAGCACTAACATTTTCTTTCTTTCCAACACTCGTTGAGAAAGTTATTAGCAATTTCTTCGTGCCTTCCTTCTTTTTTTTCTTTTTTTTTTCCATAAAAAACAATTGAGAAAAATCTTAGCGGTTGCTTAATGATGATTATTAATTATTAGGTCTTGAAAAAAGAAAAGATTTAGTTACTAATCCAGTATATGAGCAGGATCCTAAGAATTTGTATTATTATTAAATTAATTGTTTTGTGTATATATATTTCTTGAGTCTTGAAAGTCAATTGTCTCTTTGTGGCAGCAGTTCATATACCACCACCACCTGATATTCTTTTTGTGTTTTTTTGTTTGCTTTGGGTCTAAGGTTGAAGACGACATGGCATGATATATCACTACTTTAATGTGCTTTAATTAATCAAATGAACGACTTTATTATATAGTTAGTTAAACCTTTTGTGTTTTTTTGGTCGCTAACTGAGAACATTTAGTGTGATACACTTGCTGCTCACTCTAACCGAAGAGTAAATGGGTGGAAATCAATTTTTCTCCGGTAGGAATATAAGGGTGAACATACTTATAGCACACTTATCCATTTCATTACTTTTTGTCATGTAAGCATTATTTAACCCAATCATATTGTTTTTTTTTTTTTTTTTGACAAAAAGTGATGATGTGAATAAGTGTTCTATAAGCATGCTCACACTTATGTGCCTACCAGAGAAAAACTTGGATGAAAATAATATTCTTTACTTCTTTAATTACTTTTGTGATTGATATCAAGTTAATAATTTAAGTTAATTAAAAAAAGTTAATAATATAAGTTAAATGACAGCAAACATGTTGTGAGATAAAAATACCCTCTTTAATTTTTTTTTTTTTTTTTTAGTCTTTGGTTTTGCTAACTTTTTTTTCTCTCATTATTTCTCTCCTGTCAACATCAATTCTCTTTCACGTTTTTTCTATTTTTTTTTTTTTTTTTTAAATTTCTTTCTCACTTCAGACTTGTTCATATTTAAAATCCCTAATTATATATATATTTTTTGTTTTTTACTTTCGACGTGAAAAAAGAAAAAGTTTCATTCTTGCCCTTTGTTTGTATTTTTTTTTTTTTTTACGGAAAAATTAGTTGAAACATGCAAGTGATTTGATACGCGAGAATGAAACATAGAAAAGGAATCAACGGGAAGAGTTCAAAAAATTAACGAAGGAAAAAAAAAAAAAAAAAAAAAACAGATTTGGAAAAATTTTAAGAAAATAAGTCTTGGATTGAGACTTATTGGTCTTTCCAAAACTTAAAATGTCTTTCGCGATTTATTTTGGTCTTTCCAAAACTTATTTAAGTATTTTCGAGACTTACCAATGATAAATGGAAAAAAAAAAAAAAATTGGACAATATGTCTTGGTCGAGACTTACTACCAATTGGGAAACTCTCAATTTTTTTATTTTTTTTAACAAACAAATAAGTCTCGCATGAAAAGAAAAGTGCGCTATCGATTTATTTTTGTAATTGTGTTTTAAGGGTAGTTTAAAAAAAATATATATATATTTTTAGTGTTATTAAAACCTAAGATATTAAATTGATGTTAGTCTCAAAAGTAGGAGTTAAGTGCACTGGCAAATTACTTTTCTGTTTTAGGGCAATATAATGTGACGCCTTTATGCACGATAAACTGATAATAGGTTTTTAAGTATGTGATGCGTAGATCGGTCGGTTTTATTAAAATTTGTTATTATTATTTGTTAATGGATAGTTTTTTTTTCACTCTATTTGTTAATGGATAAACATACTTCTAAGTTCTAAATATGCACAAATAATATTAAAAAGTTCATATTAGTAAAGAAACTAATTATTTATTTTTTATAATGTATTTCTGTTTAATTTAAGTGTGGTAAACTCCTTACACATACCACGAGCTCGTAGATTCAAGTCATCTCTCTAAAAAAAATAAATAAAAAAGGGACAAAATCACCAACAGTGGCGTTCAACAACTGAACACTCCATCCGCACGTCCTTGCGTTCACATTAAAAACTAGGCTACTCACTCTTCCAGATCAATGCATCGCATCTTTAAATTGCATGGATTTGCAGTTAAACTTGAAAGCTATCATCTTCATCACGAGAAAATCTTCTATGAGTCTATCTCATTACCATTAGCTGTGAAACGGCCTAATTAAAGTGTGCCACGTGGCACAAATAATAAGACAGTTGGATTTCCAATTTTGTTCCAAATGCTTAAAAAACCTAAGTATATAAACTTGTGCTCTTCCCTTTGTCTTTCCTGTGTCAGTTTCTGGCTCTATTTCTAGGTCCTGTTTCTGGCAGTTTTTGGTTGCTATCTGGCTGGCTGTCCTGGTAGTCTCTATTTTGTGTGCTTCTTGATAATTCGTAGAAGGGCTAAACAATTTCAAGAAAACTTCTCTAAACAACTGTTAGGTAGTGAAATGTATAACAAAATAAAATGGTGAAAACAAAGACAATATTTGAGTGAATTTACTTGACTTTTCATTCAACATAAACAAGCCTTTATATAGGCAATTACAGGAAATTAATGACCAACAAATAAGGACTCATGACTACCACTAACTTTAACATGACCCATTAACAGTTACTTACCCACAAATTAATCACACCACTATCTAGAAAATAGGACCATAATCCAACATCTAGTGGTGGCCACGGTTCGGTTTCAGTTTGAAACCGACGGTTTCGGTTTTGAGGTCCACTAAAACCGAAACCGAAACTGAAACCGTGGCTCACGGTTTGGAGGCGGTTTGTAACCGTCGATTTCGGTTTCGGTTTCGGTTTTGAACGGTTTCGGTTTCGGTTTCGGTTCGTTTTTATTTTTATTTTTTATTTTTTTTATTTTTCAACTTTTTTTCCCAGTGAGATAAATCATAAAAATTGGTTGTAAATATAAAATCTTGCCAAATAATAATTACAATTGAACAAAGTTTAAAATAAAAAAAAAATAATTACAATTTTTAATTGAAGTATTTAAGTATTTAACAATGTTTAAAAGAAAAGAAATTCACATTTATTAATAAATACAACTTTACAATTTCACCAAAAAAAAAAAAAAAATAAGAGATTGGTCTTGAAGGCTTGAATTCAAAGAAACAAAATTACAAAGTAACAAAGTTAAAATTTAAAAAAACAAAAAACAACAAAAAAAACCGGCCTTGCACTTAATTTTTACCACAATTAAGCTGTCTACGTATCATCCACCAATGTAAAGGAATCAAAGGCCACGTAGTTCTTTTACCTTTAATTAGTTGCTCAGTGTTGGAGTTTGGAAGTTGGAACGGAATCTAGTCGCTTCCTTCCGTACCCGTGGTTTGGTTATCTTCAAAGAAGTCGTTCACTATCTCCGGCTGGAGTTCTTGTTGTCTGTATTTTGCCTTTGTCCAATCATCAACACACGCCTGCATTTCAAGTGATTGTGGAAACATAACCGACCTTCTTAGTTCCAAAATATTTCCACCTGCACTAAATTCTTGTTCCACAGCAACGGTAGAAACCGGTGTTCCAAGAATTTGTTTGGCAATAATAGCCAAAATTGGATAATCCTATTGATGAGTCTTCCACCAAACCTGGAGACTAAATTTCTCTTCTAAAAATTCATGAGTGTCTTCTAAATACCGGTCAAGCTCAGAGACAGATGAGGATGAAGCTGTTCTTAATTTTTTGGCTCTTTGGGAAAACAGTCGATCACCTAAACCCTTTAATTGAAATTTTGCGGAAGTACTAGTACCACCAGATGTGGGTGGGGGTTGTGAAACCGGCAAGTTCAAAGACGGACCATACATTTTAAGATATTCATCGTATAATTCATAAAGCAAAGTCTTAACGGAATCACAATAATGAAGAACATCAATTTCTAATCCTAAACATTTGTAATAATGAGTTAAATAATCTTGCAAACTTTCTAATTTAAAACGTGGATCAAAACACGGTGCAAGCAAATAAATATTTGGAATCTCCCCATAATAATTTAACCATTTTGTTTTCATAGCTGCAACACATGGACTCAATTGAACATCGAATTCACAGTCAGTAAATGCACCAGCAATGTTAACACTTTGAATAAGAAATAAATGAGTAGTGGGATAGTAAACACCAGATAAAGCATTGGTAGCATCATTAAAAACACGTAGCAATTTAAGAATTTTTATATATGCATTCCAATGGTTCAATTGAAGAGAAATTGAAGGAACGTTATAAGTAATAAAAGAAAATAATAATTCATTATATTCAACACTTTCATTAAGTAGCTTATAAGTAGAATTCCAACGAGTGGTAATATTTCTAGAAAATTTTTTGGGACGCATATTATTCTGAGAGCAATATTTTAACCATTGTTTCTGGATTTTGTTATGCCTCCAAATATAATTAATACAATCTCTAATTGGTCTAATAAAAGCAGAAAGCTCTGTTAATCCAGCTTGAACACAAATTTAAAACATGGCATGCACATCTTTGACGAAATAATTTACCCCCAAAATAGGGATTGCACAAATCTTGTAACCTAGGAATAGATGCGGTATTACTTACAGCATTATCAAAGTCAATAGCAAAAATTTTGTTTAGGATATTATACTCTTGAAAAATAATTTTAAGGAGTTGAAAAATATTTTGAGCTGAATGTGAATCATCGAAAACACGAAATGCAAGAATTCTTTTTTGCATGTCCCAGTCATTGTCCATATAATGACATGTGACACCCAAATATAAATGACTACCATAATTATCGCTCCATATGTCGGCACATATGGAAATGCGACCTTGAAATTGATAAAAAAAAAGATTTCAATATGTTTTTTTCTTTTTTGAAAATGACATTTAGTGTACGTGTGAGAGTGGTCTAGGAACACGTTGCATTGCAGGATTTAATGCATTTTGACAATAATTAACAAAACCTACTTTCTCACCAAAACCAAAAGGTAAGTGTTCTACTGCAACCATTAATGCTAATTCTTCCCTATTTCTTTCAGACGTATAATGAAATAATTGATTACCAGAGGTTGCGTACCTGGCAATTTGGGCTTGGTTATTGGATTTCTCAAATTCGGACGGGTGACTTCTTTTGATATGAGCCCAGTACGTGTCATATCCAAAGGATTTGGCAGTCTTGTATGATTTGGAGCAGTAATTGCACTGTATATGGAAAATCCACCATCTAACTCTGTTTTCTTCATATGCACTCTGAAGAGGATGGACTTCATCTGCTTTTCTTCACCTTCACCTGCAAAAAAATCATTTGAAGGGGGTGGGGGGTCAGATAGATTTTCATTAGTGTTTGGGGTATTGGGATCGTGGTTGAGTCCGTCGAATTCGGGAATTATTAGAGGGGGATTAGGACTAGAAGGGTGATCAGATCCAAATCGGTCTTGAAGGAACTCGTGGTATAATCGGTCGTAATTAACATCACCGCCAACGTGTTCCAACAAGTTTTGCATTGAACCCTTTTCTTTGTTCAAATTTCTTGAACTATCTCCCCTACTAGCCATTAAAAACTTAATAATACAAAAAATATGGATATATGTAAAGAAAATATTGTTGAAATAATAGTGGCAAGCAAGTAAAAAACAAATAGAAGACTGTAAAAAAAATATATTGTTGGAACAATAGTGGTAACAATGTAACACTTTAAAAAAAAAAAATAGATGTTTGAAAAAAAAATATTGCTGAAATAATAGTGATGAAAAAAAATATTTTGATAGTAAAAAATAGAAGAAATAAATATTGTTAATCAATTTGATGATTGAAAATATAAATGATAGTAAAAACTAAAAAATACAAGAAATAATTTATATGTGAAATGAAAATTAAATAAAATTGTAGATTGTAGAGAAACTGAGAATTTGAGATTGAGAGAAGTTGAGAGATTGAGAGTGGTGTGAAGAATAATGAAGTGTGGGAGGTATTTATGGGATTATAGAGAGGGGTATGTTTGCAATTAGGAAAAGTTTTGGGTTTAAAAAAAAATAATATTGTGGCCGTTGGCCTTAGGCAGAGGCGGCAGCAGTCAGCTGACAGCTGCAGCTACTAGGTGCCGTTGGCCAACGGCCATCTTCTTTTTTTTAAAAAAAAAAATTTGTGCCACATGTCATGCAATCATTGGTCTATTTTTTTTTTCATAAAACCAGCGATTTAACCACCGGTTTAACCATTTCTGTTTGGTTCAACAGTAACATTTTCAAACGGACTGCCACGTGTCATCTTCTGATTCGTCCATAATTAATTAATTATTTTTTTAAAACCGGTGGTTTAACCATGGTTAAAACTGTCGGTTTAACCATGGTTAAAACTGTCGGTTTGAACCTGTTTTTTGACCACTCAAACCGAAACCGTAACCGGTTCGACCGGTTTTGAAACCGTCAGTTCCTGTTCCAATTTTGTTATGGTTTTTGGCTGTCCGGTTTTGGTTAAACCACGGGCAAAACCGTCGGTTAAACCAAAACCATGACCACCTCTACCAACATCCCACTACACCAACAAATTAGTAATTGGAGATAACTTATTTGACTCAATCTAAAGACTCATGTAATGCTAAACTCAAACACCACTTACATATAATCTCTGCATTAATTTTAACACTCCCCCTTAATGCAAAAATTTACAACACCAAGCATGTCTCTGAAATATATAAATTTTTCAGAACCCAAAGGCTTTGTAAATATGTTTGTAAGCTGCTCGTCAGTGCTGCAATAAGACATTTTGATGCTTCCTTTGTCTACCAATTCTCTGATAAAGTGATGACGTGTTTCTATGTGTCTCGTACGACTGTGGAATACTCTATTTCTTGTCATTGCAATTGTGGATTGATTGTCATAATGAACAACTGTTGGAACTTTTTGATGCTGCTTCATATCTTCTAGAATTCTCCTCAGCCAAACAGCTTGGCATGCTGCTGAAGTTGCTGCAATATACTCAGCTTCTGAATATGATAATGTAGTTGATGGTTGATTTTTCGAATTCCAAGCGATAGCACCTGAACCAAGGTTAAAAATGTAACTTGTAGTGCTTCTGCGATCATCAACTGAACCTGCCCAATCACTGTCAGAATAACCACACAATTGAAAATTATCAACATTATTAGTGTACCAGATACCATTTTGGCAACTTCATAATGAAGTTTACTTGGATTTTGCATGAACCTTGACAAAAAACTTGTTGCAAACATAATATCGGGATGGCTATTTATCAGATACAACATATTTCCAATTAAACTTCTATATAAATGACTATCAATTCTTTCCTCACCATCATTCAAGCTGAATTTTTTATTGGTATTCATATGAAATTTTACAGGATTACAATATTTCATTTGAAATTTCTCAAGAAGGTTGTTGGCATATTTTTCTTGAGAAATAAAAATTCATGTATCACTCTACTTCACCTCCAATCCAAGAAAATAATTCATCAAACCAAGATCAGTCATCTCAAATTCACTAATCATAAAATCCTTAAATTCAGCAATTAAAGCAGCACTATTACTTGTGTAGATAAGATCATCTACATAGAGACACACAATAAGTACCTCATCATTACTCCTCAATTTGACATACAGTGTAGGTTCACTTTCACTCTTGTGAAATCCATGAAGCTTGAAGTGGCTATTAATTCGATCATACTAGGCCCTCGGTGCCTGATTCAAGCCATAAGGAGCTTTCTTTAATTTGTACACCTTATTTTCTTCACCTGCAATTTCATAACCTTGGGGCTACTGGACATAAACTTCCTCATCCAAAACACCATTCAAAAAAGTAGATTTGACATCAAACTGATAAACACACCATTTGTTATGTGTAGCTAAAGCTAAAACAGTTCGAATAGTATCAAATCTTGCAGCAGGAGCGAAAGTTTCTTCAAAATCAATACCTTCACGCTGCATATACCCTTTTGCCACTAACCTGACCTTGTATTTTTTAATTGAACCATCGAATCTATATTTAGTCTTATAGACCCACTTCAGCCCAACAACTTCTTTGTTGTCTGGTAAATCAACGAGCTCCCATGTTTTGTGTTTTTCCAAGGCCTTGATTTCTTCATCCATAGCATCATACCGTTCCTTGTACTTCACAGCATCTTGAAAAATGTTTGGCTCTGTGACTTGAGTAAACTGACATCTTTCCATTTGTTCATAAATTTCTGCAAGGGACTTCATCTTTTATCTTGGTGGTGAGAAAGGAGGTGTAACGCCTGTAGAGGTAAATGAATCAAGTCTTGGTGTGGAAAAACTTGAATCATCACCATTTTGAACTCCCTGCTCCATTATGCTGTCATCTTCAAAAATTACACCTGGAGAATATTGCAACCCATCCCAATTCCTAGCATTTTTCTCATCAAAAACAATATCACGACTAACAATTAGCTGCTTGGTTAGTGGATTAAAAAATCGATAACCCTTTGTTTCATGGCTATAACCGAAAAATATGTATTTGACACTGTTACATCCAATTTCTGCTTCTTTTGAGAAGGAACATGGATGCAAGCAATGCAACCAAAAATCTTGAAATGAGTTACCTTCGGCTTCCAACCATTCCAAGCTTCAAAAGGGGTTTAATGGTCTAATGCTGATGTGGGACTTCGATTGAGAATATAAGCTGCGGTGTGAATTGCTTCTGCCCAAAAATAATTTGGTAGACCTTTAGCTTTGAGCATGCTTTTCGCCATCTCTACAAGACTTCTATTTTTCCTCTCTGCTACACCATTTTGCTGAGGTGTGTAGCTAGCTATTAGTTGCCTCCAGATGCCACATTCTTCACAAAATCTCCCAAACTCATTGGAAACCAACTCCCCACCACGATCTGTTCGTAAAATCTTCAAGGAATTTCCACTTTGAGTTTCAACATGATTTTTGAATTTTTTAAAAGTTGAAAAAACCTCTAATTTTGCCTTGACAAAATAGACCCACGTCATCCGGCTAAAATCATCAACAAAAACAACAAAATATTTGTTATTGTTAAAAGAACAAGTTTGCATAGGCCCGTAAACATCTGCATGCACCAATTCGATGGGTCTAGTAGCTCTCCTTGCTCCTCTTTTTTGAAAGGAATTTCGGTGTTGCTTTCCAATTACACAGCTCTCACATACTTCACCAACACGTCTAATTGAAGGGATTCCATCCACCAAATTTTGATCAGAAAAGAATTGCAAGCTCCCAAAATTCAAATGCCCAAATCTAAAATGCCATAACCAATTTTCATCACAATAAGATGCCTTTAATGCATGCATTTCACCATTAAGAGTAAGAGCAAATATCTTATTTTTGGCCATAGGAATCTTCATCAATAAATTTTTCCTACTTTTTTCATGGTAACAAAACATGTCAAATCTTCAAAGACAACATAAAATCCTTCCAATAAAAATTGTCCAACACTCAGCAAATTTGTATCCAATTCAGGAACATACAAAACATTTTTTAGATTGCCAATTTCACATGATTTTACCTTCACTGTACCTTTACCATGTGACTCCAAATATGTTCCATCACCCATCTTCACTATTGTATTCACCAATTTGTCCAAATTGACAAAAGTCTCCAACTTAGCTGTCATATGATTGCTGCAGCCGCTATCCATATACCAAACATCGTTATCACACTCCTTAGCAGAATAACATGCAAAAAATAAATTTTCATATTCATCCTTTCCATTTTCTTTTTCCTCGATAAATTTTGCATGTTTCTCCTTCAATCTGCAATATCTTTCAATATGACCAAATCTCTTGCAGTAATAACATTGGGGTTTTTGGTAAGAATTTTCACCTTTATCACCTGACTCATTGTTGTGATGAAAATTGTTACCTGAGCGTGACTCATTGTAGTGATGGAAATTGTTACCTGAACGTGAATGTGACTCTTTATTGTGATGAAAATTGTTACTTAGACGACCACCAATTTTTCCACCTCTCCTATCTCGAAACGAATGGCCTCCACGTCCTTTCTTATTGGCTTCACTAGATGGGCCACTGTATTTTTTTTAGAGCTGCAATTTAGTATGAAAAGCATTTTCTATAGAATTCTCTTCATACATTTTCATTCTATCTTCATGAGATTGAAGTGATCTGAGCAATTCTTCAACTGTTAGTATACTCAAATCTTTTGATTCTTCAATTGCTGCCACCACATGATCAAACTTCGTGGGCAAACTTCTCAAAATCTTTTCAACAACTCTTCACCAAATTTTCGAATATTATTCATAGTTTCCATTAAATTGCAAAAATAATCTTGCATAGACTCATTTTCTTTCATGAGAGAAGGTTCAAATTTTCTGCAACGAATTTGAAGTTTTATCGTTTTATCGTTTTCACCTTAGCATTGCCTTGGTATCCATTCTTCAACGCATCCCATGCTTCTTTGAATTTTGTTGCTGCTGAAATTCGAGGAAAGATTGATTCAGCAACTGCTAGTTGAATGAAAAACAAGGCATTGGCATCTTTCTTCTTGACATCTTTGAGAACGTCTACTGCGACTCCTTCTGTAGAATAGCCTTCCTCCACATACTCCCATAAATCTTGAGAGATAAAGAGAGTCTTCATTTTTGTACTCCAAATTTCATACCCACTACCTTGAAACAAAGGAATAGTGAGATGTGTGGGATTCAAACCACCATTGTTGGTCATTGGTTCAACCAAGCTCTGATACCAGATGATAATTTTTAGAAGGGCTAAACACACTCAAGAGGACTTCTCTCAACAACTATTAGGTTGTGAGATGTATAACAAAATAAAATAGTGAAAACAAAGACAATATTTGGGTGAATTTACTTGACTTTTCATTCAACATAAACAAGCCTTTATATAGGCAAGAAACTAATGACCAACAAATAATGACCCATGACTACCACTAACTTTAACATGACCCATTAACAGTTATTTGCCCACAAATTCATCACACCACTAACTAGAAAATAGCACCATAATCCAACATCACACTACACCAACAAACTAGTAAGTGGAGATAACTTGTTTGACTCAATCTAAAGACTCACGTGATGCTAAACTCAAGCACCACTTACATATAATCTATACATTAATTTTAACACTTATTGCCTGGGCTTGCTTTGCCTTTTGTTTGTGTGTCTTTTGCCTATCTTGTGGTAATAAAATCGTTGGTTTTTAACCATAAGGTGGTTGCCTTGGTGGTCCAAGGCTTGGGATTAATTAAAAACCCAAGTCCTTGGTTCTACTCTTGGTAATCACATTGTGACCAGTCCTCAGGGCATTTAGTTCTGCTGGTGGAAGGACGGAAATGGGGCTAATGTCAATGGTTCGAATCTTACCCAAGCGGGAGTGAATTCTGATTTACCCGCTTGCATCCTTGTGGAGCCAGGGGTGTGGGCCAAGGTTTCTTATCTGTCATACTCCGTGAAGCCAACATACAAGTCACAGCGAGTCACGCAGTTTAGGGAGGATAGCCGAATAGCCGGATAGGAAAAAAAATCGTTGGTTTCAAAAAAAAAAAAATCTTATGGAGAATTGCTAGTCTCAAGACCTGTTTGATTTTTCCATTAAACACTTAATGGCACTTTATAGGTGTTATTAAGTTTTTTCGTTTGATTTTTTAAATGATAAAATCACTGGATGAGCTCCCAAAATCACTAATTATTAATAGTGAATTTTTTTTTCACTTTTCAGTTAACAACAAATCAACTAAATATATATCAATTTATTACTTCAAAATTTATCCACGCAAATCTTATCTAATTTCCATTTTTCTCTTCTCTCACAATACTAACCATATTAATATATTTTTTTCTTCTCAAGATTTAAATAATTTTAGAAACCATAAAACCTAGTTTTTTCAAGACTCCAAAATCTCCATTTGAATCCAACATTTTTTTTTTTTTAATTGTATTCAAACGTATTTCGACTTCTATTCATATTCCGGTAAGGACTTTTTTTTTTCTCTCATAATTTGATTAGTTTTATATTATATGATTGGGGAAAATTAGCACTCTAAAAAACATAATAATAACTAGTTTTGCAAACAAATTTAAACCAACTTCACCATAAACTACTTGCACTTTGCATGTATCACAATCTCAATATGCCCATATGAGATACTCCCAGGCATAGACCCAAGGGGGGACCAGGTAGGGCCCGTGCCCTATCTCAATTTTTTTTTTTTTTTTTAAAAAAGTATTCTATATATATATATATATAAATTTATTAAGAACCCTTAATATTATACTTGTGTTAATATAGTTGGTAGTGGATTTTGCTTTTTAGACTAAAGTGTTCAAGTCCCATCTCAAACGATCTTTAATTTAATTTTATCTTCTAATTTTTATATGCCTTTTTTAATTCAATTTTATCTTCTAATTTTTTATGTTTTATTTATTTTACCATCATTTCTTAATCATTTTCTCTATTTTATCTTTGTAAATTTCGTAACTGCCATTAATTTATATTTACTTAATTTAAATTAAATTATATATTATTATTTTGGATTTTTATAATTTCTAATAGTTTTAATTTGACATATCTAACACGTCCAATCAATACACCCTAAAATCTCATATTTTACTTTATTGGATTAAAATAGTCGATCTATTACTTTGATTCATTTTATCTTATCCTTAGTATTTTTCTTTATTTTATAGTTTTAATTTATTTAGAATCAATAAATCAATAATTTACCAATAATTTGAAGAATAAAAAATTTAAAAAACATGTCTAATAATAGTTATTAATAAATTATTTTGTATAAATTTAAAATGAATTCACTATAAATACAATACAAAATTTCTTATTATAAAATTAGATGGTAGTTTATTCTTTTAATTTTTTTCATTATTTATGTTTTTTTTCTTGTTATTATTTATTTAAAAATATTTTTTATTTTTTTTATTTCTTTTTGAATGTAAGATTATTTAATTCATCTAAGTAAGTATTCTATTCATTTTATTTTATCTAAAAAAACTATTTTACTACGATCTTAATTTTTCAGTACTTTTTATATAATTGTGATTTTAATTTATTCAAATGTACTACCTGATTAAAATTCCTGGGTCCGCCACTGGATACTCCTAAATTCAACACTGATTTTGTTAATTTACACACACACATATATATAATTGATAGAGCATATAGATTTCTTTATAAATGTATAATTATATTATTATAATTCCACATTTAAGCATTGTACACATTATTAGTACCTTACTCTAATCTGTTGTTATTTCTTAAACTAAACTTCAATTAATTTGTTCAATTTTTATATTTTAAGGGGTTATATTTTATTGAGCAAAGTTTTTAATAAATTTGTTATTATATTATTAAATTACTGTTTTTAGTTGTCTAAAATATATTAAAATATAAATATATGACAAATAATAATTGAAAGAGCATATATGTAAAAGTATTTATTTTCATATATTTATAACTTAAAAAAACAAACAACCACTTATCATTTATATTCAGTTTTCAGTAAACAAAAATCAAACATGTTATTCAGTTTTCAGTCACTCATCAGCCTTCAACATAATTCAGCACTATTCAGCCTTCAGGCAAAAAATCAAGCACAATATCAATCGTCGGACGTCACTCTCCAAATCCATTCGTTGTTCTTCATGTGACAACTGAAGATATTTATTTTTATTTTTTTTCTTAAATAATAAGACATAATGAAGAGACATGAAAAAAAAAATAAAAAAAAAAGCCAACGGTCAATTTATATCATAAACCTTAATTTATCTTTCATTTTACAAAACTGCCATCAAAGACCAAAATCCACATCATTTCCCTTCAACTCAGTTTTTTTTTTCTCCTCAGCGCTTCAACTTCTCAACTGCGTGTTTTTTTTTAAAAAAAAAATAGGGGAAATATAAAAAAATACATACACAAGTCCAAAACAAATAAGCAATAAAATAAAATAAATAAATAAACCAGAATGTGCAGTTCTTTCAAATCAAATTCACCAAACAAGAAGCATAAAATCCCATCATAATAATTTTTGAAATAGGGGAAATAAAAAATAAAAAATAAAAAATAAAAAATATATATAAAACATACATAAGTCCAAAACTAGTGAGAAAAAAAAAAAAAAAAAAACTGAACAAGAATATGAAGCTCTTTTGAATCAAATTCACAAAACAAGAAGTATAAAATTCAATCACAATAAGACTCAAACCGGAATCCTTATTTTATTATTTTTTTTGAAACAAGGGAAAAAAACATACATAAGTCCAAAACGAGCAAAAAAAAAAAAAAAAAAAAAAAACTGAACAAGAATGTGCATCTCTTTTGAATTAAATTCATCAAACAAGAAGCATAAAATCCCATCATAATATTTTTTGAAACAGGGGACATAAAAAAAACATACACAAGTCCAAAACCAATGAGCCAAGAAAAACGAACAAGAATATGCAGCTTTTTCGAATCAAATTCACCAAATAAAAAAGCATAAAATACTATCATAATATTTTTTGAAACAAGGGAAATAAAAAATAAAAAAAACATAAACAAATATTGGGAATTTGAACCAATAAACGCGGAAGCAACATGTATAATATTTACAAATAACAAATAACATCTAGTAACAGAAAAATAAGATGAGAAAAATAAACCAATCTTACATAAAAAACAAGATATACATGGAAACCCTAAATTAGGGAAAAAACCACGGGCCGTCAGGACAATAGAAAAAAGATCCAATATGTAGCAAATTTGTACAACCACACACTCCAAGATTCTCTATCTAACCCCAAACCCCAAACAATTGAGCCTTATTGAACCCCCAAGCTCACAATCGAACTTACATTCTAACTCTCAGCTCATAACGCTTATCGGGTCCTCCTTTGAGTACAACCTCGAATATCCCCTAGGTCCCCCCTTGAATATCACCCACGAATCTCTCCAAGGATCCCCATACATTCCCTGGATCCCTTCCTAGATATTCCCAAGGGTCTCTCTAGAATTAAACCACTCTTTGATGTTACAAGTGTTTCTTTTGCTCCACTCTCAATAAATAAATATTACATGTATTTATATTAGAGTACTAGGGAAGTTTAAAACCAATAAGGAAATATTCTCTTAGATGCATAAATCTTCTTGATCCATGCAAAGTCCTACTCCTTTACGCTCAAGATTTTCCAGTTCAGCACAAAGAGAAACTCATTTCCTTTTCCATAGAAGCACACGTTTTCCTGTTTATGTCGCGTAACTTTCGTCATTACTGCGGTCTGCAGCCTGCACCCTCAACTGTGGAATTCCTTCTGGATATGATCACTCACGGCGGTCTACGTCTCTTGCCTCTCTCGTGCCCAACACCACATTGAACCCACTAGAATCGACCACTTCCTATGTCGCGGTCCATACACCTTGCCCTAGTCGGGGTCTACACTGTGGTTCTTTTCGAATTTCCTTTTTTTAGCTAATCTTCAAGCTTCCAAATCTTCCCTAATCAAAAACACCAACTTCCACACGTTACTCATGTCTTCAAGAAGTTTCATCGTTTACGTCAGTTGAGTCCCGTTTGTTTAACATTGGGCACACTTGGGAATACAAGCCAAAAACCTAACACATAAGTCTTCTTGCAAATTTAAGCAATAAAAAAAATGTAGTTGAAAATAATTGATGTGGATTTTTGTCTTTGATGGTATTTTCGTAAAATAAAAGATAAATTAAGGTTTATGTTATAAATGGAACGCTATTTTTTTTTTTTACAACAAGTGTAGCGAGTGATGTATGGCGATTGAGTCTAGCAATTCTCAATCTGTTATAGCTTTTCCACACCTCACAACGACACACCCTGGTGTCTTCTCAACTCATGTTATTTCCATTCTCCATTTCTAGAAATTTCTTCTCAAAATCATATTTGAATTCTTATAATGTTAGCGAACAAGTCACTATGCGGAAGCGTTGCCAGATAGAACACAAACAAACACAATAATAAAGAAAGATAAGGTGAAGAGAAGTAATCAAATCCAATCACATACAACACAAGAATTTACGTGGAAACCTAAAACAGGGGAAAAAACCACGGCCGTCAGGACAATAAGAAAAAAGTCCAATATATAGTAAATTGTTACAACCATACACTCGGGATTCTCTCTCTAAAATACCCCAAACCCGATTACATCCAATGCACACTCTTTAAGATCTCCCTAGTATTTGCTATTTTGCTCTACACATAATTGTTAGGATTATGCTCAATAGCAAGAGTGTAATAATGTTATTGGCAATCTTTTCATATTAATAAAGTGATTTCTATTTTAACAAATCATATAGCATTTATAGTTTAATTATTATAGTTGACAAAAGTAAATAATCATAAGGTTAAAAAGACTATGAGAAATGAAGAATTGTTCGTACATCTGGATATGTATGAGGTAGACACAATTCTTTAGTTAGTCTTGAACAATGTTCACAATTTAAGATAAAGGTTGGGCGCATTTACCTTGTTAAAGTTGTAAATTCTTTTGCTAGCATTTGAGTGGGATCAAATGTGCTATGATGAGTCTAAAATCATCAAAGTGTCTTTGAGTAAAATAATCTGGTGCACTGGGTGCATTGAATAAGATCATAATGAAATACTTTATCCAGAACCGTCGGTGGATAAAATTTTTCATTATGAGGACAATCGGAGAGTCAATCTTAATCCTAAGATAAATGATGGACTTATGGTTACAAGTGTTATCATTTGAATTATTAATGAGTACGATTATATAGCATAGTCTATCCTCGATAGTTTGGTGATATTCATTTGTTAATCAATAGAGGACTTCATTTATAGATATGGAAATCGTGGCTCCATTTAATAAATAAGAGTAGAATGTCATCATATGGATATTTTGAGGTATCGGATATTGAATTTTAACGTTAAGTTTTCGATAGTGTCTATTGAAACATGGCTTCTGGACAAGTCAAAATATACAAGTTCAAAATGTGGTCATATGAATAAATATGGTAACTAGGAGAGCTATAGGCTGTTTATGAGCCCTTAGCGATTACTAATATTCTTCACGAGGATACACTATCTCCAATAAGATTGTCTAGGGTATGAATGAAAAACATTTACTTATTCTATCTTTATTTAAGAGTTCAATTTTAGTTCTGTAGTGGAATGAGCTAAAATTAATAGATCGAACTCAAGTGAATCATTTGTTGATTGTGATTGGGTTATGTCTATTGAAGCTTAAATTTAGATAGCCCGCCAAGATCTCCAATCCACACGAACTTGCATGGATCACTTGATATATTCTATCGGACTAATTTATGGGTCAATCTAGAATTGTAATTAATGCATTAAGAATATAATTTGCATATTATTTATTTAATGGGCTGTTAAATTATATTAATGTAAGGCATGTGGACTTGTTTCTTTTAGTAAGAATGAGTCTAGTTCACATATGAGCTTTTTATTGAGGTCTAATGGATTTAATAAAATGGAAAAATAATATATGGCCCATGATATGGACTTGGGCGGCAAGGCTAGTAAATAAACCTATTATATTATTTTATTTTATTATTTAACTAAGAATCAAAATCTTTTTCTAACTAGGACATATGTTTCTTAGTATTATACTATTGTTGGTAGTATAATAAATATTAAAGATTTTATTTGGTAAGTAGATAAATAAAATAAATTTATTTATCTAGTCAAATTATGAAGTCTTTGATATAGTCACAAATACACTAAAGAGTTAGATTAGAGTTTGGAATTCTAGAAAAATCTACCTAGGGTTAAAATTTAGGTCAAAAGACATAAATCCTATACGGTAGAAGATTTCGGCACCATATGATTGACACGTGTAGAATTCAGTCAACTTTATTTATTTTTTTGAAGAGAATTCGGCCACTAAAAATATATATATGATAAGCAGATTTTATAAATATATTTTATATTTCATGAAGAATTTGTCCACTGTAATTGTATTGGGCATGGAGAATTTGAGATATAAACATATATATATATATATATATATATATATTTAAATAGCAAATTTATTAGTAAGAAACCACTGGAGATAAAACCCATACAATACAAAATGGTAAAGGGACGTCAGGTCCCATAATATTGCATGAAGAATTTGTCCACTACATATATTGTATTGGGCAAGGAGAATTCGAGATATAAATATATTTTAAATTGCATGAAGAATTCGTCCACTGTATATTGTATTGGGCAAGGAGAATTCGAGATATAAATATATTAATTTTGCATGAAGAATTCGACCAGTTATATAAATTTTTTTTTGGCAAGAAGAATTCGTGATATGTATATATATATATATATATATATATTATTTTGGTCAAGAGGAATTGGGTGAACCCTAAAGTCTTGCTTGAAAGAATATTTTATTTTGCTTAGAAAAATAAATTCAACTCTAAGACATATTGTGATTTTTGGCCAAGAGGTAAAGTGTGAAGACATCGTTTTATTTCAATAGTGCACTAGTAGCTTTTACATCAAAAAGTTTTCTGCACAACTTCAATTAAGGTTCACGCGAGTTTCGATCAAAAGATTGAGAATTCAAAAGTGATTAAACGTTCTTCGTTTTTTCTTAAAAGTTTATTGTGACTAACAAAAAGAAAAAGTTTTTTGTTATCTATCATCAGGTACACAATTCAAAGAAAAGGAGCCCACACTCCTAGGTAATTCACGGATTACTATCAATGCAACGTCAATCGTTACGCGACAAAGGTATGATACATTTATTATATGTTAATTAATCAAGGGTTAAGGTTCATCTTTAAAAAGGAAAAAAATTTGTAATATACCAAATCAAACTTTTCGCTTCCATCGCGTGTTTTCCTCTATAATTGGTATCAAAGCCTTGGTTGTACCCTTGATTAATTAATGTATACGCATACGTGGATCTATTTCTTTTTATTATTAATATGCATATTTTAGAAAGAGATGACACTCTAGGTATTCTCATAAATAATTACATTGGAATGTATGGATTTATATATGTTATTTTAATATGATTTGTTGTTGCTCGATTTTGGTTCTAGAATTTCACTATAATTTTGTTTTGGAGTTGTAACAAGAAGGGTGACCTATAATCGCCATAATTTCCTTCTTGATAGTTGCTATTTTTTATTCTATTACTATATTAAAAAAAAATACTGCAGTAATATATTTTGCTGTAATTTATTCAAGTTTCGAAGAATCGAAGGTTTGAAGAATTGGAGGCAGGAAAAGGAAGCAACCAGAACCTATCTTACACCCTGCGCACGAAAGCAACAAGCGAGCAAGCAAACAAGCATGCAGCTGCGTTTGTTGTGGTGTGGGGCACACGGCTGCCCATGGGGGCTGGGTGCATGCGCACGCTCATGGGAGGGGCAGCCAAGGTGTACGCACAAGTTGGTCTTGAAGACTTGCTCGCCAAGTTAGGGTTTTAGTATTCTAAACATGTGTAATTTACTTGCTCTTCTAGAATGAACCAAAATTGTGGCTATTTATTTTTCATAAATAATATAATATTTGTTATTGTTTGATAACATGTCATATAGAATAGGAGTACCACTCATATATCTCTTTTGGTATGAACAAGTATTGAATGATTTAGGTATCTAATTGGCATCTAGATAACTTGGTAAATCATTCTATGGAATTTAATCACTCGCCTTAAATAATTGAGTGGGAGAAGGTGTTTTGAAACACCTATTGCCCCAAGGTTAGTTGAGCTTTATGTTTTATGTGATAACCCTCCAAGGGGTATCCCCGAATGGAATTTAGCAAGATACTTCCTTACAAGGATAAACTAAACAAATTGACTCAAATGATATCTACTCTCAAATGAGAGATTTTCGTGAGAGAAAATATTGAAGGTTGATATCTTGGTAACACACTCAATGTGGTTTTATTGATATCCTCTCAAGAATTCTTGTCAATAAAATCGCAGGGCTAAAATTGAAAACGCCGGTTGTTATGTTAATAATTAGATAGGACCTAGTCCAACTAGTAGATGGTGCGAACTTCCAAATGAGGCATGACATTTATGGGTGTTAGATCACCGTTGAATTTTTATGATTGAATTATTTATTTAATTCAAGATAAATATTCGAAAGTGCTTTATCATGATTATTTACTTATATAAATTTTTATTTTATTCAGAAATCATGACCCCATCCCTAATCAACATCCTAAAAGATAATACTTTAACTAGTGATAATTATGTCACATGGAAAAGGAAAATTGGGTTGTTGCTGCAAGCTGAAAAACATAAGTTTATTCTGTCTACTCCTAAACCACCTAATCCTACTTATGAATCCAAGATTCATGTGGTTGGTAAAGTTGCTAATGTTAAGACCCGTAAAAAGGTCAAGAAACAACAAAAGAAAAAGCAACTTGGGCCTACCAAGAAAGAGACTAAGAAAGTAACCAAGATCAAAAGGAAGTGCTTCCTTTGTGGAGAAAATGGACATTAGAAAAGTGATTGCCCAAAGTTTTAGAAAAAGAAGGAAGAAGGTAATATTAATTATCTTAAAACATGTTTTCTGGCAGATTCTATAAATTCGTGGATCGTAGACTCTGGAGCCACTAATCATGTTTGTTATTCCTTACAAGGGTTCTAGGAAAGGAAAAGGCTGAATAAAAATGAAATCAATTTGCGTTTAGGCAACGGAGCGTTAGTGTCTGCCAATGCAATGGAAGATATTAGAGTTAATCTAGATTTTAGAAGGCATTTAGATTTAATAGATATTTATTATGTATCTCAATTCAAGAGAAATTTAATTTCAGTTTCTTGTTTGAATAAATTTAGATATTCGGTTACTTTTAATAAAGAATTTATTATTAGTAAGAATAACAAATTTATTTGTAAAGGTACATTGGAAAACAGTTTATTCTTTTTGCATGAAAATATCTCTCACTTTTTAGACATATAATTAACGGAACCTAATCATAAAAGAGTAAAATTATCAAAAGATGAAACCTACCTTTGGCATTTGTGCCTAAGTCATATTAACCTTAATAGGATTAAAAGATTGGTTAGTAATGGACCTTTAAGTCACTTAAAGGTTGATGATCTACCAACTTGTGAATCTTGTTTGGAAGGTAAGATGACCAAAATGTCGTTTACAACCAAAGGCACAAGAGCCACTGAATGTTTAGGATTAATACACACTAATGTATGTGGTCTTATGAGCATTCAAGCTAGAGGTGGATATGAGTACTTCATTACTTTCACGGATGATTACTCGAGATTTGGCTATGTGTATCTCATGAGACATAAATTGGATGCTTTTGACATGTTCAAATCATTCAAAGCAGAAGTAGAAAATCAGCTTGAGAAACACATAAAAATGTTGAGATCTGATTGTGGTAGAGAATATCTATCTGGCGAGTTTCAGCAATATCTTATTGATAATGGGATAGTTTCTCAGTTTTCTGCACCAGGAACACCTCAACAAAATAGGGTAGCAGAAAGGAGAAATAGAACTCTTTTGGACATGGTTAGGTCTATGTTGAGTTATTCAACGCTTTCTAAATCTTTTTGGGGATATGCATTATAATCTGCAATGTACATTCTAAACGATGTACCATCTAAGTCGGTTCCTCAAACACCGCATGAGTTGTGGACTGGGCGAAAACCTAGTTTATAACACTTAAAGATATTTGATTGTCTTGTGCATGTGTTAAAAGGAAAGATAGAAAAGATGGAGTCTCGTTTGGAAACATACATATTTGTGGGGTATCCAAAAGGAACTAAAGAATATTATTTCTATAGTCCTTTAGATCTTAAGGTATTTGTTTCGACAAATGCTAAATTTCTAGAAAATGAATATATTAATGATTTTGTGAAATTAATTCAATCGTAAAATTCAACAGTGATCCAACATCCATAAATGTCACGCATCCTTTTGGAGTTCATACCATTTACTAGTTAGACTAGGTCCCACCTAATTGTTAACATAACAACTAGAATTTTCAATTTTAGTCTTGTGATTTTATTAACAAGAACTCTTGGGAGGATATCAATAAATAAAAAAAACATTGAGTGTGTTACCAAGATATCGACCTTCAATATTTTCCCTCACAAAAATCCCTCATTTGAGAGTAGATATCGTTTGAGTCAACTTGTCTAGTCTATTATTGTAAGGAAGTATCTTGCTAAATTCCATTCATGGATACCCCTTGGGGGATTATCACATAAAACATAAAGCTCAACTAACCTTGGAGGCAATAGGTGTTTCAAAACACCTTCTCCCATTCAATTATTTAAGGCATGTGATTAAATTTCATAGAATGATTTACCAAGTTATCTAGATGCCAATTAGATACCCAAATCATTCATTGCTTGTTCATACCAAAAGAGATATATGAGTGGCACTCCTATTTTATATGATATGTTATCAAACAATAACAAATATTGTAATATTTACGAAAACTAAATAGCCACAATTTTGGTCCATCCTATAAAAGCATGTAAATTACATTTGTCGGAAATACAAAAAATCCTAATCCTCTTGGCGAACAAGTCTTCAAGTGGCCAACTCATGTGTGGTGGAAATGGTGGAAAGTATCACCTTTTCCAACTCATTTGGTGACTCTATGACCGGTTTAATAACTTAAGTTTAAAAGGCACCGATTATGGTGAACTACCAAAATTGCCCTTAGATAATCATTTATGTTATTGTGTTTGTCTGGTTCTCTCTCCACACTTCCAACAAAAACGATAACGGGGTTAGTCTCTCTCTCTATCTCTCTCTCTCTCTCTCTCTCTCTCTCTCTCTCTATCTATCTCTCTCTCTATCTATCTCTCTCTCAATACAAATAGAAGTTCATGATCCAAACAACTGGAGATGCTTCATTACAACAAGGTAATATTTCGTGTAAATACTTTTTTTCATTTGTTCACATTTTCATTGTGACAATTGTGGATCTCCGAGACTTTGTCACCTTTTTCCGAGCCTTTTTAAAAATCACTAATCGAGCATTTTCATGTCTTGTCCGAGCCTTTTCATGTCTGCTCCGAGCCTTTTCAAAAATCAGTAATTGAGCCTTTTGAAGTCTTCTCCGAGCTTTTTCATGTCTTGTCCGAGCCTTTTCAAGTCTTCTCCGAGCCTTTTGAAGTTTTCTCCGAGACTTTTAAAAAATAACTATTCGAGCATTTTCAAGTCTTCTTCGAGCATTTTCAAGTCTTCTTCGAGCATTTTCAAGTCTTCCGAGCTTTTTCATGTCTTCTCCGAGACTTTTCATCACTAAAGCCTTTTCACTCCGAATCCGAGCCTTTTCAAGTCTTCTCCGAGCCTTTTGAAGTCTTCTCCGAGACTTTTAAAAAATAACTATTCGAGCATTTTCAAGTCTTCTCTGAGACTTTTCAAAAATCACTAATCGAGCCTTTTCAAGTCTTCTCAGAGCCTTTTCAAGTCTTCTCCAAGCTTTTTCATGTCTTGTCCGAGCATTTTCAAGTCTTCTCCGAGACTTTTAAAAAATAACTATTCGAGCATTTTCAAGTCTTCTCCGAGCTTTTTCATGTCTTCTCCGAGACTTTTCAAAAATCACTAATCGAGCCTTTTCAAGTCTTCTCCAAGCCTTTTCAAGTCTTTTCCGAGCTTTTTCATGTCTTCTCCGAGACTTTTCAAAAATCACTAATCGAGCATTTCCAAGTCATCTCCGAGCCTTTTCATGTCTTCTCAAAAATCACTAATCGAGACTTTTCATGTCTTCTCCGAGCTTTTTCATGTCTTCTCCGAGACTTTTCAAAAATCACTAATCGAGCTTTCCAAGTCATCTCCGAGCCTTTTCATGTCTTCTCAAAAATCACTAATCGACTTTTCAGAGCCTTTTCATGTCTTCTCCGAGCCTTTTCATATCATCTCCGAGACTTTTCAAAAATCACTAATCGAGCCTTTTCAAGTCTTCTCCGAGACGTTTGAAGTCATCTCCGAGACTTTTCAAATAATCACTAATCGAGCCTTGTTAGGTCTTCTCCGAGACTTTTTATTGAATTACTAATCGAGTCTTTTAAAGACTTTTTCGAGACCAAAAATGTCTTTTTCGAAACTTTCATGTATTCTTCGAGACTTTGCTAGTGTTCTCCGAGCCTTTTAAATATCATCACCCGAGCCTTTGTAAATGTAATTTATGAAAATATTTTGTACTCCTGAGTTTTTATTAATAGTTTTGATTAATTTGACAGCATCATGAATCGGGTTAGAATAGTAATATCTTACAACGGTCAATGGGAGCAACTACCCGACGGAAGTCAGAGGTTTGTTGGATCCGATAACAAGGGAATGTATGTGTCAAAGAATATGACTTACGAAGAATTGGTGGCGATCGTGCATACCATTGTGAAGTATGATGTAAACAAATTCAATGTTGATCTGGCATCAGTATCAATCGTTCCTGGCAGTACATGTCGTACATTTATAAGAAATAACGATGATGTTCAGTTTATGCTAGGGGAAGATCGGGTGATCCCTCAAGTATGTGTAAGTCTAACTCAGAGGACACCTGGAGATGTGATAGGGAATGATATTCCTCCTCCTGAAAATACCCAACAATTTGGATCCTTTAGCGGTAGCAACCAACTATATCCCCAAAGGAGTTTCGCCGAAAGTGGGGAAAACATGTGTGGTGTCCCACCGGTAGCGGTTGACCAAGTAGTTGAACCTCAATTTGGCGATGTGTTTGGTTGTCGAATTGAGCAGTACAATGAGATGAACAATTACCCGAACCATGAGGTGGATAATGAGGCAAATAATGAACAGGTAGATGATCTAGAAAATGTGGATGAAGAGCGTACACAAATTCAAACACAAGGAAGACATGTACAAGGAGTTAGTTGCATTGTACCAAATATGCCTGGGACTTCCGAGGTCCGACATAATATAACTGTATCTGATTCTGATAATACGATAACGTGGGTTATTCCCGGAGCAGATTCATACTCGTTTG
The DNA here is from genome assembly GCA_035582765.1 of Acer negundo. Taxonomy (NCBI): domain Eukaryota; kingdom Viridiplantae; phylum Streptophyta; class Magnoliopsida; order Sapindales; family Sapindaceae; genus Acer; species Acer negundo. The sequence continues at coordinate 16,656,979 of CM069236.1, read as the reverse complement.
GTATTGGTAGAAGCAGCACCTTGGCAACGCAAGAACCTACATGCATGATTTATAAAGGTCAATTTTTCCCGAGTAAAAAGGATTTGAAGAGGCTAGTTGGCCTTTTTTCAATGCGGGAGAACTTTGAATGGAAGGTGAAAAGGTCTAATAAGACAACGTTACATCTAGTTTGCATCATTGACAACTGTACATGGAAATTAAGAGCGGTGAGGAGAGATGAAGAGACTTACTTCCAAGTCAGAAGTTTTGTCAACCAACACAGTTGTCCTTTGGAGGAGGTTCACCGTCGCCACCGACAAGCTCGTGCAGTCATAATCGGAGAAGTCATTGCACCTAGACTTCAACAACATGATGGTCGTCTCATGCGTCCGAAGGACATAATCGCCGATATGAAAACAATGTATGGCATCCAAGTCATGTACAGTAAGGCACATGATGCCTTGCAATATGCATTGTCCTTGACCTATGGAACGCATGAAGAAAGTTTCAAATTGTTACCATCGTTTGCGTACGTTTTGGAACAGTAAAATCTTGGCACAATCACCGACTTACAATACGCAGACGATGATACATTTTTGTACTTTTTCATGTCGTTAGGGTCCTCAATTAGAGGTTTTCAGAGGTGTATGCGTCCTGTGATTGCAGTTGATGGTACCCATTTGAAGGGAAGATTCGGGGTACAATGTTTGTTGCAACTGCACAAGATGGAAACGAACAGGTGTATCCAATTGCTTTTGGTTACGGTGACTCAGAAAACAACCTTTCATGGGAGTGGTTTTTGGAATGCTTGAGGGGTGCCCTTGGTCATATAGATGATCTGGTTTTCATTTCCGATCGCCATGCAAGCATTGAAGCGGGGATTTCTAAAGTGTTCCCTTATACAACCCATACTATATGTTGCTGGCATTTTGGTGAAAATATGAAGAAGCGATTCCACAGAAAGGATGTTGCCGACATAATGGATTCAGCAGCTAGGACGTACAGTGAATTCAATTATAACAGGCACATGGAGGAGTTACATAGGCTGCACAAGGGTGCATTCGAATATGCCATTGCTGCCGGTCCACACAAGTGGTCTCGCGTACACTGTCCCCAAAGAAGGTACAGGCTGATGACCACAAATGTTGCTGAGTGCATAAACTCATGCCTAAAATTCGCACGGCAACTGCCAATGATGACACTGGCGGAGTTCATTAGGAATATGCTACAAAAGTGGTTTCACGATCGTCATGCAGCTGCACGGTCCATGCGTCATCAACTGACCGACGCAGCACATCTTGTGATCCTAAAACGTGTCGAGAAGTGCAATTATATGACCGTAAATCCAGTTGACTGGAACATATTCTCCGTCAAATTGAAGGGAAACCAATGGACGGTTAACTTACACTTGAAGACTTGCACATGCAACAAATTCCAAATGGACCATTTCCCATGTTCTCATGCACTCGCAGCGGCAAGGCACATGAGATGTTACAGTTAACGATTTATATTATTTGGGTTTGTGAATCTCATTGTTTTCATTGTTGTAGGGAGCGAAACTTGGATTTCACATCTCTGTGTGCGGACTACTACAAGAGAGAGACACTTATTGATGCATACTCGGTTCCTATTATGCCTGTTGGCCATCCTTCTTCATGGGTAGTGCCATCCGACATCGCATCTCGGGTGGTTTTAAATCCAAAGTCGAAGAGACAATCAGGTCGCCCGATGGAGGGTCGACATGCCTCGTCTTCGGAGAGGACAACCACACAGTCGTGTAGAAGATGTGGACAATCAGGACGTAATAGCAGGCGGTGCTCCAACCCACCGATGGTTAATGAAGGTCCCAGCATAAGTGTTCCCGATGAATACCGTCGCAAGTGCAGCATCTGTCATTCAATTGGACATAACAAACAAACGTGCCCTGAGAAAGACTCTACCGTGGAATGAATGGAGCCATTGAGGAAGGCGATCAAACATAACAAGGCAGTACAAGAGGAACATGTCTCCAACTTGATGTCTTCCAACATCGTCCAGACGTTGGGAACCATGCTCGATACAGTTGTGTTATGCGACCGTTGGTTATTATGCTTTTTTATGTTGAACTATTATGATATATTTATTGGTTGTTCGTTTAATGCCATATTGTATCTTTTGTTATAGTGTCTACAATTCATTGTATTGTTTATGGATTTCAATATATCAAATGTGTGTTCAAGTGTTAATTGCAAACAACTAAATTTTTTTTTAAAATAATTTCATTTCATTACTCAAATGTTATGTACATCAACTAAATCACTAACTGGAAGACCAATCCTTTGAGTTACAATAAACCTCCACAGCCATCTTCTCTCGGATGGTGCCCATTTCGTTTTCTGACCAGTCGAACGTATCCCTGTTCGCTGCCAGGTACTCTATCAATCTCAAAGTATGGGCACCACAGTTACCACTGCAATTCACCACATAAACAACCGTTAGAATTGAATGTTATTAAAACCGATTAGGATAGAATAAGATCTTTAAACAGTCATACCCTCTATCCTGTTAGGGCACACGGTCTCTAGACACAATGTTGAGTGGAAAGGACTTATTCTGCAATGTATACGTCATATCGCCCCTCCGTCTGCGACCGTGAAAGTCCAACGCATGTAGCATCGACGGTAAAAAATATCGTAAGCAAGCGAGCTGCGTTTTCCTATGGCGAAATGGTACCTCCTGTCTGAACGGGTCCATCAGGTAAATACTCCCTGTTGTGAGGTCGACGCTGGCTAGTGCCCAATGCGTACGTCCAAGGTTGCAAGGAATCAAAACCTGTATGTGTTTCAACAAAGTGTTATCAATGGGAAATTTATTTAAAATTCAAATTCAAACAATGTAAATAAAACAATGACCACGTCAACTTCGTTCCATGGTTTGGTTCCTGCCGGGACCAATCCATGTACCACCGCAAGGTCCTCAGCGGACCACTGATGCTTGAACATAGACCAACTGCGGCGGGGTTTGTCGGCCCCACTTCCCATCAATCTCTCCCAGTCATTCAATAACCATGACTGTACAAAGAAAATTTATAAAACGTTAGATAAAAGATGTATGAAACACCTAAATAGATGTTCAAAAGCCGTACAAATTAACACTTACATAGAACTGTGAATCCTGTATGTTGATCCTCGGACCGTAGACAGTGGAGTAATATCTCTGACGCTTCCACAGAATATGCAAGTACGCGTCCATATGCTGACAATTTCAACATTTTGTATTGTTAGCATTCTACTATTTCAGAAACATCTTATACACAATGTTCAGGTAAGGACCATACCGTATCCTCCAACTCCATGTTGTTGGTTTGAAATCGTTGGAACCAAGGGACACCAACTGGCTCGAGTAGATCCACATCACGCCTGCATAATTTTTGAAAAAGTTATATAAGAAAGTCGTTTTACTTAGCAGTTTCAAAATACAAAATAATTTTTGTAATATTTGCGATTATACTTACAATTCCCCAGTCGAGTTCCTCTTATAGGCTTGGTACGCCGCAAGGTGGTCAGGATCTATCAATGCGTGGGGCGCCCATACATGTGCTGGTTGTGGCCTAATCCTTGGCCTCTTCGGCCGAGAGGGGTCAGTGTATGGGGTCCGCTGCTGCCAACCTGCCCTGCGAACCCGATCCTGACGTTGAAAGGGTGGGGTAATCCGGTCCAGCTCAATGTGATCCACTGGATGGCTGAGCTGTAAGGAGGAACTCTGTCCCCGTGTATTGCCTCCAGAGGTGCGATGTGTTGACGGACTATGTCCCCCTGTATCGCCTGTAGGGGTGCGCTGTACATTGGAACTATGTCGCCGTCGATCGCCTGCAGGTGTAAGCTCTTTGGGTGCACTGAGACTGGGGATCTCTGTCTCTGTGGAATAAATGAAGGGGTGCTCTGCACCAGGATCGACCGGAGGGGTGTGCTGTAAGGAGGTGCTCTGTACCAGTTCTTGAGAATGAACAGGTTGGTCTGGTAAAACCTGCTGAGGTTCTTCCTCTATCTCCATAGGTGTTGTATCAGTACCACTAGTACCACGAGTAACCTCCTCTCGTGGTGTCACACCAGGCCCTTGCTGATCACCATGATGACTACCTGTCCTCCCTCTGGGACTGAAGTCTCGGTGTCATCGAAGGGTGGGTCATCGAAGGGTGGGTCATCGAAGGGTGGGTCATCGAACCGTGTACCTCGAGTACATGCGTGCGACGTCGAACCCTGAAGCCCCCGAATCAAATCTAGCAACTCCTGATGCTGTTGATCTCGTTTCTCATTACTCTTTCGCACCTCCTCTTGTAACTCGTGTAACACATCCATTAGTTCAGTATACCGACGGTCCTGAAAGGATTTCGAAATTGTCAGTACTAAAACCATTCACTCGATTGAAATTAAATAATACGGTAAAAAAGAATTATACGTACCTCTGCTTGCCCTCCAATGCCTCCTCGTGAGTCATCTCCAGTTCGAGAGTCATCTCTAGTTCGAGGCTCTCTAGGCAACGTGAATCGAACCCGCCTAGTCCTCGCAAGACGAATATGATGACCGTCCGAGTCAGAACCCTCCGTATCACTGGGTTCGAAAGACGGACCCTCAGTGTCACTGGTTCCAGCAGTTGTATATCGTTCGGGGTCAGAGACGGGAACAGGTATATCACCGAGATCAGCATCATACAAACTGCCTCCCTGGGAAATGCCCTCAAAGTACCGTTCAGCCCTCTCAGTTGCCGTCGGCACCAATTTCACCCTCGCAAACATCTGAAATTGCAGTTAGACCATTGTAATTGTATACATACTAATAGTTATGAACATAAAATATATATATATATATATATATAGATATTTACACTTTCAAGGAAAATGCTATTCAACTTCTCCCCCTTAGGTCGCGTACTCAACTCCCATTTTAGAATTCGGGGGGAGAGCTCGATTTCCCTCCGCTTCCCACATCCGCTGTTGCCAAGCTCGGGGATAACCTCGAAAGCAAATATCTACAAAACAGCTAAGAACGATAAGAATCCAATACAATACATAAGTCATATGAAAAAAATAACAAATTCAAAATTCTCACCAACAGGGCGTGCGTTAGCCCATATATGTTATATGTCTCCGTGGTGTGTACATCAACGCCCTTTCGTCGCTGGCGTTGTTCAAACCGCCTACGTCGGCCATCCAACGCATGCTTGAAACCGTATATAGACCGCCTATACACGTGTGCACCCCACGGGAACGCATCAAAAGCGTCCAAGTCCTCGACTAGGCGAAACTGCCATACTGGAACTTTCTCTCTCTCGTCCAACCCCATCAGTATCCAGTTAAGCATATACAATAAGCAAAGCTTAACCGCATCGTACTGCTCAGAAAAAACACCAATCCGTAGAACGGCTTTCAGCTCTGCATACTCGACCTCATCTCGACCCTCAAAGTACCGCTGGTGTATGCCATTCTCTACCATATCATAGGTCGATGTGTCAGGAAGTTCTCCGAACTTCAATCCGGTGATTAGACAAAACTCAACCTTTGTGAACCAGACCGAATGCCTTCCTAACAAAAATCTCATCTCATCTTCAAGCCCATCATGATGCAACTCGTGAATAAGCAACCGATGTACAATGCCAGCTGAAAACTTCATCCCACGATCCATCCGAAGGAGGTGTCCAAAACACGACTCAGTATACTGACGTCGTTCTTCGATCGCAAGATGTTCAGGTACCTTGTTAAGTGCGTTGTCGATATCTCTAAGGTCATCAAAATGGTCATGTCGAGTTATTTTCCCCGAATACCTTTCTTCCTCTGGAGTTTTAAGCGAATCTTTTAGTTGATTCCTCATCTGCATATTGACATAAAAAAAAAATATCTAGTTAAATAAAATAAATAATATAAAAATGAAAGGTTTCGGACACTAAATGAAAAGTCTCGGACACTATATGAAAAGGCTCGAAAACTATATGAAAAGGCTCGGACACTATATGAAAAGGCTCGAAAACTATATGAAAAGGCTCGGGCACTATATGAAAAGGCTCGGACACTATATGGAAAGGCTCGGAAACTATATGAAAAGGCTCGGACACTATATGAAAAGGCTCGGACAATATATGAAAAGGCTTAGAAACTATATGAAAAGGCTCGGAAACTATATGAAAAGGCTCGGACACTATATGAAAAGGCTCGGACAATATATGAAAAGGCTCGGAAACTATATGAAAAGGCTCGGACACTATATGAAAAGGCTCGGACAATATATGAAAAGGCTCGGAAACTATATGAAAAGGCTCGGACACTATATGAAAAGGCTCGGACATATATGAAAAGGCTGAAAAGGCTCGGAAACTATATGAAAAGGCTCGGAAACTATATGAAAAGGCTCGGAGACTATATGAAAAGGCTCGGAGACTATATGAAAAGCTCGGAGATTCTAATTCTAGAAACCTATTCATATTCCTTAAAAGGCTCGGATTACTATTTAAAAGTCTCGGACAATGTTTTAAAAGGCTCGGATCCTATTTTAAAAGTCTCGGAGCCAGTGTGAAAGGCTCGGAGATTCAAATTGCAGAAGCTTATTTAAATTGCTTGTAAAAGGCTCGGATTATATATGACAAGGCTCGGAAAAGGCTCGGAAAATGTTTTAAAAGGCTCGGAGATTCAAATAGCAGAAACCTATTCAAATTGCTCGGAAAAGGCTCGGATTACATGTGAAAAGCTCGGAAAAGGCTCGGATTACATGTGAAAAGCTTGGAAAAGGCTTGAAAACCCAGAACTTCATCGTGTTCAACAGAATTTTTTCATAAATTTAAACCCTAACCTAATCAAACAAACCTAATCAACAACAAATCAAATCAAACGAACATCCAACATCAAACGCACATAAAAGTTTCAACAACAAAAACGCGTCAGAAAATCATATCACCTTCTCGTCGATTTCAAGACTGTATCGCCACCGCCGGCAGGTTTCCCGTCAGATTTAGTACCGGATTTCTTGCACCCAAGGTCTCTCTTTCCACTGTTCTCTCTCTCTCAATTTTTTTCTCTTCAGACGCAAAGTGACAAGAATGAGGGTGTTTTTGTCTAGTCACCTAAATAGGTGCCTTTTAAACTTACATTAGTAAACCGGTGACATTCTCACAAAAGCCCCTCCAAATAGTGACAAAAAATTTTTGAACCCCTCATGTGTGTGCCTTGCTCGCCCAAAGACCACCGCGGCTGCCCCATGCACATGCCCAGCCCATGCAAGGCCATGTGCTGCCGCATGGCCAGCCCTTGCATGGGCCTGCGCTGCCACACCGCAACAAGCGCAACTGCTCGCTTGGTTGCGCGCACTTGTTGCCTCGGTGAGCACAGGTGCCCGGATTGGTACGGTTGCTTCCTATCCTTACTTCCAATTCTTCAACTCTTCAAATCTTTGAAAATTGAATATATTACAGCAGATTATAATTATAAATTACTGGAGTTTTTTTTTTTTAATTAAATATACTGCAGTTTTTTTAATAATATATAGTGCAGTATTTTTTTAATACAATATTTTCTGCATTAATTTTATTACAATAGCAAAAATTATATATATATAAAAAAAAAATTAAAAAGAAATAAAAAGAATTAAACTTAGCAACTACCAAGAAGGAATTATGGCAATAATAGACCACCCTTACTGTTACAATTCCGAAACAAAAAATACATTGAAATTCTAGGACCAAAATCGAGCAACAACAAATCATATTATAATAACATATATAAATCCATACATTCCACATGTAATTATATATGAGAATACCTAGAGTGTCATCTCTTTCTAAAACATGCATATTAACAATAAAAAGAAATAGATCCATGTATGTATATACATTAATTAATCAAGGGTACAACCAAAGCTCTAATACCAATTGTAGAGAAAAAAAAACATACGGCGGAAGCGAAAAGTTTGATTGTAAATTACCAAAAAATAAATAAATAAATAAATAAAGAATTCTTTTTTAAAGATGAACCTTAACCCTTAATTAATTAATATATAACAAAAGGGTATTGTACATTTTTCCACGTGACGATTGACGTTGCGTCGATAGTAATCCGCAAGACCTTCTAATTCAATCACGAACATGAATCACCTAAGAGTGTGGACTCCCTTTCTTTGAATTGTGTACCTGAGGATAGATAACAAAAAAACTTTTTTTTTTTTGTCAGTCACAATAAACTTTCAAGAAAAAACAAAGAACGTTCTGTCACTTTTGAATTCTCAATCTTTGATCGAAACTCACGTGAACCTCGATCGAAGTTGTGCACAAAGCTTTTTGATGTAAAAACTAATAGTGCACTATCGAAAATAAAACGTTTCTTCTCTCTTTTTCCCTACAATTGGAAAAAGACCCTGGTGTCTTCTCAACTCATGTTATTTCCATTCTCCTTTTCTAGAAATTTCTTCTTGAAATCATATTTGAATTCTTATACTGTTAGCGAACAAGTCACTACGTGGAAGCGTTGCTAGATAGAATACAAACACAATAATAAAGAAGGATAAGATAAAGAGAAGTAATCAAATCCAATCACACACAATACAAGAATTTACGTCGAAACCCAAATCAGGGGAAAAACCATGGCCATCAGGACATCAAGAGAAAATTCCAATATATAGTAAATTGTTACAACCATACACTCAGGATTCTCTCTCTAAAATACCTCAAACCTGATTACACCTAATGCCCACTCTTTAAGATCTCTCTAGTATTTTTTATTTTGTTCCACACATAATAATCTAGCTATTATGATCTTTTTATATAGATTACGGGGAGTTTAAGATAAAAAGAAATCATACTTATATACCTACAAGAATTACTTGTTTCATATAAATACTTTTTCCTATTTATGACAAGTCTTCTTGTAAATACTATTTCCATTTATAACAATTCTTCTTGTAAGAAGAAATCCTTTTCCTTCAAGCCCAAAACTTTCCTGTTCTGCACGAAGATAAATTTTTTTTCCTTTTTCGATAAGCATAAGAACTTACAGAAGAAAACCTTTCCTATTTTCGCACAACATTCCTGATCTTGGCAAAATCCACTATTACCGCGGTTTGGGCCACGGTTTACAACCCATGCCCTACACCGCAGAAGCTCTTTGGAGTCCACTACTCAGAATACCGTGGTTAGTGCCTTTTGCCTATGTTGCGGTCTACACTACGTGATCTCACTGGAATGTGCCACGGTTTTTACCGCTGTCTTTGCACTTCTATCCGTACAGCGGTCCATGCCACAATCTCTTCTGAAATCCGATTCTTCAGTTCTTCTTCAATTTTCAAGCTTCTATCGAACACGATTTTCTACTTTCAAACGATTCCCACGTCTCTAAGAATTTTCCACATTGGTTGAACCCCATTTGGTAATCAATGGGAATACAAGTCATATTTAACAATCCTCCCTTATGGCGAGAATTTCCAAACCTTCGTCCACAGTTATGACTCTCACCATCGAGAATCAACATACCCACCACGAGGTATAATCATTTAGGAAAACCCATCCTAAAATTTCAACAACAAATGTCAAAATTTACCTTGCTAAACTTGTAGTTCAACTCCTCATGTTAGGTACCTAAAGGGTTCGTTTAGCCATTGACATCCTTGTCAGCCACACACCTTGCATCACCTCTTAACCAAAGCCCATGCACAATTGTGGACCTGCTATCAACAATACATCCTCAATTATGGCAATTAACAGTCCCATGAGGATGTTTTATTCCCCTTTAGAGGGCATCGCTGTAGTCGTCATACTCAAGAGAGATGATTACCGGATCACCCTCTTTGGAGCCAAGCCGCACTTGTTTTCTTATTTTGACAATCCTTTCTATTTACCTTCACTTTTTAGCCTTTGTTCCTCAGAAATTAGTTTGTTCGTTACATCTCCAAAGCATATGGTTAAACTCCTATGCATCAAGATTGGCTTCATGTGCCCATAGAAGGATGGAAGGACCAGATAAGTCTTAGACCTTTGTCCTTCTCATTGAATTTAACTCCAATCGACTATAATTCGGAAACTATTCCATTGAGCACTCCCAAATGATAAAAAACTTTTGTACCTTCAGACATCTGCAGCGTGTGAAACTACTTCTTCATGTAGAATCGATTGCAGACACTATTCGCTTAATACAATTCTTCGATGCGCGGTTCAACCAATTCACATTCAAAAAATGGTACTTTACTTCCTTATATATAAGCAAGATCACATAGAATAAGCTCTGGGACTGATGACGTTCCTTTTTACAGGGCACGAGATTCAAGTCTCTCCCAAAGTTCTTTCGCTAAATATGTTCTATGAATATTTGCAAGAACATTCTTGGCTAGGCACAATCGTATTGCGCTTGCATGTCTCTCATCCAAATCCTCCCAATCATAATCGCTCATCATCAGTTTTTCAAACTAGTACCAGCCGTTTCTTTGTCAGAGTCTCTAGAGCCATCAAGGTTTGCAGAGGTTGACTTGCTCTTCAACGCCTTGTGTAAACCGTATTAGATTAATAGATCTTTGACTTAAACTTGCCTAAACTTGCCACAAGCCAAAGTTAATCTTTTCGACGAACTTCTCAACCTCGAATCTCATCTCTTTTACCATAACAGATTGTTAAGACCACTATCAAGCAACCGGGGCTCTAATACCAATTGTTAGAGAACAAGTCACTCTGTGGAAGTGTCGCCAGATTGAACACAAACAAACACAATAATAAAGAAAGATAAGATGAAGAGAAGTAATCAAATCCAATCACACATAACACAAGAATTTACATAGAAACCCAAATTAGGGGAAATAAACCAAGGCCGTCAAGACAACAAGAGAAAATTCTAATATATAATAAATTGTTACAACCATATACTCAGGGTTCTCTCTGTAAAATACCCCAAACCCGATTACACCCAATGCCCACTCTTTGAGATCTCTCTAGTATTTGCTATTTTGCTCCACACATAATAACCTAGCTACTATGGTCTATTTATATAAATTACAGGGAGTTTAAGATAAAAAGAAATCATACTCTTATACGTACAAGAATTACTTGTTTCATATAAATACTATTTCCTATTTATTTTTTTGAACGGCAAGTTTATTCAAAGAAGCCAAGCAGGCCAAAGCACAAACAAGCAACACGAAAGATTAAACAGCCAAACGCAACCACGACTGCCACACCAAGCCTACAAAGAAATAGCACGCAGCAAAAACAAATCCCCTCAAAACCCCGAGACTAAATACCATTCTCCTCTCTCTTTAATAGATTCCAAAAAAACTTTTCTCCAAGATCCTCCTCAGACGATGAAGAGGTTTCAAAACTTCTATCACAATCAGCCTGGTCAGATCCTCTCATCTTTTCCAATACCAGCTTTCCATTTTGTACTATAAAGACTTTCAGCCTGACCACATTCCTCATACACCACTTCTTTTTCCCTTTTTCCACATACTTTTTCAAAAACAAACCCCTTGATCTTCTTGCCAGCCTGCTCTGTCCAATCATAATACCTTTGGCTGACATCTTTGACCTGCTCTCCTGACAGGTCCCTCTTTGATGGCCTTTAGCCTTGCCAACTTGGGATGACAGCCTCGAGAATACCTCACCTACTTTCTTAGGCCAATAAATTTAAATTTTCTCTGTTTCCGGCATAGACTTCCGGTGATCCTGATCTAGCTTCTTTCTCAAGCCCAGCAAATTTTCCAACCATTCCACATCTACTAAAGACCCCTCTTCTTCCACCTTAACCGAAAAAGGCTTGTTTCCTCTAAAATCTTCACTGATTTAGCAATAGGCGAATGCTGAGGCAGTAAAACTAATAACCTTCCTTTGTCAAGTAAAACTCATTCCCTTGTCCTTCTGTCCACCAGCAAAGGTTCACCTAATTGCTAACCCAATTTCAAGAAAAAATCTGGAGACCAGAAGGAAATCGGAACATCCCTAACATTAATCCAAGAAAGCCTTGACTAGGGAGCTAGATCCTCGGACCATGTCACCACCATAGAAAAACAGTCGACCTATAAATGTTTTTCATTGATAAATCTCTCATTGAAAAGTTCAGACTCAAAGAACCAAATAACACTTTTATCTCCAATATATGAAGTTGAAAACTTACAACCATAACTATCCAAACGATCATTCACCTTAAAGACATTCTTGAAATCTTTCAAAATACCAATTGCACTTATTCAGCCAAACCTGATCATTCTTACTAAAGTCCTAGTACATCGATAAACTCTTCTCTTTCTCCTCTTTCAGTACATCATCACCAGAACTATGAGACTCTCTCACTGCCTCTGCATATGAACGAAAGACTCCTGGTACTCTCTCTACTCCCCCATTCTCGTGAAACTAATACCTGCCTTTCTGATGAGAGAAACTTTGCTTATCCGACCTATTGAACTTGTTCTTCCAATCATGCAATGCCACCTTAGAAGAGATGATTCAGCTGTAAACATGCATTCCATGAGTAGTTTTAGCCACTTTGGTGGCTTCCTCCAGTGTATTGAATCTGATAAATGCAAACTTGCTCCTCCTTGATGCCTTTTTAGTTGATAAGTACACATCCCTCACTTTCCCAAAAGGTCTAAACAAACCCCAAACACTTAAGATCCACTTTCGAGTTCAGATTATCGACGAATGTGGAGTATAAATTGTCCCTAAAATCTCTTCCATTGAATTCAGACTGGTTCTCTCTTACGTTTCTCTCTCCCATTCTATGATCTAATTAATCATATCTCAAGAACTAATTCTTTCTTTTTCTTATCCTATCTCCTTCCTCATATTTCTCGATGGAGATTAACAATTTATCATCAGGTATTTCTTGATTACTTAATTTTTGACTGTAGGGAAAAATAAACAAATAAAAGTGTTACACGCAGCGGAAGCGATACTAAAGACGATTTAGTGACTTTTAAAATTTTTCCTTTATGAACCTTAAACCCTTTTAATCAATAAACATGCATATATATCAACAAAAGTAAATTACCTCTTGTCGCGTGATCCGATTGACTTACGTCGATGGTAATCCGCAAGACCTTCAATCCGAGCACGAACGTGGATCACCTAGGAGCGTGGTCTCCCTTTCCTTTGAATTGCAAACCTGTGAATGGACCAAACAAATACTTTCTTTTCTTTGTTAGTCACAAAACAATCAAAAGAATGTCAAAATTATTCCGGTCACTTTTGAGTTCACAATCTTATGATCGAAACTCGCGTGAACCTAGATCGATATCGTATACCCAAGCTTATTGATGTTTAAGCAATTGTATACTATCAAAGAATAATTTTTCACTCCTTTTTGTCTCTCTAGAATAAAAACTCTCTTAGAATTAAGAAGAAGAAGAAAGAAAATAAAAACTCAAGCACCAATTAATTGATGTGGCCGAACCCTATAAGAACATATATATAGGTTGGCCGAATTTTTCTTCTTTTTCCTTTAGGGTTGCCGAATTCTATGTAGTATCTAATTAGGGTTGGCCGAATTTCATCATGTCACTTATATAGGGTGACTGAAATTCAACCCTAATTCTTTTTAACTTTATAGACTTCAAACCCTAATCCAACTCTTTTATTTTTATTCTTTTATTTGACTAAATAAAAAAAAGACTCCTTATTTGATTAAATAAATAATACTAATTTATTTATTTACTTATCAAACAAGTCTTTTACTTTTAGGAAAGATTTGTTTCTTTAATTAAACAATTAATCAATAAATCAATTAATTCTTATTTAATTAAAACAAATGAAACAAAATAATATTTTTAGGTCAAAACCTTAACCTAGCCGCCCCACTTATATATAAGATGGGCCTAATATTATTTTCCTATTTCATTTAATCCATTGGACTTTAAATAAAAAAGCCCACATGTGAACCAGACCCATTCTTACTAAAAGAAACAAGCCCACATGTCTTTCATTAATATATTAATATAATTGAGCAGCCCATTACTTAAATAATGTGCAAATTATATTCTTAATATATTAAATGCAATTCTAGATGGACCCTTAAATTGGTCCGGTAGAATATATCAAGTGATCCATGCAAGTCCGTGTGGATTGGGGATCTTGGCGGGCCATCTAAATTTAAGCTTCAATAGACATAACCTAATCACAATCAACAAATGATTCACTTAGGTCCGATCCATTAATTTTAACTCATTCCACTAAAGAGCTAAAATTGAACTCTTAAATAAAGATAGAAAAGGAAGATGCTCCTCATTCATACCCTAGACAATCATATTGGAGATAGTGTATCCTCGTGATTAATATCAGTAATCGCCAAGAGTTCATAGACCGCCTATAACTCTCCAAGTTACCATATTTACTCATATGACCACGTTTTGAACTTGGATATTTTGACTTGTCCAGAAGCCATGTTTTCAATAGACACTATTGAAAACTCAACGTTGAGATTTAATATCCAATTACCTCAAAACATCCATATGATGATATTATACTCTCATTTAATTAAATGGAGCCACGATGTCCATATCTATAAATGAAGTCCTCTATCGATTAACAAATGAATATCACCAAACTATCGAGGATAGACTATGCGATATAATCGTACTCATTGATAACTCAAATGATATCACTTGCAACCATAAGTCCATCATTTATCTCAGGATTAAGATAGACTCTCCGATTGTCCTGATAATGAAAAGACTATTATCTATTGACGGTTCTAGATAAAGCTTTTCATTGTGATCCAGTTCAATGCACCCAGTGCACTAGATCCTTTTGCTCGAAGACACTCCGATGATTTTAGACTCATCATATCTCATTTGATCCCACTCAAATGCTAGCAAAAGAATTCTACAACTTTAACAAGATAAAGGTGCCCAACCTTTAACTTAAGTTGTGAACATTATTCAAGACTAACTAAAGAATTGTGTCTACCACATACATATCTAGATGTACGAACAATTCTTCTTTTCCCATAGTCTTTAGACCTTATGATTATTTACTTTGACAATTATAATACAAACTATAAATGCTATACGATTTGTTAAACCAGAAATCACTTTATTAATATGAAAAAGATTGTTAATTACAACATTACACTCTTGCTATTGAGCATAATCCTAACAATCTCCCACTTGCGCTATAGCAAATGTGTCATATCTCTCAAGCCCATATTCTCTAGATGCCCATCGAAACTCTTCTGAGGTAGAGCCTTTGTGAAGGGATCCGCTAGATTTTCTGCTGACGCGATTTTGGTAATCGTCACATCACCTCTTTGAACAATCTCCCTTAAAAGATGATACTTTCTTTCAATGTGTTTACCTCTCTTGTGACTTCTTGGTTCTTTCGAATTAGCCACTGCTCCACTGTTGTCACAGTAGATAGTGATCTGCTTATTCGCACTAGGAACCACTTCTAAGTCAATCAAGAATTGGCGGAGCCAAACAGCCTCTTTGGCAGCTTCGCATGCAGCAACATACTCAGCTTCCATGGTGGAATCAGCAATACAAGATTGCTTGATACTCCTCCATATAACTGCTCCTCCTCCAATAGTAAACACAGCCCCTGATGTGGATTTTCTGGAGTCAGAATCTGATTGGAAATCAGAATCTGTATACCCAACGGGAACCAAATCCCCTCCAGAGTATACAAGCATATTATCTCTCGTTCTCTTAAGATACTTGAAAATATGCTTGACTGCCGTCCAGTGATCAGGTCCAGGTTTCGATTGAAACCTGCTAACTATGCCAACAGCAAAACAAATATCTGGTCTAGTACAGAGCATTGCATACATGAGACTTCCAACTGCCGAGGCATATGGAACTCTACTCATGAATTGCTCTTCATGCTCATTCTTAGGAACTTGTTCCTTAGAAAGCTTGATTCCATGTCTGAAAGGTAACATACCTTTCTTGGAATCCTGCATGGAAAACCTAGACAAGATTTTGTCTATGTATGAAGCTTGGGATAATGCAATCGTTCTATTCTTTCTATCCCTTATTACTTGGATACCTAGAATAAAACTTGCTTCTCCTAAGTCCTTCATATCAAATTGTTTTGCTAACCATTCTTTTACTGATGTTAATACACCTACATCGTTTCCAATGAGTAGTATATCATCAACATAAAGAATCAGGAAAACCAACTTGTCGCCTTTAATCCTTTTGTATACACAAGGTTCGTCAGGATTCTGAATAAATCCAAAACCTTTGACAGCTTGATCAAACCTTATGTTCCAGGATCTGGATGCTTGCTTTAATCCATATATGGATTTCTGCAACTTGCATACCTTATCCACTTGGCCCTTTTCAATGAATCCCTCTGGTTGCATCATGTAGATGCTTTCGTCAAGACTTCCATTTAGGAAAGCTGTCTTGACGTCCATTTGCCAAATCTCTAAATCTAAAGATGCTGCAATGGATAAGAGTATCCTAATGGATTTAAGCATGGCCACAGGAGAGAAGGTTTCCTCGTAATCGATACCTTCTTTCTGTGTATACCCTTTAGCTACCAATCTAGCTTTAAAGGTTTCCACCTTTCCATCCATACCTCTTTTCCTCTTGTATACCCACTTGCACCCAATGGGTTTTATCCCTTTAGGCAAGTCTACAAGGGACCAGACTTTGTTATCGAACATAGATTCAATCTCGGATTGCATTGCCTTTTGCCAATGGCGACTATCAACATCCTCCATAGCTTCCTTGTATGTATAGGGATCATCGTCGTCCGGGAGATTCTCCACTGATTCTCCCAGACCGATGTATCTTTCGGGTTGTGTTCTAACCCTCCCACTACGACGAGGAATGGTAGGTTGTTGATCTTGTGTTGGATCGGAACTTACAATTGGGTTAGGTTGTGCAACCTCTCGTGGAATTGTATCTCCTGACATCTCATTCAGGACAATTCTACTTCTAGGCACAAAATCATTCATATAGTCCTTTTCCAGAAATTTAGCATTTGTCGAAACAAATACTTTAAGATCTGAAGGACTATAGAAATAATATCCTTTAGTTTCTTTTGGATACCCTACAAATATACATGTTTCTGAACGGGACTCCATCTTTTCTGTCTTTCCTTTTAACACATGCGCAGGACAACCAAATATCCTTAAGTGTTGTAAACTAGGCTTGCGCCCAGTCCACAACTCATGCGGTGTTTTAGGAACAGACTTAGATGGTACATCGTTTAGAATGTATATAGCAGTTTGTAAAGCATATCCCCAAAAAGAAATAGGAAGCGTTGAATAACTCAACATAGACCTAACCATATCCAAAAGAGTTCTATTTCTCCTTTCTGCTACCCCATTCTGTTGAGGTGTACCTGGTGCAGAAAACTGAGAAACTATCCCATTATCAATAAGATATTGCTGAAACTCACCAGATAGATATTCTCCACCACGATCAGATCTCAAGATTTTTATGTGTTTCTCAAGCTGATTTTCCACTTCAGCTTTGAATGCTTTGAACATGTCAAAAGCATCCGACTTATGTCTCATGAGATACACATAACCAAATCTTGAGTAATCATCCGTGAAGGTGATGAAGTACTCATATCCACCTCTAGCTTGAATGCTCATAGGTCCACATACATCAGTGTGTATCAATCCTAAACATTCAGTGGCTCTTGCACCTTTGGCAGAGAACGTCCTTTTGGTCATTTTACCTTCCAAACAAGATTCACAAGTTGGTAGATCATCAACCTTTAAGTCACTTAAAGGTCCGTCACTTACCAATCTTTTAATCCTATTAAGGTTAATATGACCTAAGCGTAAATGCCAAAGGTAGGTTTCATCTGTTGATAATTTTACTCTTTTATGATTAGGTTCCGTTATTTCTGTGTCTAACGAGTGAGAGATATTTCTATGCAAAAAGTATAGACCGTTTTCCAATGTACCTTGGCAAATAATTTTGTCATTCTTACTAATAATAAAAACTTTATTAAAAGTAACCGAATATCCAAATTTATTCAAACAAGAAACTGAAATTAAATTCCTCTTGAATTGAGGTACATAATAAACGTCTATTAAATCTAAATGCCTTCTAGAATCCAAATAAACTCTAATATCTCCCACTGCACTTGCAGACACTAACGTTCCGTTGCCCAAGCGCAAATTGATTTCATTCTTACTCGGCTTTCTCCTTTCTTGAAACCCCTGCAAGGAATAACAAACATGATTAGTGGCTCCTGAGTCTATGATCCAAGAATCTGTAGAATCAGCCAAAAAACATGTTTCTAGATAATTCAAATTACCTTCTTCCTTCTTGTTCTGGGACTTTGGGCAATTTCTCTTCCAATGTCCCTTTTCACCACAAAGGAAGCATTTCCCTTTGATCTTGGTTACTTTCTTGGTCTCCTTCTTGATAGGCCCAAGTTGCTTTTTCTTCTGTTGTTTCTTGACCTTTTGACGGGCCTTAACAGTAGCAACTTTACCAACCATATGAATCTCTTGACCTTTGCCTTTCACAAGGATCTTTTCAGCACTTTGAACATCTTGCATCAGGCCTTGTAAGGTGTATTCCTTTTTGTTCAAAGTGTAGTCCAATTTGAACTGATCAAAGGAATCTGACAATGAATTGACAACCATATCAATCTTTGTCTCACCATCTATCTCAGCGCCATGCAGTTCAGCAATGTTGAGATGTGCTATGACTTTCATCATGTGATCTTTCACAGCCTGTCCAGGTTTCATCCTAAGATTCATAAAAGCAGTCACTGCCTCTCTCTTAGTCGTCCTAGACTTCATAGCAAACATCTCCTCTAGAGACATCATTATATCAGCAGCGGACTCCATTCCTTCATGCTGCTGTTGCAACACGTCGGAGATAGTGGCCATAATGTAACATTTTGCCATATCATCTGAAGTCTTCCACTGCTCATACTCATCTCTACACATTATGCTAGATTCATTATTAGGAGCAGGTGGTTTAGGAGTAGTTAGAACAAACTTATGTTTTTCACTTTGCAGTAACAACCCAATTTTCCTTTTCCATGTGACATAATTATCTCCAGTTAAAGTGTTATCTTTCAGGATGTTCATAAGTGATGGGGTCATGATTTCTGAATAAAACAAAACATATATAAGTAAATAATCATGATAAAGCACTTTTAAATATTTATCTTGAATTAAATAAATAACTCAATCATAAAATTCAACGGTGATCTAACACCCATAAATGTTACGCCTCCTTTGGGAGTTCGCACCATTTACTAGTTAGACTAGGTCCCACCTAATTGTTAACATAACAACCAGCGTTTTCAATTTTAGCCTTGCAATTTTACTGACAAGAACTCTTGGGAGGATATCAATAAAATTACATTGAGTGTGTTACCAAGATATCGACCCTCAATTTTCTCTCACGAAAATCCCTCTTTGGGGAGTAGATCTCATTTGAGTCCATTGTCTAGTCTATCCTTGTAAGGAAGTATGTTGCTAGATTCCATTCATGGACGCCCCTTGGGGGGATTACCAATAAATAATAAAGCTCAACTAACCTTGGAGGCCATAGGTGTTACCAAAACACCTTCTCCCACTCAATTATTTAAGGCGTGTGATTAAATCTCATAGAATGATTTACCGAGTTATCTAGATGCCAATTTAGATACCTAAATCATTCAATGCATGTTCATACCAAAAGAGATATATGCGTGGCACTCCTATTCTATATGTCATGTTATCATACAATAACAAATATTGTAATATTTAAGCATAAATTAAATAGCAACAATTTTGGCCCATCCTAGAAAAACAAGTAAATTACAATTTGTCAGGAATACAAGATCTTCAGGTGGCCCATCAACCATACGCTCATCCTTCGGCCTTCTCCCATGGGCGTGCGCAGCCCACAACCCCACAAAGGGGCTGCCTTGCGCAGCCCATAAGGCCACACAAGGCTGCCATGCGCAGCCCACCAAAGTTTGGGCTTGTCATGTGCAGCCCAATCCACTCCTAGGGTGCGCACGGTGCTCGTACTTGGTTCCGGTTGCTTCATTTTGCTTCGTGTCTTCGAATCTCCAAGACCTAAATATATTACGGCAGTATATATATAATAAATACTGCAGTATTAATTTTTTTTTTTTTTTTATTCACTGCAATATTTTTACAAACCAAAAACTGCACATACTAAAAATAAATAAAAAAAAAACTGCAGTAACCCTAAAAAAATACTGCACATATATATAAAAAAAATAAAACCTAGCAATCTACCAAGAAGGAATTATGGCGATAATAGACCACCCTTCTTGTTACAACTCCGAAACAAAAATTACATTGAAAATCTAGGGCCAAAATCGAGCAATAACAAACCACATAAAATATATATAAATCCATACATCACATGTAATTATATATTTGAATACCTAGAGTGCCATCTCTTTCTAAACATGCATAATCACAATAAAAAGAAATAGATCCACGTATATATACGTTAATTAATTAAAAGGGTTCAACCTAGGCTCTGATACCAATTGTAGGGAAAAATAAAAAATAAAAGTGTTACACGCAGCGGAAGCGATACTAAAGACGATTTAGTGACTTTTAAAATTTTTCCTTTATGAACCTTAAACCCTTTTAATCAATAAACATGCATATATATCAACAAAAGTAAATTACCTCTTGTCGCGTGATCCGATTGACTTACGTCGATGGTAATCCGCAAGACCTTCAATCCGAGCACGAACGTGGATCACCTAGGAGCGTGGTCTCCCTTTCCTTTGAATTGCAAACCTGTGAATGGACCAAACAAATACTTTCTTTTCTTTGTTAGTCACAAAACAATCAAAAGAATGTCAAAATTATTCCGGTCACTTTTGAGTTCACAATCTTATGATCGAAACTCGCGTGAACCTAGATCGATATCGTATACACAAGCTTATTGATGTTTAAGCAATTGTATACTATCAAAGAATAATTTTTCACTCCTTTTTGTCTCTCTAGAATAAAAACTCTCTTAGAATTAAGAAGAAGAAGAAAGAAAATAAAAACTCAAGCACCAATTAATTGATGTGGCCGAACCCTATAAGAACATATATATAGGTTGGCCGAATTTTTCTTCTTTTTCCTTTAGGGTTGCCGAATTCTATGTAGTATCTAATTAGGGTTGGCCGAATTTCATCATGTCACTTATATAGGGTGACTGAAATTCAACCCTAATTCTTTTTAACTTTATAGACTTCAAACCCTAATCCAACTCTTTTATTTTTATTCTTTTATTTGACTAAAATAAAATAAAAAAAAAAGACTCCTTTTTTGATTAAATAAATAATACTAATTTATTTATTTACTTATCAAACAAGTCTTTTACTTTTAGGAAAGATTTGTTTCTTTAATTAAACAATTAATCAATAAATCAATTAATTCTTATTTAATTAAAACAAATGAAACAAAATAATATTTTTAGGTCAAAACCTTAACCTAGCCGCCCCACTTATATATAAGATGGGCCTAATATTATTTTCCTATTTCATTTAATCCATTGGACTTTAAATAAAAAAAAGCCCACATGTGAACCAGACCCATTCTTACTAAAAGAAACAAGCCCACATGTCTTTCATTAATATATTAATATAATTGAGCAGCCCATTACTTAAATAATGTGCAAATTATATTCTTAATATATTAAATGCAATTCTAAATGGACCCTTAAATTGGTCCGGTAGAATATATCAAGTGATCCATGCAAGTCCGTGTGGATTGGGGATCTTGGCGGGCCATCTAAATTTAAGCTTCAATAGACATAACCTAATCACAATCAACAAATGATTCACTTAGGTCCGATCCATTAATTTTAACTCATTCCACTAAAGAGCTAAAACTGAACTCTTAAATAAAGATAGAAAAGGAAGATGCTCCTCATTCATACCCTAGACAATCATATTGGAGATAGTGTATCCTCGTGATTAATATCAGTAATCGCCAAGAGTTCATAGACCGCCTATAACTCTCCAAGTTACCATATTTACTCATATGACCACGTTTTGAACTTGGATATTTTGACTTGTCCAGAAGCCATGTTTTCAATAGACACTATTGAAAACTCAACGTTGAGATTTAATATCCAATTACCTCAAAACATCCATATGATGATATTATACTCTCATTTAATTAAATGGAGCCACGATGTCCATATCTATAAATGAAGTCCTCTATCGATTAACAAATGAATATCACCAAACTATCGAGGATAGACTATGCGATATAATCGTACTCATTGATAACTCAAATGATATCACTTGCAACCATAAGTCCATCATTTATCTCAGGATTAAGATAGACTCTCCGATTGTCCTGATAATGAAAAGACTATTATCTATTGACGGTTCTAGATAAAGCTTTTCATTGTGATCCAGTTCAATGCACCCAGTGCACTAGATCCTTTTGCTCGAAGACACTCCGATGATTTTAGACTCATCATATCTCATTTGATCCCACTCAAATGCTAGCAAAAGAATTCTACAACTTTAACAAGATAAAGGTGCCCAACCTTTAACTTAAGTTGTGAACAATATTCAAGACTAACTAAAGAATTGTGTCTACCACATACATATCCAGATGTACGAACAATTCTTCTTTTCCCATAGTCTTTAGACCTTATGATTATTTACTTTGACAATTATAATACAAACTATAAATGCTATACGATTTGTTAAACCAGAAATCACTTTATTAATATGAAAAAGATTGTTAATTACAACATTACACTCTTGCTATTGAGCATAATCCTAACATTGACAACCTATGTTTTGTCCCAAATTTTACAATGGTGCCTCACAAATTGATATCACTACATATATACATCAATATTGGAAACTGATCATAAGTAATTGATTAATGTTCAATTTTACTATTTCCTATTTATGATAAGTCTTCTTGTAAATACTATTTCCATTTATGACAAATATTCTTATAAAGAGAAATCATTTTCCTTCAAGCACAAGACTTTCCTGTTCTACATGAAGACAAACTCTTTTTCATTTTTCGATAAGCATAAGAACTTCTAGAAGAAAACATTTCCTATTTTCGCACAACATTCCTGATCTTGGCAAAATCCATTATTACTGCGGTTTGCAACCCGCGCCCTACACCGCGGAAGCTCTGATCTAGAGTCCACTTCTCAGAATACCGCGGTTGGTGCCTTTTGCCTATGCCATGGTCAACACCACGTGATCTCATTGGAATGTGTCGTGGTTTGTACCGCTGTCTGTGCACTTCTGTCCATACCATGGTCCATGCCGCAATTCCTTCCAGAATCCAATTCTTCAGTTCTTCTTCGATCTTCAAGCCTCCCTCAAACACGATTTCCTACTTCTAAATGATTCCCACGTCTCCAGGAAGTTTCTGCATTGGTTGAATCCCATTTGGTTATCATTGGGAATACAAGCCATATCTAACATATATTTCTTTCTTTTTTTTCTTTTTTCAGTTGCTCTCAAATCTCAAGTCTCAACATAGAAAATGAGCTAAGCAGATTTTATTTTTATTTTTTTTAATTTCTTTAAATGAGAACGTAAATGAGATTTTAAGTTTTGAGTTGATTAGCGGTGAATGATTTGTGTTTATAAATGGTTGATCTCGTATTTGGTGGTATCTATAAATCTGGAGCTTGAAGTTCAATACAGATTTAAAGGCAAAAGCTGTAAATAGACTTGGTTACTTTAAGAAATATTTATAATGATGAAAAAAAAAAAAATTCTAACTTACCGTTTAAGTGACTTTAATCTTCGAAAAGAATATTTTTTTTTTTTAAAAAAAAAAAACAAATTTGAGATTAAAATCTCTTTAGGAAAAGGAAGATGAACAGACATGCTCCTAAAAGTGGGTCAAACAAGAGGGAAAAATAAGGTCAAAATTGAAAATCCAATTGTTTTATTGTTTGTGCCACATGGCACACTTTAATTGGGCCGTTCCACAACTGATGGTGGTGAGACAGATCCATTGAAGATTTTCTCCTTTATCACAATCAGCTAGCTATATATAGTGCCATGTGTAGATTTTGGAAAAACCTTGGGGGCGGGTCATCGGATGCAAATGAAATATCAAATATGTTATGAATATACAAATCCAAAATAAGAATTAAATAACACGAAAGCAAAGAAAAATATAGAGACATAAGATTTTACGTGGTTCTAACTTTACAGAGTGCACAATACTTCCACTATCTAATCGTCTTATCCAATGTGAAGATATTAATTCTTTCTCAATTCAGCTCTTTATATTATTTCAGCTCGACCCATCGATACGTCCACGCATCGCAATATTATGAATTCGGACTTCACAATCAAACACGTACCCGATTCACTAAACTTCCTCTCATATATTTTTTTTACAATAATACTAAACATTCCGTCTATAATCCTACCATTTTCATCCCAACACATGTGGCAGTTGAGGTGTCACTTATCTCTCTTACCCATGTATTCACTCACTAATTAATGTTTGTCCACACACCAAGTGACACCTCAGCTGCCACATATGTTGGGATGGAAATGATGGGATTGTAGGTTGGATGTGTAGCATTACTAATTTTTTTAGTATATATATTCGTTACGAAATAAAAGTTTTGCATCTACTTATTTATTTTTAATCTAAAAGTTGTTATTTACATTTATTTTCTGCCATCGGATTGAGAATGGAATGAATGTGTAAAGCACCTATATACTTTTCACCTGTGCTGCAATATAATCGCTTTACATGAGAAAGAAGATCTGCAACTAAACAGATTCGCCGTTATTAGTAAAATTAGTCACAAATCGCATCATATTATTAATATTTTGCAATTCATAATATATTAAAACCTTTACAATTAATCTATTGCGTTTTAGTAAGTGCACTACATCCACGTATGTAAAATGACTCGGCCACTCAACAAATATGGTTATATGGGATGCATTTTGTATTAATTATTAGGTTATAGTATATCTGCAACTATAAATCATTGAAAGTTGAAACTTTCCAAGAAGGTTGGTGGTGGGTACTCTTCCATGCAGCACGTCACCTCTTTCCTTAAATTGTTTATTAATTAATAGTAATGATTATCAGCCGTGATCTCATCATATTCCATTGCCAATTAAATCATTTAACAATGACCAGAACCCAGAAACTTATCTAAACCCCAAATATAATGGAAAGGGTAGTCTTGCAATCTGGGAATCTATTATTGGTGTTTTAAAAGAGAATCCACACTCTTTGTTGAGTTAAAAAGGCTGATAATGTGTGTATATATATATATATATATTAAAAGCATGCATATGAGAGCAAGTGGGACTAAGCATTTTCTAATCACACGCTTTTCAAGATGCTAATTGTCCCCTGCTGTCCTTTTCAATGGCTTTTATACTCTAAACATCACAGGATTTCCCTCGACGAAAACTGATGTTGGATGCACTTCAAATAATTTTAGTTGAATGGGTACAATTATCATGCGGAGGTCGGGTGATGGTTTATTTATTTATTATTATTATTACCACTACTTCTACATTGATTATCCAGAAATCTCTCAAACCAGCCTAGCCATTCCGAATTCGAAATTGGGGTCCCTTCCGAATCTTAAGATTTTTTTGTTCAATTGCATTGTTATTTAAATCGGAGGACCGAATCATGACATACATGTCATTTCACTATTAAGAACATGATAGCATAAAAAAAAATATCGGCTAACATTAAAAATAACACAACCCAAAGTGGGTTCAGGTGTGAAGAAAAACCCTTCACACCCAAACCCGCAAACTAGATTAATATTAAAAATAATTCAATATAAATTACATAGATTATTAAAGATTTAACATTTTAGTAAAGTTTGAAAAAAAATTGGAGAATAAAATAAATATATTCAATCCTTCTAGTTTGCTTTCAACAATTGAAAATTTTCCTTTATATACAAATATGGGGTGAACCCCTTCTATATAAGCGGTGTGTGTCTTTTTAAAAATGTAAACTTGAAGTAAATTGTATTTTTTTTAATTAATGTCAAACTCCTTTTAGTTTTTAATATTAATATTTAATTTTTTTTGAAATTAACGGGCTCGTGGGGTGGGTTTGGATGCTATCAAAACCTACAGGTGAAACCTAAACCCAAAACCATCTAATTTGCAGGTTTATGGCCAGATTTGTGTGGCAAAATCTTTCACGGGGTTTGTGTGGGAGTTTGACAAAATCCGCCCAAACCTGACCATTGTCATACCTATTTTAAACCCAAATTTAATATTATTCACTTTACTTAGATATGTCTACATCCATTTAATGAAGTGAGGATAACTTTATAAAGTGGCTACCCGAAATGTTAAGGCCTATGCGCTTGAAAAGCACCAAATGTTAATTGCTCCTTATTTTATCTATATGAAGATCGTTTAGGTAGTGTGTGACTTACGGTTATGATTTCTTTAATCAATCAATTATTCATATAAATTATTATCTTTTATATATATATATATACATATATATATAGTAACTTTCAAGTGAAGATCCCTAAGTATATGATTGGTTGTTGATAAAGTAGTTGTTGAAACCAATCACATCTTAACCATACATTCATTACAATGCTTATGTGTCATGAGATTATATGAGGTCAGGAAAAATATCAGATCATGAGAGGATCTAAATTCTTTTCAGTGACCTTGATGAAATCACATCGATTTTATTAATTTTGATCTAGATTTTTTTGTGGGTGATAAATTCATTGAAATTTGTCTATGAATAAAATTTAAGAATTTTTACTAAAAACATTTGTTTTTTAATTTTCCTATATTTCTCTAATTTTTCCAATGCCTTCATATTTAACAAAATTATGATAAATAGTTTTAGTGTTTGAAAACTTTTCAAAGTTTATTCATATGTAAATTTCATTAAACTTATAATACACACAAAAAATTCAGATCAAAATTCATAAAAATCTATATAATTTCATCAAGGTCCTTACCGAAATTAAAGTAAAGGATATATCACTTAAAAGTTATAATATATATGATAAAAAAAAAATAATATATATTTGTAAAAAAAAAAATGAAAATTTTTTTAACACTTAATTTTCATTTTTCCTATGTTTCACTTATTTTATTGTTTTATATTTTAAAAATCGGAAAAAATATACTCTTTTTTACAGCTTAAAAACTATATTGATGAAAATCAACGATGTATTTATTCATATTGGTGAAAATTCGAAGGAAAAGTTCCATGATAAATGCAGTAGAATGAAAAACATATTTTTATTTTATTTTTTAAAATGCCTTTAATTTTATAGTTCATTGATCTATCCATGCACGAATCATGGATGACGATGATAGTCCGTTTTATATAATCCTTTTCCTTTCTACCAACCAAAACCACAAAAAGAAGAGATAGGAAGTTGAGAAATTTAATTTGTAAAAATTATTAACTAAGGAAAAGAATGTAAAAATGGCCAGAGAATCCTGAGACCAGAGAGTTTATTAATATGATTTGCATCATCACCTTAACTTATCTTTTTTCTGACCTTTTTAAAATATGTGATTTATTTAATCTACGTCACGGTCTAATAGTAATAAATTGTAAATATGGAAGAAATATTGAATATATTGGAATACAATTATTAATCAACAATCGTGTATTTGTACAGAGAAGTAAAACTGACTACTCCTATTAGTTAGGGACTATGAGTTGTCTAGCTAAATATTAGGCAATACAATAGAGAAGATTTTATACAGTAAATAGGAAAGATAAATACACATTCTTATCTTCTAACACTCCCCCTCAAGTTGGAGAGTGGATATCCTGTTCTCCCAACTTGTGAATCATAGGAACAAAAAACTCTTTCCCCAAAGGCTTTGTCAAGACGTCTGCCAGCTGATGTGCAGAAATTACATATTTCGTTGTCACCGAACCATCTTGAATCTTGTCTCTAATGTAATGGCAATCCATTTCTATGTGCCTAGTTCGCTCATGAAAAACTGGATTGGCTGCAATGTGTAGAGCAGCCTTGTTATCACAATACAACAAAGCAGGTTCATCATGTGACAGTCCCAAATCTTCAATAGATATCGAAGCCATGTCAACTAGCAGCAAGCTCCTGTCATTGCGCGATATTCCGCCTCAGCAGAAGAAAGTGAAACGGTTTTCTGTCGTTTCGACCTCCAAGAAATCAACGAAGGCCCAAGGAAGACACAATAACCCGTAGTAGACCTCCTAGTAAGTGGGCAACCTGCCCAATCCGAATCACAGTAAGCTCTCAACCTGAAATCACTATTCGAAGAGAAGAACAGACCTTTGCCAAGAGCTCCTTTTAGATATCTAACAACCCGAAGAGCTGCCTCCATATGTAGTTTTCGAGGTTGATGCATAAATCTACTAAGAACATGTACATCATATGTTATATCAGGCCTGGAAACAGTCAAGTAAATCAATCTACCAACTAATCTTCTATACTGACTTGAATTTTTAAGTAGATCACTTTTATCCGATAATTTCAGGCCTTGTTCCATAGGAGTATCAATGGGAGTTGCACCTAATAACCCTGCATCCGTAATGATCTCTAACGCATACTTACGTTGAGAAATGAAAATTCCATTCCTAGAGGTAGAAACCTCAATGCCAAGAAAGTACTTTAAATTACCAAGCTCTTTGATACGAAAATTACGATGCAGAAATTTTTTAGTTGCAACAATGCTAGCAGGATCATTTCCAGTAATTAAAATATCATCTACATATATCAAGAGAGCGGTAAAAGACTTATCTCGTTTTTTGGTGAACAAAGAATAATCAGCTCGAGATTGTTCATAACCAGCGGAACAAATTGCCTCTGAAAACTTGGCGAACCACTGGCGAGAAGCATGTTTCAGTTCGTACAAAGACTTGTGAAGGCGACACACCAAGTTACCCTCCCCCTGTCGCCGAAGCCCTGGCGGTGGTGACATGTATATCTCCTCAGTCAAATCGCCGTGGAGGAAAGCGTTGTTGACGTCCAATTGGTGAACGGACCAGCTGTTAGAGGCAGCCAAGGCAAGCAAGCAACGAACGGAAATAATCTTGGCAGTGGGAGAAAATGTGTCTTGATAATCAATACCTTCCAGCTGAGTGAATCCTTTGGCGACTAAACGGGCCTTGTATCACTCGACAGAACCGTCAGAATGACGCTTGATTTTGAAGACCCACCGACAGCCAATGAGAGTCTTACCACACGGGAGAGGGACGAGAGACCATGTGCCATTGGCTGTGAGAGCTTGTAGTTCAGAATCCATGGCGTCTTGCCATTGAGGATGAGCGGCAGCTGCTGAATAAGAATCGAGTTCAACATCGGCACTGATCTGAGCAGTAAATGAATGATGTGCAGGTGTATAGCGATGATAAGAAACAAAATTGGTCAGCGGATATCTCGTACCTTTAGTCAGACCAGGCAACAAGGCGGACGATTGGGTTGAGGAAACGGAGGAGCAGACGTAATCGCGAAGCTTGGCTGGTGGTCCGGTGTGACAGCTGGAACGGCGAAGTGGTGCCAGGTGGGGGGAAAAGACTAGAGCAGGGGAGGGGGGAAGTGATGGAGGAGGTGATGGAGGAGGTGATGGAGACACAGAATCTAACGCCGAAGACATTAAATCCGGTAAAGGAGAGATGGAAGGAGATCGCTAAATCGGAGAGGGTGGCGTGGGTGGATCAAGTGATGTGGGTGGAGCAGGTATGGTGGGTGGATCAAGAGGACCTGCGTTTGGACGAGAAGGGGCTAAATTGGAGTCAAAAGGATAATTAATGTCATGGGCCAATAGAGGGATTGGGCCTGATTGAGTGGACGGGTCAGAAAAAGAGTGGGAGACAGATTGGGGCTGGGTAGAAATATAAAGAAAGATAGACTCGTGAAATTTGACATCGCGACTTGTAAAAATCTTTTTGGTCGACAAATCAAATAATTTGTAAGCCTTTTGACCAATAGGATATCCAATAAAAACCGAGGGTACGGAACGATAGTCAAATTTATGAGAAGGATGGACATTAGTAGCATAAGCCAAACAACCAAAAACACGTAAATGAGAAAAAGAAGGCGGTTTAGAGTAGAGAAGTTCGAAAGGTGTTTTGAAAGAGAGAACCGGAGAAGGAAGTCTATTGATTATGTGCACAGCAGTAAGAGCACATTCTCCCCAAAATTGGGAAGGGAGACGAGCTTGAAATTTCAAAGCCCGAGCCACCTGTAAGATGTGACGATGTTTGCGTTCTACAACCCCATTTTGTTGAGGCGTATAAACACAAGAATGTTGAAAAATGACACCATGATCATAAAAAAAAGAACGAAGAGAAATAAATTCTCCACCATTGTCACTTCGAAAAATCTTAATTTGAGACTCAAATTGTGTGAAAACATAATTAAAAAAACGTTTTAAAAGTGATTGAGCCTCACTCTTGTGTCTCATCAAGAAAATCCATGTGAAACGAGTATAGTCATCAACAATAGTAAGAAAATAATAAGCACCAGAAAGAGAAGAGTGTCGATAACGACCCCAAATATCACAATGAATTATTTCAAAAGGTTTTATAGAAGAAATAACACTAGGACTGAAAGGTAAACGATTATGCTTAGCCAAAGGACAAATGGGGCAAGCATTATTAGACTGAATTGAAAAATTCAAAAAATTCTTCGCAATGAAACTCAAACGAGGGGACGACACATGACCTAAACGGTTATGCCAGAGATCGGTGGAGGAGATGGTGAGGTTGCAAGTTGGCCGTTTTGTGGGTGAGGAAGTATTTGTGTCGGATTTCTTTGTTGCCAATGCCACCAAATAATATAGTCCGTCACGTTGTTTACCCAAACCAATCATCCTCCTCGTAGCCAGATCCTGCAAAACACACCAATAAGGGAAAAAGGTTATGGAACAATTCAGGCCTCTCGTTAGACAACTAACAGACATCAAATCAACTTTGAATGTAGGTACACACAGCACATTATTTAAATAATAAACTGAATTCAAAGGCAACGATCCTTTCACAACAATTTTTGCCTTGTCTCCACTTGGCAATAATACAGGAGGTAATGAGCAATTTTTCTCTGTGTGGAAAAATAATTGTGACGAAGAAGAAAAATGATCCGTCGCGCCACTATCAATGATCCAATTACTGGAAGCAATTTTAGACAAACCTGGTTTGGTGACGGCATGTGCTTCAGAGCTAGATTCTTCACTTTTGTTGTCAAGAAGTGATAATAGTTGTTTTAACTGGGCCTCTGAAAGTCCAACAACAGGATTGCTGTCTTCTTTAGAAATACATTCAGAAACATGATTCGCTGTGGGCCTGTTATTGTTATGAAAACGGTGTGGGCCTGTAAACTTAGCTTTTGAGTGGCCTGCTGGATACCCATGTAATGCATAGCAAGTCTGAATCCAATGACCCAACTCACCACAATGTGTACAATGAGGACGACCCCTTCCAAATCCTGTTCGTTTTCTGTCTTGCTCTTGTCTACGTCCACCACTGAAATTTTCTGGTGAATTGTCGTGTGATCTGAAATCATGTGGGACATTTGGGCGGTCGAATTTTCTTGCACCAGCAGATGTAATGAACTTGTTGTTGTTATTGCTCCGTACAGCCATGGCAGCGGTACCACCAGAATCATTTGCAGCGTGTGTCGAGCTTAGGTGACTCTGCTTTTCTTCTTGAGAGACGGAGGAGTATGCTTGGCGAACTGAAGGAAGAGGATTCATCAAGAGGATTTGGCCACAAACACTACTATAAGAATCATTCAACCCCATCAGGAATTGCATTAATTTTTGCTGATCGTGCTGTGCTCCATGGACGGCATCGCTGTAGGAACTTAGTTCATCCCAAAGTCCCTTCAGTTTTGTGTAACAAGCAGAGACAGAAAGTTGCTCTTGTCGAAGATAGGCAATATCTCGCTGGATCTCGAAAATGCGAGGTGCGTTACTTTGAGAGAATCGCTCACGAAGATCTTCCCAAACTTCATTAGCGGTGGTGTAATATATTACACTATCTGAAATTTCCGGACTGAGAGTGTTAACGATCTAAGAATGGACCATATCATTACACCGAGACCAAGCTGCATAATTTTCAGGATCTGCTGTCTTTGAAGGTGCATTGATTGAACCATTGACAAAACCTAGTTTGTTTTTGGAATTTAAAGCCAAAGTCATAGCCCTTTTCCAAGTAGAATAATTATCTCCATTCAAGGGTTTGGAAATCAAAACCAAACCTGGATGATCTGAATGGTGAGTGAAATACGGGTTTGAGATATTGGACCTTGAAGATTCTGCATTAGAATCGACAATTTCTTTGCCAGGAACAGAAAGAGTTGGTAGGTCATCATTGGCCATGACTGAAAGAGAGAAGGATGCTACACGACAGAGTTAAAGTGCAGCGACAAAGAGGAAGAAACAAGATCTTAACTCAGCTCTGATACCATGTAAATATGGAAGAAATATTGAATATATTGGAATACAATTATTAATCAACAATCGTGTATTTGTACAGAGAAGTAAAACTGACTACTCCTATTAGTTAGGGACTATGAGTTGTCTAGCTAAATATTAGACAATACAATAGAGAAGATTTTATACAGTAAATAGGAAAGATAAATACACATTCTTATCTTCTAACATAAATGGTGAGTCAGAATTTGATCATGTTCGTTCCAACTTCCAATGAAGAAGACGAACGCCGATTGTTAATGGATTATATTTTTTTTCTATAGATGATCTTTTTTCTTTTTAATTTTTTTTTTATCTAATATATATATAAGCTAGAGCCTAGATATAGGCTTTTTACTTTTAAATCTCAAATTATTTCAATATTTTTATTTTCAATTCACACGTATATGTACAAAAATATATGTTTTTTTTAATATATAATTTAATGAAAAAGGTAGGGGTAGCTTCTGCATGATCACTTATTTTCAGATTTTAATTAGAGAGAGCATAGGATATCACTGAAAAAGACGTATCTGGCGCATGATTGCAAGAAATTAGATTTTCAAATTTAATTTCTAACACGCAGAATAAAAACACTCGGCAGAAAAAATAATAGAAAGAAGATTATAGAAGAGTGAAGAACTGTGGAAGTGATGAACTGATGATAAAAACAGTAAACAATAGCACCTATTTATAGGTCAATACATGAGTAAAACAAAAACGACTTCTTCCTATAAAACTTTAACTGAAGCCAACTTTACTGCCACTAAACAACTACCCACTAATTGCATAATGGTGCCTACAAATCTGCTATACAGACTTATTCAAAAACAAGACTTAGTCAACATAGTTTGAGTTTAATCAAATTCCAACAATGATGAATATGTATCTTTGACAGCAACTGTTGAGTCATTTTCTTAAAATATATACTGTATGTGCACATTCATTTCATTTTGGAGCTATATATATATATATACCTCTCTCACTTTAAGTCAACTTCGATCTCCTTTTGAATCGATCATTCGATCTCCACGCTAGACGAAGGAAATTTCTCAACTAATTTCCAAGAAAATATATACTGTACAAACGCATGCGCCCTATCCTTTGTCACGCTGGCTCAGCTCCATGATCAGTAATTAAACTCATACAATGTTTTCATATCAATCACACTGTAAACCAAAATCTTTGCATCAACTTTAAAAATGGCAATTTGATTGTATCAGCAAAAAGTATGGAACTCATGCATACCAAAAAAAAGGTAGAAAATGTATCTACAAATTTACACATGCAATGAGAAAATGTTTATACCTGACATGTAGTATGTCGCTTTTGGTATTTTGTCATTCTTCCGGGGAGAAGCATATTTGTCATTCTTCCGGGGAGAAGCATATATAATCCTGAAACTACAAAACTCAAGATGTGAAGCCCATGTCAAGGTCTACCATTTGACCGGTGGATATAAGAGGTTTTGACCCGTGGATATAAGAGGTTTTACCTCATCTTTTTCCTAACCTCATCTAATCTCATGACACATAAACATTGTAATAAATGTGTTATTAAGATGTGATTAGTTTCTATAATCACTTTATCAACAACCAATCATAACTTTAAAAAGGTTAGAAAAAAGATGAGATAAGCAAATTTGAATTCTCAAAAGTTGTCACCTTAGCATTTGAGGATTGTTTTCAGGGAGTACTAAATTTGATGATTATGTAGTCCACAATGATACGATTGTAATGGTACTACAATGGTACATTATTATTATTTTTTGCTTATAAAAAAATAAAAAATTAAAAAAAACTATAAAAGACAAAAGAAAGTATATGATATGGGTATTAATCCATTTGTAATGAAAAGACGAATTTTACCTGATTGAAATATTTTGGATCGAAACAATTATGAGATACATAGGTGAAAAAAAAAAGCCACAGATGAGAAAGAAAGAATAAAATTACAAAGCAGTTATTATGGGTTAAGTTTGTATTTAATGATTGAAAGTAGTCAATCTTCAAATTTGATTATTAAAGAGGCAGTTTGATTATTGATAATTGTTATTGATAAATTTTAGTGACTTCGTTGAATAGTATTTTTTTTAATTTTTTTTTTATAAATAATCAAATTTTGATTACTATCCTACTTTTAAACTACTTTTAAGGATACTATCGTAGATAGTCTAAAGGGAAAATCCAAATCCAAATAAATATTCTATTGCCAAAAGATTTAGGGTGACAAGGTAGACTTATTGATTGAAGTATTGAACTTTGTTTTCTTCAAAAATAAATTAGAAAAAGAACACCGAGCCCGGCCCAAGCTTTTTTGAAACCCACCTCTTCGAAGATAAAAAATTGCTAAATAATAATAATAATATTATTATTAACAGCTATAAAATCTTGAAATTAAATCTACAATTTTGTGGTAAATCTGATATTATGTTTTTCAAATCATTTCCCAAAACTCAAAATAGCACTCTACTAGTCCTTAAGGGCGTAGCTCAGTTGGTAGATGAATGAGCTTGTGGTTTAGGTAAATAACTCTCAAGTCAACGGCTCGAATCCAATTAATGGTAAAATGTTTAAAAAAATACCTGGTCTAGATAGGTGAATAGATAAATACTATAAAAAAAAAAAAAAAAAAAAAAAGCACTACTAATTTAAAAAATAATAATAACTATTTTTAGATTAAAAAAAATAATAATAAGATTTAGTTTGAAAGGACTAATTTTTTGTGGGCTTGTAAGCTTTAGACAATAAACCCAACCAAGCTCTCAAGCCCTACCCTTAGACTAACGGACCTATATAATGTATACCCAAGCTTGCCCTATGACCCTATCAAGCGAGCTCAAGTTGAACCCAAACACTCAATAAGACAGGCAAGCTTGTACAAAACGAGTAAAGCCCGCTGTGGGAGCAGGTCGGGTTGACCTTATGCAGCACAATGCCTATACTCTATGGATTTGTTTGGCGCACTGTACTAGACAGGACAAGCAGATCGGATGGTATAAAATTAGTACTATCCATAATCTAGTATTTGGTAATTTTTTTTAAGTGGATTATTTAATCTGATGTACTGTATAATCCAGCCCATGTTGTACTATTCATTTCAGGCCACGGTCGGACTTGATTTACGATGCACAACAAAGCTTCAGGCCTTGGACAGTTGGACTGAGTGGATATCAAAAACAAAAAAAGTGGGACAAGTTGTCATAGGTTGTCCCACGATCCCACCAACTTTTTTTTTTCTTTTTCATTTTATTTTTTTATGTAACTTTTTAAATTTAATTATATATATATATATATAATATCAAATGAAGTATGAAAAAAAAAATAAAAAATTACACAAACTTAACTTGATTATATATATAATTATATAGAAATCGGTGAAAAAATCATAATAACACTCTCTACGACTCTACCCTTAATCAATGTCATAAAAGGTGCAATGTCAATTTTGCCCTTAGAAAGATAATAACTGATTAATTAAAAATCATAAAAATAATAAAGTGAAAAAAAAAAAATCAAGTAATAGCAAACGGCTGAAGTGAGAACTTCCCCTCATATCAAATGAGAAATTGATACTGAGATAGATTTCCCATAAAAATAAAGAATGAGAGAATAAAAATGACTGGTTGTAGAAAAATGACTGGTTTAATTTTGAATAAACAAATTTTTGGATTTCACTAAGAGAGAAAGAAAAACAATCTATCTTTCAAAGATTTTAACAAAATCGTTACATGAAAGATTTAAATAACAAACAAAGCAAAAATTCACCTAAGTAAGGAGATTGGTAGGATTCATCTCCTCTGACTGTTGGAAACCGATGGTCTTCTTCGATCGGAAAAGGTCATCTCCGGCGATGGAGGCCAACTTTTCTAGTGGGAGGAGATGATGTTTATGCTGATTTTTAATTTTATTATTTAATTGAATTTTTTTAGTGAAATAAAAGACATGGTGGGATTTGATCCGGTAATCTAATTTTTTTCCTTCTTTATTTAATAACACTCACCAAAAAGACCAAATTGCCCTTTAACTGTTAGTCACTAACGATAGTCAACTGTTAGTCAACTGTTAGTCAACAGGTCAAAGGATAGTGAGTGTTATTATGATATTTTTTTTTGGTTTCTCTAGCATTATGCATATAATCAAGGTCGTTTGTGTAATTGCCAAAAAAAAAAAAAAACACAATAACATACCAACCACGAAACACATTATTAAAATTTTTTTAAAAAAAAATTGCAATAGTTTTTCAATTTGAATTTTATAGAATAAAAATTTTATTTAACATGATTCATCTTGAATTATTTGTTAAAAAATTTTATTTAACAAAATATTTTTGAATTTTTTTATACATATATTATATTTTATGAATAAAATACTTTACAATAATAATATTAATTTTAGTTTCAAAAAAAAATTAATATTAATTTTTAATTTAAAATAATGCAATAAAATGTAGTCCAATACAATATAGTACAGCGGAGCAGCAAGCATGGGATATAACATAATCTAGTCCAGTACTATACAGTTCAATCCAATCCAATAAATCCAGTCCAGTACAGTACAGTACAGCATGCCAAACATGACCTATATTAATTACTGTGTTTAGAATCATATACTATAAATACACACATCTCACTTATATTCGATTTCATTTTGAAATCACTAAGGGCGCGTTTACTAATCAGAAATTAAGGGAATCGGAATTAAGTTACTAAATTCTATTCCAGTGTTTACTAACAATTTAGAAATTAGAAATCAAATCAAATTTATTACATTTCTAGTGTTTTTTTCTACTAAGGAATTAAAATAATATGAAGTTGACAAAAATACCCTTATATATATAACATGTTGAAGTTTTTATTTTATTTTTTATTTTATTGAGATAACTTCATTAAAAAAAGTCACAGTAGCATATATATATATATATATATATATATATGAGTGGTTCTATTGGCAACTTTCTAGTGAACTAATAAAACTCCATTTTTTAAAATTCAAAAATTTATTTGATTCTTTCCGAAACTAGCCTTCTTTTTATTTCTCTGTACTTTTTTTTTTTTTTTTTTAAGTTATGTATCTTTGTATTTTTTTTTTTTCCAACATTTCTTTTACTCACTTTTGGCACCCCTTTATTGTCTTTTCTTATGTTTTTTTTTTTCCCTTTATTTCGTTTTATCATATTAGGGAAGATAAAAAAAATAAAAAATAAAAAATTATCTTTCCTGATATGTAAAACGAAATGAAGGAAAAAAATACATAAGAATGGGTGTTGGAGGTGAGTAAAAGAAATATAGAAAGAAAAAAAAAAAAAGCACATAACTTTAAAATAAAAGGCAATAGAGAAATAAAAAAGGGTGGTTTTTTGTTTTTGTTTTGTTTTTTTTTTTTTTTTTTTATAATTTAAAAAAGGAGCAGTTTTAGAAATAAATAAAATAATTTTTTAAATTTTAAAAAAATAGAGCTTTATTAATTCATTAGCGGGTTATGAATAGCACCACCCTATATATATATATGATTATACAGCGATTCATAAATGGTATTATAAACATTGTTTATATAAAAGAATAATAATAATAATAAAACAAAATAAAATAAAAAATTTGCTGCATAACTTCGCCCCGGCCATTAATTAAAAAAACAAAACTTTGCTGCATAGCTTGGCCAAAAAAAAAAAAAAAAAACATTACGTAAACCAATAAATCAAAGCAAAGCTTTGTCGTATTAATTCTGACATATTAATTTTTGTTAATCAACATCATTCATACACAGCTCACTTTTTTTTTTTTTTCTTTCTTTCTTTTCACGTATACAATAATATATATATATATATATAAATGTGTAAATCACTGCGCATTGATATAACTTCGTTAGTGCGTTAGACGTGAACCATTAGATTTATATACTTTAACCTAAAGTCTATACACTTGTTAAAGCTTATCTATAATTAGTGGTTTACATACATTGATACTGGTGTAGTTATATCAATGTACAATTATATGAACGGAACCGTATATATATAATTGTTTTCATTCTAGATTTGAGATATATAAATATAGAATTGGTGCAACGACTCAGTAATAATCAACACCAAGATTTTATGTATATTCATGAAATCTATGATAAAAAAAATTGTACTTTAGTGAGGATAATTTAGTAAAAAGACATTTTACTTTGGTAAAAATACAATTCCTAAAATAGAATGATCAAGTGGAAATAATGTTTTTTTTTAAATAAAAAAAAAATTATTATAAGTGAGGATAATTTAGTGAAAAGACATGAATTACTTTTTTCAATAAGAAAAATAACTTAATTCTTAGGGTGAGTAAAAGGAATCAAGTTCCCTTTCCATCAATAACTTAATTACTGATTTAAGAGTAGGGTCTTCCTTAAAAAATTAGTAAATACTAATTCTAAAATCATGAATTTAATTCCCTTTTCTGAGTTGGATTACCCGTAAACATGCCCTAAGAATCATATACTATAAATACACACATCTCACTCATATTCAATTTCTTTTTGAAATCACTAAGCAAAATGAAGGAAATTTTCTAAACTAATCTCTATTATAAAGTGTTTGTGTTATAGAAAAATGTTGTGCTAAAATATGTAAATATTTTACTAGCAAGAGCACTAGTCTATTATAGAATAGACTATGCGAGTACGTGGTCAATCCCACGAGGATTGTGAAAAACTAATATAATTGTAAATTTAATCTAATCCCAACTTAATTAACCGAATGTGATGAATTAAAACTAAAATTGAACTAAGCTAAAAGAAAGCAATTAATTAAATAATACTAAGATATCAGAATCCACCACCGTGTAATTTCATGACATCCTGATAATTTATTAATTCTCCAAATTAGAGTGACAATTAAAAATAAGTTTATTGTCTACCCATGGATTTAACAATAAGCACATTAATCAAAATCATAAGTTGGTTTTCCTTCTCTTCAAAATACTATCTCTAAACATTCTATATATCCAAATTAATGAAAAATAAAGAATCAAAGAAATTATAATTAACGTTATATAACCAATCATTGATTAAAATATATATTTAAAAATCAATACAAACGAAAACCATAAAACATTAAAGAACTATCTTTGGAAATCAATAAATATATATGACGATTATTACATGGTTCAGGGTTTCATCGTCTACTATAATATAAAGAAAATTAAAAAGATATTAAAAATAAAATTACAATAGAACCCGAAAACGCATGGGAGCTCCGTCTACAAAGTGAAAATCCTTCTTCGAAAGCCGCACAGCTCCGCACGCCACCTCCCATCAACTGAGAACTCTCTTTCGGCGCAAAGATCGCCCTTTTATATCGCTTCCATTCGTTCAGACACGGGTGAAAATCTAATGAAATTAGGAAATCCAATTTTATTCAATATCATTGGCCACGTGCAAATCCACCAAATATTTCCTCTTTCTTTCATTTAGACAGGTCAAAACTTGGTGGCAAATTCAAGACTTGTGGTCCACCAAAGTTTCACTCTATTTGATGATGGGCTTCACTTTAGACTTTGTTTTGGATTAGGCTGATATGAGGCTTTTCTTGGGCTTTTGAATTGGGATCGAATTTGGCTCTTGAGCTTGGGCCTTCAAAACTCTAAAATTGATGAGAGTGACGACCCTTTTTTAAATTGTATGTACATCTAAATTTATATATTTTTAAATTTTCAATATTACCTTTAAATTATATAATTAATATTTTAATTAAAAAACATAATATTTTTATAACTATTTTACTGTTTTTAACTGTTAATTAACTAAACAAAATAAAAATTAAAAAAAAGGAAAAATCAATATAGAAAAACAAAATCCAAATTAAAAAAGTGCAGAACTCAATAGTCTTCTTCCGAACCTAAAAAAGCAGCCTCTCCCATTAAAATGTAAGGAGATGTTAGGCTGATTCTTCCCAAAAACAAAGAAAAAAAAAAATCTCGTATCATTTTCTTTTAAATCTCATATCTAATAATAATTTTAACAATCTTTTTGGTGCAATAATCGTGATATGTCTACCCTTTTATTGTTGTAAGCTTATTAGGTTTCTTTGTGCTATAATTTTAATTATATATATAAAATATGTATAGTTTATTTATGGGTTTTGCTACGTACAACTACGGTCGCCGTATCGCTGCGGTCTCGTAATGGAAAAAAAATGAAAAAACACATAGGACTCGCGTAATAAATACATGGAACCCGCGATCCTGGTTGTATATATATTTACTCTTTATTTATTTGTATAGTTTAGTTATTTTAAAATTAAAAGAAAGGGCATATTTGTAACGTGGGGGGTTCTTACAAAATTTCATTTTTTTAAATTTTTTAATGGGGTGTAAATGCAAAAATAGGTGTACAAACAGTTTTTTAGGGGTGCAAATATCATAACTCAATTGATAATTTTCTAAGTTCCATGCTATGTCACCTAAAACACAAAAAATAACTCTAATTAAACGAAAATAAATAAATCAAGTAGCTAACAAATCCAAATTAAGGGTTATAAATGTGATATAAAATATACCCATAAAAAAACGCGGCACACTCCGCAGATAATAGCGAAAACAATAAAGTGAATTTCCAAGGAAAAAAAAAAAAACAAAAGCAATAAAAGAAAGAAGAACATGAGAAATTTTACGTGGTTCAGCATATGCCTACATCCATGGAGCGCACCTACACTCAATCCTCAATCAGAAGTTTTATTACATTATATCTCTCTGTCACTCTCTTTCAATCCTTCTCACTCTTGCTCTCTCTCTCTCTCTCTCTCTCTCTCTCTCTCTCTATCCATTTTCTACTCTCCCAATAACAAAGGGTTACAATCATATTTATATCATAGTATTAGGGTAGGCCAAATCCCATAAGGAAAATATTTCATTTCATACAAGTTTCCCTTATTCGCGCAACTTGCGTCATCACCGCGGTATGCAGTCCACATGACACCTTTAGAAAACACCGCTGCTTGCACCGCGGTTTGCCTATTCTTTCTAGGCCACGTCCTACACCGTGTGAATCCTATGGGATGTTCCACGGTTTACACCGCAGTTGGTGAACTATGCTCTACGCCACAGTTACTTCCTCTTGGCCGATTTCAAGCTTCACAAACCTAACAACTTG
This sequence comes from Acer negundo, assembly GCA_035582765.1. NCBI lineage: Eukaryota > Viridiplantae > Streptophyta > Magnoliopsida > Sapindales > Sapindaceae > Acer > Acer negundo. The sequence goes on along the minus strand of CM069236.1, from coordinate 16,615,544 downwards.
TGACTTTTTATCTTTGGCACCTATGCAGCTAGCCTCGATATTCTTGTCCTCAAAGAGTTTATAAGAGAAAGTCTTGAACACATTGTTGTTATGAAATCCAAAACACAATCTGTTAATGAACCTATAGCAAACTGAAGCTGAAGAAACAATAAATCAGTCACGTTAGAAATTCAGAAAAATCGAGGCCAGTGTTTCAAATGGTGTCCTTAAGACGATTTCGCCGTATATAACACCGTATGTGTATATCGATCGTCTCCCAGGATACAACGGTTGTATAGTGGAAGTGCGATGCACAAACCACTCTCAACGAACTCAAACTGAGTCTAAACTTACCAAGAAACAGAGGAGAAGAAAGCATTCGGCTGCTATGTGTATTATGGAATAATTCTTATGAAAAGTATACTAGGGTTTTTATAGCCAAAACCGAAACACTAGGGTTTAGGGATTAAATTCGGAAATTTCTTGGTGAATATGTTTTTGATTTAATAAGGTCCTGCATTCCTAGTGATTAAGTATGAAATCAGAAAAGTATACTAGGGTTTTTATAGCCAAAACCGAAACACTAGGGTTTAGGGATTAAATTCGGAAATTTCTTGGTGAATATGTTTTTGATTTAATAAGGTTCTGTATTCTTAGTGATCAAGTAAGAAATCAGAATCCAAACAATTAAAGTTTTCCTTATTCTTTTCAGAAAACATTTGACTTACTGCACTCTCACAGTCCAATTGGAGCGGCATTCGTGTACGGTATTAGTGTACGAATGACGCGTCCACACACTAGTTGCGCATTTGTGAGTTTGAGTATACCATTTCGAAGCTCTTACGAAGAAGAATTCGAATACACTTTAATCTTCCATTTTCATGGAATTAATCATACTCAATTGATGCTCTCAAATTAAAAGGTTATCACAAAATTTTCCAACACACATTTGGTAAACCGTGTATCTTCCATTCAAATCACGATATATGGTAAGGGTAACTAATTACTACTTGAATAAAAGATGCATAATGCCTTGGGATGCACTTAAATTAATTTCTTTGGATTTATGAAATTAAGGTGGGTTGTCTCACATTTTCAAAAAATAATATTAAATTGCTTAAATGATATCTTATACAAGTTATAATTAACACAACATCCACGACATCAACTCATAATCTACGTAATAATTTTAACTCATTTGTCACATAAATAATCAAACATTACTACTCCTGTAAATCACCTTGTTGATATAACAAGTATTAACTAAATGGCATAGATGGTACTAGTGAAGTAAATTCATGTATATTATAAGAGAATAATCTAAACCCAATTATAAGGTTTAAGACAACGATAAGTTGTGGAGTTGAATATATACAATTCTCCAATGCAAACCAATAAGTGTCCAAAATATCCAAATGCAAATAGTACTCCTAAAGATAGATAAGATGATGTTGGTTCAATGATAAACTCCTTACACCTGCATATAAAGGTTGTGGGTTCGATTCATGCCTCTTCCACAATATCGAAATATTGTAATAGTAGAAAAAGAAAATGGAGAATAACTTTGAGGTACGATTTGAATCGTTTCCTTAAAGTATTATTTACCCCCACTCAATTGAGTTTGTTAAAGAGTTTCGGGCAAATCACTTCAAGGATATATACAAAACGTTTGAAACTTGCGATATAGCAAAACCGATCGAAGTAAGACTAATCCAATCCATAATGATGTACTTGAAAATATAACATTTTTGTTATGTTACAAACCATCAGGGGAAGCAAATACCCGGGTACAATAATCAGTAAGATGGATGAAGTAACGATTAATGCAAAAATAGCCAATTGGGAAGCAATAGTCATGTTTCTAATACTCCAAGGCTCCAAGCTACCCAAAAAATAACTATACAATTTGATCCTATTTTCTTAGAAATTGTATGACTATTATAGAAAAGAGAATAATAAAATTAGGGGTTTGGCTAAGTTGCTGTTAACAGTAATGTTACTGGGCATATATATCAAAGGTTCAATTACTATACAGGATTGTATAATTGTTGGGTTAATTTATAGTCTTTATATTTCGATCTAAGGGTGTATAAAAATTAAAGATTTAAAAAATTAGAAAGAAAAAAAATAAAACAAAAAGAAACTAATGGGTCGTTTGTTTTTTCCACTTAAAACTTAATGAGTCTGAATTGAATTCATTAAGTTGTTTTGTTTGTTTTTTTAAGTGGTCAAACAACTTAGGGGTCGTTTGTTTTTTTGTCTGAAGATTGAATAGTCATGAATTTTACTGAAGACTGAATAGTGATTGAAATCTGAATCTGAATGATATGTTTTTTTTTTTCTCACATCTGAATATACTGTCAACATGTTTGTTTTTTAAAAATAAAATTGTCTGAAAAGAAATAATTTTACATCTATACCCATATTAAACAATTATGCATATAATATAGAATAAAAACAATCAAAAAAAATTATTATATATGAACACATATGATCATGATTTTCTTCTACGATTACAAATAAACTTTTACTAAAAAACGAAAAAGTTTTTTTTTTTTCAAAAAATAAAAGGGGCAGCAGAAAAACTCACACAAAACACTCTAAAAAAAATAATATATAAATATATCACCCTACTATCATAATAAAGTATTGATATTAAACACCAATATGAAAAGTGATTATGGTTATTTTTTATTTTTAAAGCTATTTAAAATAAGCAATATCTTAAAATAAAGATTTCAATACAATATATAATTATGATGAAATTGAAGATATGTTATATATGGAGGATAGTATCGGAAGAAAAGATTTTGGATTGCATTTAATGCAATTCAGTGATTTACAATTAAGTGAAAAGTCAGGATTTTTTACTTTTTATTTTAATTTGTTTTTTGGTATTTTTAAGTTGTTTGACCACTTAAAAAATAAACAAAACAACTTAATAATTATGATTCAGACCTATTAAATTTTAAGTGGAAAAAACAAACGACCCCTTAAAATATCAAAAAACAACTTAAAAAATAAAGTAAGAAATCCTTACTTTTTCTTACTTTTAACTTAATTCTAAATCATTGTATTACAATTAAAATATTCTCTTCCAAGTCTATCCTTCCAAAGAAGATATATTTCCAAATTTATCCCAATTTAATATGAAGTATAATTCTTTCTTTTAATATATTTCTTATTTTAAACGACTTTTATAAAGAAAAAAAAAAACCTCTAGTCACTTCTCATAGAGACTAGTGCATATAATTTAAGAATCTATTTCAAAAAAAATAAATCAATAATTTTTTTATATTTGGTTTTCGGTGCATATGATCCAGGAAACCAAAAAAAAAAAAAAATGACAAAAATGGTTTCCTCAATTATATACATTGGAAACGTGGACGACATGCAAAATAACCTGAACTTTTTTTTTTTTTTTTGACAATAAATTGAACTTGAACTTTATTTGCAAAACATATAAAATCCTATAAAGAACGGTACATGTTAAATTACTTCATTTAATTAGCATGGTTATAAATATAAAATTACTTATTTCCAGATAATTTTATTTTAAAAATATATATATATATATTGACATTACATTACATTCAGATATGAGAAAAAATAAAAAAATAAAAAAACAAACATGTTATTCAGATTTAGATTTCAGTCCCTATTCAGTCTTCAGATAAAAAAAAAACAAACAACCCCTAACTCTCTCTCTCTCTCTCAAAAAATATATATATCATATGCCTATTCAAATTCAAAAAACACTTTGAAACAAAGAGTTACATCAATTAGTTTCAATGAGTTACATAGGTTGGGCAAATTCCAACTATCACATCTCTAGAACTTTTCACATTGTACCTGTATATATTATTTGAAATCTCTATAGATGAGGTTGGTTGAAATCTCTATAGATGAGGTTGGGTCAATGGGAAGCTCCTCTCACCTATATACAATATAGGTTATGAGTTCGATTCATATCCCTTCATCCAATCCGAAATATTGTAATAGTTTTAAAAAAAATATTACTCCAAAAGATATGGACCAATAGGCAATTGTGAAATTTCAATGGGCCTTAATCCTTTCTTTTCTTAGTCCAGTACTAGAATTAGACTGCTTGTAAACCACTTTACTGTTTGAACAAGCGCATTTTGAAATAGAATCAGAGGACTGCTTCTAAAGCACTTTTCTGCTTCTAATCCAACTCGGGGGAGTGTATTTTTTTTTTTATTTTTTTTTATTTGAACGAATGCATTTTGAAATACACAATTTCATATCTTCATGTTGTCTTTGTTTCGAGAATTGTTACTTAGGTGCGGTTTGGAATATTTTTAAAAATGGTTTTCTGTTTTTAAAAATAAAAAACAACTTTAATGTTGTTTGTTTACACGTTTACACGTTTTTTGAAATGTATAACTAAAAAGTTAAAAATAATTTTTTATTGTTTTTCACCATTTTCAAAAACATCATTTCAAAACAAATCAATTCCCCTGCCCCCAACAACAACTTTATCCATTTTAAAAACAACAACTAAACACTTTTATATCGTTTTCCGTTTCAAAAAATTACTTTTAAAAAACACTACCAAACACATTACATTTTTAAAAACATCATTTTTAAAACATGATTTCTATTTTTTTAAAAGTTTTCGAAAACACCATTTTAAAAACGATACCAAACGCACTCTTACTTTTTTTTTTTTTTTTTCCAAGACTTGCTAGTGACCTTTTTTTTTTTTTATCTTTTTTTTTTGGAAGCTTTACTGAGCTGAGCTTGGTAGTTTATTTTTGGGATGTGTGCAGATCTTCGATTTGAAGACGAAGTTGAAAAAACCTTTGGACATTGTCTTGTAGAAAAATATATCAACAATAAAAGTTTTTTATTTTTATTTATTTATTTATTTATTTTTATTTTACTGAAACCAACATCAAATAATAAATGCTTGTTTGGTTATTGATTGGTTGAGCTTTTAAGATTGTCTATTTTAAAGTAGATACTAGTGGAGTTTAAACATCTACTATGGAAAAACTCATGCGGACGTTGCTTCTCTAAATAGACATTTTTTTTTATAAAAAAAGTCTACCAACTAAAGTATAATTTTTTTTTTTTTTTTTCAAAAACTCTATTTCTAATAGATCTATTACCAAGAGAGGTTTTTCAATGGTCCAACTAAACAAGCTCTAAGTCTTAATGACGTACATTAAGGGGTCGTTTGTTTGTATTTTTTTTTTTGTTTGAAAACTGAACGGTCTGAATTTTTTCTAAAAAGAATTGAAATCTAAACCAGAATGACATATTTTTTTTAGGGAAATAATCATTTTCCCCTCTGTAGTTTGCCATGTTAGACAGTTTGCCCCCTCTAGTTTCAGACTTTCAGTAATGATCATTTCCCTCTTGAAACCAAAATATTAGACATTTTGCCCCCTCTAGTTTTCAGTAATGGCCATTTTCTCCCTGAAAACCAAAATATTAGATATTTTGGCCCCTAACCGTTAGATAATCCGTTAGTTAGCAACTTTGACTGTCAAAAAATCAATTAAATGACTTTATTACCATTGAAAACATTAGTTATGCCCCATAATGACACCACCAATTGTTTTTAAAGAAAAAAAATCAAAAATTAAAAAATTAAAACTATTAAAAGTATTTAAAATAAAACATAATCGAAAATAAAAAATTATAAAATTTAATTAAACTTTTTATAAAATTCATTATTTCAAAAAAATATTAATGTTTCTTACATTATTTTTACATTAATTAAAAATTTTAATTATTTTTACATTTCATTCCTTATATTAATGCTTTTTAAATGGAATTTTTATTTTTACATTAATTCTTTATATTAACGTTTTTTAAATAAATTTTTTATTTCTACGTTTAATTCTTTATATTTATTTTTGTTTAAATTATTTTTTTATTAAAGTTTAATTAAATTTAATAATTTTTTATTTTCAATTATTTTTTAAAAATAATTTTATTAGTTTTAATTTTTTTTTCTGATTTGTTTTCTTTATTTAGTGGTGTTATTAAGGGGCATAACTAATATGTTCAAGAGGAATAATGTCATTTAATTGATTTTTTAATTGTCAAAGTTGTTGACTAATGAACTTCCTAACTGTTAGGGGGTAAAATATCTAATATTTTGGTTTTTAGGGGGAAAATGCCATTACTGAAACTAAATGGGGTAAAATATCTAATATTTAGTTTTAAGGGGGACAAATGGCCATTACTGAAACTAGAGGTGGCAAAATGTCTAATATAGAATTTTTTTTTCGGGGGGTAATGATTATATTCCTTTTTGTTTTCTCACATCTGAATATATTGTCAACTTGTGTGCTTTTAAAAAATAAAAATTGTCGGAAAATAAATAATTTTACATTCATACTCATGCTAATTGAAAGAAGTAATTTAACATGCATGTTCTTATACAAACAAAGTTCAATTTAACAAAACAAAAATTTCACCAAAGAATATAATTTTATATATTCTTTAAATAAAGTTCAAGTTCAATTTATTGTCAAAAAACAAAGTTTTTGTTTTTGTTTTTGTTTTTTTTAGGAAATCACTTTGTTTTTGTTTTTTTTTTTTCTTCGATCATATGCACCGGAAACCAAATAAAAAAAAGATAATGTTTTTTATTTTTTATTTTTTTATTTTTTTTATTTTTTATAAATAGTTTCTTGAATTATATGCATTGGTTTCTATGAGAAGTGAATAGGTTTTTTTTTTTTTTTTTTTTTTTTCTTCTAAAAGCCATATAAAAAAAATATATATATGTTAAAAGAAAGATCTCTTCACCATATCAAATTAAAATAAATTTGGAAATATATTTTCTTTGGGAGGATAGACTTGGAAGAAAATATTTTATTTGTAATCCAGTGATTTGAAATTACGTTAAAAGTTGAGATTTCTTACTTTATTTTTAAGTTGTTTGACCACTTAAAAAAAAAAAAAAAACAACATAATGAGTTCAATTCCGACCCATTAAGTTTTAATTGGAAAAAACAAACGGCCCCTAAGTCTCGGACAAAAACCATTAAGTCTCGGCAAACCTACATTAATGGGTCGTTTGTTTTTTTCACTTAAAACTTAATTGGTCTGAATAGAACTCATTAAGTTGTTTTATTTGTTTTTTTAAGTGGTCAAACAACTTAAAAATATCAAAAAACAACTTAATATAAAAAGTAAGAAATTCTGACTTTTAATTTAATTCCAAATCACTGGATTACAATTAAAATATTATCTTTCAAGTCTATCCTCCCAAAGAAGATATATTTCCAAATTTATCTTGATTTGCTATGGTGAATTTTTTTTTTTTTCTTTTAACATATTTACTATTTCAGCCAACAGGGGCGTAGCTCGGCTGGTAGATGGACGAGCTTGGGGCTTAGGCAAATGACTCCCAAGTCTGCAGTTTGAATCCTACCAATGGCGAAAGCTTTCAAAAAAATACTTGGTTCCGGGTTAATAGATATTATATATATATATATATATATAAACTTATTTATTATTTTAAACAAGTTTTAGAAAGAAAATAAAAAATCCCAATTACTTCTTATACTGAAATTTTTCAAGGATTGAACAATTGAACTTCTCTCCTACCAAATCCCTATAAAAACTCTTTATTTATTTATTTTATCTAACTATTCGTATAGTGCTCAATAAATGTGTCTATCATATTGAGTAGATTTCATGACTTGAAGATTTATAGAATAATTGTATATAAAAAATTCAAGAACCTTTTTTATTTGGTTTCAGTTACATATGATCTAGGACACCAAAAAAAAAAAAAAATGGTTTCATGAATTATATACATTGGAAACGTAGACAACATACAAAATTAAACTTGAACTTAAACTTTTTTTTGACAATAAATTGAACGTAAGCTTTGTTTGCAAAACATGCAAAATTATATTTTTTGATGAATTTTTTATTTTGTTAAATTAAACTTTGTTTGCAAAAAAAAAAAAAAAAAAAAAAAAAAAAAAAACCTACAAAATGTTATAAAGAATGGTGCATGTTAAATTACTTCTTTTAATTAGTATGTGTATAAATGTAAAATTACTTATATTTTGACAATTTAATTTTTAAAAAACAAACATATTGACAGTACATTAAGATATGAGAAAAAAAAATTAAACATGTCATTCGGGTTCAGATTTCAATCCTTATTCAGTCTTCAAAAAAATTCGGAACTGTTCAGTTTTCAGACAAAAAAATAAACGACCCCTAAGTCTTGGATATGACGCAATAAGTCTTGGACACTGCACAATAAGAGGTTGTTTGTTTTTTACACTTAAAACTTAATGGGTATGATTTAAAACTATGCTTTGTTTGTTTTTTTAAGTAGTCAAACAATTTAAAAGTAAAAAATCCCGACTTTTTAATTAATTGCAAATCACTATTTGCATTTAATATATTTTCCTCTAAAATTATCATATAAAATATAATATATTTTCAATTTTATAATAATTTTTTATCATACGAATAACTTTTTTTTTTTAACCTATTGCTAATGATAAACAATATTAAAAAAAAAATAAAAATTAATCATATAATCGTCAATTTCAACACCATTGTTGAACCTCTAACTTTTTTTTTTTCTTTTTTTGTAAAATATAAACCATTTCTAAATCATTATTTATCACATCTTTTCTTAAAACAATAATTTATTTTATATTAATCCTGAATAATACATTTATCAATGTTACATAAAATTGGTTTGTGAATTGTTAAATTGTTTTTATTTAGTTTTTTTTTTTTTTTTTTTTCTATCATATGAAATGAAAATACACAATAATAAATAGTAACAAGTGTATTAATGTCAAATTTCTTGTTTTCAACCCATTTTATCTTTAAAAAACAAACAAATTGACACTACATTCAGATGTGATAAAAATAAAAAACAAAGTCATTCAATTTTAGATTTGAGTTTCTATTCAATATTTAGTAAAATTCAGGAATTCTTCAGACAAAAAAAAAAAAAATAAAAATAAAATCTATCCCAAAGTCTCGGATATAATAAATTGAGTCTAAGACTTATTTATTTGTACCCAGAATCACAGCATCTCAAAATTAACTTACTTAAGTCAACCACTAACTTATAACAGCAAAACAAATATGAAATATTCAAGACAAAAACAAAAATATATGGGATTCATTGAGTTTGTGATAGAGGTTTAGGGAGGAAATATTGCCGAGCAACTACTTTTCTAGGTGAAATCGACTTCCATTTAAGAGAGAAACCTTGTGAAAGAGAGCTGAATTCTGTTTTAGAGAGAGAATATTGAAGAAGAGAGGAAGATGACGTTGGAGAAGATAGAGAATGAGACAAGGGGCTAGGGTATTTTTGTCACTTACTTTGGTGCTATATAAACTTAACTCGTAAACCGAGTGTTATTTACAAAACTCCACATAGATTTGGTGTCATTTAGGCCTATTTCCTTTAAAATTTATTTGATTTTATCAAAATCCCTACTAATATTAATGTAAAGAATATTTTTAGACTGCGTCAACTCAATTTTTTTTAGAGCCAATCTGACCAGAGAAGAACCATATATATATATATAGTGAGTCTCTCATAAAATGGTATCTTATTTTAATTTCGGTACGGACCACCATGAAATCATATCAATTTGAATGAATTTTAATTTAAAATTTTTTGTGGATGATAAGTTCATTGAAATCTATCTATGAATAAAATTTGAAAAATTTTCAAGTACTTAAACTATTTTTACCAATTTTTTTAAATATGAAGGCATCAGAAAAATAGGTTAAATATAGGAAAATCAAGAAAAATAGTTTTAGTGCTTGAAAAATTTTCAAATTTTATTTATAGGTAGATTTCAATGAACTTATCATTTATAAAAAAAATTCAGATTAAAATTCATTTAAATCGATGTGATTTCATGGTGGGCCTTACCGAAATTAAAATAAGAGATCCCTTATGACATACACACTATATATATAGAGAAAATAAGGCTTTTTAGTAAAATATTACGTGGCCTTATTATTTTTATCAATAATTATAATTTTTATTGATTTTGTCATCAAATGGGTTGTGAAGACAAAATTGCCCCTCATTTTTTTTTCATTATCTCTTATCACTTATCACTCATTTTCTCTCTCATTTCTTGGCTGAATCTTTTTTTTATTCCTTTCTTTCTCACGAATTCTTTTTCTTCTTCTTTCTCTCTCATTATCTCTCCTCTCACCATGGTCTTCTTCTTCTCTCATTTTTTTCTTCTCTTTCTCTTTCACGTTTTTTTTTTCATGTTTTTAAAAAAATTTCAAATTTTTTTAAACAAAAAATTTTAGATTTCGTTTTTTTTCAAATTTTTTTTTTCTAGATTTGAGGGTGGTTGTCGTGTTTATGAATGGTGGAATTTGTGTTTGGATTTAAGTTTTGTTAAAAAAAAATCAGATTTTTTTTAACAAAAAATTTTAGATTTGATTTTCTTTGTTTGATTTTCTAGATTTTTAAGTTTGGGTTGTGATTGTGGTTTGTTTAATTTTCAGATTTTATTTTTAAAATTTTTGGGATTGTGTTCTTTCCAGATTTTAGAAAAAAATCAGGTTTGTTTTTATAAAAAAAACAAAAATTCAAATTTGTTTTTTTTTTTCTACCAAAATTTCAAGAATTTTTTATTTTATTTATTTATTTATTTTTTTGTTTAAGTTTGGGTTGTGGTTGTGGTTGTGTTTAATTTTCAAATTTTATTTAAAATTTTTTTTTTCAGATCTCATTTTTTTCGGGGTTGTGGTTGTTTTTATGAATGGTGGGAGTTTGCGTTTGAGTTTGGTGAAAAAAAAAATCAAATTTTTTTTTAAACAAAAATTTCTAGATTTGATTTTTTTCAAACAAAATTTTCAGAATTCATTTTGTTTAAATACACTAAGCCATCAATTAAACACACTAGGAGCTGATCAATTAAACACACCAGTTGTAATCAATTAAACACACCGGACTAATTAAACACACTAGGCCATCGATTAAACATATCAGACCACCAATTAAACACACGAGGGGCTGATCAATTAAACACATCAGGTGTAAGCCAATTAAACACATCAGGTGTAAACCAATTAAATATATCACGCCATCAATTAAACACACCAGACAAAGCTCATTAAACACATCAGACAAAACTCATTAAACACACCAAGGTAAAAACAATTAAACACAAAAGACAAAATGAATTAAACACACCAGGATGAAACAAATTAAACACACCAGACAAAACGAATTAAACACACCAGGGCAAAAACAATTAAACACATTAGGGTAAAACGAAACACATCAGGACAAAACGAATTAAACACACCCGAGAAAAATGAATTAAATACACCAGGGCAAAAATAATTAAACACACAAGTACAAAACGAATTAAACACACCAGACAAAATGAATTAAACACATTAGGGTAAAAACAATTAAACATATTAGGGTAAAACGAATTAAACACACCAAGCAAAACATATTAAACACACTAGGGAATAAGAAGAAAATGGAGGTCTGGGAAGAAAAAGAAGAAGAAAAAGAAAATAGAGAAAAAAGTTGTGTTTTTTTTTTTCGAAAATAAGAATAAGAAAAAGAAAAATAAAGAGAATTATTTTTTATAAAGAAGGGTAATCTTGTCCAAAAAGTGGACATATTGACAAAAATAGTAAAAATAATAATCTTGGACAAAAATAGTAAAGCTACTATTTTTTTTTTTTTGAAAGGCAAATTTATTAAAGGCAAAACGCCAAACCGAAGGCCCAACAAAACAAGGCTATAAGAGCAGCAACAGAAAGCACAACACACCACCAACAAACCCCCAACATAACAGGGCAGCACAAAACCAAGAAGGGACAAACAAAGAGGAACAACAGAGCAAAACAAAATAGAGAGGGAAAACTAAGCGCAAAAACAAAAATAAAGACAAACAAAATCATAAAACACTCTATGTCAAAGAATTGCTACGAAGCCTGGAACCATTCTTAGCCAACTGATCTACAACCGAGTTGGAGTCTCCAAAGCCGAAAACTACTGAAATCCTACCATCGTTCCCCAATATATTACGAATATCATGAATGATTTGCGCATGTTCAATATTACCCACACCTTCGCTTTTAATCCAAGAGACAGCAAGCTAAGAATCATTCTCACTATCTTTTTATTTGCCAACTCAGGTCTAGAGCCATATAGCTCGCAAGCTCTCGAAATGGCTGAAATTTCCGCTGAAGAGGTGTCTTGGCTGCTAATAAACTCAGAGAAAATGCAGCAGACCCTCCCCATCCGAAGGACTCCACCAATGCCAGCAGGCCTAGGAGAGCCCCTCGTTGATCCGTCCACATTAAATTTCAAGACTTCGGTAGGAGGAGGAATCCAATCCACTAGACTGGGAAAATTGTTCTTTTTTGAATTTGTACAGCAAAGAGGAATATTAAGCACCATGTAGGTTATAGGATCATCAGAGCCTCTTCCTAGGTATTTGAACCACCAAGCAACTCTGAACCTAACCAAATCTTCCGCCTTAGACAAATCAACCTCAGCTTCCTTGTACACCTTATTGTTACGAGACTCCTATATCGTCCAAGTTACAACAAAAAATAAAAACCTCTAAGAACGCTCATATTTCTTATGGCTACAAAGACCAACCCATTCATTCCACTACCTTCTCAGCATTCTGGGAAGACAAACTGAAATCTCCCACCAATTGAAACATAAGAGCCACAATCTAGTAGACTATTTGCTAGAGTGAAAGAGATGATCAACCAATTCGACTCCATCCAAACACAGCGGACAACTCAAATTACCATCCAAATCCATACCAAACCTGATTAAAACATATTTAACAAGCGTTCTTCAATGTAAGAGCTGCCAAACAAACAGCTCTATTTTGGGCGGGCACACACCTTGCCAAACTCCTTCAAAATTCGACCTCATCCCAGTAGCAGAACCCTCTAAACACTTCCAAAAAGAATCGACGGAGAAGCTACCTTTGGGGTCATGAGTCCAACCATTAGAGTCCTTGTTAGTATCTCTAATAATTAAGCTTTCTAGGCAGCTCATAAGGCAATCCCACTGCTAGAGTTCCCAATCAAAAAGAGGAAGTCTCAAAATAATATCCCATTTACTAACCAACCCATCCATGGACTAGAAATCACGCACACACCCTATTTTATTGACAGCCAAAGTGTAAATTCTAGGAAAAGGTAACTGTAACGGGACTCCTTCCACCAAAACATCCCTCCACAGCCTGGCCTTAACCCCCATACCAATCACCACACGCATCCCTTTCTCCAAAATTTTAGCAGACTTGGAACCTTCCTAAAACAGTGACCCAACAGCCTTTGCAAAGGTTGAACCAGCTGTTAGGATTATGCTCAATAGCAAAAGTGTAATGTTGTAATTAACAATCTTTTTCATATTAATAAAGAGATTTCTGGTTTAACAAATCGTATAGCATTTATAGTTTATATTATAATTGTCAAAGTAAATAATCATAAGGTCTAAAGACTATGGGAAAAGAAGAATTGTTCGTACATCTGGATATGTATGTGGTAGACACAATTCTTTAGTTAGTCTTGAATAATGTTCACAACTTAAGTTAAAGGTTGGGCACCTTTATCTTGTTAAAGTTGTAGAATTCTTTTGCTAGCATTTGAGTGAGATCAAATGAGATATGATGAGTCTAAAATCATCGGAGTGTCTTCGAGCAAAAGGATCTAGTGCACTGGGTGCATTGAACTGGATCACAATGAAAAGCTTTATCTAGAACCGTCAATAGATAATAGTCTTTTCATTATCAGGACAATCGGAGGGTCTATCTTAATCCTGAGATAAATGATGGACTTATGGTTGCAAGTGATATCATTTGAGTTATCAATGAGTACGATTATATCGCATAGTCTATCCTCGATAGTTTGGTGATATTCATTTGTTAATCGATAGAGGACTTCATTTATAGATATGGACATCGTGGCTCCATTTAATTAAATGAGAGTATAATATCATCATATGGATGTTTTGAGGTAATTGGATATTAAATCTCAACGTTGAGTTTTCGATAGTGTCTATTGAAAACATGGCTTCTGGACAAGTCAAAATATCCAAGTTCAAAACGTGGTCATATGAGTAAATATGGTAACTTGGAGAGTTATAGGCGGTCTATGAACTCTTGGCGATTACTGATATTAATCACGAGGATACACTATCTCCAATATGATTGTCTAGGGTATGAATGAGGAGCATCTTCCTTTTCTATCTTTATTTAAGAGTTCAGTTTTAGCTCTTTAGTGGAATGAGTTAAAATTAATGGATCGGACCTAAGTGAATCATTTGTTGATTGTGATTAGGTTATGTCTATTGAAGCTTAAATTTAGATGGCCCGCCAAGATCCCCAATCCACACGGACTTGCATGGATCACTTGATATATTCTACCGGACCAATTTAAGGGTCCATCTAGAATTGCATTTAATATATTAAGAATATAATTTGCACATTATTTAAGTAATGAGCTGCTCAATTATATTAATATATTAATGAAAGACATGTGGGCTTGTTTCTTATAGTAAGAATGGGTCTGGTTCACATGTGAGCTTTTTATTTAAAGTCCAATGGATTAAATGAAATAAGAAAATAATGTAAGGCCCAATCTTAATCAAGTGGGGCGGCAAGGTTAAAATTTTAACCTAAAATATTATTTTGTTTCATTTGTTTTAATTAAATAAGAATTAATTAATTAATTGATTAATTGTTTAATTAAAAAAACAAATCTTTCCTAAAAGTAAAAGACTTGTTTGACAAGGAAATAAATAAATTAGTTTTATTTATTTAATCAAATAAGGAGTCTTTTTATTTAGTCAAAATAAAAGAATAAAAATCAAGGAGTTCGATTAGGGTTTGAAGTCTATTAAGTTGAAAAGAATTAGGGTTGAATTTAAGTCACCTTATATAAGTGACATTATAGAATTCGGCCAACCCTAATCTTAGACTACATAGAATTCGGCAACCCTAAAGGAAAAAGAAGAAAAAATTCGGCCAACCTATATATGTGTTCTTATAGGGTTCGGCCACCACAATCTATTGTGCTTGAGTTTTTTATTTCTTTCTTCTTCTTCTTAATTCCAAGAGAGAGTTTTTATTCTAAAAAGACAAAAGAGAGTGTGAAATTATTCTTTGATAGTATACTATTGCTTAATCATCAATAAGCTTGTGTATACGATATCGATCTAGGTTCACGCGAGTTTCGATCATTAGATTGAGAACTCAAAAGTGACCGGAATAATTTTTGACATTCTTTTGATTGTTTTGTGACTAACAAAGAAAAGAAAGTTTTTTGTTTGGTCCATTCACAGGTTTGCAATTCAAAGAAAAGGGAGACCACGCTCCTAGGTGATCCACGTTCGTGCTCGGATTGAAGGTCTTGCGGATTACCATCGACGTAAGTCAATCGGATCATGCGACAAAAGGTAATTTACTTTTGTTAACATATATGCATGTTTATTGATTAAAAGGGTTTAAGGTTCATAAAGGAAAAATTTTAAAAGTCACTAAATCGTTTTTAGTATCGCTTCCGCTGCGTTTACCACTTTTATTTATTATTTTTCCCTACACCAGCATACCCATAATTCTAGTCCCACCTGATAAAATCCTTTGAGACACCGTACTTGGCACACAACGCTCTTTTCCACAGATGTGCCTCTTCCGAACCAAATCTCCAAGCCCATTTAGCCAATAACCCTTTGTTTTTGTTAAGGATCGAACCAATCCCAAGACCACCACTACCTTTACACTTGCATAACAGCTCTAATTTTATCGGATGAATCTTTTTTTTTTCTCTCCTCCATCCCAAAAAACAAAAAAACCCCTCTGAAGTCTCTCAAGTTTCTAGGCAACACTCATCGACATTTTAAACATCGACATGTAGTAGATGGAAATGCTAGCCATGACAGATTTGATAAGAACCAGTCTACCACCTTTGTTTAGGAATGATTTTTTTCAGGGAGCCAAAAGATTTTCAACACGACTAATCAAACTATCCCAATTTTTTTTTGATGAAGGATGGCCACCTAAAGGTTGACCAAGGTATGTGATAGGCAAAACACTTATGGGACATCTAAAAATGGCTGCCAACTTCTCCTCGTTGCCCCTCTCCTTCCCTATCTTCACCATATAAGATTTCTGAAAATTAAGTTTCAAACCCAAAGCCAACTCAAAGCATCTCATAATCCTTATAGCATTCACCAAATACTTAACTTTAGGGTGGAGAAAAAAAACCGTGTCGTCTGCGAACTGGAGGTGAGAAATGTGAACCTCTTCTCCTCCAAACACCGCCCCTTTAATCATCCCATTGTCTGCAACTTTCCTCAGTAAGGCACTAAAACCCTCCACCACTATATTGAAGAGAAAGGGAGACAGTGGGTCACCCTGATGAAGCCCACTTTCAATCCCAAATTGTCTCGTGGGGCTTCCATTAACAAGCACCGAAAACAACGGCGTAGACACACAAGAACCCATCCATTGCTGCCATTTCCTCCCAAATCCCATATCCTTCATTACCGAGTCAAAGAAAAAGTGATCCAAGTTGTCATAAGCTTTTTCAAAGTCTAATTTTACCAAAAGACCTCCTTCTTTTGATTTTTTCCACCCATGAATAATCTCTTCGGCTATTACAAAGCTGTCGAGAATCTGACAATTTTTCACAAAAACCGTTTGATTTTCACCAATCACCGAGCTAATAACCTTCTTCAGCCTGTTCGCTAAGGTCTTAGCCAAAATTTTTTGAATGGCAGTTTCAAAAAAACGTAGCTTTATATTAAAAAAACGTATTCGTAAAAATATTTGGAAAAAAAGGGGATATTGGGCAGCGCTGAAAGTTTTTTCGATAGCGAAATCCCTGTCGACCGAGAATTCAAAAAGTTTTTTGTATGACAAATAATTAATAAAACGTTGGAATAATTGGAATCCGCATCCACCCGACTCCAAAAACGAGCCAATTTAGTTTCGAATTTAGATTCCACTTTTTAATATAGAATAGAAAAATAGAAATAGAAAAAGTAAGAAATAAATAATTATTTCCATTCCCTACTGTTTTGCGTATGGCATCGCCACTCCCTTTGGCAGCATCCATAAATTTGGAACCTAATTTGAAAGTCATATTTTGACTCGGACGTTTTCGGGATGCCCCTAATAACCAATGCATAAAAAGAATAAAAGAAATCCCAAAATTTTGCTCCTTCTCTCTCCTGATATGTTTGGTCATGCTGTCCCAAAATTTTCAAAATCAAAATTTCTCTCTCTCTCTCTCTCTCTCTCTCTCTTCTCCTTCTCTCAACCAAAAACCCATTCCATTTCTCTCTTTTTTGGTCAACCTCTAACTCGTCAATTCCATCCCATTCTGTTTCTCTTCATCTTGTCAGCCTCCAACTCGTCTCTTTATTTCTGTTCATTTCTAGGCAAGACGAAGTGGCAACGATGGAGACAAGAAAATTTCAGCAGAAATTTCTAGGCAAGAAATTTCAGTAGAAATTTTTGGTCAAGAAATTTCTACTGAAATTTTTTGATGTGAAGACGAAGAAAACCACCGTGAAGATGAAGAAAACCACTGTGAAGAAGACAACCGCCATATGAAAATTTATGCTGTGAAGAATAAATTTCTGCTCGTCAACATTTCAACATTTCTACTCATCTAAATTTCTTCTCACTAGTGCAAATTTCTGCTTGTTCAACATATCTCCTTCATTCTTTATATGTGTGTGTGTCTCTCTCTAATGAATTAGATCCGAAACCCAGCAACAATTTTGTGTGCATGTCTCTCTCTTATGAATTAGATCTCTCTCTCTTGTGAAGTAAATCCGAATCCAAACAACGTTCTTCAACGGTATGCATCCCTTACCTACTTGTTTTTTTTTTTTTAATTTTTTTTAATTTTTTTTTTTTTACAAGGATCGTTATGTTTGATATGAAGAATAAAACATCGATTTCGATTTAGAGTGAAACCCAGCTACCGTGATATTTTGTTCCCAGGTGATATTTTGTTTTAAAATCAGTCTTCCAAATATGGTAATTGAATGAACTGGCATGTAACTTCATTATTAACTAGCATGTAACTTCATTATCAATTGGCATGTAACATTTAGCATGTAAAACTACTGGAATTTTGTTTTGAAATCAGTATTCCAAATATGATAATTAAATGAACTGGCATGTAACTTCATTATTAAATGACATGTAACTTCATTATCAATTAACATGTAACTTCATTATCAATTGACATGTAACTTCTAGCATGTAAAACTACTGAAATTTTGTTTTGAAATCAGTCTTCCGAATATGGTAATTAATTGAACTGACATATAACTTCATTATGAACTAGCATGTAACTTCATTATCAACTGGCATGTAACTTCTAGCATGTAAAACTACTGGAATTTTGTTTTGAAATTAGTCTTCCAAATATGGTAATTAAATGAACTGGCATGTAACTTCATTATTAACTGTCATGTACTTCTTTAAATACAATGTTTGGTAATACACGACTGAAAATTTCTTCGATTCTATTGTAAAATATATATGCATTTTTGCTCATGTGTTTATATGAACATGTGCAGATGAATTTAGCAAAGAGCCTTCAAATTTTGCTCTTGAAGGAGATGAAGATGAGCGGTCAATCGAGCCCATATCTAGAATGTAATGTGTCATATTCCTAGAGCTTGTAATAGTGTAGCACATATGTAGCTAGATTTGCAGTTGGTCTTCTTGTAATCTTTATGTTGTTTATGAAAGAAGAATGCCACAATTCACAGAAATGTATGTTGGCATCGGAAGTTGGTGGTACAACTTAGTTATTAGCAATGATGTTTTAATTCTTACATGTATTTCGTATTGTAGACTTTATTCAGTTAGATTCCAGTATTGAATGAATTTATTTTGAAGACCAAATTCTAGTATTGAATGAATTTATTTTAGTGATCAAATTTCAGTATTATTACATGCCATTTTAATTGTAAGTTACATGCCAGTTGAATTTTATGTTACATGCCAGATCAAATTGAAGTTACATGCCAGTGTCGGTTCTTAAGTTACATGCTAGATCAAATTGAAGTTACATGTCAGTTGGTTGTGAAGTTATATGTCAGTTGATTTTCAAGTTACATGTCAGTTGATTTTCAAGTTACATGTTAATTGATTTTCAAGTTACATGCTAATTTAATTTCAAGATACATGCGAGTTGAGTACCAACTATTCGGAGTTACATGCCTTTCAAGTTACATGCTTGTTGTGTTTCAAGTTACATGTTCTTCGTGTTCTAAGTTACATTCCAGTTGGTTCTTAAAGAGACAATTTATAAGAAAGATAAATGACTCGAAGAATAATCATTTATAAGTGAATCTCTTATCGCACATGTCAGCATATACAAATTTTAGATAAAACCACAAAATAATGTGGATCGAAGAGAAGAAAAAATTAATCATAGATATGGATTTTATATAGTACCCATCCATTTCTTACATATTATATGGTTTTTCTTCTCTTCATTGTCTACATGTTTATAGGAAGTACGAGGCAACAAGTGACATTAGTGAGGCTCCAACCAAGTATGAGGAAGTCATCATAATTTATATTTTTTTAGCCACAAATCCTTCGGGTTTATGAGGAAAACATCGTAATTTATATTTTCCATCTACAAAATCACATTAAAAAAAAAAAGAATTAGTGTACAACAGACAACTTACATGTCAATACAACCAACAACTTACATGTTAGTATAAACAAGTTACATGCTAGTACAAACAAAACTCACTGCCCCCATATCAAAGCAGATCAATGAAAACAAAAACACAACTTTGACAACAAAACCTATGAATCCAGAGAAATATTGGTACCCCACTGCCCCCATATCAAAGCTATTAATGTACAAACAAAACTCAGATTATCGTTCAGTCACAAACAATTTTTAGAGAAATACATCAATACATGAAAACATACACATATACAGCAAACGATCACTGCCATTTACATACTCATTCCATGCCCAAAATTTCAAATCAAACAGAAACAAAAAATTGAAAATCACATTTATAATTCAATGCCAATTCAACAAATACCTAGATAAAAAATAAAATAAAAAACCAGATCAAAACCAAAAGCCATATGAAAAACAACCCAATAGAAGTATAGAACCAAAAACAACAACAAACAAATCAAATCAAAAGGATCTATCAGTGTAAAAGAAGAAAGACAAACTTGAAACAAAGAAATGGTCGGTGAATTGAAAGATTGTCATCTCACCGTCAGAGGTGCGACGACGTTGAGAGGCGTTGAAGACAAAGAGCAGAGGCAGCGACGATGCTGAGAGGTGTGACGACGCCGAAAAAGGTGCGACGACGGCTGTCTCTTATGCTCCTTTCTCTCTCTACAGTGACTGCGAGCAGCAGCGACGGCGAGCTGCAGCGACTGGAGACGACGACGATCTCTTTCTTCTCTTCCCTTCTCTCTCTTTCTCCTTTTTTGCTTTTGATCGGTTTTACCGGAGGATGGTTTCAACCCTAACAAATACCACCCACACATTGACATCTTTTTCTTTTTTATTTTTCAAATTTCAAATTTAGGGGCATTTTTGTCCAAAAGTGGTTAAAAGTGACGAAAACAATAAAAAATAAATCCTTGGATAAAACCAATAAACCCATAAATTTTTTGGCTCATTATGATTTCATCCTTTTTTTTTTTTCAAACCTTTTGTATAATTTACTCATTTGTTTTTATGTTTGTGACGAAGATCTTCGATGACTAATGATGATGAACATCCAAATTTGTCTGCTATGGATGATGACGGCTTGTCTTCTGCAGGTTTGTTTTATTTATTTATTTATTCAATATTTGGTTAATGGAATGAGTTTATTTACTTACATTTTTATTTGTGTTTTGTAGATACGTAGTTGATGGCATGTGATGAAGTTAGATTTTGATGCCGTTGGGTTAAATAATTGCCCAAATCTTTGGAACATTTGGATGATATATTGCACATGCTGCAAATGCATGATTTCAGGTCTGCATCACAATTGAAGGGATTGCTTACGTATATGTTTCTACAGCCGATGGTTAAACATGCAAGAAATCATTGTCTGCTGTTTTTATTTTTTATTTTTTTAAACTGTGCCTTACTGCTATTATTCAGGATTTTACCTTCAAGATTATAGTTTGAGTTGTGTGGTTAACTGTTATTATTCTGGATTTAACCTTCAAGTAATTAAATAGTGTGAGTTGAGTGGTTACTTAATTTGTTTTCAATTACATGATACTATTTTATGTTCCATTTGTTTGGAGCATAACATTTTTATTTGAATTTTTACATTTAATTTTAATCTTTTCTCTCTTTTCAGTGATTACTTGTATTAAGTTATCATTAAAGATGTAAATTTTTTCCCGGAGCCCCAATTCCCCACGTCCCCATTCCCATTTGGGGATTTTTTTTGGGTGAAAAAATGGGGATAGGGATAGGGATGGGGATGGGAGGACCCCTCCCCATCCCCATTTTCCCATTTTCCCCACAATTATATTGAAATGGGGATAAGGATGGGGATGGGAGACAGTCCCCTATTTCCCCATTTCCCCAAACTATATATAAATATAATTATAATATATATATATATATAGATATATATTATTCTTTGAAAACCCTAACTCCCTAAGTATATATAAACATTTTATATAAAATGTACTATGAATTTTATTTTGTATTTGTTATGGAATGTTTGTTTTTTTTAGTTTAATTTGTAAATTTTAGTCAAATGGAAAAATGAAGGAACGGAGGAAACGGGGAAATGGGGAAAAACTGGGAAAATAGGGAATTGGGGATAGGGATGGATATAGGTCCCCCCAAAATTCCTCATCCCCATTTTTCCCAAATGGGGAAATGGGGGGGATGGGGATGGGGGGACCTGTATCCATCCACATTCCCCAAATGTGCATCTCTAGTTACCATTCAATTCAAAAAATTTGAGATTTATCGCACTCTTATGCACATGTCCAATTCCAGTAGGCCTAACATTTACTCAAAACATAGTAACAAATTTAGGTGTAAAACAAATTTAGATGACAAATGCTCGAAGGACGCGATCAAACAACATCGTGATAAAATAAATTTAAATTAAAAATACTTGAAGGATATGATGTGATAAAAAAAAAAAAATGATGTAAAACAAATTTAGATGAAAAATGCTTGAAATTATATGCGGTTAATTAAAGAACTACATCGTGATAAAACTAGCTCTAGCATTATATTAAATTTCTTAACTATATGTCATCTTCGAGAATCTTGCACAAAACTTTTATGGGTTCAAAAATTTTTTGTCACTATTTGGAGGGGCTTTTGTGAGAATGTCACTGGTTTACTAATGTAAGTTTAAAAGGCACCTATTTAGGTGACCAGACAAAAATACCCTCATTCTTGTCAGTTTGCGTCTGAAGAGAAAAAAGTTGAGAGAGAGAGAGAACAGTGGAAAGAGAGACCTTGGGTGCAAGAAATCCGGTACTAAATCTCACGGGAAACCTGTCGGCGGTGGTGATACAGTCTTGAAATCGACGAGAAGGTGATATGATTTTCTGACGCGTTTTTGTTGTTGAAACTTTTATTTGCGTTTGATGTTGGATGTTCGTTTGATTTGATTTGTTGTTGATTAGGTTTGTTTGATTAGGTTAGGGTTTAAATTTATGAAAAAATTCTGTTGAACACGATGAAGTTCTGGGTTTTCAAGCCTTTTTCGAGCTTTTCACATGTAATCCGAGTCTTTTCCGAGCTTTTAACATGTAATCCGAGCCTTTTCCTAGCAATTTGAATAGGTTTCTGCTATTTGAATCTCTGAGCCTTTTAAAACATTTTCCGAGCCTTTTCCGAGCCTTTTCCGAGCCTTTTCCGAGCCTTATCATATATAATCCGAGCCTTTTACAAGCAATTTAAATAAGCTTCTGCAATTTGAATCTCCGAGCCTTTCACACTGGCTCCGAGACTTTTAAAATAGGATCCGAGCCTTTTAAAACATTGTCCGAGACTTTTAAATATTAATCCGAGCCTTTTAAGGAATATGAATAGGTTTCTAGAATTAGAATCTCCGAGCTTTTCATATAGTCTCCGAGCCTTTTCATATAGTTTCCGAGCCTTTTAATATATTGTCCGAGCCTTTTCATATATTTTCCGAGCCTTTTCATATAGTTTCCGAGCCTTTTCATATATTGTCCGAGCCTTTTCATATAGTTTCCGAGCCTTTTCATATATTGTCCGAGCCTTTTCATATAGTGTCCGAGCCTTTTCATATAGTTTCCGAGCCTTTTCATATATTGTCCGAGCCTTTTCATATAGTGTCCGAGCCTTTTCATATAGTTTCCGAGCCTTTTCATATAGTTTTCGAGCCTTTTCATATAGTGTCCGAGACTTTTCATTTAGTGTCCGAAACCTTTCATTTTTATATTATTTATTTTATTTAACTAGATATATTTTTTTTATGTCAATATGCAGATGAGGAATCAACTAAAAGATTCGCTTAAAACTCCAGAGGAAGAAAGGTATTCGGGGAAAATAACTCGACATGACCATTTTGATGACCTTACAGATATCGACAACGCACTTAACAAGGTACCTGAACATCTTGCGATCGAAGAACGACGTCGGTATACTGAGTCGTGTTTTGGACACCTCCTTCGGATGGATCGTGGGATGAAGTTTTCAGCTGGCATTGTACATCGGTTGCTTATTCGCGAGTTGCATCACGATGGGCCTGAAGATGAGATGAGATTTTTGTTAGGAAGGCATTCGGTCCGGTTCTCAAAGGTTGAGTTTTGTCTAATCACCGGATTGAAGTTCGGAGAACTTCCTGACACGTCGACCTATGATATGGTAGAGAATGGCATACACCAGCGGTACTTTGAGGGTCGAGATGAGGTCGAGTATGCAGAGCTGAAAGCCGTTCTACGGATTGGTGTTTTTTCTGAGCAGTACGATGCGGTTAAGCTTTGCTTATTGTATATGCTTAACTGGATACTGATGGGGTTGGACGAGAGAGAGAAAGTTCCAGTATGGCAGTTTCGCCTAGTCGAGGACTTGGACGCTTTTGATGCGTTCCCGTGGGGTGCACACGTGTATAGGCGATCTATATACGGTTTCAAGCATGCGTTGGATGGTCGACGTAGGCGGTTTGAACAACGCCAGCGACGAAAGGGCGTTGATGTACACACCACGGAGACATATAACATATATGGGCTAACGCACGCCCTGTTGGTGAGAATTTTGAATTTGTTATTTTTTTCATATGACTTATGTATTGTATTGGATTCTTATCGTTTTTAGCTGTTTTGTAGATATTTGCTTTCGAGGTTATCCCCGAGCTTGGCAACAACGGATGTGGGAAGGGGAGGGAAATCGAGCTCTCCCCCCGATTTCTAAAATGGGAGTTGAGTACGCGACCGAGGGAGGAGAAGTTGAATAGCATTTTCCTTGAAAGTGTAAATATCTATATATATATATATATTATGTTCATAACTATTAGTATGTATACAATTACAATGGTCTAACTGCAATTTCAGATGTTTGCGAGGGTGAAATTGGTGCCGACGGCAACTGAGAGGGCTGAACAGTACTTCGAGGGCATTTCCCAGGGAGGCAGTTTGTATGATGCTGATCTCTGTGATATACCTGTTCCCGTCTCTGACCCCGAACGATATACAACTGCTGGAACCAGTGACACTGAGGGTCCGTCTTTCGAACCCAGTGATACGGAGGGTTCTGACTCGGACGGTCATCATATTCGTCTTGCGAGGACTAGGCGGGTTCGATTCACGTTGCCTAGAGAGCCTCGAACTAGAGATGACTCTCGAACTGGAGATGACTCACTAGGAGGCGTTGGAGGGCAAGCAGAGGTACGTATAATTCTTTTTACCGTATTATTTAATTTCAATCGAGTGAATGGTTTTAGTACTGACAATTTCGAAATCCTTTCAGGACCGTCGGTATACTGAACTAATGGATGCGTTACGTGAGTTACAGGAGGAGGTGCGAAAGAGTAATGAGAAACGAGATCAACAGCATCAGGAGTTGCTAGATTTGATTCGAGGGCTTCAGGGTTCGACGTCGCACGCCCGTACTCGAGGTACACGGTTCGATGACCCACCCTTTGATGACCCAGACGGACACCGAGACTTCAGTCCCAGAGGGAGGACAGGTAGTCATCAGGGTGATCAGTAAGGGCCTGGTGTGACACCACGAGAGGAGGTTTCTCGTGGTACTAGTGGTACTGATACAACACCTATGGAGATAGAGGAAGAACCTCAGCAGGTTTTACCAGACCAACCTGTTCATTCTCAAGAACTGGTACAGAGCACCTCCTTACAGCACACCCCTCCGGTCTATCCTGGTGTAGAGCACCCCTTCATTTATTCCACAGAGACAGAGATCCCCAGTCTCAGTGCACCCAAAGAGCTTACACCTGCAGGCGATCGACGGCGACATAGTTCCAATGTACAGCGCACCCCTACAGGCGATACAGAGGGACATAGTCCTTCAACACATCGCACCTCTGGAGGCAATACACGGGGACAGAGTTCCTCCTTACAGCTCAGCCATCCAGTGGATCACATTGAGCTGGACCGGATTACCCCACCCCTTCAACGTCAGGATCGGGTTCGCAGGGCAGGTTGGCAGCAGCTGACCCCATACACTGACCCCTCTCGGCCGAAGAGGCCAAGGATTAGGCCACAACCAGCACATGTATGGGCGCCCCACGCATTGATAGATCCTGACCACCTTGCGGCGTACCAAGCCTATAAGAGGAACTCGACTGGGGAATTGTAAGTATAATCGCAAATATTACAAAAATTATTTTGTATTTTGAAACTGCTAAGTAAAACGACTTTCTTATATAACTTTTTCAAAAATTATGGAGGCGTGATGTGGATCTACTCGAGCCAGTTGGTGTCCCTGGGTTCCAACGATTTCAAACCAACAGCATGGAGTTGGAGGATACGGTATGGTCCTTACCTGAACATTGTGTATAAGATGTTTCTGAAATAGTAGAATGCTAACAATACAAAATGTTGAAATTGTCAGCATATGGACGCGTACTTGCATATTCTGCGGAAGCGTCAGAGATATTACTCCACTGTCTACGGTCCGAGGATCAACATACAGGATTCACAGTTCTATGTAAGTGTTTAATTTGTACAGATTTTGAACATCTATTTATGTGTTTCGTACATCTTTTATCTAACGTTTTATAAATTTTCTTTGTACAGTCATGGTTATTGAATGACTGGGAGAGATTGATGGGAAGTGGGGCCGACAAACCCCGCCGCAGTTGGTCTATGTTCAAGCATCAGTGGTCCGCTGAGGACCTTGCGGTGGTACGTGGATTGGTCCCGGTAGGAACCAAACCATGGAACGAAGTTGACGTGGTCAGTGTTTTATTTACATTGTTTGAATTTGAATTTTAAATAAATTTCCCATTGATAACACTTTGTTGAAACACATACAGGTTTTGATTCCTTGCAACCTTGGACGTACGCATTGGGCACTAGCCAGCGTCGACCTCACAACAGGGAGTATTTACCTGATGGACCCGTTCAGACAGGAGGTACCATTTCGCCATAGGAAAACGCAACTCGCTTGCTTACGATATTTTTTACCGTCGATGCTGCATGCGTTGGACTTTCACGGTCGCAGACGGAGGGGCGATATGAAGTATACATTGCAGAATAAGACCTTTCCACTCAACATTGTGTCTAGAGACCGTGTGCCCCAACAGGATAGAGGGTATGATTGTTTAAAGATCTTATTTTATCCTAATCGGTTTTAATAACATTCAATTCTAACGGTTGTTTATGTGGTGACTTGCAGTGGTAACTGTGGTGCCCATACTTTGAGATTGATAGAGTACCTGGCAGTGAACAGGGATACGTTCGACTGGTCAGAAAACGAAATGGGCACCATCGGAGAGAAGATGGCTGTGGAGGTTTATTGTAACTCAAAGGATTGGTCTTCCAGTTAGTGATTTAGTTGATGTACATAACATTTGAGTAATGAAATGAAATTATTTTAAAAAAAAATTTAGTTGTTTGCAATTAACACTTGAACACACATTTGATATATTGAAATCCATAAACAATACAATGAATTGTAGACACTATAACAAAAGATACAGTATGGCATTAAACGAACAACCAATAAATATATCATAATAGTTCAACATAAAAAAGCATAATAACCAACGGTCTCATAACACAACTGTATCGAGCATGGTTCCCAATGTCTGGACGATGTTGGAAGACATCAAGTTGGAGACATGTTCCTCTTGTACTGCCTTGTTATGTTTGATCGCCTTCCTCAATGGCTCCATTCATTCCACGGTAGAGTCTTTCTCAGGGCACGTTTGTTTGTTGTGTCCAATTGAATGACAGATGCTGCACTTGCGACGGTATTCATCGGGAACACTTATGCTGGGACCTTCATTAACCATCGGTGGGTTGGAGCACCGCCTGCTATTATGTCCTGATTGTCCACATCTTCTACACGACTGTGTGGTTGTCCTCTCCGAAGACGAGGCATGTCGACCCTCCATCGGGCGACCTGATTGTCTCTTCGACTTTGGATTTAAAACCACCCGAGATGCGATGTCGGATGGCACTACCCATGAAGAAGGATGGCCAACAGGCATAATAGGAACCGAGTATGCATCAATAAGTGTCTCTCTCTTGTAGTAGTCCGCACACAGAGATGTGAAATCCAAGTTTCGCTCCCTACAACAATGAAAACAATGAGATTCACGAACCCAAATAATATAAATCGTTAACTGTAACATCTCATGTACCTTGCCGCTGCGAGTGCATGAGAACATGGGAAATGGTCCATTTGGAATTTGTTGCATGTGCAAGTCTTCAAGTGTAAGTTAACCGTCCATTGGTTTCCCTTCAATTTGACGGAGAATATGTTCCAGTCAACCGGATTTACGGTCATATAATTGCACTTCTCGACACGTTTTAGGATCACAAGATGTGCTGCGTCGGTCAGTTGATGACGCATGGACCGTGCAGCTGCATGACGATCGTGAAACCACTTTTGTAGCATATTCCTAATGAACTCCGCCAGTGTCATCATTGGCAGTTGCCGTGCGAATTTTAGGCATGAGTTTATGCACTCAGCAACATTTGTGGTCATCAGCCTGTACCTTCTTTGGGGACAGTGTACGCGAGACCAGTTGTGTGGACTGGCAGCAATGGCATATTCGAATGCACTCTTGTGCAGCCTATGTAACTCCTCCATGTGCCTGTTATAATTGAATTCACTGTACGTCCTAGCTGCTGAATCCATTATGTCGGCAACATCCTTTCTGTGGAATCGCTTCTTCATATTTTCACCAAAATGCCAGCAACATATAGTATGGGTTGCATAAGGGAACACTTTAGAAATCCCCACTTCAATGCTTGCATGGCGATCGGAAATGAAAACCAGATCATCTATATGACCAAGGGCACCCCTCAAGCATTCTAAAAACCACTCCCATGAAAGGTTGTTTTCTGAGTCACCGTACCCAAAAGCAATTGGATACACCTGTTCGTTTCCATCTTGTGCAGTTGCAACAAACATTGTACCCCCGAATCTTCCCTTCAAATGGGTACCATCAACTGCAATCACAGGACGCATACACCTCCGAAAACCTCTAATTGAGGACCCTAACGACATGAAAAAGTACAAAAATGTATCATCGTCTGCGCATTGTAAGTCGGTGATTGTGCCAGGATTTTGCTGTTCCAAAACGTACGCAAACGATGGTAACAATTTGAAACTTTCTTCATGCGTTCCATAGGTCAAGGACAATGCATATTGCAAGGCATCATGTGCCTTACTGTACATGACTTGGATGCCATACATTGTTTTCATATCGGCGATTATGTCCTTCGGACGCATGAGACGACCATCATGTTGTTGAAGTCTAGGTGCAATGACTTCTCCGATTATGACTGCACTAGCTTGTCGGTGGCGACGGTGAACCTCCTCCAAAGGACAACTGTGTTGGTTGACAAAACTTCTGACTTGGAAGTAAGTCCCTTCATCTCTCCTCACCGCTCTTAATTTCCACGTACAGTTGTCAATGATGCAAACTAGATGTAACGTTGTCTTATTAGACCTTTTCACCTTCCATTCAAAGTTCTCCCGCATTGAAAAAAGGCCAACTAGCCTCTTCAAATCCTTTTTACTCGGGAAAAATTGACCTTTATAAATCATGCATGTAGGTTCTTGCGTTGCCAAGGTGCTGTTTCTACCAATACCAAACAAGTATGAATCTGCTCCGGGAATAACCCATGTTATCGTATTATCAGAATCAGATACAGTTATATTATGTCGGACCTCGGAAGTCCCAGGCATATTTGGTACAGTGCAACTAACTCCTCGTACATGTCTTCCTTGTGTTTAAATTTGTGTACGCTCTTTATCCACATTTTCTAAATCATCTACCTGTTCATTATTTGCCTCATTATCCACCTCATGGTACTGCTCAATTCGACAATCAAACACATCGCCAAATTGAGGTTCAACTACTTGGTCAACCACACCCGGTGGGACACCACACATGTTTTCCCCACTTTTGGCGAAACTCCTTTGGGGATATAGTTGGTTGCTACCGCTAAAGGATCCAAATTGTTGGGTATTTTCAGGAGGAGGAATATCATTCCCTATCACATCTCCAGGTGTCCTCTGAGTTAGACTTACACATACTTGAGGGATCACCCGATCTTCCCCTAGCATAAACTGAACATCATCGTTATTTCTTATAAATGTACGACATGTACTGCCAAGAACGATTGATACTGATGCCAGATCAAAATTGAATTTGTTTACATCATACTTCATAATGGTATGCATGATTGCCACCAATTCTTCGTAAGTCATATTCTTTGACACATACATTCCCTTGTTATCGGATCCAACAAACCTCTGACTTCCGTCGGGTAGTTGCTCCCATTGACCGTTGTAAGATATTACTATTCTAACCCGATTCATGATGCTGTCAAATTAATCAAAAATATTAATAAAAACTCAGGAGTACAAAATATTTTCATAAATTACATTTACAAAGGCTCGGGTGAGGATATTTAAAAGGCTTGGAGAACACTAGCAAAGTCTCGAAGAATACATGAAAGTTTCGAAAAAGACATTTTTGGTCTCGAAAAAGTCTTTAAAAGACTCGATTAGTAATTCAATAAAAAGTCTCGGAGAAGACCTAACAAGGCTCGATTAGTGATTATTTGAAAAGTCTCGGAGATAACTTGAAACGTCTCGGAGAAGACTTGAAAAGGCTTGATTAGTGATTTTTGAAAAGTCTCGTAGATGATATGAAAAGGCTCGGAGAAGACATGAAAAGGCTCAGAGAAGACATGAAAAGTCTCGATTAGTGATTTTTGAGAAGACATGAAAAGGCTCGGAGATGACTTGGAAAGGCTCGATTAGTGATTTTTGAAAAGTCTCGGAGAAGACATGAAAAAGCTCGGAAAAGACTTGAAAAGGCTTGGAGAAGACTTGAAAAGGCTCGATTAGTGATTTTTGAAAAGTCTCGGAGAAGACATGAAAAAGCTCGGAGAACACTTGAAAATGCTCGAATAGTTATTTTTTAAAAGTCTCGGAGAAGACTTGAAAATGCTCGGACAAGACATGAAAAAGCTCGGAGAAGACTTGAAAAGGCTCGATTACTGATTTTTGAAAAGTCTCAGAGAAGACTTGAAAATGCTCGAATAGTTATTTTTTAAAAGTCTCGGAGAAGACTTCAAAAGGCTCGGAGAAGACATGAAAAAGCTCGGAGAAGACTTGAAAAAGCTCGGAGAAGACTTGAAAATGCTCGAAGAAGACTTGAAAATGCTCGAATAGTTATTTTTTAAAAGTCTCGGAGAAAACTTCAAAAGGCTCGGAGAAGACTTGAAAAGGCTCGGACAAGACATGAAAAAGCTCGGAGAAGACTTCAAAAGGCTCAATTACTGATTTTTGAAAAGGCTCGGAGCAGACATGAAAAGGCTCGGACAAGACATGAAAATGCTCGATTAGTGATTTTTAAAAAGGCTCGGAAAAAGGTGACAAAGTCTCGGAGATCCATAATTGTCACAATGAAAATGTGAACAAATGAAAAGAAGTATTTACACGAAATATTACCTTGTTGTAATGAAGCACGTCCAGTTGTTTGGATCTTGAACTTTTATTTGTATTGAGAGAGAGATAGATAGAGAGAGAGAGAGAGAGAGAGAGAGAGAGAGACTAACCCCGTTATCGTTTTTGTTGGAAGTGTGGAGAGAGAACCAGACAAACACAATAACATAAATGATTATCTAAGGGCAATTTTGGTAGTTCACCATAATAGGTGCCTTTTAAACTTAAGTTATTAAACCGGTCATAGAGTCACCAAATGAGTTGGAAAAGGTGATACTTTCCACCATTTCCACCATACATAAATGGTAAATTATAGAAATAGAAAGAAGAAAAACTTCGACAATTCAAACCTCATATTGGATAATAGAGATTACTTAAATACCATGACCAATGTTTCGGTTATTTACAATTCGAGAGCGACAAATTCTTTCGCTAACAGCCTTGCTAAGAAGGCTTCTCGGTCTCTTCTTGATAGGGTGGATTGGAGCTTAGATTAGTTTTTGTTCCTGATGTAGCTGGTTTTGTGTTGCGGCCTGTTTGTGTGTTTTGAGTGCTGGCTCTGTTTCTTGCTTTGCCTGTGTTGGTTTGTTTTTGCTGTTCTTTTTGAGCGTTTTTGTTTGCAGTCTGTTTAGGTCTGCTTATTTTTGGTGTTTGTTGGTGCCTTTGCGGCTCTTGTCCTGTGTCTCTAGCCTTTTGGCTCTTTAATATATTCTCCTTTTCAAAAAAAAAAAAATATTCATGTTCAAGGGTTCCTCCTTCCTTAACAGTGGTCATTACACCGGCTGGATCAAAAACACATACAAACCAAATGCCAGGTATATTAGATGCATGTACTTCTTCGTCACAAGGCTCCCAAGCTCAGATCAAATAATGCTCCAAATAATTCAGATATAGAACCACATGCAATCCTAACCAAAACCATAATGACAACATAAATCATAAAATTCATAAATACCAAAATATGTGAAGTCAAAACCAAAACTATCACACAGAGTGGGAGCTTACAAAATTCATTAACGAAAAAACTAGTACAAAGTTCAACGAGCAAACGACCTAAAGAAATTATAAAAATTATATATAACGTATCAAAGTCTATCTCTTTATTATATTACCATTTTTTTTATTAGATATCAATTACAGGTCTTATATCATTGAAGTTTAGAGTACATGGTAGACATAAATATATCAATTTATATGAGAATTTATTTTATTTTATTATATATATATATATATATATAAGATCTGCCTATAATAATATTATTATTTTTTTAAAAATTGGACTTATCTAAGGAGGAAAAGCATCACAAGCGATCATATGCTTGTAATAATAATAAGTTAAACAGTATAATAATTGTAAGATTAAATATAAATTCAATTTATAATTCAATAAGAAAGTAAATCAATTGACAGGATCAGCTATTTATGACTAAGATTTTACTACATGGACAAATGTATAAAATTATTCCTCTCTTTTTTAGCTAAAAGAATCAGACCATCGAACATTGGGAAAGATCAAGGAGCAAAATCAAAACCATCTCAAAGTGGGAGCTTACAAAATTCATAAACGAAAAAACCAAGTAACAAAAAAGATCAATGAGCAAAACGACCCAAAGAAATTATACAAATTTTTAGGTCAAACCATTCAAAATATCCGAAAAACAAAACTGAGGAGCCGTTGACAACCAAGAACAATATATACTTGTTTATATAACATAAACTAAAATATGGAGACTATGAACAGGATAAACCAAATGATGAGAGAGAAAGTAAGAGAGAGAAGGTTTGGTGAGCAAGAGCAGGGAGACAGAAAAGACTTCAGATCAAGCTTGTTCTCCATTTTTATTGACAATCTTCATCCTAAGGTAGACCAAATTTGTCTATGAGAAATCTTTAAACCACATGAAAAGGTGAGGGATGTGTTTTTTTTTTTACTAGGAACAGCTTAAGAGGGTGCAGATATGCTTTCATTAGGTTTGAATCGAGGGAAGAAGCGGAAAAGGTGGCGAAGAGAACAAATGGTATGCATGCATATGGCCTACCAATAGTATCGAAACTGGCTTCTTTGGGCTGGAATAACAGAGAGGCAGACAGGTTCAGATTAAGGGAATCAAACCATACAACATCAGCAGTGTTTAGGAGGCATACTTTTTCTCAAACGAATCGAACCTTCGCTGAGGTTCTAAAAGGGGAACAAAGCTTAAATCATGGCACATAGAATGTTAAGGAGGAAAGGACCATCAAAATGTCATGGAGCAGCAAGTCAGGCGACAAGGACTGGCTTAGGAAATGTGCAGTGGGGGTAATGAAAAACTTCTTGATAATAGCTACGGTGAATGCAAGGTTGTCCTTCAGAGATATTCCTTTTTTCGCTTGATATGTAGGTGATAAGAACATCTTTTGGTTCTTCGAAACGGAAGCAAACAGAGAAGGTTTCATCCAAAACAAGTTCTTTTGGGAGGACTGCTTCTCATCCATGAGTGAAGGCTCTGAATTCTTTTGTGTTCATACTTGCTTAGCTTGGATTAATGTTATGGGGATGCCATTGAGTCACTAGTGCTCACCTTTCTTTACAAAACTGGGACGGACGTTAGAGGTTCCATTACTATTAGATGAGGAAACATCATCAAGAAGGAGACTAGATATAAGAAGGATTCTGATCTCATGCTCCCTAGATCAGCCTCTAGGAAGCCGCATTCTGGTTGAAGATGGCGTTCACAGCTTCTTGCTCAAAGTTGAGGAGGATTCGGAGCCGGTGGAAGTGCCATAGGTGGAAGACTTTCTTAGTTTGAAGAAAATTTTTCCAGCGGCAAGCTAGCCTGAATTTCTAGTTATGGAAAAATCAGATGGAACCTAAGGTGATGTGGTAGGTGAAGTTCCCCCTTTGAACATGGTTCTTTTTGGTAACAATATGAACGAGGACGGAGAAGGCAGCTGGACCAAGGTGTTAAAAAGATAGACCAAAAAAGAAAAAAAAGACTTAGTTCAATCACAAGAAAAGCCAAGTCAAAAGAGTAGGTGAGGTTTCGAAACACAATGTTACCAAAATTGTAGATGGGACAACAATCACTAGTAGGGATGAGATGATTCAAAATGGCATGGACAAAGGCAAGCAAGCATGGGTGCGCAAACCTAAGCCTAAACCCAAGTGCATTTCTTCTAAAAATGCCAAGCTGATTTTAGAAAAAAGAAGTCAACTTGACAGAGAAGCCTATAATGGGGATGACAACTCTACATCTTCTGATGAAAATCAGGAAATAGGCTTTTTCTCTGATTCATGCAGTTTGAAATGTGAAAGCTCATGACAAGTTCAAAAAGTGGTCAGGAGGGAGAAAGTGAGGGGCTTTGGACAATGGGCCAAATGAGGAATTGGGCTCGAAGGTAGACAAGTTAGCTTGGACCAAGTCTACTTCCTCTTTCTTAGCTTCAGATAATAGCCCAAGTAGTAATTCTATGAAGTCTCAAAGTGCTAAGACGGTTCAACATTTTGAGGAAGATCCTCCAGACTCCGTTTCATATGCAGAACAATCTCAAGAGGATCCAGTTTGTGACTTTATAGAAGGAGATATGGGTAGAGGGATGTAGGAAGTTCTTACACGAAGGGATGATTTGATTTCGGTTGTGCTCAACATAGAGAATGAAAAAGAGGTGAATGTGCCAAAAGGAACTGAAGTTTTAACTGTCAGTAGACCTCAAACTTCTAACATCTCAAAAAAAAGGCAGAGGTAAGAATAAGAACTATGCCAGTTAGAGACATGGAATGCAAACAAGGAAATCAGCGATCAAAGAAAAAGAGAATCAAGGTGATATGAGGGTTGAAGTAGTAGACACAGAAGGTTTTAGCAAAACATGGTCATTGGAAGAGGAGATAGCCAGGGTTATAGAGACGAGGGCGACTCTAGGAGTGAATTTCAAAGGTAAAGAGAAACACATCAGTGATGAGATAGTGCGAAGAGAAAGAGAAGTGGAAGAAAGGATGAGAAACTCAAGAAAGACTGCGAATCAAAAAGAAGAGAATTTAGGTGAGACAGACATCGAAGTTGTGGACACTGAAGGCTATAACAAAACGTGGTCATTGAAAGAAGAAGTAGCTAGGATCATAGAAACGGGGGTAGCTTTGGGAATCGACTTCAACGGAAAGGAGAAGCTCATTGGTGAAGAAGTCATGAGACGTGAGAAAGAGGAGGAGGAAAGGATAAGGAATACAAACATTCGTTAGTTTTTTTTTTTGCCTCAACTCGTTTTTTTTTTTTTTTTTTTTTGGTTTCAGCTGTTTTATGATAGTTATCTCATGGAATATTAGAGGCCTTGGGAAAGCGGAAAAACATAAGGTGGTGAGCAGTTTAGTGGACACTTTTAAACCCATGATTCTTTTAATCCAAGAAACCAAGTTGAAACCTTGTGATAACAAAGTTATCAGATCTTTGGGAGGGGCTGTTCTTAACAAAAGTATCAGTGTGGATGTGATAGGCTCCTCAGGCGGTCTGCTTTCTCTACGGAATGATGATTTGTTCAAAGTCAAAGCGTGTATCTTAGACAGAGGTTGTATTATTTTGGTGGGTGAGCTGACATCGTTGAAGAAAGAGGCAGTTTTTTGCAATGTCTACTCTGACAAGTTGGAGGGCGACAGGAAACAGTTGTGAAATTTTATCCTAAATACCCAGTCCTCGCTTCCTGGTCCCTGGTGCATTGGAGGAGACTTCAACTCTGTTATCGACCCCTTCGAAAGGATTAGGGCTGGTTGTAATATGGGATCGACATGAAATTTTAATTAATTTATTTTGAAAGCCAAGGTAGTGGATTTACCTCTTCATGGTATGTTGTTTACATGGACAAATTTGAGAGATAGGGCCGATTGGGTTAGATTGGATCGATTTTTAATTTCTCCAACGATGTTGTTGTGGTTTCCAAATTTTGAGTAAAGAGGTTTGTCGTGTAGCTTATCCGATCATAATGCAATAATCATCTGCGAAACTTCAAAGGATTGGGGATCTACGCCATTTCGTTTCTACAATTGGTGTATGGATGACAAAAACATGATGATGGAAGCCATCAAAGGGTGGCTTGAATGTAAGGTTAGAGGTTCATCAGGGTATACGATTGCGGCAAAGATGAAGGTAGTTAAAAATTGCCTTAAGCATTGCTGTATTTCTAAGAAGAGGTCTTGCTTTTCATTGAAGGATCAAGAGTTAAAACTGTCTGAAATTGACAGCAGAGCTATTGTAGAAGGATGGACTGAATTTCTGAGGCTAGAAAGATTAAAATTTTTAGAGGATGCTTGGAAGGGTCTTGGATTGGAAGAACAAATGTGGAGACAAAAGTCGAGAGTTCAATGGCTAATGGAGGGCAATAAAAACTCAAGATTTTTCCATATAGTGGCAAATAGGAGAAGAAGGAACAATCTCATAAGCGAATTATCTTTCAATGGGATTCTCTGCGCTGACCCACAATCAATTAGGAAAGGAGTGTTTGATCACTTCAAGGAGCATTTTCAGAAAGTGCACTAACAACGGCCTTCTATCAAAAGATGGAACATTAGGAGGTTGTCGGCTATTGAGAGGGAGATGTTAGAGGAGGACTTTAGCAAGGAGGAAATTTGGGAGGCGTTGAACAATTGTGATGGGGACAAAACTCTTGGTCCCGATGGAATAAATTTGAATTTTGTCAAAGAAAATTAGGAAATAATCCAAAAGGATTTCATGATATTTGCTCAGGAGTTCCAAAAGTCTGGATCATTCATTAAAGAGATAAACCACACTTTCATTTCAATCATCCTAAAAAATAAAAATCCCAAATCAATTGGGGATTTTAGACCCATTAGTCTAGTTAGTTCTCTTTACAAGGTGCTATCAAAAACTCTAGCGAATCACATAAATAAGGTGATGAGTTTGATTATTAGGGAACACCAATCAACTTTCATCAAAGGTCGATAAATTATTGACAGTTTCATCATTGCGAAAGAAATTATCTAAAAGTTGAATAAGGAAACTGAAGGGGGTTTGGTGATAAAATTGGATTTTGCGTAGGCTTACGATAGTGTCGATCACCATTTTCTTGATTCTATGATGGAAAGAATGGGGTTTGCTGATAGATGGAGGAGTTGGATAAGAGAGTGTATTGCAAGTCCTTAAATGTCGGTTTTGGTGAATGGCAGTCCTACAAATTAATTCAAAATCAGTCGAGGTTTACGTCAATGAGATCTGCTATCTCCGTGCCTCTTCAACATAGCCGTGGAGGTTTGATCTTTATGTTCCAAAGGGCTATCGACCTTAATCTGGTAAGGGGATAGAATTTTGGCGGTAGTGACACTCACATTACGCACCTCTAATTCGCCGATGATACGATGATATTCATCAAACCAGAGGAGAAGTATCTGTGTAACTCCAAGAGAATTCTCAGATGTTATGAGTTGGTCTCAGGATTGTGGATAAATTATCACAAATCGTGCATTGCAAGAGTGGGCAAAAAAGAGGTGCTCAACTGAAATTGGGCAGACTTTTTTCAGTGCAACAGTACCACTTCCTATATCATATCTCAGTTTCACACTCGAGGCCAGCCCTTGTTCGAAGGCCTTTTGGTCCTTCTTGGTTGATGAAATTAAAAAACGATTGGTTCCATAGAAGAAGAAATTCCTATCAAAGAGCGGAAGGGTGGTCCTTATCAAATCCGTGCTCTCAAGCATTCCCACCTATTATATGTCGGTCTTCAAAATTTCGGTTGGGATAGCTCAAACGATCGAAATAATCCAATGAAGTTTTCTATGGGGTGATGGTCTTCAAAAAAAGAAACTTCATGCTGTTGATTGGGTTTTGGTTTGCTGTAGTAAACAAAAATGAGGTCTCGGGATTGGGATGATCATTGACAAAATAAAGGTTTGCTTGCCAAATGGATTTGGAGGTATGGAAATGAAGAGAAAGCTTTGTGGAGAATAGTTATATATGCCAAATATGGGGTGGATAGGAGTAATCTTCAATGGAGCTGGCAGACTTCCTCATCTCCTTCCTATTTTGTGAAGGTTGTGGCAAAGCTTTTTTAGGAAGGGTCAAGCTCTGTGAAATTCTGAAGGACGGTCTGCAGGTGGTAATTGGTAATGGGCAGAGAGCCTTATTTTGGACCAAAATTTAGACTGATATGCTGTCTCTTATGGAGTCCTTTCCCCGTATTTTTGCTCTCTTTAAATAAGAAGGGAGCAATAAAAGAATTTAGCAATTGGAGTGGTGATCAGTGGTCATGGAATATAGTGTTGAGAATTGCTCTCTTTGGTTGAGATGGAGCAGCGGAATGCTCTCATCACCCTCTTCAATTGCATTCATGTTTGGAGGCTATGCAACGACACTTTGGCCTCGTTGTTTTCTCCTTCAGGTCTCTTTACAGTGGGGTCTTTTCGTCAAGCCATCAAAGAAGACAACACTCAAGACTCAAAGGATGCCAAGTTTGTTTGGGAAGGGATTTGTCCCCCAAAGATGGAATTTTTTATGTGGAAACTTTTAAAACAGAGAGTGATGGTCAAAGAGGTCTTGTGTAAGTTTGGTATGAACCAGTTCACTGACAAAAACTGCCCTCTCTGCAACCAGGTAGAGGAAACAAGTAATCATTTTTTCTTTCATTGCAAGTGGTCTTGAAGGTTATGGTCAGGTTGTATGCAGTGGTGGGATGTGAAAAGCTGCGTTTCCCGTTCGGTTATGGATTGGAAGAATGGTTAGTCCAGCCTTTGTCCTTCACCAAAGAATACTAGAGTTTGGAATTCTCCTTTCTTTGTAGTGGTGTGGGCTATATGGGTAGTTCGAAACCAAGTTGTGTTCAAATATGAAGATATTTGCTAGGTAAAGGTCTTTGATTTGGTTCAGTTTAGAGTTTGTCAGTGGTTCAAACATTATGCGAAAGGGTCCACTGATCCGATTACCTCTATCCTCCTAAATGTCAAAGACTTATGTGTGGAATCGGTTACTAGGAAAGTCTCTACGAACATGGCTTGGATCCCCCCTTCTTCCAATCGCCTAAAATTCAATGTTGATGTGTTAGCCAAAGGCAAACCAGGCCCTGTAGGGATATGGGGGTTTTAATAGACTCAGCTGGCAAGGTGTTGTGTTTATTTTCTCTTCGTGTCGGTATTCAAGACTCTAATACTGCTGAAATATTAGCCATCGAAAAAGCTTGCCAACTCCTTGCTTTTAACCCATTTTTGGAGGGTCGAAGTCTTAATGTTGTTAGCGATTCCACGACGGCAGTTTCTTAGGTTAAAGGTGAAGGCTTGCGTAGCTTTAATCACGTGAGGCAGATTTACAACATCTGAGGCCTCTTTAACGGTTTACAGGACTCAAACATTTACTTCAATCCCATAAGTTCCAACTCCTTTGCGGACACTTTAGCTAAAATGGGCTTGAGCTTGGCTGAGGATTTCATTGAATGGGGAGATATTTACTGTAGCTGATGGTTTTTAGTTTGATTTTTTTCTTTTTTTTCCTTTGGCTTTCACCGCTAGTGTTGTGTGTTTCTGGCGTGCTTTCTCCTTTTGCTTGGTGTTTCCTTCTCTTGTTCTCTGTTTTGATATATGACCTATCTTTAATAAAGCCTCTTTATGCCGTTCCAAAAAAAAAAAAAAAAAAAAACATAAACTAAAATATTTGTTTAATTACTTAAGTAGTAAGACAATAACTTATTTATAAATCATAATTACTAATAAAGGACTGACATGCTTCAACATTTATTTTTTGTAATATGGAGGATAGGTTTTGTCTTCGCTGTTAGGTGTGTTATGGGTGGCCTTTGAACTGGAATTGTGAGAGGGTGGTTTTGTTTTGATCATGAGTGTGAGCCTCAGCACCGGCTTTAAGGCCATGATAAGCATACACAGGAATCTCCATTTATGTGTTTAATTACTTTATGAATTTCAAGTATGAACCGATGTTGTTGTTGTTGTTTTTTTTTTATTTATTTTTTATTTTTTTTAAATTACTTAAATTAGCCAAAAAAAATGTTATTTAATTCATGATCAACATAGAACAAGAATGCTAGCAAACTAGAAAATATAATTTCCATAAATTAACTAACCTCATAGATGACAAAAATCTGGTGAGCTATGAAAGAGATACGGGGATGGAGAAGAGAAACATGACAAAAAAAAAAAATTACACAAACTTAACTTGATTATATATATAATTATATAGAAATCGGTGAAAAAATCATAATAACACTCTCTACGACTCTACCCTTAATCAATGTCATAAAAGGTGCAATGTCAATTTTGCCCTTAGAAAGATAATAACTGATTAATTAAAAATCATAAAAATAATAAAGTGAAAAAAAAAAAATCAAGTAATAGCAAACGGCTGAAGTGAGAACTTCCCCTCATATCAAATGAGAAATTGATACTGAGATAGATTTCCCATAAAAATAAAGAATGAGAGAATAAAAATGACTGGTTGTAGAAAAATGACTGGTTTAATTTTGAATAAACAAATTTTTGGATTTCACTAAGAGAGAAAGAAAAACAATCTATCTTTCAAAGATTTTAACAAAATCGTTACATGAAAGATTTAAATAACAAACAAAGCAAAAATTCACCTAAGTAAGGAGATTGGTAGGATTCATCTCCTCTGACCGTTGGAAACCGATGGTCTTCTTCGATCGGAAAAGGTGATCTCCGGCGATGGAGGCCAACTTTTCTAGTGGGAGGAGATGATGTTTATGCTGATTTTTAATTTTATTATTTAATTGAATTTTTTTAGTGAAATAAAAGACATGGTGGGATTTGATCCGGTAATCTAATTTTTTTCCTTCTTTATTTAATAACACTCACCAAAAAGACCAAATTGCCCTTTAACTGTTAGTCACTAACGATAGTCAACTGTTAGTCAACTGTTAGTCAACAGGTCAAAGGATAGTGAGTGTTATTATGATATTTTTTTTTGGTTTCTCTAGCATTATGCATATAATCAAGGTCGTTTGTGTAATTGCCAAAAAAAAAAAAAAACACAATAACATACCAACCACGAAACACATTATTAAAATTTTTTTAAAAAAAAATTGCAATAGTTTTTCAATTTGAATTTTATAGAATAAAAATTTTATTTAACATGATTCATCTTGAATTATTTGTTAAAAAATTTTATTTAACAAAATATTTTTGAATTTTTTTATACATATATTATATTTTATGAATAAAATACTTTACAATAATAATATTAATTTTAGTTTCAAAAAAAAATTAATATTAATTTTTAATTTAAAATAATGCAATAAAATGTAGTCCAATACAATATAGTACAGCGGAGCAGCAAGCATGGGATATAACATAATCTAGTCCAGTACTATACAGTTCAATCCAATCCAATAAATCCAGTCCAGTACAGTACAGTACAGCATGCCAAACATGACCTATATTAATTACTGTGTTTAGAATCATATACTATAAATACACACATCTCACTTATATTCGATTTCATTTTGAAATCACTAAGGGCGCGTTTACTAATCAGAAATTAAGGGAATCGGAATTAAGTTACTAAATTCTATTCCAGTGTTTACTAACAATTTAGAAATTAGAAATCAAATCAAATTTATTACATTTCTAGTGTTTTTTTCTACTAAGGAATTAAAATAATATGAAGTTGACAAAAATACCCTTATATATATAACATGTTGAAGTTTTTATTTTATTTTTTATTTTATTGAGATAACTTCATTAAAAAAAGTCACAGTAGCATATATATATATATATATATATATATATGAGTGGTTCTATTGGCAACTTTCTAGTGAACTAATAAAACTCCATTTTTTAAAATTCAAAAATTTATTTGATTCTTTCCGAAACTAGCCTTCTTTTTATTTCTCTGTACTTTTTTTTTTTTTTTTTTTTAAGTTATGTATCTTTGTATTTTTTTTTTCCAACATTTCTTTTACTCACTTTTGGCACCCCTTTATTGTCTTTTCTTATGTTTTTTTTTTTCCCTTTATTTCGTTTTATCATATTAGGGAAGATAAAAAAAATAAAAAATAAAAAATTATCTTTCCTGATATGTAAAACGAAATGAAGGAAAAAAATACATAAGAATGGGTGTTGGAGGTGAGTAAAAGAAATATAGAAAGAAAAAAAAAAAGCACATAACTTTAAAATAAAAGGCAATAGAGAAATAAAAAAGGGTGGTTTTTTGTTTTTGTTTTGTTTTTTTTTTTTTTTTTTTATAATTTAAAAAAGGAGCAGTTTTAGAAATAAATAAAATAATTTTTTAAATTTTAAAAAAATAGAGCTTTATTAATTCATTAGCGGGTTATGAATAGCACCACCCTATATATATATATATGATTATACAGCGATTCATAAATGGTATTATAAACATTGTTTATATAAAAGAATAATAATAATAATAAAACAAAATAAAATAAAAAATTTGCTGCATAACTTCGCCCCGGCCATTAATTAAAAAAACAAAACTTTGCTGCATAGCTTGGCCAAAAAAAAAAAAAAAAACATTACGTAAACCAATAAATCAAAGCAAAGCTTTGTCGTATTAATTCTGACATATTAATTTTTGTTAATCAACATCATTCATACACAGCTCACTTTTTTTTTTTTTTCTTTCTTTCTTTTCACGTATACAATAATATATATATATATATATAAATGTGTAAATCACTGCGCATTGATATAACTTCGTTAGTGCGTTAGACGTGAACCATTAGATTTATATACTTTAACCTAAAGTCTATACACTTGTTAAAGCTTATCTATAATTAGTGGTTTACATACATTGATACTGGTGTAGTTATATCAATGTACAATTATATGAACGGAACCGTATATATATAATTGTTTTCATTCTAGATTTGAGATATATAAATATAGAATTGGTGCAACGACTCAGTAATAATCAACACCAAGATTTTATGTATATTCATGAAATCTATGATAAAAAAAATTGTACTTTAGTGAGGATAATTTAGTAAAAAGACATTTTACTTTGGTAAAAATACAATTCCTAAAATAGAATGATCAAGTGGAAATAATGTTTTTTTTTAAATAAAAAAAAAATTATTATAAGTGAGGATAATTTAGTGAAAAGACATGAATTACTTTTTTCAATAAGAAAAATAACTTAATTCTTAGGGTGAGTAAAAGGAATCAAGTTCCCTTTCCATCAATAACTTAATTACTGATTTAAGAGTAGGGTCTTCCTTAAAAAATTAGTAAATACTAATTCTAAAATCATGAATTTAATTCCCTTTTCTGAGTTGGATTACCCGTAAACATGCCCTAAGAATCATATACTATAAATACACACATCTCACTCATATTCAATTTCTTTTTGAAATCACTAAGCAAAATGAAGGAAATTTTCTAAACTAATCTCTATTATAAAGTGTTTGTGTTATAGAAAAATGTTGTGCTAAAATATGTAAATATTTTACTAGCAAGAGCACTAGTCTATTATAGAATAGACTATGCGAGTACGTGGTCAATCCCACGAGGATTGTGAAAAACTAATATAATTGTAAATTTAATCTAATCCCAACTTAATTAACCGAATGTGATGAATTAAAACTAAAATTGAACTAAGCTAAAAGAAAGCAATTAATTAAATAATACTAAGATATCAGAATCCACCACCGTGTAATTTCATGACATCCTGATAATTTATTAATTCTCCAAATTAGAGTGACAATTAAAAATAAGTTTATTGTCTACCCATGGATTTAACAATAAGCACATTAATCAAAATCATAAGTTGGTTTTCCTTCTCTTCAAAATACTATCTCTAAACATTCTATATATCCAAATTAATGAAAAATAAAGAATCAAAGAAATTATAATTAACGTTATATAACCAATCATTGATTAAAATATATATTTAAAAATCAATACAAACGAAAACCATAAAACATTAAAGAACTATCTTTGGAAATCAATAAATATATATGACGATTATTACATGGTTCAGGGTTTCATCGTCTACTATAATATAAAGAAAATTAAAAAGATATTAAAAATAAAATTACAATAGAACCCGAAAACGCATGGGAGCTCCGTCTACAAAGTGAAAATCCTTCTTCGAAAGCCGCACAGCTCCGCACGCCACCTCCCATCAACTGAGAACTCTCTTTCGGCGCAAAGATCGCCCTTTTATATCGCTTCCATTCGTTCAGACACGGGTGAAAATCTAATGAAATTAGGAAATCCAATTTTATTCAATATCATTGGCCACGTGCAAATCCACCAAATATTTCCTCTTTCTTTCATTTAGACAGGTCAAAACTTGGTGGCAAATTCAAGACTTGTGGTCCACCAAAGTTTCACTCTATTTGATGATGGGCTTCACTTTAGACTTTGTTTTGGATTAGGCTGATATGAGGCTTTTCTTGGGCTTTTGAATTGGGATCGAATTTGGCTCTTGAGCTTGGGCCTTCAAAACTCTAAAATTGATGAGAGTGACGACCCTTTTTTAAATTGTATGTACATCTAAATTTATATATTTTTAAATTTTCAATATTACCTTTAAATTATATAATTAATATTTTAATTAAAAAACATAATATTTTTATAACTATTTTACTGTTTTTAACTGTTAATTAACTAAACA
Organism: Acer negundo; assembly: GCA_035582765.1. Lineage (NCBI taxonomy): Eukaryota > Viridiplantae > Streptophyta > Magnoliopsida > Sapindales > Sapindaceae > Acer > Acer negundo. The sequence goes on along the minus strand of CM069236.1, from coordinate 16,570,827 downwards.
AAATAAAAATTAAAAAAAAGGAAAAATCAATATAGAAAAACAAAATCCAAATTAAAAAAGTGCAGAACTCAATAGTCTTCTTCCGAACCTAAAAAAGCAGCCTCTCCCATTAAAATGTAAGGAGATGTTAGGCTGATTCTTCCCAAAAACAAAGAAAAAAAAAAATCTCGTATCATTTTCTTTTAAATCTCATATCTAATAATAATTTTAACAATCTTTTTGGTGCAATAATCGTGATATGTCTACCCTTTTATTGTTGTAAGCTTATTAGGTTTCTTTGTGCTATAATTTTAATTATATATATAAAATATGTATAGTTTATTTATGGGTTTTGCTACGTACAACTACGGTCGCCGTATCGCTGCGGTCTCGTAATGGAAAAAAAATGAAAAAACACATAGGACTCGCGTAATAAATACATGGAACCCGCGATCCTGGTTGTATATATATTTACTCTTTATTTATTTGTATAGTTTAGTTATTTTAAAATTAAAAGAAAGGGCATATTTGTAACGTGGGGGGTTCTTACAAAATTTCATTTTTTTAAATTTTTTAATGGGGTGTAAATGCAAAAATAGGTGTACAAACAGTTTTTTAGGGGTGCAAATATCATAACTCAATTGATAATTTTCTAAGTTCCATGCTATGTCACCTAAAACACAAAAAATAACTCTAATTAAACGAAAATAAATAAATCAAGTAGCTAACAAATCCAAATTAAGGGTTATAAATGTGATATAAAATATACCCATAAAAAAACGCGGCACACTCCGCAGATAATAGCGAAAACAATAAAGTGAATTTCCAAGGAAAAAAAAAAAAACAAAAGCAATAAAAGAAAGAAGAACATGAGAAATTTTACGTGGTTCAGCATATGCCTACATCCATGGAGCGCACCTACACTCAATCCTCAATCAGAAGTTTTATTACATTATATCTCTCTGTCACTCTCTTTCAATCCTTCTCACTCTTGCTCTCTCTCTCTCTCTCTCTCTCTCTCTCTCTCTCTATCCATTTTCTACTCTCCCAATAACAAAGGGTTACAATCATATTTATATCATAGTATTAGGGTAGGCCAAATCCCATAAGGAAAATATTTCATTTCATACAAGTTTCCCTTATTCGCGCAACTTGCGTCATCACCGCGGTATGCAGTCCACATGACACCTTTAGAAAACACCGCTGCTTGCACCGCGGTTTGCCTATTCTTTCTAGGCCACGTCCTACACCGTGTGAATCCTATGGGATGTTCCACGGTTTACACCGCAGTTGGTGAACTATGCTCTACGCCACAGTTACTTCCTCTTGGCCGATTTCAAGCTTCACAAACCTAACAACTTGTGACTTTTTATCTTTGGCACCTATGCAGCTAGCCTCGATATTCTTGTCCTCAAAGAGTTTATAAGAGAAAGTCTTGAACACATTGTTGTTATGAAATCCAAAACACAATCTGTTAATGAACCTATAGCAAACTGAAGCTGAAGAAACAATAAATCAGTCACGTTAGAAATTCAGAAAAATCGAGGCCAGTGTTTCAAATGGTGTCCTTAAGACGATTTCGCCGTATATAACACCGTATGTGTATATCGATCGTCTCCCAGGATACAACGGTTGTATAGTGGAAGTGCGATGCACAAACCACTCTCAACGAACTCAAACTGAGTCTAAACTTACCAAGAAACAGAGGAGAAGAAAGCATTCGGCTGCTATGTGTATTATGGAATAATTCTTATGAAAAGTATACTAGGGTTTTTATAGCCAAAACCGAAACACTAGGGTTTAGGGATTAAATTCGGAAATTTCTTGGTGAATATGTTTTTGATTTAATAAGGTCCTGCATTCCTAGTGATTAAGTATGAAATCAGAAAAGTATACTAGGGTTTTTATAGCCAAAACCGAAACACTAGGGTTTAGGGATTAAATTCGGAAATTTCTTGGTGAATATGTTTTTGATTTAATAAGGTTCTGTATTCTTAGTGATCAAGTAAGAAATCAGAATCCAAACAATTAAAGTTTTCCTTATTCTTTTCAGAAAACATTTGACTTACTGCACTCTCACAGTCCAATTGGAGCGGCATTCGTGTACGGTATTAGTGTACGAATGACGCGTCCACACACTAGTTGCGCATTTGTGAGTTTGAGTATACCATTTCGAAGCTCTTACGAAGAAGAATTCGAATACACTTTAATCTTCCATTTTCATGGAATTAATCATACTCAATTGATGCTCTCAAATTAAAAGGTTATCACAAAATTTTCCAACACACATTTGGTAAACCGTGTATCTTCCATTCAAATCACGATATATGGTAAGGGTAACTAATTACTACTTGAATAAAAGATGCATAATGCCTTGGGATGCACTTAAATTAATTTCTTTGGATTTATGAAATTAAGGTGGGTTGTCTCACATTTTCAAAAAATAATATTAAATTGCTTAAATGATATCTTATACAAGTTATAATTAACACAACATCCACGACATCAACTCATAATCTACGTAATAATTTTAACTCATTTGTCACATAAATAATCAAACATTACTACTCCTGTAAATCACCTTGTTGATATAACAAGTATTAACTAAATGGCATAGATGGTACTAGTGAAGTAAATTCATGTATATTATAAGAGAATAATCTAAACCCAATTATAAGGTTTAAGACAACGATAAGTTGTGGAGTTGAATATATACAATTCTCCAATGCAAACCAATAAGTGTCCAAAATATCCAAATGCAAATAGTACTCCTAAAGATAGATAAGATGATGTTGGTTCAATGATAAACTCCTTACACCTGCATATAAAGGTTGTGGGTTCGATTCATGCCTCTTCCACAATATCGAAATATTGTAATAGTAGAAAAAGAAAATGGAGAATAACTTTGAGGTACGATTTGAATCGTTTCCTTAAAGTATTATTTACCCCCACTCAATTGAGTTTGTTAAAGAGTTTCGGGCAAATCACTTCAAGGATATATACAAAACGTTTGAAACTTGCGATATAGCAAAACCGATCGAAGTAAGACTAATCCAATCCATAATGATGTACTTGAAAATATAACATTTTTGTTATGTTACAAACCATCAGGGGAAGCAAATACCCGGGTACAATAATCAGTAAGATGGATGAAGTAACGATTAATGCAAAAATAGCCAATTGGGAAGCAATAGTCATGTTTCTAATACTCCAAGGCTCCAAGCTACCCAAAAAATAACTATACAATTTGATCCTATTTTCTTAGAAATTGTATGACTATTATAGAAAAGAGAATAATAAAATTAGGGGTTTGGCTAAGTTGCTGTTAACAGTAATGTTACTGGGCATATATATCAAAGGTTCAATTACTATACAGGATTGTATAATTGTTGGGTTAATTTATAGTCTTTATATTTCGATCTAAGGGTGTATAAAAATTAAAGATTTAAAAAATTAGAAAGAAAAAAAATAAAACAAAAAGAAACTAATGGGTCGTTTGTTTTTTCCACTTAAAACTTAATGAGTCTGAATTGAATTCATTAAGTTGTTTTGTTTGTTTTTTTAAGTGGTCAAACAACTTAGGGGTCGTTTGTTTTTTTGTCTGAAGATTGAATAGTCATGAATTTTACTGAAGACTGAATAGTGATTGAAATCTGAATCTGAATGATATGTTTTTTTTTTTCTCACATCTGAATATACTGTCAACATGTTTGTTTTTTAAAAATAAAATTGTCTGAAAAGAAATAATTTTACATCTATACCCATATTAAACAATTATGCATATAATATAGAATAAAAACAATCAAAAAAAATTATTATATATGAACACATATGATCATGATTTTCTTCTACGATTACAAATAAACTTTTACTAAAAAACGAAAAAGTTTTTTTTTTTTCAAAAAATAAAAGGGGCAGCAGAAAAACTCACACAAAACACTCTAAAAAAAATAATATATAAATATATCACCCTACTATCATAATAAAGTATTGATATTAAACACCAATATGAAAAGTGATTATGGTTATTTTTTATTTTTAAAGCTATTTAAAATAAGCAATATCTTAAAATAAAGATTTCAATACAATATATAATTATGATGAAATTGAAGATATGTTATATATGGAGGATAGTATCGGAAGAAAAGATTTTGGATTGCATTTAATGCAATTCAGTGATTTACAATTAAGTGAAAAGTCAGGATTTTTTACTTTTTATTTTAATTTGTTTTTTGGTATTTTTAAGTTGTTTGACCACTTAAAAAATAAACAAAACAACTTAATAATTATGATTCAGACCTATTAAATTTTAAGTGGAAAAAACAAACGACCCCTTAAAATATCAAAAAACAACTTAAAAAATAAAGTAAGAAATCCTTACTTTTTCTTACTTTTAACTTAATTCTAAATCATTGTATTACAATTAAAATATTCTCTTCCAAGTCTATCCTTCCAAAGAAGATATATTTCCAAATTTATCCCAATTTAATATGAAGTATAATTCTTTCTTTTAATATATTTCTTATTTTAAACGACTTTTATAAAGAAAAAAAAAAACCTCTAGTCACTTCTCATAGAGACTAGTGCATATAATTTAAGAATCTATTTCAAAAAAAATAAATCAATAATTTTTTTATATTTGGTTTTCGGTGCATATGATCCAGGAAACCAAAAAAAAAAAAAAATGACAAAAATGGTTTCCTCAATTATATACATTGGAAACGTGGACGACATGCAAAATAACCTGAACTTTTTTTTTTTTTTTTTGACAATAAATTGAACTTGAACTTTATTTGCAAAACATATAAAATCCTATAAAGAACGGTACATGTTAAATTACTTCATTTAATTAGCATGGTTATAAATATAAAATTACTTATTTCCAGATAATTTTATTTTAAAAATATATATATATATATATTGACATTACATTACATTCAGATATGAGAAAAAATAAAAAAATAAAAAAACAAACATGTTATTCAGATTTAGATTTCAGTCCCTATTCAGTCTTCAGATAAAAAAAAAAACAAACAACCCCTAACTCTCTCTCTCTCTCTCAAAAAATATATATATCATATGCCTATTCAAATTCAAAAAACACTTTGAAACAAAGAGTTACATCAATTAGTTTCAATGAGTTACATAGGTTGGGCAAATTCCAACTATCACATCTCTAGAACTTTTCACATTGTACCTGTATATATTATTTGAAATCTCTATAGATGAGGTTGGTTGAAATCTCTATAGATGAGGTTGGGTCAATGGGAAGCTCCTCTCACCTATATACAATATAGGTTATGAGTTCGATTCATATCCCTTCATCCAATCCGAAATATTGTAATAGTTTTAAAAAAAATATTACTCCAAAAGATATGGACCAATAGGCAATTGTGAAATTTCAATGGGCCTTAATCCTTTCTTTTCTTAGTCCAGTACTAGAATTAGACTGCTTGTAAACCACTTTACTGTTTGAACAAGCGCATTTTGAAATAGAATCAGAGGACTGCTTCTAAAGCACTTTTCTGCTTCTAATCCAACTCGGGGGAGTGTATTTTTTTTTTTATTTTTTTTTATTTGAACGAATGCATTTTGAAATACACAATTTCATATCTTCATGTTGTCTTTGTTTCGAGAATTGTTACTTAGGTGCGGTTTGGAATATTTTTAAAAATGGTTTTCTGTTTTTAAAAATAAAAAACAACTTTAATGTTGTTTGTTTACACGTTTACACGTTTTTTGAAATGTATAACTAAAAAGTTAAAAATAATTTTTTATTGTTTTTCACCATTTTCAAAAACATCATTTCAAAACAAATCAATTCCCCTGCCCCCAACAACAACTTTATCCATTTTAAAAACAACAACTAAACACTTTTATATCGTTTTCCGTTTCAAAAAATTACTTTTAAAAAACACTACCAAACACATTACATTTTTAAAAACATCATTTTTAAAACATGATTTCTATTTTTTTAAAAGTTTTCGAAAACACCATTTTAAAAACGATACCAAACGCACTCTTACTTTTTTTTTTTTTTTTCCAAGACTTGCTAGTGACCTTTTTTTTTTTTTATCTTTTTTTTTTGGAAGCTTTACTGAGCTGAGCTTGGTAGTTTATTTTTGGGATGTGTGCAGATCTTCGATTTGAAGACGAAGTTGAAAAAACCTTTGGACATTGTCTTGTAGAAAAATATATCAACAATAAAAGTTTTTTATTTTTATTTATTTATTTATTTATTTTTATTTTACTGAAACCAACATCAAATAATAAATGCTTGTTTGGTTATTGATTGGTTGAGCTTTTAAGATTGTCTATTTTAAAGTAGATACTAGTGGAGTTTAAACATCTACTATGGAAAAACTCATGCGGACGTTGCTTCTCTAAATAGACATTTTTTTTTATAAAAAAAGTCTACCAACTAAAGTATAATTTTTTTTTTTTTTTTTCAAAAACTCTATTTCTAATAGATCTATTACCAAGAGAGGTTTTTCAATGGTCCAACTAAACAAGCTCTAAGTCTTAATGACGTACATTAAGGGGTCGTTTGTTTGTATTTTTTTTTTTGTTTGAAAACTGAACGGTCTGAATTTTTTCTAAAAAGAATTGAAATCTAAACCAGAATGACATATTTTTTTTAGGGAAATAATCATTTTCCCCTCTGTAGTTTGCCATGTTAGACAGTTTGCCCCCTCTAGTTTCAGACTTTCAGTAATGATCATTTCCCTCTTGAAACCAAAATATTAGACATTTTGCCCCCTCTAGTTTTCAGTAATGGCCATTTTCTCCCTGAAAACCAAAATATTAGATATTTTGGCCCCTAACCGTTAGATAATCCGTTAGTTAGCAACTTTGACTGTCAAAAAATCAATTAAATGACTTTATTACCATTGAAAACATTAGTTATGCCCCATAATGACACCACCAATTGTTTTTAAAGAAAAAAAATCAAAAATTAAAAAATTAAAACTATTAAAAGTATTTAAAATAAAACATAATCGAAAATAAAAAATTATAAAATTTAATTAAACTTTTTATAAAATTCATTATTTCAAAAAAATATTAATGTTTCTTACATTATTTTTACATTAATTAAAAATTTTAATTATTTTTACATTTCATTCCTTATATTAATGCTTTTTAAATGGAATTTTTATTTTTACATTAATTCTTTATATTAACGTTTTTTAAATAAATTTTTTATTTCTACGTTTAATTCTTTATATTTATTTTTGTTTAAATTATTTTTTTATTAAAGTTTAATTAAATTTAATAATTTTTTATTTTCAATTATTTTTTAAAAATAATTTTATTAGTTTTAATTTTTTTTTCTGATTTGTTTTCTTTATTTAGTGGTGTTATTAAGGGGCATAACTAATATGTTCAAGAGGAATAATGTCATTTAATTGATTTTTTAATTGTCAAAGTTGTTGACTAATGAACTTCCTAACTGTTAGGGGGTAAAATATCTAATATTTTGGTTTTTAGGGGGAAAATGCCATTACTGAAACTAAATGGGGTAAAATATCTAATATTTAGTTTTAAGGGGGACAAATGGCCATTACTGAAACTAGAGGTGGCAAAATGTCTAATATAGAATTTTTTTTTCGGGGGGTAATGATTATATTCCTTTTTGTTTTCTCACATCTGAATATATTGTCAACTTGTGTGCTTTTAAAAAATAAAAATTGTCGGAAAATAAATAATTTTACATTCATACTCATGCTAATTGAAAGAAGTAATTTAACATGCATGTTCTTATACAAACAAAGTTCAATTTAACAAAACAAAAATTTCACCAAAGAATATAATTTTATATATTCTTTAAATAAAGTTCAAGTTCAATTTATTGTCAAAAAACAAAGTTTTTGTTTTTGTTTTTGTTTTTTTTAGGAAATCACTTTGTTTTTGTTTTTTTTTTTTCTTCGATCATATGCACCGGAAACCAAATAAAAAAAAGATAATGTTTTTTATTTTTTATTTTTTTATTTTTTTTATTTTTTATAAATAGTTTCTTGAATTATATGCATTGGTTTCTATGAGAAGTGAATAGGTTTTTTTTTTTTTTTTTTTTTTTTCTTCTAAAAGCCATATAAAAAAAATATATATATGTTAAAAGAAAGATCTCTTCACCATATCAAATTAAAATAAATTTGGAAATATATTTTCTTTGGGAGGATAGACTTGGAAGAAAATATTTTATTTGTAATCCAGTGATTTGAAATTACGTTAAAAGTTGAGATTTCTTACTTTATTTTTAAGTTGTTTGACCACTTAAAAAAAAAAAAAAAACAACATAATGAGTTCAATTCCGACCCATTAAGTTTTAATTGGAAAAAACAAACGGCCCCTAAGTCTCGGACAAAAACCATTAAGTCTCGGCAAACCTACATTAATGGGTCGTTTGTTTTTTTCACTTAAAACTTAATTGGTCTGAATAGAACTCATTAAGTTGTTTTATTTGTTTTTTTAAGTGGTCAAACAACTTAAAAATATCAAAAAACAACTTAATATAAAAAGTAAGAAATTCTGACTTTTAATTTAATTCCAAATCACTGGATTACAATTAAAATATTATCTTTCAAGTCTATCCTCCCAAAGAAGATATATTTCCAAATTTATCTTGATTTGCTATGGTGAATTTTTTTTTTTTTCTTTTAACATATTTACTATTTCAGCCAACAGGGGCGTAGCTCGGCTGGTAGATGGACGAGCTTGGGGCTTAGGCAAATGACTCCCAAGTCTGCAGTTTGAATCCTACCAATGGCGAAAGCTTTCAAAAAAATACTTGGTTCCGGGTTAATAGATATTATATATATATATATATATATAAACTTATTTATTATTTTAAACAAGTTTTAGAAAGAAAATAAAAAATCCCAATTACTTCTTATACTGAAATTTTTCAAGGATTGAACAATTGAACTTCTCTCCTACCAAATCCCTATAAAAACTCTTTATTTATTTATTTTATCTAACTATTCGTATAGTGCTCAATAAATGTGTCTATCATATTGAGTAGATTTCATGACTTGAAGATTTATAGAATAATTGTATATAAAAAATTCAAGAACCTTTTTTATTTGGTTTCAGTTACATATGATCTAGGACACCAAAAAAAAAAAAAATGGTTTCATGAATTATATACATTGGAAACGTAGACAACATACAAAATTAAACTTGAACTTAAACTTTTTTTTGACAATAAATTGAACGTAAGCTTTGTTTGCAAAACATGCAAAATTATATTTTTTGATGAATTTTTTATTTTGTTAAATTAAACTTTAAAAAAAAAAAAAAAAAAAAAAAAAAAAAAACCTACAAAATGTTATAAAGAATGGTGCATGTTAAATTACTTCTTTTAATTAGTATGTGTATAAATGTAAAATTACTTATATTTTGACAATTTAATTTTTAAAAAACAAACATATTGACAGTACATTAAGATATGAGAAAAAAAAAATTAAACATGTCATTCGGGTTCAGATTTCAATCCTTATTCAGTCTTCAAAAAAATTCGGAACTGTTCAGTTTTCAGACAAAAAAATAAACGACCCCTAAGTCTTGGATATGACGCAATAAGTCTTGGACACTGCACAATAAGAGGTTGTTTGTTTTTTACACTTAAAACTTAATGGGTATGATTTAAAACTATGCTTTGTTTGTTTTTTTAAGTAGTCAAACAATTTAAAAGTAAAAAATCCCGACTTTTTAATTAATTGCAAATCACTATTTGCATTTAATATATTTTCCTCTAAAATTATCATATAAAATATAATATATTTTCAATTTTATAATAATTTTTTATCATACGAATAACTTTTTTTTTTTAACCTATTGCTAATGATAAACAATATTAAAAAAAAAATAAAAATTAATCATATAATCGTCAATTTCAACACCATTGTTGAACCTCTAACTTTTTTTTTTTCTTTTTTTGTAAAATATAAACCATTTCTAAATCATTATTTATCACATCTTTTCTTAAAACAATAATTTATTTTATATTAATCCTGAATAATACATTTATCAATGTTACATAAAATTGGTTTGTGAATTGTTAAATTGTTTTTATTTAGTTTTTTTTTTTTTTTTTTTTCTATCATATGAAATGAAAATACACAATAATAAATAGTAACAAGTGTATTAATGTCAAATTTCTTGTTTTCAACCCATTTTATCTTTAAAAAACAAACAAATTGACACTACATTCAGATGTGATAAAAATAAAAAACAAAGTCATTCAATTTTAGATTTGAGTTTCTATTCAATATTTAGTAAAATTCAGGAATTCTTCAGACAAAAAAAAAAAAAATAAAAATAAAATCTATCCCAAAGTCTCGGATATAATAAATTGAGTCTAAGACTTATTTATTTGTACCCAGAATCACAGCATCTCAAAATTAACTTACTTAAGTCAACCACTAACTTATAACAGCAAAACAAATATGAAATATTCAAGACAAAAACAAAAATATATGGGATTCATTGAGTTTGTGATAGAGGTTTAGGGAGGAAATATTGCCGAGCAACTACTTTTCTAGGTGAAATCGACTTCCATTTAAGAGAGAAACCTTGTGAAAGAGAGCTGAATTCTGTTTTAGAGAGAGAATATTGAAGAAGAGAGGAAGATGACGTTGGAGAAGATAGAGAATGAGACAAGGGGCTAGGGTATTTTTGTCACTTACTTTGGTGCTATATAAACTTAACTCGTAAACCGAGTGTTATTTACAAAACTCCACATAGATTTGGTGTCATTTAGGCCTATTTCCTTTAAAATTTATTTGATTTTATCAAAATCCCTACTAATATTAATGTAAAGAATATTTTTAGACTGCGTCAACTCAATTTTTTTTAGAGCCAATCTGACCAGAGAAGAACCATATATATATATAGTGAGTCTCTCATAAAATGGTATCTTATTTTAATTTCGGTACGGACCACCATGAAATCATATCAATTTGAATGAATTTTAATTTAAAATTTTTTGTGGATGATAAGTTCATTGAAATCTATCTATGAATAAAATTTGAAAAATTTTCAAGTACTTAAACTATTTTTACCAATTTTTTTAAATATGAAGGCATCAGAAAAATAGGTTAAATATAGGAAAATCAAGAAAAATAGTTTTAGTGCTTGAAAAATTTTCAAATTTTATTTATAGGTAGATTTCAATGAACTTATCATTTATAAAAAAAATTCAGATTAAAATTCATTTAAATCGATGTGATTTCATGGTGGGCCTTACCGAAATTAAAATAAGAGATCCCTTATGACATACACACTATATATATAGAGAAAATAAGGCTTTTTAGTAAAATATTACGTGGCCTTATTATTTTTATCAATAATTATAATTTTTATTGATTTTGTCATCAAATGGGTTGTGAAGACAAAATTGCCCCTCATTTTTTTTTCATTATCTCTTATCACTTATCACTCATTTTCTCTCTCATTTCTTGGCTGAATCTTTTTTTTATTCCTTTCTTTCTCACGAATTCTTTTTCTTCTTCTTTCTCTCTCATTATCTCTCCTCTCACCATGGTCTTCTTCTTCTCTCATTTTTTTCTTCTCTTTCTCTTTCACGTTTTTTTTTTCATGTTTTTAAAAAAATTTCAAATTTTTTTAAACAAAAAATTTTAGATTTCGTTTTTTTTCAAATTTTTTTTTTCTAGATTTGAGGGTGGTTGTCGTGTTTATGAATGGTGGAATTTGTGTTTGGATTTAAGTTTTGTTAAAAAAAAATCAGATTTTTTTTAACAAAAAATTTTAGATTTGATTTTCTTTGTTTGATTTTCTAGATTTTTAAGTTTGGGTTGTGATTGTGGTTTGTTTAATTTTCAGATTTTATTTTTAAAATTTTTGGGATTGTGTTCTTTCCAGATTTTAGAAAAAAATCAGGTTTGTTTTTATAAAAAAAACAAAAATTCAAATTTGTTTTTTTTTTTCTACCAAAATTTCAAGAATTTTTTATTTTATTTATTTATTTATTTTTTTGTTTAAGTTTGGGTTGTGGTTGTGGTTGTGTTTAATTTTCAAATTTTATTTAAAATTTTTTTTTTCAGATCTCATTTTTTTCGGGGTTGTGGTTGTTTTTATGAATGGTGGGAGTTTGCGTTTGAGTTTGGTGAAAAAAAAAATCAAATTTTTTTTTAAACAAAAATTTCTAGATTTGATTTTTTTCAAACAAAATTTTCAGAATTCATTTTGTTTAAATACACTAAGCCATCAATTAAACACACTAGGAGCTGATCAATTAAACACACCAGTTGTAATCAATTAAACACACCGGACTAATTAAACACACTAGGCCATCGATTAAACATATCAGACCACCAATTAAACACACGAGGGGCTGATCAATTAAACACATCAGGTGTAAGCCAATTAAACACATCAGGTGTAAACCAATTAAATATATCACGCCATCAATTAAACACACCAGACAAAGCTCATTAAACACATCAGACAAAACTCATTAAACACACCAAGGTAAAAACAATTAAACACAAAAGACAAAATGAATTAAACACACCAGGATGAAACAAATTAAACACACCAGACAAAACGAATTAAACACACCAGGGCAAAAACAATTAAACACATTAGGGTAAAACGAAACACATCAGGACAAAACGAATTAAACACACCCGAGAAAAATGAATTAAATACACCAGGGCAAAAATAATTAAACACACAAGTACAAAACGAATTAAACACACCAGACAAAATGAATTAAACACATTAGGGTAAAAACAATTAAACATATTAGGGTAAAACGAATTAAACACACCAAGCAAAACATATTAAACACACTAGGGAATAAGAAGAAAATGGAGGTCTGGGAAGAAAAAGAAGAAGAAAAAGAAAATAGAGAAAAAAGTTGTGTTTTTTTTTTTCGAAAATAAGAATAAGAAAAAGAAAAATAAAGAGAATTATTTTTTATAAAGAAGGGTAATCTTGTCCAAAAAGTGGACATATTGACAAAAATAGTAAAAATAATAATCTTGGACAAAAATAGTAAAGCTACTATTTTTTTTTTTTTGAAAGGCAAATTTATTAAAGGCAAAACGCCAAACCGAAGGCCCAACAAAACAAGGCTATAAGAGCAGCAACAGAAAGCACAACACACCACCAACAAACCCCCAACATAACAGGGCAGCACAAAACCAAGAAGGGACAAACAAAGAGGAACAACAGAGCAAAACAAAATAGAGAGGGAAAACTAAGCGCAAAAACAAAAATAAAGACAAACAAAATCATAAAACACTCTATGTCAAAGAATTGCTACGAAGCCTGGAACCATTCTTAGCCAACTGATCTACAACCGAGTTGGAGTCTCCAAAGCCGAAAACTACTGAAATCCTACCATCGTTCCCCAATATATTACGAATATCATGAATGATTTGCGCATGTTCAATATTACCCACACCTTCGCTTTTAATCCAAGAGACAGCAAGCTAAGAATCATTCTCACTATCTTTTTATTTGCCAACTCAGGTCTAGAGCCATATAGCTCGCAAGCTCTCGAAATGGCTGAAATTTCCGCTGAAGAGGTGTCTTGGCTGCTAATAAACTCAGAGAAAATGCAGCAGACCCTCCCCATCCGAAGGACTCCACCAATGCCAGCAGGCCTAGGAGAGCCCCTCGTTGATCCGTCCACATTAAATTTCAAGACTTCGGTAGGAGGAGGAATCCAATCCACTAGACTGGGAAAATTGTTCTTTTTTGAATTTGTACAGCAAAGAGGAATATTAAGCACCATGTAGGTTATAGGATCATCAGAGCCTCTTCCTAGGTATTTGAACCACCAAGCAACTCTGAACCTAACCAAATCTTCCGCCTTAGACAAATCAACCTCAGCTTCCTTGTACACCTTATTGTTACGAGACTCCTATATCGTCCAAGTTACAACAAAAAATAAAAACCTCTAAGAACGCTCATATTTCTTATGGCTACAAAGACCAACCCATTCATTCCACTACCTTCTCAGCATTCTGGGAAGACAAACTGAAATCTCCCACCAATTGAAACATAAGAGCCACAATCTAGTAGACTATTTGCTAGAGTGAAAGAGATGATCAACCAATTCGACTCCATCCAAACACAGCGGACAACTCAAATTACCATCCAAATCCATACCAAACCTGATTAAAACATATTTAACAAGCGTTCTTCAATGTAAGAGCTGCCAAACAAACAGCTCTATTTTGGGCGGGCACACACCTTGCCAAACTCCTTCAAAATTCGACCTCATCCCAGTAGCAGAACCCTCTAAACACTTCCAAAAAGAATCGACGGAGAAGCTACCTTTGGGGTCATGAGTCCAACCATTAGAGTCCTTGTTAGTATCTCTAATAATTAAGCTTTCTAGGCAGCTCATAAGGCAATCCCACTGCTAGAGTTCCCAATCAAAAAGAGGAAGTCTCAAAATAATATCCCATTTACTAACCAACCCATCCATGGACTAGAAATCACGCACACACCCTATTTTATTGACAGCCAAAGTGTAAATTCTAGGAAAAGGTAACTGTAACGGGACTCCTTCCACCAAAACATCCCTCCACAGCCTGGCCTTAACCCCCATACCAATCACCACACGCATCCCTTTCTCCAAAATTTTAGCAGACTTGGAACCTTCCTAAAACAGTGACCCAACAGCCTTTGCAAAGGTTGAACCAGCTGTTAGGATTATGCTCAATAGCAAAAGTGTAATGTTGTAATTAACAATCTTTTTCATATTAATAAAGAGATTTCTGGTTTAACAAATCGTATAGCATTTATAGTTTATATTATAATTGTCAAAGTAAATAATCATAAAGTCTAAAGACTATGGGAAAAGAAGAATTGTTCGTACATCTGGATATGTATGTGGTAGACACAATTCTTTAGTTAGTCTTGAATAATGTTCACAACTTAAGTTAAGGGTTGGGCTCCTTTATCTTGTTAAAGTTGTAGAATTCTTTTGCTAGCATTTGAGTGAGATCAAATGAGATATGATGAGTCTAAAATCATCGGAGTGTCTTCGAGCAAAAGGATCTAGTGCACTGGGTGCATTGAATTGGATCACAATGAAAAGCTTTATCTAGAACCGTCAATAGATAATAGTCTTTTCATTATCGGAACAATCGGAGGGTCTATCTTAATCCTGAGATAAATGATGGACTTATGGTTGCAAGTGATATCATTTGAGTTATCAATGAGTACGATTATATCGCATAGTCTATCCTCGATAGTTTGGTGATATTCATTTGTTAATCGATAGAGGACTTCGTTTATAGATATGGACATCGTGGCTCCATTTAATTAAATGAGAGTATAATATCATCATATGGATGTTTTGAGGTAATTGGATATTAAATCTCAACGTTGAGTTTTCAATAGTGTCTATTGAAAACATGGCCTCTGGACAAGTCAAAATATCCAAGTTCAAAACGTGGTCATATGAGTAAATATGGTAGCTTGGAGAGTTATAGGCGGTCTATGAACTCTTGGCGATTACTGATATTAATCACGAGGATACACTATCTCCAATATGATTGTCTAGGGTATGAATGAGGAGCATCTTCCTTTTCTATCTTTATTTAAGAGTTCAGTTTTAGCTCTTTAGTGGAATGAGTTAAAATTAATGGATCGGACCTAAGTGAATCATTTGTTGATTGTGATTAGGTTATGTCTATTGAAGCTTAAATTTAGATGGCCTGCCAAGATCCCCAATCCACACGGACTTGCAAGGATCACTTGATATATTCTACGGGACCAATTTAAGGGTCCATCTAGAATTGCATTTAATATATTAAGAATATAATTTGCACATTATTTAAGTAATGAGCTGCTCAATTATATTAATATATTAATGAAAGACATGTGGACTTGTTTCTTTTAGTAAGAATGGGTCTGGTTCACATGTGAGCTTTTTATTTAAAGTCCAATGGATTAAATGAAATAAGAAAATAATGTAAGGCCCAATCTTAATCAAGTGGGGCGGCAAGGTTAAAATTTTAACCTAAAATATTATTTTGTTTCATTTGTTTTAATTAAATAAGAATTAATTAATTTATTGATTAATTGTTTAATTAAAAAAACAAATCTTTCCTAAAAGTAAAAGACTTGTTTGACAAGGAAATAAATAAA